>OZ029925.1:10245183-10845183 GCA_964023275.1 Norana najaformis
TTTGGACGGTTGAGGAATGACTGATGAATGTGAACTTTATCCTGTACCGTCTCAAGATGGGTGGTTATAAGGCGAGCAGGATAAGCCATGATTTCGGACCACTGCCAAGTGCGTAAATGCTCTCTAGTGTTTTAAGCTGTCTCAAATGTGGACCAAAATTCGCTGATATTGTTTAAAAAAAACTGGTCTGCGCCTAAAGCTGGTAACTGTAGTCTCCAGCCAATGGGCATGAAGGTGTTCCTAGCTGGAACGATATAAAGCCGTGGTATTCAGTTAGTCTTTTCGAAAGAAATTAGGCTAGAAGAAGAAACACTCCGTTTTCTGATGCGCGCTTCGACATGGCAAAAATGCTAAGTAAGATTTAATCTAATCAGATGACTTATGTAGCGCGGTTATAATAATTCAGAAGGAATTAATCGATGGTCTAAGACGGAATCGAATTATGGACATCTAAAAATAATGCATCAATATAAAGCTGTATTATGTGATGATCATGTGTCTTCAAGATACATTTGTCTTGTCTTAGGTGAGGCGGTTGTCCGATTGATGCTCACAATGCTGCTTCTGGTCTCTGTGACGACGGCTAAAGTAGCAACAGTCTATTCCACCGATCGACCGAATTTTGATATATCTGTCCAAACAAGTTCAAATTCCCCTCAGGTATATAATCTATTCCAATCTAGTCGAGTCGAGTCTGCCTACATAGCCTAAACGTTATTGTTATCCTCTAGTGTAGCCTAGTCTAATCCAATGATTTATATAGCGCAATCATCAAATCCATGCAGAGACTAGACGATGCCACTGATTAACAATGGATCCGAAATATACTCGACTTCATGGTCTAGCAAGCAGCTGAAGGCCTATCTGAGGTTAGCAAAATGACATTTACCATTTACCCTGCCTATCGATTTTGTACCATAGGTGCCCATGGGTTTTGTTTTGACTGAGCGCCTGTGTATGTGCTGGTTCCCGCCACTTAGCTTTTTTTCGTTGGGCGCCGTAGAAATCTCTAGTTTACGATTACGATTTTCATTAAAAGGGCTGCCATTCCAGTTCTGTGGTACCTGTAGCTGTGCTTTCAGCATTTGGCTCAGATAATTTCGCAGTTTGTAAGTTGCTGTTACAATTATCTCACTCCTGTTGTTTCCCGCATCTTTAGCTGCTTTCACGTAAATTATTTATCTTTTAACGATAGTCTAGTGGTTAGCAGGCTGGTCGGTCAACTGAAGGGTCGGGGTTTTAGATCCGCGGCAGACCAAATGATGTTTCAAGATTTCTGTTGCACATCCCCCTCAAGAATCTCAGCTACAAATAAGTAACTGATTGCACACTGTCATTGGGGCGTTCAGACGGCGAGGGAAGGTCTAACCACCCGCCATCATGTACCGAGGCTAAGAAAACTGAGTCGCTGATGTTTCATACCAATGGCTGTCTTTTGAATGTTAGCTTAAGGTTCTTTTTTCTCTCTAGCTCACGTGCATCTGTTCGTGGTGGAGTATTTCCCCAGTGGCATTTTAAGCGGAACGTTCCCACATTGCAAACTTTTTTCGGTTTCCGACATTGATATGTTTTCAATTTCCTCTCGCTAGCGTGCATTAAGCCATCAAAATCAGTGGTTCCGGTTGTGATTATATTATTGTACTCAGATGCATGCATTCGACTTTGCCTGCCTGGTTTATCTTACTTTTTCCCTTGACCTTGTCGGTGCGAAGTTGTAGGCTATTGCTTCAAATAAGCAACTATCATGAAATGATTTAATAACATCTGCAGTTAAGTCGTACTTCTAAGGGCATGTGCTAATCTATATAGTGTATATATATTTACTGGTGTAAAACTGGTCCAACTGAACTGAAGGAATTGCAGGCCTCAGCTGCACTAAAAAGTTGAGAGTTACAGTATTTAAAGAGAACCACTAAAACATTTATTTCTACTTTTACGTTTTTTGTGAACCACGCTTATGAAGTTAAGCAACGTGAGAAGAGTGGGTTTACCATAAATAACCCTGAACTTGTCTCGCCAAATAGATAAGTCTTACTAAGGCCGTTGTTTTCATCATTAAACTTCATAATTTTCATGTTTTTAAAACAACAAAAATAAATGGATTACTCGGCTATGACAGATGTATTAAGAGGACATGCTTGATTTTTGTTGGTCTGTTTTGATTTTAACATCAATGTGACTTAAAGTAAAAAAGACTCCAGTATTTTAGTTCTAGCTCACCGCATTTGTTTAATGGGTCGTGAAAACTCTACACTTATGCAAGTTTCTTCTTATATTACTGCCTACTCATGTGAAGGCCCCATGTATCACTCGCTTATCCTATGGCTAAGTGAAGGAAATCTTATAACATGTTTAACTTTCTTGTCGCTCTCGTCTCCTTCTACGAGATAGACTGAAGAATTAATTTTTATGTATCGACCTAGTGTTATATAGCTTCATTCATTAAAGTTATCATGTGTTAATCCGCATTCTTCTATTGCACTATCATCTAAATTATTTGCTTTGTGGTATTTTCCATTTTTAGGCCTATAGCTAAACCTGGCTTATCACTGTCATGGCGAATCAGGGACAATGTTAATCATATATGTCCTATATTCTTTTGATATTAGGTCTGCTCGAGTAGGGAAAGCAGCTGACTCAACAATGTCGAATTAATCTAATCTAATCTCAGCAAACATATTAAAACCGTCGTAAGACTCGCTTGTTTAGATCAGTTAGTCATATGCGAAGCGCTTTTTCGAAGTACTTAAAAGGCTTTATATTAAGTATCTCGATACATACCTACATATAAACATCTATTGACTTCTACAGTGCCGTTATCATAAAGCACAAGGCATCAATCAATCAATCGTTGTTTAAAGTGAAACCGTGGTCAAAAACGTTATGCATTGAAGAAGTTCAGTTGAAATTCAATACGTGGAATTGAATTTCATCTTCGACGAGCCACCAAAGAAGCCCGGGAGCCGAGCAATGCACTAGACACCTTGAGAGTGCACATCTGTCCCCGTGCCACCAATGGCGATACGAGGAATTCTGTTGTGAGCTGATAGAAAATGAATCATATTAAAGGCTGATATATATATATATATATATATGTATATATATATATGATGTCGTTTGGTTTTTGCTGAAGGATATCTATTTGGATTCACATGTCGAGGAGTTCGTTAAGTCTGACATCTTATACGAGAATGATCCGGTCATTACAGTCAAACTTCTTTGTGGAAATCAAATCAATGCAACCCAAGAACGATTCCAGTTTTATCCATGGGTCATCAAAGGCTACAAGTTAGCAAACAGTGATGTTTATCTTATCATATCTTATCTCATATCATCTCAGACTTGACTAGACTACAATAAAATACATTTTAACAAATGTGATGTGAGTAGATTTGACTTGAGTATGTTAGACTGGACAATGATAGATGCGATGTGATTTGATTAGGCACATGCTTGCCAGTTTTTTTAGAGGGGTAATAAAACTATAAATGTGCAATAAACGGTCGCTGTTTTGGATTAGCTCTAATAGATCAATCACTTCAGCCGTTACTTCTGGCCAATGCTGACATTATTGCCCATTGGTTTGAACTCTCGCCCTGTATTACACAGTGTTCGACCTCTCCTTATAGGCTCCTGTGCAGGGACCCTGAGCAAGTCTTCACGCATAACTGCTCAGTGACATCGATTGGTGCTTTGTCATTAGGTAGTGGCGCTTAATAAATGCAGAAATGATTAATAGCATCATTGGCAGGACGTGACAGATTGATAGATTAAGCAATGTCGCTGTCGCGAGCTAGTCGCAAAGTCAGAGTTCAGAAATAAGTCAACACAATAACTTCTCACGCGTTTCGTCTTCTCGTTGTGCAATCTCAAACCGCCATAACTCGAGTCTCCCTCTAGACTGTCAACCTGCCCCTTGTATATGAAATTTAATAAGTAAGTGGGACCTGCCCACCCCTTGGTCCTGACAGTCGTCATGCAATTATCGCAAAATCCTGCAAGTGATATGAATTGTAGTTGAATTGCTACCATTCTCTAAACAGTGCCTTCGTTGTATCTAAATTCTGTCACTTTTGTTTAATATTAAAATCTCTATTATCTTAACAATGTCTTAGCAATATCCGCACAATAAACTGAGCTGCAATCAGAGCAGTTGTTACAACGAAAATTTTATATGTTCTAGCTGTTTTTCATAACC
Organism: Norana najaformis; assembly: GCA_964023275.1. Lineage (NCBI taxonomy): Eukaryota > Metazoa > Annelida > Clitellata > Crassiclitellata > Hormogastridae > Norana > Norana najaformis. The sequence continues at coordinate 10,249,382 of OZ029925.1, forward strand.
CATTCACATCGTCGCCTGTGCATGCATTTGATTTGAAATTATATGTCTTTCCATAGTGAATTGTTGATTACTTTCCTCAAATTCACCGACAAATTTGCTAACAATTTCTTTCGTTTGAAGAAACACTTATGGACGTTATATGCAGTGTATGGTTGTGCGGCTGTCATCTGTCCTAGGACTGTTTTAGGTACAAGTGGAATGTCTCTCTCAACTATCAAACAAAAGGCGGAAAATATGGTCAGGTTTGGATGAATGAAACCAGTGGTGAGTGAAGAGACAACCAAACACTTCATCAATATTTTCATTAGAAACGATGTTCAGAAGTCTTTCTAGTCTAATGACTTCTATAGCGCCATTTTAATAATGCAGCGCATGGGTATCATCGATTGTCGTTTCTAAGTGATATTCAAGGGCATACGGCAGTGCTAGATGAGTTCGGTGAAAATCTAGATGATCAAAGACAGCAATTTCTGGATATCGACAAAAGTAAGACCACTGGACAAACTTACGCAACTACAAGAATTGCTCGGCAATCAGATCGTCTCATTTTCACTTTAATGAACTGGGAATAACTCCTGTACACAGTATTGCAAATTCCAGGCTTTCAGTACTACGAGATGTAAGAATCCCTTACATTGCGAGTGTTAACTCGCTCGTAAACGCCATTTTCATGTCAACAGTTATTCAGCTCATTATAATTAACATTATAAATCATTGCTATGGCCTCCTAAATATGAGTCGCATTTCTCATGAAATTGGTTTGTCTAATGTAAGTCCAGTTACTACTGTCTCCATGTCGTTGCAGAACATTCGCTATTTGACGAGACTGCAGGTTGTTGAATTGCTGTTATCATATCATGATTGAGTGATTACCTTATCTTTCCAACCTTACTTTGCCTTGCTGCAAATTGTTATTGTGAATTCTTTCTCCTTCGGCGTTCCACTCACATGTTCTCTTACGTCAGTAAGAAATTTCCTGACAAATAAAATTCAACCTATATTAAATAATGAATGAAAATTCATTCAACCTATATTAAATAATGAATGAAAATTCATTTTCTATTTACTTTTTCTTTGCAGATTAACTTTTAGTTCTTAATGCATATTTAAAAAGCCACTTAAGCTAACGTAGGCAGAGCTTTTGTGTGGTATTACTATGCGCTGTATTAAGTGATTATATATATAATATATATATATTATATATATATTATATATATTCAGTTGTTTTTGACGTTCCTCTGAACTCGAACGACGAGTGGATTCTATTCTCTGGATATTTTCGAGTCAAATATGACGCCATTTTGTGGGATCGGATAATAAAGCAGATGAACGAAAACCACACGGTAGGCCTGTGACTATATATATATGTATATATATATATATAAAATACTTATATATACCAATAGCTTACGGTAGGCCTGTGACTATATATATATAATACTTATATATACCAATAGCTTACGGTAGGCCTGTGACTATATATATAATACTTACATATAGCCTACCAATAGGCTTGTATACATTAATATAGAACAATGGGCCAAACAACACAGCAGTTTCCGTTCAACGCTTGTAATGCTTTCGCTTGTACTAAGAAACGTCGGTTTTTTCATAATTCCAAGCATCATCACAAAATTTCATCTTTCTGTTATATCTTCAGTGAGTGACGAGGGCCACTCAAGCGCTGGATGACTGCTTGCCCATTATGACCCGTGTCTTGCGCAACTGATAGAAGCAGGACCTACAAATGAAGTTTACATGGTCAGCCACCGATAAGCCTCCGTCCAGCAGCGTATTCAGTTTGCGAACGATGGACTGAGAATCGCGACTATGTTAGATCTTCGTCAATCTCTGACTGCGCCGGGCTTGGGCCCAGCTAGATAGAGTGGGCCTTCGCTGGATTCAGCCTTGGTCGATTGGAGTACATCACTTTCTATACTTTCGCTACGGTAGCCTGAATGGAAGATACACAGGCAAGTGCGTCCGATGGGCAGCAAGTAGAGTACAGTTGGGTGTCGTAGACGCACTGGTGTACCCTCGCTCCCAGAGCACTGATGATCTGTGTGATTGTAGGCTATGTGTTAGATGTACATAGGTAGCCCGAGCACTAAGCCTGGGAAACACCGAATGGAACTGGTGCCCAAGTCGAACGATCCGAGCCGATATTCACTATCATTGTCCCTTCGTCGAAAAGAAAGGTCGTCCAGCGATTCTGTAAGACTTTCTGAGACGCGTGATCAAGGTGTCGTGATCGATCGTGTCAAGCGCTTCACTTACATCCAAATCAGCGAGAGGCGTGACACGTCCAGAATCAATGGATGTCTTAGATGTTTTCGTAGAATGTCCATTCCTGAAACCGAATTGTCGCTTCAGCATGCGGTCGCTTGCTTCTAAATAGGGTATCATCAGGGTCAACAGTTTTCTCTATGACCTTTCACAGAAATGTAAGGTTTGTAGATTGAATAGTAATCGATAATGTTGTCCGGGTCCAGTCCCGCCTTCTTCAGTTAAGGTAGAAATATTTCGCGCTGTTGACCTCATTCCTTCAGCCGGCGAGGAATTGTAGACAGGATAGGGTGCAGGTTATAATATCGACGAATTCCAGGTAGCAAGAAAGTTGGAATAGGGTCGAGTGCGCATTTTTTCGGCAGAGAAACTAGAAGATGCGATTTCAGATCTTCATCATTCACAACTTCGAAACATCTTGGATGTTCTTGTAGGTTTTCTCCGAACTGTCGCGATCAAGACTGATTAGAGATGCAGGTGAACTGGCCGAAGTTGGACATTTGGGATACGATACATTCCTGAGTCTGCTAAGATACGCATCGCAAGAGAAAGGTTTAACGGCATGGAACTACATCTATGCCAGCTTTTACTTTATCAATAGCATCCTCTCCGATACGGCAAACTTCAGTCATTTTCAGGTATCGACTTTAGTTTTGTGAATCCAGATTCCAGTAGCTATGTAGAAATGCGGATCTGCTAGTATGTACAGTGTGTATGTGTGAAGCTGGCTATACTGTATAGCGCCTTTTAGAGCCTCACCAGGGCGCTAGACACGTTAACAGTTCTAAATAGGTGCGACTTAAGAAAGGTTGAAAATGTTTATTGAGCCACCCGTGATAGAATAGTAGACCCTACGTATTTTTAGTGACAGATTGTTCCATAGGGACGGCCCAGTGCACGAGAAAGTGCCGTGTTCTCGCATGGTCGTACGGAAGCGTGGAGCGTGGGACCAAGAAGTCTCAACGGGCCAATGAACGCAACGACTTTCAGTAATTCAATGATCCGGAGTTTCAGTTTTGCTGATTTTCCCAATACAAATTTCTGTGGCGTTGAGAAAATTCAGAGTTTGACAGAACATTGCATTAAACTAAAGTTTTGCAGAGTATTATTAACTTCATGTAACATGACTCTTAAGATGCTAGTGTCTGTGTAAAGTGCTGGAATGAGTATATTTCGTTACTTAATATACTTGACGAGTCTGTCATGGATAATACATACCTTACTACATGTAGATTCCATATAATATAAAACTTACGTTTCCATTGAAGAAATAAAGTTTTAATTTGACCGTTTGCAATTTTCTTTCGTGCTTTTGTGAGTTTGTTCGTATTGTTTATCTGCCTTCCCCAAGATAAAGTTTAGAACCTACGTTTAACTACACTGCACCACATTTTATTGCACTACACCACAGGGCAACAGACAACATCACAATACAGTATATTGCATTACATTAACATAAAAGATATTTAAGCATTCATACTTCGAATTGATTCTGTGCTGAACTTAGCTTTAAGAGTCTTTTTCAGCCTACCCTTATGTCGCACCTTATAATGTCAGCTACGCAACCATGTTTCAGCGCTTTTGAGATGTTCTTGAAAAGCATTTTATAAATAAACAGATACATTCATGAATAATAATTACATACATATACATATATACATACTTACATGCATAATACACACATATACATATATATAAATTTATGCATACATACATAAATACATACCTACATAGATCTGATACGCGCAAAGATAGAAAATACGTCTATGGCGAAAAAGTCTAGGCGATCACCCATCCTTAATTCTATACCTACGCTGATAATATTAATTAGCTAGCGTTTTTTAACCATAAGTGATTGTCTGGATATACCGCTGGCATTCCAGTGAAGCTACGCAAACCGAGCCCGATTCATAATTTCTTGGAATTAGACCGTTTAGGCCATCTGGTGCTAACTCAGCTTTCGAATCTTTCTGGGGCGGTAAATAATCAAAAAGCAAATTGGGAAATTGAAAAAGTGTCCTTCGTCTGTAAAGCTTGATCCTCCATCTGGTGAACACGGTTTCTTTTTTGAGTTTCGCTTTTTACCCATCTTTCATTTGGCTAAGGATACCCTATCTAAGATTTTCTTTTACGTTTTGATTATGAATGAACACTGCTTATCATCGCATTCAAGCTGACTGAATGACTGACTAACAGACATTCAGACACACAGATAGACATACATACATACACGTACATACATACACGTACATACATACACGTACATACATACACGTACATACATACACGTACATACATACATACATACATACATAATGACAGATTGAGTGAGTGATTGACTGACAGATCGACCATTCGAGAAGTAATCTGTTACACATGTGTTCTTCTTCAGAGATACGTTTTGAACTTGACCAGTTCTCTGATGGACGAACTGCAGGTCAACGGCGAAGGAGATTATACTGAGACGTAAGATAAACAGAAAATCAATAGATTGCTGTAATTTTGGTCTCACAGACTCAGTTCTTGCTCTGTTTAGACATGTACTATAAAGAATTGTCATTGAATTGAATTTCATTAACCTCCAGAGGTCGACCCTAAATGCAGTTACTTTATATAAACAATTCATGCCTACAACAGTTATGCACACATATGTAAATGCATACATGCATACATGCATGCATACATACATACATACATATATACATACTTACATATATACTTACATACATAGACATATAAATACATAGATGCATTAATACATGCATATATACATGTATGCATGTTCATTTTATAAAAAAGCAGATACCCTCATGAATAATAATTTCATGCATACACATATATACATACATATTATATAACATATAAATACATACATACATGCATACTTAGATGCTCACATACATACACATACGCGAAGCATCCATATATCTACAAATACGTATATCCCCTTTGTTCTCTGCTATGCTTTTTAGGTGTAAACGCCGAACCATCATATCCTTGGCCTGCTCTGCTGGTCACAAAGGTTGCATTGAAAACACGACACGGTTATTTAGAGCCTGGATCCAAAACGATACGTACGTTTTGCTGCCTTTTGTTGTTTTAGTCACGGGTTATCCATTTTGTGGTTAAAGTTTAGTTCTAGTATGGCTCTAAATGTAAAAGCCGCCTTCACTATTTTTCATGAGGATCTGCCAAGGACCAGATGGGCTCCAACCCAGCACCTCCTCGAGTTTATCAATCACCTTCAGTCTTTCTCGGCTTTATTTAGAGAAATAACCGGGTTTATCAACACCTAACTCTCCGATGCTTTTCGCCAGAGGTGACACCTATCTTTTTTGGTGATAGGCATATTGCGCTTACCAAGAAACCAGGGGGCCTAAGGCCCAATTGGACACACAACGAGAAGGGTGGCTGCTAGTGTGCCAACAGATATGCGGTTGGTAAACTGGCTGAATTTTTTCCTCAGCTGCAGGTTGGCATCGCTACTCCAGCTGAGTGTAAGACGACGGTCAATGCAGCAAGAAAATATGTAACTGCTATGCCCGAGGGCCATATCTTTGTTAAATTAGATTTCTCTAATGCATTTAACAGCCTACTTAGAGATGCAATGCTCAGTCTGCTTATAACACTGTACTTGAAATTCACAGTTTTTTCAACAGTCTAACATCATTCTGTTAAAATTTAGTTCTTTCTCCACTTTGTCTCAAATGGGCCCTAAGCAGCGATACCCTCTCGGTCCAACAGTGTTTCGTCTTCCTCTTCAATCTGTGTTGCACCCTCCGCAATCTAACCTTGGCATTGGTTATCTGTACTACCTCCCATTGGATGGCATCCAAGAGACCTTTGTAGGAGACATTACCTAACTTTTTCGCATGAGCTGCATCTGATATGCAAATACTACTTCCCTTCACTCATCAAAATCCTCTGTTTTCAGATTTCCAATCTTTTAACCGTGAATCATTCACTCTTTTGGAAGCTTGTATTTTTAAAGGGTCAGCTCTAGACGACATGGTGTCGGCACATTGTAAGACCCTTGGGAATGCCATTGATGACCTGTGCCAATTGTCAGTATAAAGCAGCCTTACCCTATTAATGTCCTTCTTTGGTTCCCATACACTGTAAGTTTTAGCCATGTTTACCATATGTTGGGACAGTTGGACCAGGAGCCTTATATATATATATATATATATATATATATATATATATATATATATATATATATATATATATATATATATATATATATATATATATATATATATATATATATATATATATATATATATATATATATATATATATATATATATATATATATATATATGCATTTCCGTCTTTTTTCCAAAGAGAGGAGTGATTAATGCCGTTTATTTGTTATTGTAGAGCGTCTTCAATTCCTTTATACATCGCTTCAAACGTTTACTGCATTGGTATTGCTAATTCTTTGCTCGAATCCGATTGGAATACAGTTTTTGATAGATTTACGATGTCGACTTCATACATAGAAAAAATATATCTGTTAAACAGTCTGACATGTTCCAGAAATTTCACGATGCTAAAAAGGTTAGTTCTGCGGCTATATTAAAGTTTATTCGTTAGTAAAATCAATTATTTTAAAATCAGTTATTGTTAAAATTTAGTTATTGCTAACATTCAGTTATTGTTTAAATTTAGTAAGATAGCGAGCATTCACTTATTAATGTAGCGGGCAGGCAGGCCCCAAGGCTTGTCGATAGATACGACTTATAAGTAATTTTAAGTTTAGTTAAGATTACAAGGTTTATATAGAAGTTTTCTTCAGCGGTTCCTGTGATAATACAAAAATCAACGTGCACACGATTTGTTATGGGTTCTGTTCCTAAGTAATTTTTCCAAGGACAGAAAGCGGTATTGAGCTTGGTAAGCCATTATCTTGGTTAGTTGTCTTCAGGGTGTACTTCGTCTGGAGTTCTGTAAAGCTCTTGTCGTCGATGATATTGACGTTCGCTACGGATCAGCCATAAGTCTAAACCGTACACCGTCCGGCTTTACATAGACCTCAGGAGAACCTCATTTGTACTCATGCATATGGACTGTGAATAGTATTCGAGTTGGGGGTCTGAACTGTTTCAGCTTGGTGTACCGTGGATTTATTAACATAAGACGAGGGTTTATCTTTTACCGATTCTAACGGCATACGGCTTCGAAGTGTCCTTTTTCGCCATAGCTCCTGCAGTCTTTGGCAGCTCTTTCGACCTCCTGGATGCATCCAGGATTTTCCACGGTTGCGACAGACTACGTCTTTTTGAGTTCTAGGGTTAGCGTTATCATGTTGACTGGGCCTTATCTTTGGATTCTTTCCCTTAAGCTGGATTATTGACTTGGCAGTGTGGCCGCTTTTCATCTCTAAGGACTGATCTTCATCGAGCTCAGCTGCTTTAGCCATTTCGAACAGTTGCGTGAGACTCGGGTAGATCGGCGAGTTTTTAAGCTTCTATTGACATCATCAAACCCACAGATTGCGAATAGCTGGCGTAGGCGGTTTAAATATGACGCAATGTTTTCGACCTCATCCTGCTTAGCCTCGCGAAATTTGAAAACTGCAAATTCAAGATTTTCTCTCGTTCATTCTTTCTGCATACGTTGTGACAGAGTAATAGAAGTTATAAGATTAGATTAGATCGCCTGTTATATGCCTTCGTAGTCTTCACAAACGTGGTCCTGCTTTGGGTCATAGAATAAAAGCCAATGCCTTAACCTCCTACGCAAACTGTAATTGTAACTAAATGCACATGAGTTACCATGTTTTCTGGATGTTTTTAAAAATTAAAAATCTGAACATGAATTAAATTCTTGTCTTTATAGGTTACTGGAATACTCCACAGACACTAAGGTAGATCGCCTCTATCACTATGCGATTATCTCTCGAACTGCTACGAATCCAGCATCAAAAGATTATGTCTGGGAATGGCTGAAGCTCAACGGCGCAAAAATTGACGAAAGGTAAGCCTGCTTGATACTCCGAAGTTCTGCCTAGAAATTATTGAAACTCAGTTTTCGTATATGCAAAAATGTTGGCAGATGGTCACAATTCGAGCGGTGCAGTTGAAAACTGATTGTAGCTGACGTATCAGGTGTTTCGGCAGGCTGTCCAAGACAGGGATGCCATAGTCCACGCATGTCAAAATGATCGAGTGGACCAGACGCACGGCTACATGAAACGGCACATTTGGACGAACAAACCTGATCTGACGCAAATGATAGAAGCAGACCTACCGAGTGAGTCAACATGCTCCACAATGGCTAGACCCTACCTAGTTCAGAAGGACTCAAAGGTCGCGGTCGACATGTTGGGGTTCCAAATCTGGGAACGTCGTCGCTATCGTCTCTTCCATCTTCCCATGGACCAAGCTATATGTTATGCCATTATGTCGAATTCAGTATGAGCCGATTTGAGAATATCCAGGCCTGTGCTGCTGCATGGTAGTCCCATTCTCACATTCTGTTTTCTCCACCAACGTATGCTGATGCTTTCGCCTCACCATGCATCACAACTTCTGGCTTGTTTTTTTTTTGGTTATCTGTCAGCGTATGGCGTTCACGACCAACAATGTTATGCCTAGACTGAAGGATAAAAATTTGTTTACTCGTCCTAGTACTCTTGGTCAATTCTTCCATTTATATTTCGACAAGCATATCTGGAGTCTGTTTCGACTGTGTTGAACCCAACCGTAACGGGTACCTCATTATCAACCCTGTCCTGTATGCCTGTTGACCGGTGGTCATCATTCCGTGTGCCTCTCTCGCTCTCTCTCTCTCTCTCTCTCTCTCTCTCTCTCTCTCTCTCTCTCTCTATATATATATATATATATATATATGTATATATATATATATATATATATATATATATATATATATATATTTCTCTCTCTCTCACACACACAAAATAACATAATCATTTAAACATATGCGTATATAAGCTGTGAACATATTATTATCTAAATAATAGAATATTTGAGCATAAGGTGATTCTCGCAGCTTTTTGGACGATGAAGAAATCTGAAGTTGAGCGAATACGATTTGATTTCAAATAGGCTTACTCACGTGATATCATTTTGACCAAAGAATGGACATCAAATGCATCTTGTAACGGAATGTGCAGAGACTGATTTTGTGTTATGTGTGCTCTAGGTTCGGATTAGAATACACCACGGCGCACTTGATAGATGCGGCTAAGAACTTCAAGACAAGAGAACAACGTCAAGAAGTTTGTATTAAGTTAATATAAAATTCATTAGTTTTTTAGAGAATGATATGCCACTTCCGTTGTTAAACGTATTCTGGTCATAGAAACTAAAGCCAGATCCAAAACAAAAGCATATAGGCATCAACATATTGCATCAATATCGCAATCGTTACATTGGTTGCCTAAGATCTGTCTTATGGTTTACAAAATACTACATTTAAATCAGCCGACTATTCTCAACCGTCATACCAAAAAAATGTTGCACTCGATTAATGGACACTGTGACTCTTGTTGTCCCTCGTACAAGGACAGTGTTCGGTTCTCAAGCGTTCTCAGTTACTGGTCCACAGCTTTGGAATTCGCGGCCACGTTCGTTCTATCAATTCTGTGATGTCATTCAGGTCTAAACTTAAGACTCGTCTGTTTCAACTTACTTACTCACAGTAGCCTAACTTCTGATTTCTCTGACCTACACTTATCACACGTCTCTTGGCCGACGTCTTTGGAGCTTTTGACCGTACACAGGTTACTCTTCTTGCCCTGTATGACGTTAGCGCTGCTTTTGACACTGCGGATCACTCTATCCTTTTGGAGCGTCTGGAGAAATCTTTTGGCATTATTGATACTGCCCTTCTTTGGTTTCAGTCATTCCTCTCAGACTGCTCCCATTTTGTTGTCTTTGGGTCCACACGCTCCGCCTGGTCCCTCATTCCTTTTGGCCTGCCTCAGGGTTCTGTCCTGTCCCCTCTCCTTTGCATTCTGCACACTGCCGACCTGGCACGGGCTCTCCTTCCCATGGGTGCTGCTGTCCATCAGTAGGCAGACGACACTCAGGCCTTCGCTCATGGCCCAGTGGATGCGGCTCTCTCTTCGTTGAGAGGATTCTTAACGCAACATCTGCCCTTGGTCTCTGGATATCCTCTAATCTGTTCCACAGTCCGTGATCTTAGAGTTGTTCTAGACAGGGAACTCTCCTTGATCGATCATGTTAACAGTGTCTGTCGCTCATGCTTTTACCACCTTCGTCAGCTTGTTACCATCTGCCGATACCGCTTCCTTCATGCTGTTGCTACTCTAATTCACGCCCTTATCTGTGTCAGAAGGACTTTGGGAAACGCTATCTTTGCTGGACTCTCACTAGCTAAAATTTCCAAACCTCAGTCTGTTCTCAGTGCCGCTGCCCGTCTTACTGGATGTCTCCCTAGGTATGGCCATATAACTACCTTTATGCGGAACACTTTGCACTGGCTCCCCATTCAGCAGCGTATTCAGTTCAAGATTCTACCCCTTATTCGTAATTGTCTCAATGGCTCTGTTCCAACATACCTTAGGGATTTCTGCATTTCGGTTTCGTTGTTTCCGGGCCATAGTTCTCCCCAGTCGGCTGCCCTTGCCCTCGTATGCGCACTGTTACAGCTGAGTCTAGATGCTTTGCCTATGTTGGACCTACCAGCTGGAATCGCCTTTCTCGTGAACGAGCTCCTCAGTTTGTCCCTTTCGCAGTTTCGCAAGCTCCTGAAGTAGTCTGTATTATTTGACAGTGGTCTCACAATTACAATTACTGGAATTCGACCTGGTTTCCTCAGTGGATTGTGATTTTGATTACGATATATATCACTTGAAGCGAACATCGACTGATGCCTTGGGCATTATGATAACGGCGCTATAGCAGTCATTAGACTACACTGTGTCCGGAAAAATTCCAAGGCTCTAAAATATGAATGAAAAAACTATAGTAGATAATAATCAATTTAAAAATTTAAAAACCTCCAAACAGTCCGGACTTAAATCCTGTTGATTATAAAATTTGGGGAATAATGCAGGAGAAAGTATACAAGACAAAGCTCAGAAACATCGAAGAACTCCGCGAGCGAATTGTTAATGCTTGGGATGAACTTGATCAACTGGTCGGCGATGCTGCTGTTAGTCAGTGGCGTGTACGTCTCAAAGCTTGCGTTGAAGCCAATGGCGGACATTTTGAACATAAATTATAGTTCAATAATATTTCAGGATTAAACTGTTTTTGGAATTTTAAAAATCGATTAATGTTTACTAATTATTTTCATATTTACCGTAAAGCCTTGGAATTTTTCCGGACACAGTGTAGATTAGTTCATAGAAGATGCTAATGCTGGTACAAGATTGCATTTCTTATGCGTCATTTACATCCGACGTCGCATTAGTTCATCTTTCTGGAAAACCAATGTATACAGATGCGATATTATGAAAAAGTCATACGATAAGAACTCATAGTGTAAATAGCATGGTTCTGTCAACTCAGATTCTCCACGAACTTATCTCGAAACATCTAATATCCAACTTTAAAAGGAAGTAGTAGGATAGGCCCCCTAATCTGATCGCTTTTAAACAGTTTATGAGAAAGATCTTACTACCTTTAAAATATTCAAATAAATCTGATCGCTTCCCCACAGTTTATGAGCGAGATTTCGTCAACTGATTCAAATAAATATCCAGTCAATCAGTTCAAAGGTTTTGGATTTACAGAGGGGAAACCGTTTCCTTTTCCATTAAGACTTAGCTGCATTGCCTTGGTAGCCTGTTTAAATTTATGTATATGTTTGTATTAAATTATAATGTCTGTAGGTCTCTGATTTCTTGGACAACTACCGCTTCGTCGTAAGGGGGAGCAAATCGGTATTTCTTTACGTCATCGATACAAATATCCGCTGGATGGACAAGAACCTGGCAGCTATATTCAACTGGCTCAAACAAAACGTCCCTAAATAATCTCGATGATCAGGAGAGGAATGATTTCAATACTTACTCTATTCATTATGCCATGTGTAATATTTAGCCCAGTCGATCGCTTCATTGTAAACTTTAGGCCTATAACTTCGTTTATCTGATAACTTTTGCTTTAACAACGACATATTATGCTAGTAGTTATTGCACAAGTGAAAGTATCGTCAGTACTCTAACATTTATTATAACATCAAAAGGTCACGAATAATGAGAAAAACATAAGTACCACCTCCTCTTCTATATTTAGCCATTTGTAACATTTCAAACCAGATTCGGCTAAATGTGAAACAGAATGCACATTTCTGCGAAATGACAAATGGGGTACCAATGAGAAAACTCAGAGTGAACGAAGGTGTAGCACCATACATCAGCACTCATTATAACAAAGATCAGATGAACTCCCTCAGTGTTAGAGTTTTAAAAATGTATCTAAATGTGTGCATTATGTATCTTCTAAGATCGTCTAACAGGCGCTGAGCAATTCTTAGAGTTAGTAAGTTGAACAGAAAAACATGAATTATCTTAAAATTTTCTATAAATAACACGAGTTATATAAATCACACGAATGTCTTCAGATTTACCTCGCAATGTTATTTTGTTTCTTACTTACTTACTAGACTTTTGATGCCTCGAGAAACTGATACTATCTTCATGTGTAAACTGAGGTGCGAAAGCTTGGATGCTCTTTTGGCTATGATTAGCTCCATGCCGGTTTACTATCTTAGAGTCCTGTGAAGGTATAGATGAGACTAGCATTAACCATGAGGACGAGGAGACTGATGCAAAATGGTTAGAGATAGAGCCACCCATTCATAAAAGCTGCAGAAAATTCATCCTGTGGCATGTAATCCAAAGTGCAGCCATCCATACACGAAAGTGTCTTCTTCAGGTCTTTTGCAAACCGATTGTAAGCGACCTGTCCTAAAGTAATCCCTAATTACTTTTCTGATAAATAATTGGCTTTGGATGCCTCATTGGTGTCACCTCCTATCTGTGGTATAGTAGCCGATTGGTTAGAGCGCTTGGTTTGTAACGCAGAGAATACAGATTCGAGCCTCCTCTGAGCTGATTACTGTGTTGCGACCTTCAGCAAGACCCTCAATTGCTTAGCGCCATCGACTGATGCTTAGTCATTAGATAGTGGCCCTCAATAAATGCTGAAACAATAGTAGTAGTAGTGGTGGTGGCAGTGGAAGTGGTGGTGGCAGTAGTAGTAGTAGTAGTAACAATATAGCATCGTATAGCCTCGACCCTGCTCAGTTTTCAGCGAATTGATCGGGTGAGATTCTTTACCACCGCTGCCCATTTTGAATGGGCGCCACGCCAATTAAGGTACCCGAGTACGGGCCGTGCTAGGCCGAGATTCAAATCTCTAAAATAAGTCACGACCGGACACAGATAGCAGCGACAACGTTTCCTATTTACTCTGCATGTGGGCTGGCAAAACATTCTGTTGCATAAATGTTGACGACCTTCCGCAGTTGTCGATCAGTTGTTGACTAGCGCTGTTTGTATCGTAACGCGTTAACTCGAGTAAAGACAATCTGCTTTCCGTAGTTATAAATAATGAAACGATCAGTTCAATCACATTACAGGGTTTGCCGATATATAATTCTGTACACGCACCAATCTATCAGTGATATTTGTAGCTCCAGCAGCTGTGCACAGAACAGATTGCGATCGCTAATATGCAGACTTTTCCCGCCAAGTCAACGCTTACCGCTGACGTCAAACAATTTGCGCCACTAGTAACAGCAGTGTGATAGATCCAATGTTGACAGCATCACAGACATAAAAGATAAGTCTCAGAGAAATGGCCTTTTCTGAAGCCGGACTGTAGTTTTGGCTTTGGATTGAACGTTTTCAAATATCACACATAAATGATGGTGGATATTTAGACAACCTCTACTGTTTCTGCTTCCTGTGAGCCATTTGTCAGATAATTATATTAGCCAAATTTCCCCATCATTTAAAAAATGTACATCGATTAAAAACAAACTACATTAAAGTTGAAAGGACGGTTGAAATATTACCTGACAACGCATGAATGTCACAGTCCTTGCAATATTTTGTCCAAGTGGATTTTATTCTGACACCATTCACATTAGTGCCTGTTGCTTACAGACATTAACTATAACAGTGTAAATACTAGGCAGTTATGCAGCCAAATAAATTTCACTAATCGCCCACAAGCAAGAAGCTATTAAAAACAGTTTAATTGATCAATCTAAAACTCTAAATAGGCCACTCACACAAAAATGCCAGGATGATGTGAAATTTATTTTTAAACATGACATTTACTTTACTGACACAATCAATTTTCTAGCTGATTCGAGTTCAAATATAGATAATATGCACAGATAACCAAAGACTTACAACTGTTTATAACAAGTGAACAATTATACGCTAATAAAAGAGCATTTTAAACGAACATTAAATGTTAGCAAATTATAATACAAATCAACATTCCATATACAGTTCAAATAACATTAGTCTTAAAACCCATACAAAACGAGTTCCGTCATTTTGGATAAAAACACAGATAAAACAGTCTTTTAAAAGCACAAGTTCCACATATATATGTTCCTTCTAAACAGTGATCAAGAAACTGGGTCAATATTGTCACGGAATCGGTAATACACTGTAGATTTGTGCACACTAAATCCAGTGTGGCTGTGTCAGAAAGCACAACTGTTCTAATCGAAAGCACATTATAGACTTGGAATCAATAACCAGAAACAATGTTACCTGAATCTGACTAAACTGGGCTACCAGTACAAAAGCAGTAAATCCACAAATGGAATTTCCTCAGAAACAAGCATCTACAACATATTTATAAACTTAAACATGTACCGATAAATGCAAATGAGCACAAATTAGTGGAAAAAATAATTACACCATTAACAACCAAGTAAGTTAAACGCATTCAATAGCCGCAGCTTGAAACAATAACAATGGTCAATTTATTCCTATATGATGTAAATGTATAACTTTGTTTTGCACTCAGAACAGTTACATATACAGCCATTCATAACCATGTCTCTATGTTAAAATTCTCATATTCTACTGCGTGTGCATCTATGGAATCAAAGAAAAATAGTTTATGCAAAGAAGAAATCTCATCAAAGGTCTTATCAAATAATATCTTAGTTCACCAGAACAACAAATTTCCTACTACCACGGGCATATACAACCTGGACCGTCACAATTAATTTCAGATACAAAATAAGATCTCCATCGGTTTTAAATATTACTACAAATTATATACACGTACATCCACAACCTCAAGCAACATCTCCTCTGTGAATCCCTGTCCATAAACTTTACTGAATGTAACATTTATGGATAGGGACTATTCAAGATAGAGTTTGCAAGACTGAAAACAATGAATTTCAGAAGACAAAATTTGCATGACATTGGTGAAACTGTGCATAGACACTTAAGGCAAATCAAAATTTTAATGACAAATCCTTTTTATAAGAACAAAAACTGGCACTGTATTTAAAGATGTACAAAGGTCTCCTATGCATATTTCTGTTGAAGAAGTTCTCATAGGGTGTCAGGAAAAACAAAATCTCTTGCGCAACTATGAAGAAGAATTCACTAAATTTTTCTTTTCCGCTTAAGGAAGCAACTGCTTTTGTGAAAACGATATGGGGCTGCAAGGTAGCACCCTATTATTTAAATTGTTTTCTTCTGTTCATCTGATCATCAGAATCATGTTTTAGGCATCACATAATTGAAAAATGATTACACCAGCTGAATCAACTCTTTCACCTCCCTCGATAGCTCACTTACTCCTTTGCTGGCCCTGGATAGTAAGCACAAAATTGTGACCAACTTAGCTTTGCATAAAATATTAAACTGTTCACATCTTTCTTTGATGAAAGCCATCAGCAGGTTGTGCAAGCCTTTTTGATATCTAGACTACTTCAGTTAAATACCACTTGTCTTAAGAATCTCAGACCTCATGCCCCTCCAACTCTTCACACTCACTGTTAAGTTATCTATATAAATACCAGTATTCGTTGTGGTCTGGATTTTTTCAGAAATTGAGCAAAGTATATTACATATGAGAAAACAGCATTTCATAGAGCCATTAAATTTACTAATGCTTAATACAAAATTAATCATATACTGTAACAAATAAGACACAATAAAGAACTTGAAATGTGCAGTCACAATCAGAAGGGTAACAGACATTTCAACCCTACAGTTTTGCTGCTGAGCGCACATTATTTACGACACAGTCAAGTGACAGATTTTGTGGAAATCAAATTGGGAATAACCAAGTTCTAGCTGAAGCTGTGAATGAGAAGCCATTTTGAAATCAAACACTAGGAACTCTTTTTCTTGCTGCTGGAACCACTGAATGACGAGTAGCAGGTCCTTCGATGGCGCTGTTTCTTTTGGGTTTGTTGTTGAAACACTTTATTGTTGCGATCAAGGTTGCCATAGGCCAGACGTGCCTGCATTCGCATATGACCCCTGTGACGCTCTTTGCCTCGGCCAGGACTTGAATGGCCTAAGTTTTCATTCTGAAAAGGCACGGGTTCTTGATTCCGAGGGTCAGAAGAAGCACCAAAAGCCCTAAGATCACTGCCTCCTCCTCCTCCTCTTCCTCCTCCTCCTCCTCCTCGTGAGCTAGACAAAGACCGATCTAGGCTTGACGACTCGCTGTCACTTGTCCATGTGGGTGAATGAAAAGGCTGACGATGGTGTGAACTTGGCAGTGGGTCACGAGGTCGATGAAACAGGTTTTCTAAGGATTCGCTTCGACTCTGTGCACACAGGCTCTCACCTAGACCCGTGTCCATATCTGAAGGAATGGAGTTTGTCAACTGATGTTCCATTTCCCTGTGCAGAGGCGGTCGACTGCGAAGTTGATAGATAGACATGCTTGGATGTTCGATGAGAAGATCTTCCATGGAGCTTGACTTTGGCTTTTCTACTGATGCATCCTGACCTGTGAAGCATGGAGAAGGAGAAACGACCCAACACTCTTCAATGCTCGGATTATAGAGGAACTCGGGCTGTGAAGAAACGTCACTCAGTGCTGCATCACTTTGTGGATCAAGGTCAAGAGTGTTGACATACGGTCCACGTAAGCGTTCAAAGTCTGAATGTTCATCTGAATATGAGTTTGTCAAAGAGTTAGATATGACAGGCGGCGACATATCACCGTAACTTGACTGATTACTGGTTTCTTTACAGAGGAAATCGTTTTCTTTGACAGAATTTGGATGCTGTTTGTTTGGGGATAAAAACCTGTCATCAGAATCTAATAAAAGCAAAATTAAACCAAAATTAGACAGGACTCTAAACACAAACACACTGATGAAGAAGAAGGGAAGCAGAATGCAAAAAGGAGCAGGAGGGAGAATAAGAACAGGAAGAAAAGCAGTTCCTATGTCAACCAAAAGAGGCAGCAGTAGCAGCTCCAGGAGTACTTGCTGGGGGCAAGAGCATTTTCAGAGGGATCCCAAATTCTGGCAGTCCACCATGCATGGGTCTGGTCCGAGGGGTGCCAGCATATCACCAAGAGAGGTGCGGGGTGAACCCCCACGCCTATAGCTAAATCCGCCACACAGAGGCAGCCATGATTATGAAGTGACTCCAATTTCACAGTCCTATCCTTTGCCACTTGATCTTCCCACTGACAGTGTACAGTCAGCGTACTCATTTCATAGCTAAGTTCAGTAGAGGGCACTAGCAGCGAAGAAATCTGAAATCTTGAACTACCTTTCTGTCCTGGTGGGACTTTGAAACCCCCAACTTCTGGGTTAGTGGTCCATCACACTAAGCATTAATGTGCACCCCTACAAACAACACTCAAATAGCTTACTATTACAAGCACTGACCTAGCTAAAAAATCAGCATTCTACAGAAATTCTGTGCACTTTAATCAACTCTACCCATTCCAAGTAATCTTGACAATATACCATGAAATTAACATTGCGCAAGACAACATCAAGCAACCTGCAGTGGGAAAAACTGGCATAGTTTGCAATTGAAAAATGCCTACCTTCTTCGACAATGACCCAATCATTAGGATTCAGGAAGTTATCAGCGTTTGAAATGCTGCTGACAGGTGTGCTATCGTCTGCACAGTTTTTGGGTTCTTCACCTCCAAACAAGAAACCAGTGATGCTTCGGAGCATAATGATGCTACACGTAACGGAAAGAAGATGACCTGACAATACACAGACGATGACAGAATATGACAATACTAAACGCAAACTCACAGCTGACAACGTCATCTTCAATCATGCATTTGCTAGCCACTTGTAATCTTATCAAATGAACTTCTAGAGTGTAACTGTAGAATTCTCTTGCACTGCCACTGCTGAATACAAATACATCCTGCAGTCTGGGTTCTGTTAAGTTAAAATTCAGTTTTGTAATTAAAAACTATACACCGTCATAGCATATACATATTTGTATATGTATGTACAGTATGTATGTATAGAAATGTGTGCATATATATATATATCACCTATAATCTAAGGCATATCATTCTACGCTGCCACTGATAATGGACACTTCAAAACCACTGTGTCATGGCCAAGTATCCGATGCCAACAAAACAAATTAAAGTAGCACTTCACGTATACGAGCTCTAAAGCCGCACGATCGACACAAACCACATATACAGATAAAAGAGCCCCAAGACAATGGTTATCTAAATAAGGAGACTACTTTCAAATTCTTGAAAAATAACGGCTAAATTATACTTGTTTGTTTCGTTTGGTTATCCTGTTGCAAAACGCGATGAAATTGCCTGGTGTCCTTAATTTGTTAGAAATCGACGAATCAGCGTAGGTCCTCTGGATACGTCATAGCACCGAAAACCTTACACATATCCAGCTAAAACACCGATTATATTAAAACACCTTCGTATATCCGTATCATTCCTAAGATACTAGAATGCTGTAATTTTATAGAGCACAACTTACTAAAGTTGCTGAGATTATCTGTCCTTTTTTCTAAAACTGCGATCTGATATTATCCAGGACGACCGATCGCGGCGTTGATGTTGACTGTAAATGTAGATGTATATCAACAATGATCAGCTGTGGGAAGTGCGCCTAAATTAACTGGCACTTTGATTGGTTGCAAAACCGGGTCAATATTTGTCATTGGTGAGTCACAATTAGGTCAGCTCAAGACGATCAACGTATTGGACACTGCAAATGAGGCAGAATGTCACAGCAAGTTCGCGTGATCGGCTTGAGCTTGAGAGCAAGGAGACGGCCTGTTGAGCGCCTCTTAAATTCTATATTAGGAGTCAGTGCCCTGTTCGTTCAGTGAGCTTGGCATAGCTGGTATGGTGACGTAATACAGCACTGTGACCTATTTTAGCTGCAAACAACGTCGTCTATACAATATAATCGTAATCGTAATCCCAAGATTTCTACAGCGCCCAACGAGAGCCATGTCACGAGGAAGTGACATGGCTCAGTCAAAACAAAATCGATAGGCAAAAAGGGTTCGGTTCTAGGTCATGATCAAAGTCAGGCAGACAGCGTGGCAGCTATGGTGGGTGATGTTTGGGATTGGAGCGGAAAGGGAGATAAGATGAATAAGGGGAGTCAGAATAGGATCTGTGAAAGAGGAATGTTTTCAGTTTTGAGTGAAAGACCAATGCAGAAATTGCAAGCGGTGGAGCATAGATGAGTTTGTGTGACAACAGTCCTCTCCCACAAATCCTATCCTCGTAATAGTAAACTCGAAATTTCTGAAGCGCTACTTTAAAGCTAAGCACAAGCGCAGGGCACCTAGCTGGTTATTCACGAGCGCTGCGTCAAGTCAGTAAGGTTGTCCAAAGATGTCATATAGAGAACGGTTGTCAGAAGACCAGATAAGGGGGAAAGGAAATGTTAGGGTGGGTTGTGTTTAAGCTAAGAGAAATGGGATTTCTCCTCTTCCTCTTATCCGCTCCAATTCCAAACACCATCCACCGAAGCTGTCCGACCTTCTGCCTGCCCGACCCTTGGATCTTGACCTGGAACTGAATCTGAGCCTTCCTGCCTATCGAATTTGTTTTGGCTGAGCGCCTGCGAATAAGCTGGTTCCCGAGACTTACCTTTTCTTTGGGCGCCGTAGAAATCTCCAGTTTACGATTACGCTTAGTAGGCTATGTAGTTTGTTTTGTTTCAACTAACGCCCAATGTGTATGACGCGCTAATGCTACCGGCTTCAGGCCAGCAGCCCAATCGACGCCGTGAAGCCCTCTCTTGCTATGCGACCTTCTTGGGCCCAAGAATGCGCGGGGAATCGTTTAAACTGCACCCGGTTCAGTAAGAATTGATGTAGT
Source organism: Norana najaformis (assembly GCA_964023275.1). Classification (NCBI taxonomy): domain Eukaryota; kingdom Metazoa; phylum Annelida; class Clitellata; order Crassiclitellata; family Hormogastridae; genus Norana; species Norana najaformis. Next base: position 10,269,973 of record OZ029925.1, read on the forward strand.
GGCAAAACTGCTGTAAGGGAGAAGGGAAACGTTTGTGGTAGGAACTCTAACATCATTTTCCTTTAATATAACCACTAATGACTGCGTGAACTTACCTAACGGTGGCACGCATGCTAATTTTTACCATACCAAGTGTGGTTTTCATTTCGTTCGCGTATGTCCAACAACAAAGCCTCAGCGGAGGTCAGGGACTTGCCATAGATCTGTGTAACAGTGAGCATGTTGACGTTTTTTATAGCGCTCCGATAATCACCCAGGCCCAAGGTCACCGTCGTGTGGAGTATTATAATTGAGTTGCATTAGAAAGTCAATTCTTACTAATTAATTAAAACCATTACGAACCATGGCTTCTAACGATCCTATCCTCATTCCTCCTCTTCCCCTTGTCTATCTTACCGCTCCATTTTCACAGTACCCTTCTGATTGCCTGCCTGATTGACCCTTGGATCTTGACCTGAAACGCAATCTTTCTCCAAACAAGGCCACAGCAATCTAACGGTTAACCTCTTAACATCTGAAGTTGTTTGGCATGTTTACCAAACCTGGGAGGAATGGGGGCAGGTTCACGCAGTCGGCCTAAATGTCCCCGTATTACATTAATATGATGAAAGCCTAGATTAATGGATATAGCTCAAACTACTAACCAGTCTCAACAGTGCTTAACAGCACTAAACTAGTCGCACCTCCCTACTGCCATCCGGATGCTTTGACAGTTAAGAAAGCGCGAAAACATAGCACCCGTCAACTTAACAACATTTTGCTTGGCGTGGCCTAATTACTGCCGTCAGCTTCACATGATGCACCAGGATTAGAAATCCGGAAACTGAAAGCCGAGTGCTCTTGTAATCTTCCACAATTCTGCCTTTACTTCGTCTTGTAACAAACAAAATTAACTGCCAATAAAGTTGTGCAGGTCTTAAAGCATGGCTATACATCTCAGTGGGACAGTGTTAGGTCCAATTTAAAGCTACATTATAACTGGTTATGCCCCAACATTTTTCCATCTTTTCATTGCTTTTCATACTCGAGTACTTCTACCATAGCTTTCTATAACTAAAATTAACAATGTCCATTCCAAATGTTTTTAATTTGTTTTAAATCCTGAGGGATCATTTCTATCTCAGGTAAAAACAAAACTTTGCTATAAAGTGTAGCATTCAAAGTTTAAGGCCTAACCATTAAACGTGTTTCATGAGGAAGATGAGAAGGAAACAATGTATCCCTTCAATGCTGGAAACAGGTCGACTGATTAAAATCGACTACACAGATGAAATATCAACAGATGCTATTATGTGGCAAGTAAATAAATTATTTACAGCAAATCTTAAACCAGCCAGTCCAGTTGAAAGCAAAGCTGCCGTAGTATAATATTAAGCACTGTAATTTTTAGACTACCGTTAGTAGAAGCAAATCGTTTGCCTTCATCCCCCACCACAATCACATAAGCTAACCCTAGCACTACTCTGTGTCCCTTCTGCCTACATGTCTGTCTACGCTAAGTATTGATGCATGTGCATACGTAACTGTGCCCTCCTATTAACAATCCAAAAACCTTATCGTTAAGGTCACATCACAAAAACTATCAATTTCGTTTGGCATCAGGACTTGCAGTCCCAAAAGGCTAGACCAGTACCACTGAATCATCCCAAAGCAGCACTGAGTCACTTGCATCTTTCTGAAATGAGAAACAAGCAACTGCCAGTGACAGACTTTCAGACCGAATCAAGAAATAAAATCTTGTCTAGTACAGTGCAGCCACAGTTAATAAAAACAGTTAAAACCATGACCAAACAAAAATAAACTGCTCTTCCTTTCATTTTATAATATAGCAGAAGCAATAATTAAAAGCAACGTTCGAAACTCCAGACCGCATACGGTCAAGAAGCAAAGGTCTGTGTCAACTTGCCCAATTCAACATGCTGTTCTTGGAGTAACATAAAAACAGGTTAACTTTCAAAAGAAGACAAATCGGAAAAATGATTTGTAAAGACGCAGAAGTTTGATTGTTTTACAAACAACGGGTGTGTCTATTTCGCCCAACTATTGCGCATACAACTGCATGCATTTAAGACGTGCACATAAGATCTTGCTCGATCGATACAATCACATACAACAGCACACGGCAGAACTACAATCGGCAATCTATTTAACTACAAGGAGAAGGTTAACATTTGGACAGACAGCAAACCACAAGCAACCTATCTAATATTAATAATAATAGTAATTGTAGTAATAAACATCGTGTGGGACAGAATCCTTTTGTCTGACTGGCATTAAAGACAAGTGTTTCTAGGGAAATTAAGGTCAACAAGGGAACCCCTATTGTAAAAAAGTTCCTCTATATGTTATGAATTGACAATCGAAAAATGTCATGAAATATGAAGTAGCTGTTGTTGAGAGGCTTCACATAAAACGTCTGGCTGAAAGCATGTGGTGGATCATCATCCGTCTGAAAGCAATAATTCAATGCAGTCTTATTACCAATACCAATAATAATAACAAGAACAATATTGTTAACTCATACAACACTGAATCATAAAAGCCAACAAAAAAAGAGCTCAAAAATAACTGAGCAAAATGAAGCTTTGAACGTATGACGTGTAATAGCCATTGTCAACCACTCTCTCTAGCTGATGACTGCTTCCCATAGTTTTGCACAGATTTATCAAAATATCCCATCTTTACTCCAGGTTTCACTTCAAAAATTTTCAAAAAGGTAGTTGTGAACTGCTTAGACTGTCACCTCTCGTCCCACGGCAAACCATAAATACCATTCCACTATAAACTGCACTACTTAACCATTCACAATCATAAAATCGACTCCAAAGTAAAGGAAAGGTAACTACTCTCATTCTCCTGCACCTACCAGCAGCTTGTTCAATTATGTTGATCAAGATATATTCCTTCACCATTTCAAACACTGGTTTGGTCTTTCTGGTCCTACTTTTAGCTAGTTCACATCCTACCTGCACCCTCATACTCTGTCAATTCAGTACATTGACAGCCTGCCCACTAAGCAAAGAACACAGTTAAACGTTTATTGTATAAACAGTTCACAAGGTGTGATACTTAAACAACCCAAATATCTCCACTCTTTGCCCACCCCAACAAATATTGCACTTGTTCAACAAACACTTTGACCCTTGATCTTCATTGCAACAGGACAGTGATGGACTCTCAGGCATTCTTGATGGCCAGTCCAAAGCTTTGGAATGCACAGCCCAGTTTCGTGCATTCTGTGCAGGAAATGTGGTCACAATGCAAAAGCCAAAATAGACTCAGCAGGAGACATGCACAGTAAAAGAGTTCTAAATACCTGGACCAGAAACTGAAAGGTCCATTTCATTTCTTCAGGTAATCAAGGTCAGACAATCAGATATAGCAGTTTAAATGTAAACTGTAGTAGAATGCAAGTTGCACACCAAATACTTGCCTTAAGTCTTCCAGTCACAAGAACAAGGATTCCATTTTCTGGGGTTGGCTGACAATCCACTTTGGTAACCAGATGCTGTATTGAGGCAAACCGCAGCTTCTCCTGCCAAAGCAAAAACAGACTTTTCACGCAATAAATAAAATGAAATATAACTACATTTCTGGTCTGCAGCTGATAGTAAGGTAAACAGTGGAAACTACAAAACATTGTTTGCAGCACTATTTGCTGAAGCATTATTAAAGTGATAATTAGCAGGGTTATAATTAAGGAGCTAGGAGGGTGATAATTAAAGGGCTACATTCTGGACAACAGTCAGGGGGTTCAAAACCTACCAAAGCAGACATAAGCATGTCTAATCATTTGCAAAAACAGTTAACTAATTTCATTTACACTGACTAAATAACTTTTCAATACACACTACTAGCAGTAAATGTTGTCAGTGATACCACCAAACTGATCAAACTTACTGTTAAGATTTCTTTAATGCCGGCTTGTCCTTGTGCTCTGTGCTCTTCAAAAGTGAACATGGCATCAGGCTACAAAATCAAGGTGCAACTGCATCAGATGAAATAACGAAAATTATGGAAAATATTTATAACATCACTGGATTACAGATCAATTTCCTGACTGTGTCTAGTCTTAGCTAAGTTCATCTACAGTGCCATTTTCGTAAAATACAATGATCTGACCCTGAGTTAAACTTCAACTAATGCTCTAAGCCGTAAGAAGCTTACTGAAACCAGACGGGACACTAATAATTAGAAAGCAGAGTTTGCAGCTTTAATCCAAGTTATCTTTTATCTATCAGAGAACTTGCAACAGCGTAGCAGCACATCAACAAGTTAGTCTGCACACCTACAGCAGCCTCTCTGCCTCCTCGATTTAAAGGTTATAACTCTCTTTTAGCCAAACTTCCAAACAACACCAATGAACCACTTTGACAGGTGGTAAAACATAGCAGCCAGACACCTCACCAGAACACTAGTAGCTCTTATGACCATGCCATCCCCAACTGCCCATGACAGCCAATATCACCAGTGAAGCAGCTGCTTTAATAGAACAATTATGCAAATTCTATAACTATCAAGGCAGAACATTGTATATCTTCCATGGTCTGGCAACTAGAAACAATCCAAGATAAGATATTAGCTAATAAGCAGATTTAACCCAACAAACCCTAGCCCAGCAGCTTAAAATTGTGATCATTCCCTTTGTATTTTGTGTGTGTGTAGGCTGTTAACAGGCTGTGTGAGTCTATTTGAAGCTGTTGCAATATGGTTTGTTAAAATATCTACAAGCTTCTCCAACAGCTTAAATGTAAATAAATGTAAATGTACATGCTTTTCTATTACGGCCATATCACCTTAACCCTGCTCATTTTTTCAAACTGATCAGGCGAGATCCTTCGCTACCACTGCCCACTGAAGGGGTAGCACGCCTTTTAATGCCCCCCGTGTACGAACTGTGCTAGTCAACTGGCATCCTCACGCAAAGACGCCTCTTGATGTACGTTTTAACAAGTGTAGCTATCCAGGCCAGTCAACCACTGCAAACAATTTGTTTACTTTACTGTAGATGACAATTTTACCATGTCATACTTACACAGATACAAAAAAACTCATGCATCGGCATACACAAAATATCATCTTTACAGCAAGCCCTACGTTCTCGGCTTTTAATCTGAATTTGTCCGCTCCCGACCGAAAAATGCATATTATCGCTCATAGCATCCTGTGCAAAGCAAAAACATCAACGTTTAAAGATGCCACGTGAATAACATTTATTCGGCGAATACATCTAGAAATACGGTAAAACGAATTTTCTAATACAGTCACGTGAACCCAGCGACATAAGTTTTTACATACTGAGTAAAGAGCCAGCAACTGTTCTCTATTCGTGTCGAAAGTGTTGTAATAGGCTTTTACGAGTTCTTCTCCTAAGACTTCCCAGGGTGCTTTCGTTGCGTTCATATTTGTTTGCAACGTCTTCTGAAACCGAATGAAAAATTCAACTTTGCACGCTTATTTGTCCTAAAATTTACAAATTCTTATATCTCCTAACTTTTGTTGGCAGCGCAACACAAATGGCGAATGGCGCATAGCGAAGCGAGAACGCATGAAAACAAGAGGTCAAATGTTTTGAGCAGTTGTACAGCCACCTGTCGGCAGATAGTTAAACTTGGTATTGCAAACTGCAATTCTTTCGCGTAAAACTTGAACATAAGAAAAAATTAATAATAATTATTAGAAACTTCTAATGCGCCGGTATCTAATGCACAAGGCATCAACCGATGGCGCACCAAAGCCAAGCCGCAATCAGGTCAATATCCAGAAGGTCAGTCCACAGGACAGAGGCAACCTACGGTGGATAAGCAATTTGAAAAAGGTTGAGAACGAAATGACAAAAACCGACTGAGCAGAATGAACAGACACAGAGAGGGAGTTCCAAAATTTAGGTCCAGCAGGTGAAAACGACTTATTCATAGGGGTTATGTGAAAACGAAGTCGTTAAGTTTTGTTTAATAAATTCTGCAGCAGGAGAACAAAGCAGTCGTTATAATTGGGTTTTCCGTTAATATCAATGCACACTTGCAAGCAATGCATAAATATTTGAACAAGAAAGAATATTAACAACAGTCTACAGAATGCTGCATTTGGTGGCAGTCAAGAACCAATATTGATATATAGGCCTACATAAACATTCCTTGGCTCAACTTCTGCAACTGTTCTAGCTATTTAGAACAAACTCCCGAAAGACCTCGGCAAGTTTGTTTATCCCCTTCATCGACTGTCAGTTAGAGCATTCCTCCAGTCCTCCGCTTGCCCTCATAAAATCGGTCACACATTATTGCTGTAGTTGCATTTATAAGGCTGAAGCCGTGCTCGGACCCTACATTAGGTGACTGACAGATGGCCCATAGGCTTACATCTGTGATCTGTTCGTGCTAACTCAGTCTCAAAGACAACGTTATATCGTCAAATGTCTTGATCATTTCTACCTTAAATTTCTCAATCGAAATATATTTAAAATCACGATACTGTTTGCAAACCTGCTTCTAATGTTCGTCATCAGTTTTAAGAAATAGGCTGATATAGCTTACAGTAGGCTACATCATTGCTAATCTACACATCTCGGTTTACCCAGCGTCATAGCTCTGTGACTGCGTCTGTCTATGCGCGTAACCCAAACAACTTTCACCCAGCAGCTCACCTTCTGAAAAATCTACAGCCCAAATGATAAGACTCCCCGTGAGTCCTGTCTCAAGGACTATAGGGGAACGACTGGTGTCTCGTATTAATACAGGGAATTCCAGAGTTAAGAGATGTAGAATGGTGGTGAAGAGAAAGCACGCAGTTAATAATGCACCGACTACTGCCGGTAAAGGAGCGAACCCTGTTCTGAGAGAAGGCCATCCACAGGACGCAGGCCATCCGGCGGTCTCGCAAGAGGCAGAGTCGGATTCCGAGATAGAGATTTCCAACACTGACTCCTTAAAGGAAGCAGCTAATCCTGAACCTTCCTTAAAGAGAACGTATGAGCTGTGAGCTAAGGTGGTATACGTAACGACCCTTTTAAGTCGAGAATAGGGCAGTTATATGGGTGGCTCTGGGTACAGAACTGGACTGGAGTCACCCCGCCCTGCGAAGTTGTGTTCAGACGGGTTCAGCCACAAGTGCACCTAACAACACTAACTTTTCTCTTGCCTTTTGCGAGACCGCCGGTTGGGCTGCGTCCTGTGGATGGCCTTTTCTCAGAACGGGGTTCGCTCCTCTACCGACAGTAGTCAGTACAGTTTTAACTGAGTGTGTAAAGCCGTTGAGCGCCAGAATATCGAGTTTCACCGAAAACGATGTGACTCATGTTTTGCGTGGTGGAGTTGGAGTCCAACCTCAGCCGATCTTGTGTAATTGAGCACGGCCACCGATACAACAACTGTTGTTGCCACTGTCTGGCAGCATAATATTAGCCTACACTAGTACTATTTATAAGAGTATACCGTACACACAGTAGATTTGGTTGGAAGCAACATGGCAGAATGACCTTCTGTCATGCAGGGATATCGCCAGATTTTGAAGTTAGTGAGGGGTTAAGCCGATCGACAACACGTCGTAGGTGATCACAGCGCTGTAGAGGACCATGCGAACGCAGAGGTCTACAAGTGTCCTGATGCGACGTGTGCAAGATATCGTAAGGCGTGACCCATGCATGCATCATCGATCACTTCCGACATGATGGTCATGCAGCAGCAGCAGCAGCAGATGTTGTATCTGGACTTTCTCGAATTCATCACTCCTTCTGTCAGACGTTTTCCTGTGTGAAAATCTGCTTTAGGCGTCTGGCTACAGCCTAATTAGGTGAATGTTCATCGAGATATAGCTTATGGTCTGCGAACAGACCTAAACTAAATCGTGTGGGTTCAGTTAAAATTAATGAAACATGTCATGCATGTCATCCAGCCCTCCCATATGCTCCCTACTATACTTTGATCTCCTATAGGACAACACCACGCGAGTTCGTGGACATAGCCTAGACCAACCCAAGTGATGAGTCTGCCGTGAACTGTGCCAGTTCGTGGGCGGATCTTCGCCCTAAATCGGAAGAAACTCAGAACTAGGAGTTCCAACCTCCTGTCCTCTTTGCATAATTAGACCCACACTCGTAATTGTTTGACTGGTTGCAGTCGGTAGCATCGTGTTCATTCAATCACGGAACTCAAGGCTAAACGCACATATTTTCGGTGGGCACCACGCACTCGTCTAAAACCCTCCCACCGACCGCAGTGCCCCCGCTCCCTGGCTTATTAATGTCGCGCTGTAGACATGTCTGCGAAAATTTTGCATCGATAGCAAGCATCACCAGCTAACAAATGAAATGAGAACTGTTTATCATTCATCAGACTTTTCTAAGCCAAACAGAACTAATAGTACAGGTTTTGTTAGGCCCTGCAGCCTTACAAAGCCTAGTTAATATTTAACATACTGGCTAGGCATAATATTATCGTCACATAAATATCAACGTTCTTAGATAGCCCTACTTAAATATAATATTGAGACAGGCCGATGATGATGATGATGATGATGATGATGATTATGATGATAGTAATTGTAATTGTAATAGTAATAGTAATAATAATAACAATAATAATAATAATAACAACAACAATAATAATAATAATACCCTCCTTGTGCAGTATATCTATGACATATGACTAAGCACTGCATTATACCTATGCCTGTTATACCGGCATAGACAAGGACGGATCATGGATTTCAGGACTGTGAAGCCACATGGCGAAGGCGGAGCCCAAGCGTATACGGGGGTCTTCATGGGGGCGATGTCCCGTGAAGCTGAGAGGTTTTTGATCAATGTCGTGTGACAGTGATACTGTGTTGTGGCGCTTTATAAATCGTCTTATTACTATTATACCAGTAGGCCTGAAGTGGGGATAGCATCGCGGACCAGCCTGCTGTATTTCAGTACCAGGCTGTAGGTTTTCAGGTGGAAGAACTGTCGATGGTTCTGCAGGTAGCTCTGCTTTTGATCCAATTCCAAAACGAAATAATGTACAACTGTTCTTTTTTGCTTTCTCAATTCTATCCTCTTTTAAACTTAATTTTTGAGCATCTGATATACGTTACAATACAATACTTCCAAAACAACCCATACTGATACAGACTGCAGAAATACAAGCTTCGAACTCTGGGGATTGAGATGTACATAGTTCCTCTGCAATATCTCTATCCCTTCAACTGTTACCTTTAACATTTTATTAAGAGTTTAGCGCCAGTTAGCTTTATATCTACTCCAAAGACACAAATCAAAATGTGTATGCTACAAGATGATGATGATGATGAGTTCTCTGCCCGAAGGCAGGTCCATAGGGTTTATGCCACCCGAGGATGAGATGAGTGAGGTGGTTTCCCGTTGCCTTGCTCACAGATAATTGTGGGTGAAGAACTTGTCCAAGGTCGCTACGCTGTGGCTTAAGACAGATTCGAACCCGCTACCCTACGGTTACGAGGCACGGCCCATACCACTACAACGTCCCATACTTATGCCATATACTGTACAAGAGTTAAAGATTGGAGACATTGGTTTAACTGGTTCGGAAATATAATCTGTATCTATATTTATGTCGAAGCTATAGTGAAAATATGATACTGTACTGAGATACAATGCTACAGTAATCGTAATCTCGAGAATTCAACAGCACCCAACGAAAGCTAAGTCGCGGGAACCAGCTTATGCACAGGTATTTGTGGTATTCTCCTGGCATTAACTTAAGGTTTTCCCGTTGTATTCTAGCCATAGTTTAGGTCCTTCATCCCAGCGCAGCAGATGACGGGAAAGGATGAAATGGCCCCATAGTTTAGATCCACCATTCGGCATATAATGCCTAATTTCATACATGTAATATATATATATATATATATATATATATATATATATATATATATATATATATATATATATATATATATATATATATATATATATATATATATATATATATATATATATATATATATATATATATATATATATATATATATATATATATATATATCAATTTTTTATTTCACCTAACATTGGTGGGATAAACACACAATAATAACATTATATATATTTAGTTATTTATTTAAATTTTATTTTTTAAAGCACTTATAATGGGCGCAACGTCAGTACACAGGAAAATGAACCTATAATATATATTATATATACTATATTATATGTCTATTTCTCTGATGGCCTCTGGTCCTTGATCGTCGGTTATATTCTCTATCTGCCTGTAAGCGTAGTGGAGGAGGTACCAGTACCTTTGCCAGATGTAATCGCAGAGGCTACGAGGTCGGCGATGGTGTCTGACGCACACATTGAATGTGTGAGCCGTTGTTTACACGCCCCGCAGTCCCACCTCCCCACGTGTTAAGTCGTTCCCATGCAAACTTTGTCCGGTTAAGGAAATTACTGTTTCATGGCGTGGGCGACGAACGTAGTGCTATAAAAACCTGCAACGATTGTCAGACGTACAATCGCCACTAATCGCTAAGCGTCTGAAGACGCGTAGTTGGTTGGTGATATTTGAGTAGTATTGTGATAATTATTTACAAATCGGAGTTTGAAGTTCACAGTCAAATCGTCACGTGTCTGTGATTTTGCAGGTTTTTCGAAAATGGTGGAAAGTCGTTCGTGGCCGATTTTACTGGCGGCATGTGTCTTCTCCTTTCTGGTTTTTCCGACTTATTGTCAATCAGGGTAAGATAGTTTAGGTCGTCTGGTTTAATTGTGCGTTAAACTTTCATTACAATATGGATGGAGCAAAACTTTACCAGGACCTTTGTTAAAGGAGACAGTTTATCGCTTATGTGTAATAGTGTCAAGATTTTTGTTCACTAAACAGCCTTACTAGAGATGTATTATGATGCTATGTTGCATTTGTACAGGGCCAAACGCAACATCTACAGATGCCACATGCTGTTTATTTTCATGAGCACTGGGCCGTAAAACGAATACTTCAATTGCACATGGATTCGATCATAAGGAAGCACGTAGGGCAGATGGCCTCATCCGTAGTGTCTCTGACACTAGCAGCTGTCTGTCATTGTTAGCTTATAGAAAGTGACCTTCTTTAGTTCAACCAGCATCCTGGATTATGTATTTTACAGTTAGATGCTAAGTTTAGTACCCTAGTGCTGTGGGATTTGAGCAGCAGGTCCTGCAACTGAGGAAGCAGTGCCACAGTTAAGGTACATCAAAGGCGTTATACAGATACATGTAATGCCAGTATGCACAATGAGTGGCCTGATTTTTGCTTTAAACTCTTACAAGTAATGTCTGCAAACAGTAGTGACTAATGTGGCAAATATGGTATTAGATGTAACTTTCTAATCAATGTTAGATCACATTGAGCACATTTTTATTTACCAAATGCCAGACAGTTTGTGTTGTTATTGCAAAAGGTCATGCAACTGTATGCCACTGAGATTTTGCTAAGGGTGTTTGCACATTTTTGAGACTGGGTGTCATTGAAATCCTGTACAGTCAAATATGGGGGAAATGTTGCTTCCACTTGAAAAGTGTGGAGGTGGTTTTCTCGCTTATGTGTGGATGTCCTTGACTGTGCTTTAGTACTAGATGTTCTGCTACGGTTGTGTTTGTTGTTTCCAGACATGAATTGTAAGAATGCCTTCGGTGGCTAGAAATATGATCGATTGATGAGGTTGATTGGTTCATTGATTAATGTTAGATTAGACTAGGAACTGACATATCTGGCTGCTTCCTATCAGTCAACCATGGTCGGCTGGTGCAAACCAGACTCCAGTGAGTCATTCACAGAGCTGTGTCTATGCACTTGAGTCTGTTGGGCTGAATGAAAGAGTATTGTATTTTTTTCAATTGTGTATCTTATATGCTGGCCATGTTTCAAATGCTATGGGACATTGGAGATTTTCCTACCAGTTTAGACTAGATTATATCATATCAGACCAGATGTTTCATAGCCAGGGTTACTCAAAGGGAAAGTTTGAGCTGTAGGGTAGGAAGTGTTCAACATTTGCAGTAAACTTTGTGGCTTGTATGCAGTTGGGGTGTCATGTGGTTATGGGCATACCATCTGACTAACTGCACTGCCAGAATAAAAACAGATATACTGATGAAAGATTTTCAGAGGTTTTCTTTGCAGTGTTTGAAGTTCAGGGCGAGTAGTTCAACTGATGTGTTTCGCTCCTTTGCCTAGGATTTACATCCCTGCAAAAACTGTGTTAACCCTTTTAACTCCTAATAAAGAATTGTGGCATAACCTTCAGCATGGAAGTTATTTTTAATATGATTGAATCCTATTTAAGAATTTTTGTTATCATTGATCTGAATCATACATGAGATAATTGTTTTGTACTAAAATAGGGGACTGATGGTGACAACTCCAAGAGTATGGGTGGCTGGAGGGCAAGAGAATGTCTGCATTGTGTCCCGTGCTTTGATACCTGAGGTTCTGTGCAATATTCAACTTCGGAAACGCAATAACCAAGCAGAGAGTTTTATTCAGAAAAATGTGACAATAGCCTCTGGTAAGTGACATGTATCTGAATACGTTGTTAGTTCAAAAAGTGGGGTGTGAGTGCTCGATCCTTTTTCAAAATACCGCCTATGCTATGTGAATGAAGCCAGCAAATACTGCTTGCATGATACAGATCCTGTGTATATCTATTTGCATATAGGATGTATGTTGGTTGCTATTTGTCTTAAACTGATCTGCTAAGTGGATCTGTCAACAGTACTGATATGAAACTTAATGCAATAGGGCATTCATACTGAACATTTTTAATATTTGTCATAGCCTGAAGTGGTTAGGAAATCCTGTTTGAACAGTAATGAAACTATTTAGCAAATAGGCTGTTACTTGCATGTGACATGTGTAATGCTGCTTGCTTACTTTGATTGACATTCAGGATGAATGTTGTTTATTTGTCCCAAGGTTATCTGTAAAGTGAATTGTTCACCAGTCTGGAATCACCCACATACTTGTTGCACATGCTTGTTTTTATGTTAAAAACTTGACTCAGCCACTTTGTTCAGATGTTTTGCATTTGCGGAATAAATTGAGGAAATAACTGGACGAAAATTAGCAGCTAAGTTGTGAATTGTGCCATGCTGTAGCCTTCTGTGTTTCTCCTATTTATTCTTCACTTAGTAGTTTTCCACCCGATGCCTTTTGATAGCTCGTATGTTGCTGATGATTTTCCTGTCAGTTTTTTCCACCTCTGGAAACTATTTGCTTAAACAGGTGCATCCGCTTGGCGATAGCCTGTACTGTTTTTGCTCACTGGCAACAGCGCCTGTTTCATACAGGGTGGGGACATTGTCTTTGATGCTGCTGTGACCCTTGTGCTGTTTTTCGTCCTGTAGCACTTGGACTATTGTAGCGATAATTGTAAGTGTACTTGTAGTAATGAAACTTTGTATAACACCATAAGGATTGCAGCTCTGCCCCTGCTTTTTGACTTCTTTTCATATGTTCATATGTTCCTTTCGTATCTTTTCCTTTGTCTATGAGTTATGTTTCATATCGCTAGCTGACATTTATTGCTTCTCAGTGGCTGTAAGGTGATGAATGTAATATACATGATGCCACTGCATCTTCCTATCACTTTTCCTGAGATTCATATGTGAGCTAACTCACCTTATTTTTAATAAGTTTTTATATTTTATCTCATCTTAATATGTCCCGTGAATTTGTCTTATGTTCCGTCATAACGTTTGTTTGTATTTGAAAGGGTGCTTTGACAGCTGGCATTTATTGTTAAAAGGTATTTATTGCTGATTTATTGTCGAAAAGGGTTATTCTGCCTTTCTCGTTGATTTTACAATTAAATTTAGCTTCTTGGTCAACTTTGTAAAAATTATTTTATTTCTAACATAGTTTTTGTGTCTTTGGTCACGGTCAACAGGTGGCAGCGTCTGTGTTGAGGTACCAGTTCCACAGAATATTTCTGCATCCACTGCCCAAATCATTGTCACTGCAACATCACTGGATTCCAGTATTGACTATGACTTCAATAAGTCTGCCGATGTCAGTATCCAAAGAGCAACTCAAATGACATTTATTGAGACAGACAAACCCATCTACAAGCCAGGCGACCTAGGCAAGTGGCAAAGGAATTCCCTACAACACTTTATAGTGTGATGTATCATGACATTTATTAATATGATTTTATAGCACAGTGTTTTAAGATTGAGCAAGTCCTTATTGCACAGTTGTTTAGTGCCGCTGACTGATGTACCTGTTATTATGTATTACTGCTGAACAACAATTTGAAATGGAATACATATAATAATCTTCTACATGAAAGTCAATATATATCTAGCCTGTGCTAAAATGGAACATCTGCTGCTTACATGGCACCTGCATTGTTGTCATTGTTTGGATCAATTTGAAGTCAGGCACTCGGTCATTCCAGCAGATGGTTCACAGATAGTTTGCTATGCTAATTTCTTACATTTTGCATGTGCGTTTGAAGCTCATGTGCAGTGAAACTTCTGAACGTTATCACTTAGCCTTTTGTCTGTACTTGATTTTTAATTTGAAGTAAAAGTGACAATGTGTTAAAGTTCGTCCACACTCTGGATTTCAGCCATTGGCTGCAAATGTGTTTATCTGATCCCAGGATGTGGCTTAAAAGGTTGACTCATGATTTCAATAGCTGAACAAAACAGGGTTTGTTTGAACAACAATTTCGATAACATTTGTTGATGTGTTTTCAGTAAGAATCCGCATTTTGACGTTGACTGGACCAGACTTGAAACTACTAACAGGAGACGTAAGTTTTCTTGTTATTATGATTCATTGTAGATATTAGCAGTGTGATCTGCTTACACGAGACGAAAACATATGTCGAATGCTTATCAGCAGGAACTTCTTCTTAATGAAGAATAATTGTGCTCTAAAGATATAGATACTCGTAAAGTGGTGTTTTAATCACTTTTGACGGACCTTTAAAAGGTGAAATTTACAAATGTTGAGAAAGACACATACACACAGACGTTACATTTGGAAGATAATGTAGTTCCATAACTTGTAAATAGGTCTTGTTTCTCTCTATTAATATACATCCATATATTATTTCCTGTTCGCTTACATATCGTGCCACAGCTAGTCTTGTCCAGAGCTTCTGTTAATAGTAGGATCGATTACTGTAGTGCCATCCATGCTGGTCTTCTGATAGGATGGATTGGGCAGCAGGAACACATACTGCTTGAGTGGGATGGGTTGTACAGTATTCCCAAATTTAGTCATTTTATCTTGGGATTTGGGACGATTTATAAAGTTGAAGGATGAGGTGACGGAAGGGCAGTGAAGTGTAAATGTGGAAGAGGAGTGGGTTGAGCAGAGTGGTTTGATTGTAAATAACTGATGAAGAGGGAGGGTTGGGAGCATTGGAGTGAGTTCTAGGTACACAGACATTTCATGGCTATGCATTGTGATGCGTTTTTAATGATTTATTTACGAATAATAGCCTTCTAAAACCGAAATGTTCTTTCCATGCTGCAAGGCTGCACATGTTCACAACAGTTTTTGTGGCTGTGCATACTGCAAATATTGTGAAGCAGTATAAATTCATTTATACAGACAAATATATACATACATGCATGAATACATTCATACATACACACATACATACATACATACATACATTAATACATGCGTGCACATGCACGCACATCTCGTCTTCAACTGTAAGGACTTTGTTTTTGATGTGGTTGTAGATACTGATGGCTTATATCGAAGATCCATCAAGAACCCGTGTAATGCAGTGGGCAAACATCTCCACTGTCGGTGGTGGGCAGAATTCCATTTTACTGGTTTACCTATAATACAGTTTAAAATCTGTCAAGTCAGCTGAATCGAGAAATATGTATCAGTATTTACAAGATTGTGACTAAGAAGAATGGGAGTCCTTGTCACGGGTGAAGTGAGAAATAGGAATATTGTAAAAAGTGTATGTTGCTGATAAAAGACAGCTTGCCAGTATTTTTATGTAGGCATAAATTTGGGCTTTTCCACTTCTTAGGACTGTTGAGTGTTTTTGTAGTACAAGTAAAATCTTCCATATGCTGTGGGAGTACTTGGACGAGGCACTGGTGTGCTATTACTAGTTCCGCAGTCAGCTACATAAGAATCTCAAATCTAGGAGCAGTGCATTTCTGGATTTGCTGCTGACTTCTCAACTTGTGTTGATGTGAAATATTTATTGGCAGAAGCAACTTTGTGCAAAACAACGTTAATGAGGTTGTTAGACAATATCACCTATTCATGACTGAACGTTTTAATCTAATTGTTAAATTATGAGGCGAATGTGATAGTGATTTGACTCCCAGATCCTCTGCTACTTAAGCTAGTCCTTGAGGAACTGGGAAATGGTAATGGCAAAGGCATAAAATATTGGGTAGTGTAGCAGAGCATTGGTAGTAATAATTAGAAATTTATATAGGGCCACTTCAGTTTTCAATGTAGATTAAACCAATTAAAGGCTTGACACAGCATTGCTAAGATTGTTGCTCATTCAACTGAAGAATACCTTACAATGTTTTTATGGTGATCTGTTTTCAGGTCTTGGTAGCCTGGAGATGCAGCTGTCTGATGAACCACGACTGGGCGAGTGGACCATTAAGGCAGTCATTCAAGGCCAAGTGGCTATGCAGAAATTCACTGTCAAAGAATATGGTAATATGATAATTTCTGTACACTTCAAAAAGTTATGCTGTGATGCAGTCAAATTTTAATACTTGATTTTGAATAAGGCATAATGCAAGTTACATTTTCCACTTATGTTACTTTAGAGTACACCTCTTTTATGCTATTGTTAGGGTGCACCTCTGCCTAGCTTTTATTAGAGTACCCCTCTTTCTTTTTAGAATACCCTTCTCGCATCTATCTTGCTTTTGTTACAGTACACCTCTATCTAGCTATTGTTAGAGTGCACCTCTGTCTAGCTTTTTTGTTAGAATACACCTGTTTTACTGCTGTTATTGTACATCTCTGCCTTGCTTCCGTTGCCTGAACTCTGTGACCCACCCACACCCATGATTTCTTTGCTTAGCTTATGAGATCATGGCATGCTAACAGATGCATTACTTACTTACTTTGTTAGACATTGTCTTTTAAGACATTAATAAGCATTCATGTACATTAATAAATGCTTTCTTCATCATAAACCTAAACTGTAAACTGTTAATTTGAAAACGTATTAGAGTAAAAAAACCAAAGAAATAATGGAAAAAATAAACAGCAACGCTTTCATTAGGATTTGAAAGCTGTTGTAATTTTTAATTTTGTTTTTGTACTCATAAATATGTACAGTGCCTCGTTTTGAGAAACTAATCAGAAGATAAGGTTTTTAAGGTCAATTTTAATGCACAGTTGAGCGGTTAGCAGAAAATAGAGGAATAGGCTTAAGAAGAATTGTGAACTGAAACCAATGAGTTTGTTTCGACAGTGACGTGCGGTAGTCGCCTCGGAATCTGAGCACAAATGTGTGACTGTGAACAAGAAAGACATAGTGTAATAGTGAGCACGACAGGAAATAATGTGTATAGCATCATGTCAGTATTAAAATATGTAGCAAAAACAGACATTTTGAGTGAAAAGCATACCGCAAACTGGAAATAGAATTAAATTAAGCAAGCATGGTGAACGAAATAACGATGATAGGGATTGTAAAAGGTTTCCCAAATTGTTTGATGAACTACTAGTAGGCCCTTGATAGATGAAGGTGAGAAATACGATATTTCAATATATAAACTGTTGAACTAGCAACTGATATCTGCGAATTTATAAATCTGAGCTAATTAAACATTTAAAATCATCTTTACTAAGCAATTTACCTTGCAGAATTGAATTTATAACCAAACAATACATGTTCCATCTTGAGCCTTTTCCTGAGGTTCTGAAAATGTGCTGTATACATGTCCAGATATGTATACAGGGGTACGTATATAAATTGCATTCACAAGAAATGTAGAGTTTTTCTGATACACTTCACATCTTGGAGTCATCTGTACCACCTGTTTTATCAAATCTTTGTTGTTTCAAACAGTTCTGCCAAAGTTCGAAGTGGCTATTTACCATCCTTCTTATGTGTTTTCTGGCTCTTCAATGGTGGAATGGAAGGTCTGTGCCAGGTGAGGAATCGCTGCTAATAAAAACTATTGTCATAAGGGGTTTATGTCAATGACAGTCTGTGTTTGATACATGAAGACTGGAACAGGACATCCCTGGATTGAAGTGTCTTGCTTGGAACGCCCTAAGAAGCAGCTTTGTCAAGCTCCATCCTTACACTGGCTGTCTCTTCATCTCCATTCTGTTCAACTATATTGTCATAGTAGATTGATTAGGCTAAGATAATGTTTGTCACTTTAAAAGCCATGTGTTACTAAACCTTTACCTTAACTTGCTTGTGCCATTGTTGCTAAGTTCGTGTTGTCTACTGATCCTGTACATTTATTTCAAATTTGTTTTCGCTGCTTTATTGCTGTCATTGGTTTCATGATGGCCACAAATCTCTCTGCTAGAGTTGAATTGCTCCTGCAGTGTACTTGCACTAGTATCATGCAACATTGAGCCCTTTCTGCATGGTGCTGTTTTATCCAGAATGATCATCTTCATGATCTCTGCCTACTGCCATCAGTCAGACTGAACCCTTCCTGATTCAGAAGGGCCTGACATTGAATTCTTCTGCATAAACACTGAAGGAGTGCTATATGCTACAGTGCATAGAGAAAGTTTACAAAAGCATGTTTAAGTTTTTTCTTTATTGCAGATATTTGGAGTGCAAGATACTGAATGGTTTTAATTGTTCTTTGCAGTGCTTAGTAAATATTTTTCTTATTTAAAATAAATTCCTAACTATATAATCTATATATCTCCATCAGATACACATATGGACAACCAGTTCATGGGGTCGTCATCTCAAGCATCTGCCTAGTTCAAAACTACGTGTCAGAAACTAGATGTCGATCACTGAATGCCACACAAGTATGCAAAGAATATAAATATATATTCATACACAGTGCTCTTGAGTTTATTTCATATTTCACGTATACCATTTCCATAATTGTGTACATTTTGCAGAAACCTTTAAGAGTGCTAGAGGAAAGCACTCTAGGATCCAATAAATGCTGTAAACTGTATATCATGAAAATATTACCTGGTATAGAAGCTCAAAATTAATGCACAAGACAGATACCTGATTAGAAACTTGAATATGGGGCAGTCATTTGTTTTGAGAGAAAACAGAGATAAAGGAAACGAAAAAACACGACGATATCGTGCTTAAATTATTAATAGTAAATTTCATCAGTTTCTTTCTGTGGCAACGCAAAGGATTACACTTTGCAGTGTGGTGCCGCTTAAATATGGTATTCACTTTTGTGGCACGTTTACACTGGTCTAACGAACGTAGCCAAATTTGTCTCTGAATAAAATGGTTCAGTTCAAAATGTATGCATTGATCTTCAAATCATCAAGTCTGATTGAAGATCAATCAAAGTTTATGCTTCACAGATCCCTACGTTGGGGGTAATCTCTTGAAGTTTAAAGTTTTGCATACACCAACTTCTGAGGTATATTACACTGACTGACGGTTGAGGAGTCTCTTCAAAATTCTCCTCATGGGACGAGCTCCATGACTCAGTGCAGCTCCAGAATGCATTAGAGAATTTGTGTTCCTCTCAGAAGTCTACCAGCACTGGAAAATCATTTAGATACGGATTGAAAGGCAGAAGTTGAAAGCTTAGCACCAACTGAAATGTTGAAAATTAACAAAGATCAGTTCGACAGAATGTGACATGAATGAGAAACAGGAAATGACTGGTGTTGGCATAGGGGAGAGAAAGTAAGAACCTTTATGATGAAGCAAAAGAACTGGCAGAAGCATACTTTATTTCAACATGTCTCTGTAATTTGTACATACATACGTATATACATATATACATACACACATACATACATACATGCATAAATGCATACATGCATACTCTAGCCATTTCGCTCTGGTAAAACAACTTGTTTGTTTATTTAAGTAGTTTATTACTTAATTGAAGTAATTGTTATAATTTAAATGGTACCTTTAGCATATTGATTTGGCGCCTTAGTAATAAAATGTATATATACAGTATATATATACAGAGGCAGAGTGGCAGGCTACTCTCTAAGACAATGGAAACAGAGTTTATGATGGAACTGGTCATTATGGAAAATAAGATGTCTCGTCAGATGGAAATCCAGCAAGGACTAGTTTAAAAGACCAAGTCTGATGTCTTTGGGAATGTAATGCCTGTTAATAATAATAATAATAATAATAATAATAATAATAATAATAATAATAAGACAATTTATATAGCGCCGTAGCACAGCCGAGGCCGAAGAAAAGGGCGCTGTACAAGGGTTCAAAAAATCAATTGCAGTCATAAGATATCCTAAAAAGATGTATGTGTCTTGAGTCGCGACTTGAATGTGTCCAGGGATGGGGCATTCGTCACATGCTCAGGAAGACTGTTCCACGCAGTGGGTCCGGCGACAGTGAAGGAACGTTCGCCGAACTTCGTGGAAGAACGCGGGACATGCAGTTGATTCCTCGATGAGGACCGTAGCCGATATTATAACAATTACTTCTGGTTGTCGGCTGTTCGAATACAGAAGTCGGATATATAGTCCGGTAGAAGACCATTAAGAACCTTGTATGTAATTAGGCACAGTTTGTAGGTGATCCGCTGAGGAACACGCAACCAGTTAATGTAGATTGTGCTTTCACTGCCCAATTTGACAAAGGAGAAGGGTAACGCTACACATAAATAATTGCATACACACAGATATTCATATACATATGTACGCTTAAATAATTTTGCGTGCAGTTCTATATAAATTATTTACAAATGAGCACACTTTGTGCCCTTGTTTGAAATAATTTGTATGGAATATTGCAATTCAAATTTTCACTTATGTTATAGGTATGCAGAAGTTTGTTGTGTTTGTGTGAGTATGCTAATCGCTGGTGTATGTATCGTATTTTGCATGTAGAATTTATGTGCACCGTTGTTTTTCTCAGTTGAACGAAGGATGTGCAGGGTTTTCTGTCAGTTCTGCAGATATTGAAATGTCGAGGTTCATGTGGAGCACAAAAGCGAAGTTTGTTGCCGAAGTTGAAGAACATGGAACAGGTTGGGATTCTTAAGAGATTTTGATTTATGAGTGAGAGCTCATTTTTCTGTGGACATCCATTGGAGTTAACTTATATCTAGTAGACGTCATTTTGGTCCAAGCATTATTGGGCAAGTTGTGCAGATATGTCACCATTCAGTGGCCTTTGCATTGGCATTAAGCCTATTCTGTAGAACAAAGATTTAGCCAGGTACAGTTTGTTCTGTCCTTATACAAAGTGCATTTTAATGTATGTCACTGGGGAGGTCTGCTGTTTTAAGTTTTTCTGAAATATTTTGTTATCAGGATTCTCTTGTTTGTCGACAGGTGTAAAACTGAATTCGACTTTTATGGCAGAAGTCCGGCATTCTTCGTTTAAGCTGAAGTTTATTCCTGAGGATTCTGCTTCCCATCACTACAAGCCTGGCTTACCGTACCATGGACAGGTACTGTCATTTGCTTTTATTATGTCTGAGAAATAAAGTTCAATCTAATACACCAACGTTATCCCGAGTATAGTTCGATATTTTAACTCTGCAGTCTGCAAGGTACAGACTGAGGTAAGATAATTTGTTGACCAAGGGCATAGTTCGGCTGCTTGCGTTAACTTTTTGTGTTTGCGTCCTATTCATGATGACATGATTTTAACTTTTTGTGTACTTCGTTGAACTGCTTTATGCTTCATTGGAGCTCAGCTGTCTTTCGAGTCTATGACTGAATTGGCTTAATACTTGTCTACAAAGGCAATACTTTATCTGGGTGCTTAGTAAATTGGCTTACTGTTTCAAATTACTCTTGTTATATTTTTTTAATGTTTTGATAGGGTCAGGTGACTCGCCCAGATGGCACGCCAATCGTGGGGAAGAAGGTACATATGCGGACAGATGCCAGGAAAAATGGAGTCAACAATGGCAATGTCACATCTTTTCCAGTTTTAGACCTAACAACTGATAAAAATGGAATGTTTACATTCTTTTTACCTGGCACCTTCACCAGTCAAGATATGAACTCGATCTACCAGCACGTATGTACTGCAGCATTATTAATTTTGTTGTTATCATTATGATGTATTATTATCTGTAGTGATGTATGCTTCTGTAGTATGACTGTATGCATAAATTACATCAGATAAACACTGCACTTAACAAAGAGTTTGTTTAGAAGGGTGTTTTACTAGAGTAAAGTTATCAGATCTGGGACAGTTTTAGCGGTAGTTTTTATGGCTCCTAGCTAAGAGGGAACAACAGAGGATTTGCCCAAGAAGGGAGATTTTGCTAAACTAGCTCGTAATGCTCTGTGTGGGAAGGCTAGTTATTATTGCGGTTATTATTAATTTTATTATTACAATTTCTTACATGGCATTACGAGGTAATGATTCCTTATGTTCTTAGAAAACATGAAGAATCCTGTCATGAAATGGGTAATCCTAGCGTGTGTCCAGCTCTGTGAATGTGTGAGTTGTCTAGCTGTTTTGAATGCTGAACGTGATGTTTATTTTGCAGTCAAACACTCCTTTGATCCCAGCACTTTGGCTGCGATAACTATTATGAATATGCATAATATGTCTGTATCTGGCTATTTATGTGGGACCTTTTAAGATTTTTACAAGAGTGTGGATTAATTATCCTGATGGTGTTTTCAGTGAGTGTTTGTTTTGAAAGTAAAGGACAAACGATAAGGAGTTTTGTGGCGTATGTTACCATTAATTTCACTACAATACATGTTTTTGTCTTTTGGCAGGTCTCTGCAGGCGATGAGCAAAATGGGCATTATGCGCCAAGTGCCTCACGAATACTCAAAGCTTGGTATTCCCCGAGCAACAGCTTCCTCCAGATCGAACCTCTTGAGGGCATTGCCTCATGTCGAGCTTCACTCTCACTGCCAGTTGTCTTTGTCATGGGAAATTCGTCGAATTCGCCTCTGACATTCTACTTTCAGGTAGATAAAATTAAAAGGTCTATGGAGTTTCAACGAGAATATTATTCTATCTGGTGTTTCTAACCTTGTAATTATTCTCGATCAAATTGAAAACTGAATTCTTACTCTGCTGACATTTACTACTGGTGCAACATAAAGTTATTGATTTCATTTTGCTGCTTTGTTACACTGCATTAATTTGTTTATTGAACACCAGTCGATGGCAATGAGCAATTGTGTGTGAAGGACTTGCTTAAGGGAAAGCTCAACCAATAGTCCTCTGTGTCTGTCAGACAATTTTGGACATGCATAGCTGTGGTTTATGTGAACATTTTGATGACATTTTGTTGTTAAACACTTTGGATGGTTTCTTACTTGAGATGCCGAACATTTTAATTAATTGCAATATCAGAAAAAATTAGCCTATTTCGCACAGAGCATCTGCTTGCTAGGCCAAATGTCTTTTATGGAGAAATTTCTCGTTGCTTTTCGTTTCTCCATCTTCCTTTCAGTCCCTTCTACCTTACTGGACTTAATGGACCACAAACCATTCAGTATAACTGTATTAATTGATCAGGGACCACGGCTACATGTTTCTTAGCCTTTAATATGTCGAGATAAAGTCATCTGCTACCCAGGATGAGGACTATGGTTGAATTACTTGTGAGTCAGCAACTCAGTCACATGCAGTAGAAATTTGTGGATTATGTTTGACGTGTCTGGTTTGGTTACTGTAGTTGGTGACAAGAGGAGACATTGTTCATGCCGGACAACTCACGGCCTCACCCGTTGCTGATAGGGATTTGGAAAGTGAGTAATCGTATTTCGGGATTTATTGTCTCCAATTGTTCTTCTTGTGCTGTTTAGTGACAGTGATTGAATTGGTATGAAACATAACTCTCTTGCAGAGGTGAGGACAAAGATTTGGTGCAGTCATCTTGTTCAATCTTTTTAGCTGAAGTACAAAAAGTGATGACAGTGATCCAATCAGTCATAAATTTAGTTGAATGCATTCCGGTTTGTGCATGCACCCAAGTGTGTAAACCGACCTCTGATTTGGGACAATGGTAATCGTGGATTTGGTGACGCAACAGCCAGCTATAGATTTTTTATTAGTACAGCGATCCTGTCCACTTCAGAGAGGTCTTAATCGTTTGGTGACCAATTGTCTCAGCTACTGACAAATGCCCTTCTTGCAAACCCCAACTATGAGGGATCTTTGCATACTGCTATCAGTTGAAGGAGTTCCAGTGGATGATCATAAGAATGTGATTCACAGGAGGCTTTTTCTATTTACATGTCTACATTTACAATTAAATTCATCTTACGATTCCTTTACCTCAACTTACATAACTTTACATTGGAATTGGGTTATTTTTTGAAATAATCATTTTGGCCACATCTCCTATTCTCATTTGTAGGCTACAACTATATTTCATCATTTGTAGATGTGTACCTAGATATTAGTATAGACAGCCTATCAAAAGCACTCATTACTATCCTGCAAAATGTTGCAATTCTAGAGTAATGGTAAGTTCACCTGTGTCAGTCATCCCTCTCTTTAAAATTTCTGTTGCTGTTATGTTGTGCAGGTAATGGAAAGGACTTTTACGAATTCAACATTACATTCACTGTTACTCCGAGGATGAGCGGATCCACACAAGTTCTCCTTTTCACAGTTCTTGCAAGTGGTGAGACTGTGGCAGACAGCATGATGATTGATGTTGAAAATTGTTTTCACAACCAGGCAAGTTTTTCTAGGACATTCTTACAATGTCGCAATTAGAGCAAACTTAGGTTCTCTTTGAGTAAAGAAATAAGTAAGTAAGTAGCCTTGCTTGCTTCTGACTAGCGCGCATGCAATACTTGGTATATGCCGATGAAAATAGATTAAAAACAAGCAAATGTAATCTTCAGGCATAACTGGGATTACATTGGTTCAAAAAACTGCTTTAAACGTTTTAGTTCGAACAATGGCAAAACGTATGTGTTAGCGCTGATTCACAGATTTTGCAGCATTCTTTGTGCATGTGCAAGATGAAGACAACGTTCTTTTGAGTCTAGACAGTTTTACAGTTTATCAGAGTTTTATTTACCACCAGCCGCCTGTTTATTTTTTATTTGAGTTCCAAATTGGTTCAGACAGAAAATGTTTTTACAATTTCTCTTCTCTAAAATTCGCAAAATTCTCTCTTACTTAAATGATTTCCTTGAAAGTGCGACTGAGAACTGTTTTTTTAAATTCCAGGTGTCAATGGGTTTTGCTGATCAACAAAAGCAACCTGGACATCCAACAACTCTTCGACTCTCGGCTGATCCACATTCTTTGTGTTCAATTTCTGTCGTTGATAAAAGTGTGAAGCTGATGGTTAAAGCGGATAATTCTCTGTCGCAATCGAAGGTATCAGAGGATCTGTTAAACTCAATACTGCACTGTTTCTTTTGCTAAATTTTTGTGGTGTTAATTACAAGTAGCTCAAAAACGTTTTAATTGGTCTTACTTCATTTTGTCATGCATCAAGTGATATCTGAAGACGCTAAGGCATAAGAATGTATAAAATTGGAAAAAAACATAATTTGAAAACCAATCAACATGAAACCTAAGTAATAAATTACAAGCATCTGTAAATATCTAAGTGTTTAGCAATAACAGTTTCAACTAAGTTTGCGGTGATAGAATAATTTTACACTTGTGTATGTAGCAGGTGTTTTACTGTGTAAGTTGCGGCTGTGAAGTTAAGCAACACTGAGCCTGGATGACCTTCCATGGAGCTACAACCCTTCTGGGCTAACTGACCCCTTTATTATTTGAAGGTTGTTATATAAGCAGAAATTCAAATTCTAGGTTAGAAAGGTGTCCTGTTGTTGGATGTCAATGTGTTTGTGATTTGCACTGTAACTGCATGATCCTTCAAACTACAAGACTCTGTTTCTGATGAGTTTTCTTACACATTTAAAATATTGGGTACATGTAGCAACAATGTAGGGAAAATTTATGGTTTCACAATAATTTCTTTTTTATTTGTTATGCAGCAGCAAACATGTTAATACATGCGAGTAACTTCTTGGCTGAAAAGTCTTATGGGAGACTCAGTGTAAGATTAGCTCATAGTGACAGATTCTTTTCTTCAGCAGTTCTGTGACTGACAAAGAAGTGTTCTTTAAGATAATTTCAAAGAACTGTAATAGTCTATATGGTTGTAAGCTGGTGTTTCAGGTTTCTTTCGTTTTAGTATATTAGGTTGTAACTGAACCATTAACACGTGTCTTTTTCAGGTTTTTGGAATGCTGAAACAGTATGATATTCCACAAAATAATTACAACCGATACTATGATGGATTTCAAGATACGGAAGATTGTGCCACGTTCTCTGACGAAACAGGTCATTAAATTTATTCAGTCTATCAACAAAAATTAAGGCATTTAATTTCTTTTATTACGCATTGTGCACTGTAGTTTAATCTTCCACCTTCAGATTTTTAAAGTTTAAGCTCCGGGTGTGTGACGTTGACGATCAACATGCCCGGAGACATTGATGCCATAAATTTTTAGTCTTTAGCTCCACTTGACTGTCTACTTGTCTTTGCGAATGCCACTCTATTTTGCTAGGTCTGATTTTCCTATTTGTTCTCTTTTGTAGAATTTAATAAATAACTAGCGATGTTCATTTGTGTTAAAACAAAAAAAAAATAATTAATATAATCAAATTTTAAGTTGCACCTGTATCTATTCGTTCGTCTTTTAATGTCTTTTCTTACTGTTAGGCTGATGCCGTAGTCTTTGCTGGGCTCACTTGGTCTCTTAAACTGGCTTCCTCACGTCTAACCATCTAAATTCTCCTTAGACTGGTTCCACTATATCTACCCTAACATCATCTTAGACTGGTTCTGTAGCAATTTATCCCTAACACTCTATAAATTCTTGTTGTAATTGTACCATTTTATGCGTTTAGTAGCAGACACATTTCAGATCTGCTTTGTTTAATATTTTTCTAAGACCAACCTTTATTTCTTGGTTTTGGAATAAAATTCATTATAGTATAAATAATTCATAGTTTCAGTTGTGAATGAATAATTGATTTTCAGAGTTAAGCGATGGTCCATTGCCAATGTTTGATGCTCCATTAACGCCTCAACGACTCCAGCGCTCAAAGCGAATGATTATTTATCCTGGAATGGCGCAGTCTGATTATGTCGACTCAAAAAAAGCATTCATGGTGAGGATCTCGAAAATGTATAATTTATAAGCCTGACATCTGTTTTTAAGAATTCCTTTTAGTAGTTCTTGTTACTCAGTGATGTATCAAAATGACTGGAGCTAAAGAAGGTTGTTCTCCAACATTTATAAGATATTTGAAGCGTCGTCCTTATAATGACGATGTCATCGAAATGAATCAGCTTTTCTGCACAAGAGGCACGTCCATCTTGGTCTTATATATTCCAGCGGAAGCGGTCAGCTCAATTCAGGCGGCAATTGCGATCGCCCGTGACTGTACAGGCAGCTTAGGGCCAAAATCCTGCAAGTAGCATCCTCTTATTCTGACCAACTTTCGGGATTTTGGGGCCCCACTTTCTGTCCTCCATTTCCATTTTTTTTGTTTTCTTGGCAAACATCTGATATTGAACAATAATGTAGGAGGGGATGGTACCCCGGTGCCACTCTAGTGCCTATTGAAATCACATAAACTGGCGCGTTTTGCCCGTTTGTATGGACCTTAGATCTGGACATGGTCTACTGTCAAGCAACTCTGGTCGGTTTCTGGAATTCTAGATTTTTTGGGGAAATTGCATGATGTGCAATCGAGGCTTTAAACTTTGTTGCATGACTTGTTACTTGCAAAGTGACGGACAATGATGGTTGAATTTGACCTGTAGCTGCTCAACTTCAGCCTTCATTTAGTCTGAAGAGCAGATGATGATGATGAAGTATTTGGAATCTCTTCTTAAAGTGAAGGTACAAATGGCAGGAGAAGTTAGGGGAATGTAGCCATGAAACGTGTTTGGGTGTTCCAACATGTGCTCCATCCTAAAGTGATTGACACCCTTGCTCATAGGTGCATATTAATATTTCTCATAGTAATAATACTCAAATGATGTTCAATGGATTGCATTGACTGGGCACTAGTGAATGTTATGTATCAGTATAATGTAATATATACTTGTACCTAATGTACTGCATTTAATGCTGTTTTTATTGAGTATTAATGTGACTGAACTGCTGTGTATATTTTGACCAGATACAATCTCCACTGATATGGCGGAACTGAACTGCTAAACTACTGAATATTTCCTGGCAGTGTACATTACCACTGATACGATAGAACACGCTGAGTAAACTGTTGGTTGTTTTATTTTATGTTGCAGGATACTGGAATGATTGTCCTGTCAGACTTGACTGTTGTGACCAAACCATGTTCAAGACCGTTTGGGAGATTGTCTGAACTTGGCGACTTTGGACTTCGTGGTATGGTGCTACCTAGTCCAGGTTTATTCCCTGTTAAAATTTTATATTTAATATTGAACTTAAAGGCAAGAACAATTTCTTGGGCTCGCTCCGAGAGGCAGTGGTGGGTATGAAGGTGTAGGAACTTCACTGTTCTTAGACTTAACACATGACGAGGGGTGGTTAGTCCTCTCTCGCCACCTGATCTTCTAGCGACGGTGTACAGTCAGTGTACTCTTTATAGCTGAGTTCGCTAGGGCGATTACGTTTGTCGAGGCAAATTTCTGCTGTGGCAGGGATTTGTACCGCTGACCTTATGACTGACAGGGCAACACACCAGCCACTAGACTATCACACAGTTGTTCTAGCATTCTAGGTCTTTGGGAATATAGAGCTTGTGGTTATGCAAAATGAGTAAAGGTGCATGTTGGTGAGACTATACAGGTGTGTGTGTGTGTGCACCCGTATGTATGCCCTAATATTGCTTAAGTCGGTTAACATAAGTGTACGGCAAATTTATATTTAAAATATAATCAAACTTGGACATTTGATTTAGCTACAGAATATCCTTTAAGTTGTATATGAGATCAAAATTTGCACTCGGATTTTGTTTTTCAATACGTAAACCGCCATCACAACTAGAAATACCCCAGCTGCACCGAGGATCTCAGATATTTTTCCTATCGACGTTTACATAGCACATGTAGAATTAGAATACATAAAAACATCTAAACAAATTTGTTACCCCATTTTTTTAAAGATATCTTTTAATTTGGTTCTAATTTGTTACTGCATTTAGCAAAGTTTAGGCTAAAATTTTATAATGTGCACGATCTTCCTGCATCGATCGTCTGGCTCTCTGATGAGGCAGTATCTCCTAAGTTAGCGAGTTGCGTCTACGGTTGTCAATTGTCATGAAATTTTATTCCAGTGTCTATAAATCACAGCTAATTGCTGCTTGACTCACGCGCCCGTCGGTGCCACAAAACAGCATCAGATTTATTCTTAATAGAACGAGCCCTATGCTTACGAGAATCATCAGATATCTTAATTTTGTGTTAGTGTTTTACTTTATCACAATCTTGCCTGCGTCAAAGCATCTGAATATGTCACTGAAGTCATTTTACAATAGTGTTAACGGCGTGCCCAACAACTGAACGCCAACACGTACTCTGATAGAAATTAATGCTTCTCGTAGAAAATTAGGGAGCGGCCATGCTATTACCGAATTTGCGTGATATTGGAGCGCACCATAACGTTTCGGTCTTGTATGTGTTGATCTAATATGTATCTTTGCCTTATGCATGTTTTTGTATTTCTGAACATTTATAAAACACCCTTCAATAAGTTCTTAAAGTGTTCGATAAGAACGCCTGGTTTGTAATAATACTAGGCTAACAGAACTGATTACACTTGCAATTGTAAACATCTGCAGTTGTAAACACATGGACAGTTAAATTCAGTCTGTAATTTCACTCTAAATGACTGATGACGAGCCAATGAAGTACTCCTGGAGAATGGTATGCCCACCGACTGGCTAGACTGGCTATGCATTTTTGATTGAAGTTTGACATCTGGCGCAGTAATCTCATCATTCTTATTTTTTTCCGAGGTATATGTGACCTCTCGGTATTAAAAACTTATGGGAGAATAGGTAAACCAGCTGGAACGGCCTGTACTCATCAACTTTACTATCACTACTGCTACTACTACCACTACAACTACTGGTGCGTGAGGATCCCAGGTTCGCGTCCCGGTCGTGGCTTATTTCAGAGATTTCAATCTCGGGCTAGTACGGTCCGTGCGCGGGGACCTTAAATGGCGTGTAGCGGTGGTGAAGGATCTCACCCGTGCGCGGGTGGAGGCCATATGGCCGCTATAGAAAAACGTGTACAATTTACAATTTTTTTTACTACCACTACTATGTCTACCACTACTACCACCAGGCCTACTACTACTACTACTTAGCGTACGCTGTACGTGTTACTATATATCCACTACAGTGTACGCCAAGAGTACAGTTGTAAATTTGTCAATGTTACCATTGTGTTGTTCAAATAGGTTTCTATTATGCGGAATATGAGCAATGCCATAAAGGAATTCTGATATATACTATCTGAGACTTTATTTAAAAATTTTGCATAATAGCCCAGTTGTAAGGACATTGCTGTTTTCTTTCTTCACTGAAGGACGATTTGGACCGATGGCGATGCCTATGGCCTATGATGTTGCAGCTTCAAAGCCTGTGACGAGACCGACTAATGAAATTTCCGTCTTACACCGCACATTCTTTCCAGAGTCATGGCTTTGGCAGCTCACCTCAGTCGGGTATATAGGAAACCTCATTTCATTGAGATTTAGCAGAGCTGTTTTAGAATGTGTAAAAGATTTCTGACAAAGATAATTATAGCCAAGCATACATACCTTTGAGCTATTTCAATCTGATTGCAGTAGACTAAAAATACGTAAATCACGCAGATTTCAGCGTCTTTAGAGCAAGATTGTTTTTGCTGTGACTGTCTTAACTTTTTTGCTTTTACTCTGACCACCATCACTTTTTGGAGCTGAAGAAATGTTTGCAGTCATGTTTACAAAATATCCGATCACTTTATACGTTACTTGGACATTTATTGAATTCTGTAGTAGTGATAAGATTGGTATGCAATTTTTTTAATTCGATGATCTGACTTTATATTTAGCAATTCTGGGTCTGAAGACATTAACTTGGATCTTCCTCACACAATTACTGAGTGGATCGGAAACGGATTTTGCACGAATTCTCGGTCTGGGCTTGGAGTGGCATCACCATTTTCCATCACTGCCTTTCAGCCTTTCTTTTTGTCTTTCACACTTCCCTATTCGATGATTCGTGGCGAGAGAGTTGGCATACCTGTCTCTGTCTTCAATTACATGAATCAGTGTTTAAAGGTATGCATTTTTAGTAGGTGTACTGCCACAACAGTTTGTTGGAACTCTTTCATTCAAAACTGTACATGACCACTGAAAACAGAACGGATGAAAAACAAAGAACTGATGTTTAACAAATCTCATCGTGTCAGTCACCTTGACACAACTTTAGATTTAACCAGTTTGAATGAAAATTTGATAAATTAAACAACAAAATCGAATGAATGGAATGGAAAGCTGTTAATTAAAGAATAACACTCATCATCAATTTCTTAAGTTTTCATTTAACTTCTTGATATACCATATCCAAGATTTCTGTGCATTATGTCACTGTATTTTGCCTCTTAAAGCGGAAAATCTCAGGGTATCTGTACTTTTACTACTTCTGGCATTAAAGTTATGCACTTCTAAGTTCAGTTTAAGCTATGTGGAAAATAGTAATTTGTTTGATGTCATTGTTACGAATACATTTGTGCACATGCACTTGTTGGTAAATGTTGATGGAATGGTTATTTTACCCATTCCTTAGCTAACCTGCTGTAAATGACGAAAGAATGATTACTAGGTAATCCATTGCATGTGCTGCCTCAGGTGTTGAATATATCTTGGATCTTTACAAAAAATTTCCCTCTGCAGCTACAACACGTATTTCCTGCCGTGAGGGTTTTAAGTGCACCTCTGTAAGGGAAGTATTAAATCTAAGTTGTAATGTACTGCATATCACGACCATAAAAGGAAAATGGCATGAAAATTAGAATGAAAAGGTGATGTATTTGCTGAAGGTTACGCTGTATGTGAATGAGAGCACTGCATTTGGACTGAACAGAAACTCTCCTGTCACAGAACTCAGGGTCTGTGGACATCAGACAGAAACCCACACATACTATATTGTCCCACGTGAGCTTGGGAATATCAACTTCACAGTCAAAGTAAGTTCACCTACTTTGTTTCTGTGATATCGGAGATAGATTATTGTTTATCATGATCATTCTGTTGCTTTGCCCTGTTGTGTTCGAAATGCAAATAATTTTAGGAAAGTTTTCATTCATTCCAGGAGTGAATTTATTAAATGCCTCTTTATAACGTTTACTAAGAAGTTTTTCCAGACTAGTCAAACTAAAATAGAACAGTTTTCATGAATTGATCAAAAGTGCTTGCACAGTCCCTTGCGAAGAGAAGACACAGATCTTGAAGGCCAGATAGATGGGCCACCCACTGAAAGACACAGCATCACATTGTCAAAGTTCTAGATGACTTAATGTGATTCATTAAATGGCGAAATGGTTTGACAGTGATTTGAATTTTGTCTGCGTGGTTGAAGATTGACAAGTGTCTGATGTTAAGTTTACTAGGCGTGTAATGTAGTGTGCTCTAACACAATTTCACATGCCACTACAACAGTCTTGGAGATTAGAAGATTTTATATAATTTCTTGATGCAAAGATTTTATATAATTTCTTGATGCATGTTGAATTCTGTCTGTCTTAGGCTTCTTCAGTTGCTGCCGACGACCTTGACACAAATTCGATCGAGGA
This sequence comes from Norana najaformis, assembly GCA_964023275.1. Lineage (NCBI taxonomy): Eukaryota > Metazoa > Annelida > Clitellata > Crassiclitellata > Hormogastridae > Norana > Norana najaformis. The sequence goes on from OZ029925.1 coordinate 10,302,902, forward strand.
ACGAGAAATTATGACCGCAGAAGACATTATGACACAGAAATTGCTGGTTGAGGTATGAATTTGTAAATAATACCAGATGAAATTGAACCCACTCTTGGTGGTGCATCATTCTTAATCCGCTTGATGATTTTAACTATTTTCCTTTTAGATGAGGTGTTTAGAGTTCAGTTAATTCGTGTAATCCAAAGTTTTTAAGATATTCTAATTGATGCAATGCTTCTTAGGCCAAAAGCCTGCCTTTTGTTATCCTGAAAATTGGCCTTATAACTGGACGTTTAGAAGACTTTCGTTAACCATAGCATAGGTGATTTCATTTAAATTGAATTTAATAAATACATCATTTCTTAATTTTAAGAGGAAGTTTTATCTTTCAGGCTGAAGGAAAAGAGGCAGAACAAACAAAAAGTGCATTCGTCTGTGCACCTGGTAAGAAGCATTAGCTTTATTAATACACGACGCAATTTTGAATAGGTTAAAAACTAAAGTAACTGCCATTTATTTAACATATACATCAATGTTTTAGAATGAATAGTAAAAGTTACAATTATTTTTTGTAATTTCTCTCATTTTGGCTTATGGTTGTCCTTAAATTTTAATTCAAATCACAATATATTGAGTTTAATATTGATTCAGTTTGAAGCATTTTATGATTTCAGCTGAGGGATCATTCTCAATTGGTTTGCCTGATGGATTGGTAGAGGACTCTGTGAGGTCGTTTACCAGCGTCATTGGTAAGATACATATTTGACATTATAAAGCAAACAGATTTGGGGCATAAATTTTATTAACTGAAGTGAATATCTTGAATAAAATCATTAGGTATAGATGATTGGGAAATGGTTGCACAGTTTGAAATCACTTGCATCTGATTGCAAATCCAATAACTTTGCCCCAAATTGTGTTGTCAACTGGTGCTGTATTGTTGTTAAAATTAATGCTACATATTGCTTCATTTGGATTTCGTGGTTTATTTACATAAGAGAAAATGGTCATGAAACCGGAATTTTGTGCATTTGTGCACCTATGTTCTGGATATAGTTGATTCAGCAAAATCGAATAAACTGCAAATATCAGGCACTCTGAAAGTTAAAGTAAACACTAATCAGGGGTCTCAAAAGGTGTTGTACACACAACGCGCTCTGACAGTACATTACGTTTACCTTTGCACTCAATCAACGTTTGTTCAGCTTAAGCGTTGCTTCTTGAATGTTGATAATAATGGCATATGGTTGCTTAAGACTGTTTAATTCCTTAATGTATGTGATACGTTATCGTATTCTTCAGATTTCTTCAGCATCCAAAAGAACTAAGTATGGGAATCAGCTTATTCCAAGGCGCTCAGTCATGTCAATATTGGTGAGGAAGGTAAGGTCAGATTCGGTTGTGGGTCGAAATCTGAAGACCAAACCAGTAGACGGACAGACTGCTGTGTTGTGGATGGCGCTATATAACGTTTGCCAGTTCAGCTAATATACTCATTCTCTTTGCTTTGTACAGGTGATGTCATGGGGCCAGCTCTGACCGGTTTGGAGTCACTGCTTGCACTTCCAACTGGCTGTGGAGAACAGAATATGCTCAAATTTTCACCAAACATTTTCATCCTGCAGTATCTGCAGAAAACAAATAGCCTGACTGAAAACATAAGAGCCAAAGCTGTTGAATTTCTCCAAACAGGTCAGCAACTGAGGTTTTTGTCTTGCGTAATAGAGACATACACTTTGTTTTGTTGAGTGGCATTAAATAAATTTAATTCTTTGATTCAGCTTTCTATTGGGCCTGAGTAATATGTATTCATACATTGCATGTCATTTTACGCAATGATTTTATTTGTGACAACAGATATTTGTGACCATAATCTGTCCATCAATCAGGTCAGACTTTCAGAATACTTACATGTAGCTCTTCCTGTATTGGTCTTCATATCAGGCAATGCAGTATTTCAATAATTTTTATTTTGCGTGATGCAGGTTATCAGCGCGAGTTGACATATCGTCATAAAGATGGGTCCTACAGCGCATTTGGTGAATCGGATAAAGAGGGCAGCATCTGGTTGACAGCTTTTGTTGTTAAGTCATTTGCTCAGGCTCAGCCTTTCATCTACATTGACCAGAAGGACCTCCAGAAAAGTATCAACTGGATCACATCGATACAGCTAGAAAACGGATGCTTTCCTCAGGCAAGTTATTCGATTGGTCTTCTGTGCTTCACAGTTCAGTGTTCCAAGTATGCACAGTTGGTTGTTTGTTTGTATGTTTGTATGTTTGTATGCATCTGAGTACTAGTGTAGCCCTTTCAAGAACCTAACAAAGGTGTTTAAGCCAGTGAAGATTTTACTAGTAGGCTACTGACTTGCTTTGTTCTAGTGTGACAAGGTTGCTTTACTTTAAATAATCTTTAAGTTTATCAGAGTTTTGTTAGGCACAGTTTTCATGGGGTTGTTAGCACTGAATTCCTAGTGCCACATGAGAACCTACTGTACGTTATGGAGCCTATTTGCAGTCAAGGAAATGATATGTGATATGCAAAGCATCATTTGGTTGTGCTGTTGCTTCAAAGGTTTATCTACAGAAAGGATAAAAGTGTTAACTCTTTTCTGGAACAGGTTGGTCGAGTACTGCATAAAGCTATGAAAGGTGGAATGGCTGGAAATGATGACAATTTTGCGGCTCTCACGGCCTATATTCTGATTGCCCTTATGGAAGCAGGATTGCCTTCTCAGGTAGATTCAAAACTGTATACAATTTCACTGTTTTCTCCGTCATTTACCACTGTGTTTCTGTGTATCTGCAATTTGCACATTTTAAGTACCTCATTTAATGTAGCGCTCCTTAAATAAGTCACTTAATATAGCGCATTCTAAGTACGTCACAAAAGGCTTCGCACATGATTATCTAACACATCTGAACCAATGTGATTTTAGGCGGTTTAAAAATGTCTGATTGGTAATTTAGTCCACGAAAAAAGAAAATTACATACTACACGAGGTAGCCAAGATGGACGTAAACTCACAAGTTGGCTATTTTGAATTACCGAATATGTCCTCATTTTCAGAATAAATTATTGTTTGGTGCCTTTAAGAACCTCTGAAGAGCACTCTGTTATGGTAGAATATTTGGAAATATGGTCAGTTTGTAGTGCAATTACGCTTCCAGAACTGGAAAATTAGGCAAACTGACCAGATTCTGACCATAGAAAAGCCATTCCCAATCAACATTTGATGTTGTACTTGAGGTTATATATTTGGTTGCTATTATTTTGCTATTTCTATAGCTCTGCATATCAGATTTGATACATGCAAAGACTCAGTCCTCACTAGGACTATCTTTCTTTAACAGTCTCCTCACAAATTTTTCCGTTCGGCTTAATACGAATCACTTTGCATTAAAGAAAAACGTTTATGTCTTAGTATAGTTACTTATAGCCACCTAGAGATAACCTCAAAGTGGTTTCTATGATAAGCTCAAGAAACGTTCTATTTACATTAGACTTACTAATACGTTTCATGAGAATTATTGTTCTGCTGTTCCTCAGAATAAGTATTGGATGTACTTATATGGCATCTTTTCTTGGAAACAGGATCCTGTAATTTTGCGAGCAGTTCAGTGCTTGGAAATACAGCAAGTACCAGTATGGGATGTGTACACTCAGTCTCTCATGGCATATGCATACACCATGTGGAATCGCAATGAAACCAAACGAGCCGAAATTATGAACGCCTTGGCAGCAAAAGTCATAGCAGCTGGTAAGATGGGGCTGAGTTTAATTGTGATATTCGGTTTGCGAAGGGTGTTTCATTACCTTGACTAAGATTTTTTCACGTAATGATTTTTATGTTTCTCATGATGAATGCTGCGAATCGCAAGCATTCCGCTCTGGTTATTTTGAGTGGCACTTGTTCATTGTGCGGAGCATAATCAGAGCAGGCAGTGAATGTACCCTGAATAACCACGAGTGTGATCTTAACATTTAAGATATTTGTGATGAACTGTAAGGCGGTGACTTGTAATGTCAGGAAGAGGCACCAGTGAGAAATTTTCTTAAGCATTGCAATATAGGAGCTGTATTATAACTTCAAAATGTCTTATCATGCATTTATTTACTGTACATTCCTGTCATCTTAGTTTCCCAGAATGGCTAGTACATAAATGTCCCAAGCATTATTTTATGTTACATTAGATATTCATCAGTGTTGCCAACGTGCACTGGGTTACTGTGTCAGTCTTCTAATCAAAGATTATTAAAATTATTTGTCAGATGGAATGAAGCACTGGAATATGCCAGATGATTCGTCATCATCTCCAGCTGCCACAGAGATGACTTCCTATGTTCTGCTCGCCATGCTGCATAACGCCGGGCCGGAAGTGATCGTTGAAGCCACTCCTGTCGTACGTTGGTTGTCCACTCAGAGAAATGGTCAGGGCGGGTTTTCATCTACCCAGGTCAGTCTAAGGAAATCGAGTCATTAAGAAAAATAAGGCATACACGACAGGCTTCATTCATGTTTTGTAATTCAGTAGTGAATATTGAATGAGGTTTATTGGACAATTCCTTACATAGGTATTATTTTTCTACCATTTTTTTCATTTAAACACAGTATGGCGAGTTAATGTAAGTGCTTTTCATAATTATTACCCTTGAACCTGTTGTCATTGCACTTGAACTGTTGTGTTCGCTTTTAATAAAGGAAGGGCATAGTACTAAAATGTTACAACGTTCCAGTTTGTGTTCTGGCGAGAAAGGTAAGCCCCGTATCACATGCGAAATGTAGGGGTGGTGCTTATATCGTGTTCTGTGACCCTTAACCCGGGAATGGACACGGCCAGTGCATCAGAGGACTTGCCATTTACTTTCCAGTTTATGACGGTACCAAATTATACCTCGGAGAGAACGACTAACTTGAGTTAGCAATGGAGTTTGCTCAGCAGGCGAGAACACACAATCTTTCACATACTGGGCAAGCGGGCTTCCATATAGACCATCATATCGCGCAATATTTGTATGAGGGCTCATGCAAAATGTAAATGCATGATTACAAACATTACATTGCACTTAGCGTTTTGGCTTTACTAAATGCTGCCATATATTGTGTTACAGGACACGGTGCTTGCTCTGCAGGCGCTTGCACAGTTTGCTGCTCTGTTGTACAACGGCGACTTTGATGCACGAGTGATGTTGACTGGCACTGCTTGGAATTACAATGTCTCTGTCACAAATGATAATCGTCTGTTGCTACAGAAGCAAGAAGGACAGACTTTACCTTCGACACTAAAGTATGCTGTTTCAGGAACTGGATGTGTGCTTTTGCAGGTATTTACACCTTCAGATACGTAAACATTTTCTCCTTCTGTCTGACGCCTTAACCTGAAATTAAACCTTGAATGAGCAACAGTTTTTTACATTTTTTCTTCCTGTAAATGAATTCTCATTTCACTGTTTTACCATTGAGTAGTTTTGGAGTTGAATAATTTCTGGGATAGAAATATACCAGTAATTTTAAGAATGGATGATAATTTTAGGTAGTGACTTTTAGATAATGACTTTAAATTGAATAATTTTATAGGCAAATTTTTTAAGTATTTTAGGATATAGTTATTTTTTGGCATTGAGTGAATTTTGAAGTGAATGTTATTTCTAGGCTTCTGTAAAATACAACATTATAACTTACCAGAAGGAACAGGAAAATGCGTTCTTGCTGAATGTTGACGTTCATGGATCAGAAAGCAACAACTGCAAGGAACGAAGCCTGAAGATTTGTACTAGGTACAAGAATTCAAATCACTGTGCAAAACACAGATTAATGATCGACCTGCTTATTTGATTCTGTCTTTGGTGATGAACTGTTTTTCTTCTGCGTTTTAGGTTTTCTATTCATGTGCTGGTTTTTTAAATGTTATCTGTTCGCATTTGTCATAATGCGTCGACTGTTGTGTATTTGTGTATGTGTCATAATATATTCTCTAACTAGCCTATACTGCACAGAGCATCTGCATGTTAGTTCAGCAGAATGACGCTTTGGGAAAAATTCCGTTTTGCTCCTTTTTTCTTATTATTTTTTCCGCACTTGCTTCTGCCTTCCAAAATCTTCTTCTCTCGTGCCTATACCACTCCCTGTTTTATCCATGTGCTCATACCTTGCAAATCACGAAGTAATATCTTAGTTCTCATATTATTCATATGCTGTGTCCTGCTGTAAATGTACTGCATGGACCAAGTAACAGTTCTGGACACTTCTAAGTTTATTAATAATTTATTATGTAAATTTTTATTATTTGCTATCTTTATAGAAAAATATACAAACCCTCATGTATGGATTTCATTCGAAGTCACAGAGCTTTTATGAAGAAACATTAATTTCCAGACCATGTATTGAACTTGTACCTTTGCACATTTTAACTGTGGCATCAACTTATGTCAAATATTTTCATTGTTTTCAAAGTTATAATGGTGTGGATAATGCATCCAACATGGCAGTGATTGCTGTCAAGATGGTTTCAGGATGGATTCCCGACAAAGATTCCATCAAGAAGGTACTATTTCTTTATGACCAGTTGAACATAACAAGCATTATTTTCGGCAGTAGAGCTGAAAATAATATTGATTTTAGCTGTGATCATTACTGTGCATTTAAACTCATAATGTCTTGTGCAGCTCTTAATGAATATCTTTCAAGTCACCTACGAATTCTATAGAAAGATCAATATCGGTAACAGTAACACTATTTAGCACAGCAATATTATCATTATTACGACGTCAAATTGTTGCCATCATCATTTTTAATGGGTTGGAGCAGACGATGCATTTATCATGTCCTGCCAATGTGTTTAAATAAAAATCACAACATCTGCAGGGGAGTTTAAACATATTACTACTTGATATTTATTATTTGTATATTGGCCGACATTTATCTATTATTATTATTATTATTATTATTATTATTATTATATTCATTCATTACTTTTGTTACTTTAATTATTAACTTGCCTATTTATTGTGTGCCGTAACATCCTCTCTGGAGTACTAGCATCCGGCTGAATACCAGCCTACGGCTCTTCGAGGCATGCATACTGCCTGTCCTCTTGCATGGAGCTGAGACTTGGTCACTTACCAAGGACTTGGAGTCGAGGCGCGATGCCTTTCAGCAGTGGTGCATGAGGAGAATTCAACGCATTCCCTACTAGGCTCACGTCACCAACGCAGAGGTCTTTAGACGCACGATGCACATCTTGCACATCGATGTCGTATATGATCCAATCTAGGAGGCTCCCGCTGTTTGGACATCATACGAACTCACCATCACTTCACCCCTCCCAATATCTGTGCAGGTCTTTCACTCAAAACTGAAAACACTCCACTACCGCCGATCCTATCCTGATTCACCTTTCCCCCTTATCTATCCTGCATATCCACTTCCAAACACCACCCACCTTAGGCGTCTGCCTGTCTTTTAGGACTCTTGGATATTGACCTGGAACCGAACCCTTCTTGCCTTTTGATTTTGGTTTTGACTGAGCGCCTGTGAATAAGCGACTTAGCTTTCGTTGGGTGCTGTAGAAATCTCGAGTTTACGATTACTGTTTGTACACATCGCACGTTGCGACATCGAACAGGGCCAAATCAGAGCTCTACGAGCCATAATATCTTGCCCCACAGGAGGTCGGAAGAGACCAGCAGGAAGCCCTCGGCATACATGAACAAGAGTGGTTGAGTCCTACCTGTGTCCGCTGAATTTCGGACTATACACAGCCTGGAGACGTGCCCAGAACAGAGACAGCAGGCAACGTGTTGTGAAAACAGCTACGCTCCGGACCAGAGAGGCTACAGATGATGATGATGATATCCTGTGAGTAAGCAAACAAGGACACGTTACGAAAGCTGATTTAAAAAAGCCTCACCGGAGGCCAATAGAAAGTTATGCAGTAAGAAAATAAAAAATTGAAAGGAATTAATAGTACTGATAATGCAGCAATCTGTATAACTACTTGATATGTTTCAGCTGTCAAATCATGTTGGTCTGAGGCTGAAAAGATTCGAAATTGAAAAGAGCTTTGTGCATTTGTATTTTGATGAAGTGAGTATAACAAATCATTTTTCATTGTTTGTCAGTAACTAAGTCATGTTTATTTATAAACACCCAAACTCGACAGTAACGTGCTTGATCGTTGAGACATTGCTGTTGTGAAAAAATCAAAACTATTAAGATATACAGTAACTAAATATATATTTATTGATTGGGTGATTAAAATGTTCAATGGTGAAATGGTTGAGAGAATTAATTCAGAATCATGCCTGATGATTTTGATATTTATGGGGAAGCTACATCCACTCCTGTTGGTAACATGTCTCCAACATTTTTTGTAGCTGGACAAATCTGAGACGTGCTTTTCGTTTCTTGTGCACCAAAACATTATAGTTACAAAGACAAAACCGGTTCTCGTCCACGTCTACGATTATTACAAACCAAGTCAGTATGAACAGCGAAAATCTACACTAATCTCTTTTGACTTACATGAACTCGCATATTTGAGAGGCTTCAAGAGGCACAGTGTAAACATCATAATTAAATCGCCATTGTGATTGTGGACTAGGGTTTTTGCGGAAGTTGAAGAATACTGAATTTGGTTCTTTTAGGACATAACACATGTGATACGGTAACCGGTTGTTTCTTGTACTTGCCCTATAACACGAAGTATGTGGCTTCGAGCCTTCTCTGAGGCGGTTATTGTGTATGGACGTTGAGCAAATGCTTGACACAGTTGCACGGTGCCTATGAAGAAATGCTTTTCATTAGGTTGTGGTGCTTAACAATATGTTTGACTTGTTGCTGTGGTTAAATAGGCAGTCAAAGACATCCCACACGTATGTATTTCCTTACACTTCACAGTGTTCATTTAATTTTCTTATTAATTACAATAAAAAATTTTGCATTTCGCATTGTGAAAGTCTGCCTTTTTCTGCTCTATGAGCATCATTGTAATCTTGAATTCCCTTACTTGAAGAACTGGAATCACTGGCATTCCACCGTTCATCAACTGTAGGATTGAATTCTTTAGTTCTAATTACACCTTTCACTAACGAGGAGCCCAAACCAACTGACACGTCTCTTTAGGTGCTGCACTGAGCAACCCGTCGCCAATAAAGAATTTTGCACGTACTTGCAAAGAAATAATGAAACTTAGAAATGTCCGCTGAAGTTTGCAGCCTACAAAACCAGTGCTGCAACCATCCAAGCGGAACATAATTGCATTACGAGTACGGGGATGTCATTTTGTTTTATCTTCTGGCTATTTAAACCGTCAGCGGATGCTGAGTAACCTTGTCTCATGGGTGTTTCATTCAGGATGTTGTACATTTATTTCCTAATTTCTCTGCTTAGGTTTGTCTGCATATGATGATTATTCCATCGCAACCACATGTGAAACAAAACAAGAGATTACGGAAAAAGGAAATAAACCTTTACAATCGAAGAACATCACCCAAGTGAGTTTACCGAAAGTGGTACGTACTTCTAAGTATTGAAAAAGTGAAAGTCAGTTACCATGCAAACAAGGTTAGACTGTGTTAAATCTTGCATTTAGTCTTCACCTAACCAGTCCAAAGGTTAAAATGCTAGAGTTAGGTATGCAGAATTTTGCAAAATAAATTAACAGCACGCTGAACTAACAAACACGGCTGATTGAATTGTATCTATTCTACAAGAGTGAGTTTTGGTAGTAACATGAAATTCATAATGTTCGACTGGCATAATAAAAATTTATGACATATACGACATATACGCATGCATGTGTGTCTGCAAGCCATTCTCAATTCACTATTCTTGGCATATTACATTGATAACAGAAGGAAGGATGTCTACTGATAAGTCAACAATTCGGTCATTTATGCTGTATAACTACTGCTATTTACTGAAGAATGTCATAACCTGCATTGCTTTTTAGAAGCCTTTACACACAAAATGTCCAACCTGCGACTGGCACAACTTGACCGAAGTAAAAAGAAAATTCTGCAGCACACCTCACGGTCAGTAGCTAAAACCGATGAAGACGATGAGAAGATTTGTGATAACACTTCCTATAAAAGTGCTGTTTACAAGTGTTGTTTTTCAATATTTCCAACGATGGGTTTTGTGGAGAGATTAATCCAAAAACAATTACATTTATAATAGTTATTTTACAACATGAGATGTGATGATTGAGTGGTAATATAGCAACAGGAACTTAAATTACTCACTGCATGAGTATTAAGTAAAGTAGGCAGATCTATGTGCCTTTAGGGCTAAAATCTAAACAAGTGCTGGTACAGTTATTGAGTACAATCAGGCTGATTGCTGTAAATCCTTTGAGTTGTTTGAATCTATTTATAGCATATGAAGTGGTGGTTGTCAATCGAACAACGTTGAATGTGCTGAAAGAGATGCATTCCAGTGTTGAAATTAACAAGAACGTCGCCTTTCGTTTCGCACACAAATGTGCCAATAAATGTACTGTGCTGAAAGAAGGTATGAAAACACCTGATTTCATATGGAATTTGTTTAAATATATGTATTTTATAACTGATTATTTACATAGCGCCGTTAAAGTACCTCTCAAAGATCCTGAAACATAGCTGTGACTTAATATTCTTATTCGCATACAGGATGTTACCATTCGATAAGAACGACTAGTTCATCATCATTATTCAAGTCCTGGTATAGTCATCCCATGAATGAGAAATGTACTTAAGGTTTCTCGTGCTCTTTGTGTTTGTTTTTACGTTCTGCATTAACTTAGATAATGTAGGTGTTCCTATAATCCCTGAAGTAACCATTGATCTGCTAGATACCATATAGCGCCGTGTTATGGTTGCATGGACTGTTCTAATCCTAATTTTTAACTTGACAAAGGTGCACAATTGGTGTTCATGCTGCCAAAGCCAATCAAGACGAGCAAGCAACATGTGTCACTCAAGTTAGACACCAGCGTTGCAGTTGTGGAAAAATCCAGAATAAGTTTGGTAGCTGCAGCACAGGATATGACGGTCTGTCCGTAGAAGCTGCTCTCACCTGGACAAATCTGATGACGAAGTGATCTGCTGAGCATAAGGGAAGTTACAGAATTCTCTAGACTGAATGTTGCAATGGCTAATTCTACTACAGTAGTCAAAGTAATACTCTGTGTTGATATTTTAATTGATTTTGCAATCATTTGGAAAACTTGTTTTTTCTTTGAACATCAAGCTTTGCTGCATGAATTAAGACCACTTTAGAAGTGGACTTTTGTTGAGGAACATCATCACTGTATTGCTGTATTTATCAAGGTCAATGAATGCTGCGAAAATAATCATAACTTTTTACACATATTTATCAATGTCAATGAATGATGCGAAAATAATCATAACTTTTTACACATAACTGTAATAACTTTTTGCATGTAACTATAATAATAACTTTTAGTACTGTCCTATTATTATCATAATAACAGTAATAATCCTTTAATAAAATATATGACTGCCTCTTTAATATTTTGTCCATTGCTTTGGGTTGTAAACGGTGACAAATAATAAGAACCAAGTGATACATGTATATATTTATTATGTTGTCCTCTCCAGATTAATTATGCGGTTCCATTGGTTGTTTAACACCCCAGAATAACAAATGATAATGTAGTGTTGCAATGCAGTCGTTTTCTGTAGCACAGTCAAGGACCTGGATAATTGCCAACATAAGCCCTTCTATATATGGTTTCTCCGGGGAGCAGCAGTTTTCCGCACCCTCTGGATGTTATTCAGTGGGTTTTAAAAATACTATCCAGCATAGTGATATATTCAATAGTGCGCTGGGTCTGTTATCCAACGATTCGGGGTTTGAGTATGCCGAGCGGATTCCGTGTAACGACCCTGGCAAGTTGTTTAAGCACATTCGTCTCGCGCCTAAGATTAAGATTTTCTGTCCTTGTGCATGTAATAAGTGCAATAAGTAAACGAAAAAATTTAATCACTTGACTACAACGAGACGTATATTAACACTTGTAATTGTTACACGATGTTTAATATCTCATGTCTTGATTGATATTACCTTAATGATATTACTTTAATGATAAAAGCGTTACTGTCCTATTCTTATCCTTATGTTTATTGTCGTTTCTTTTGTTACTGTTATATTATAAATTTCGTGTAATTTCTGGTGCGGTATTTTGATGAATAAACGAATATGTATATACTTCTTCCTAAAAAACGTTTGATGTCAATGGGCTACCGGTGACACCATCACGAAAACTAGATTAGTGAACGGTTCTGGAGTCAACCTCCCGCGAAGTTATCCAGTCTGGTTCCGCCGCAAGTGTACCCAAAATCGGACCCAGAACAGAGAAGTCTTACGACGAGACTCTGTGTCTTTCCGTCCTAGGCACATATATATTGGGCGAGACATCTTCCCGCTATCACTATCTGTCTCTCACTCCCTCTCCGTGGACTTCTGGATTAAATTTCCATACCAGGTCTCTGTTGGCCATTATCGACCAACAGTGCTTCAATGGATAGGATACCCCTATGTAACACTCAAGAGAAAGCCTTTCTCTAACCTTCTGTAAAACACACGAACCTTCGTACCGACCTACGCACGAGGGGGCCCTTCCCCGCACTTCAGTCAGTCCTCTGATCAGTGTGTGGCGACAAGCATATAAAGGAGTCGGTATCTTCCCGTGTCGACTCCGGTATTATCGGGGAACCGACCCGGACTATGATGTACCGGTTATGTTCTTGGTCTGCGTTAGTTTCCGGTCTCTTACGTACCGGGGCTTTACTTGGTCTGCGTTACATTCCGGTCACTTTCGTACCGGGACTTTATTTGGTCTTCTCCTGCCTCTTTCCCGGCAGACTTGCCTTGTGGCCGATCCGTCACATAACCATGGATGATAAATTGGATGGCAGATGATTTGAACGTGCTTTGAGCATGAAGAGAACCAGCTTGAAGCAGATACGCTCACATACTGGAAGCCAGTGTAGAGAACACAGGGCAGGAGTGATGTGATCTTGGTATGAAAGCCCAAGACACAGTCTTGCAGCATGGTGTAGTATTTTAGTTAGGGGAAGAAGTGTGCACTAATTCCTCTGCATTTCCTCTATCCTTTCAGTTGTTACATTTATCATTCTATTAAGAAGATAGCTCCACTAAGCTTTGTGATCTACTCCAAAGACACAAGTAAAAAATTAATGTACATCCTATATATAAGGTTTCAAGATTGGAGATTGTGGTTTAACTGGATAGAAAGTATAATCTGCATCCATATTTATGTCGCCAATATAGTGAAAATATGAAATTGAGATATAATGACGGCATCTGTAACAGTATATCCTTGGTAAACTGAACAGAACCGCAAAATTCGTCATTGTAGTATTCTCCTGGCATTATCTTAAGGTTTTCGCGTTATGTTCTACCCTTAGTTCAGGTCCTTCATCCCAACACAGCAGATGACGGGAGGGGTTGAATTGACTCCAGCCCTTAGATCCACCATTCGGCAATAATTTCTAATTTCTTACATGTAATAATTTATATATATATGTTTTCGCTGATGGCCTCTGTGCTTGATCGGCGGTTGTATTCGTCATGTAAAGCAGAGTTGAGGAGGTACCACTACCTTAGCGAAATGTAACCGCAGAGGTGGCTGCTGCTGCGGTGGCGGCGGCGGCGGTGGTTGACGCACACATTGAATGTGTGAGCAGTTGTTTACAGGCTCGGTAGTCCCACCTCCTCACGTGTTAAGTCTTTCCCATGCAAACTTTGTCCGGTTCAGCAAATTACTGCTTCATGTCGTGGGCGACGAACATTGGACCATAAAAACCGAAAGAGTTTGCCAGACGTAGTAAACGCCACTGATCACCTAGCGTCTGAAGACGCGTAGTTAGTCGATGATGTTTTAATTATACTCTGATAATTATTTACAAAACAGAGTTTGAAGTTGACAGTCAATCGTCACTTGTCTGTAGTTTTGCAAGTTTTTCGAAAATGGTGGAAAGTCGTTTGTGGCCGATTTTACTGGCGGAATGTGTCTTCGCTTTTCTGGTTTTGCCTACATATTGTCAATCAGGGTAAGACAGTGGTCGACTGGTTTAATTGCGCGTTAAACCTTTACTACAAGTGGATCGGGCAAAACGGGAACAGGGCCTTTATCAAAAGCAGGCATGATAATAGCATTATAATAGTATCAAGATTTTTGTTCACTAAGCTGCCACACTAGAGATGTATTATGATATGTTGCATTTAGCAGTGCCAAACGCAACATCGACAGTTGTTTATTAACTAAAATGTCACACGCTGTTCATTTTCATGTGCACTGGGCTGTAAAATGAATACTTCAATTGAACACGGTCGCTGGAAGGATTCGATCAAAAGGGAGCACATAGGCCAGATGCCCTCAGCCGTAGTGTCTCTGACACTAGCAGCTGTCTGTCAATGTTAGCTTATAGACAGTGACCTTCTTTAGTTCAGCCAGCATCCTGGATTAGTATCTCACAGTTAGATGCTAATTTTAGTGTCCGAGTGTTGTGGGATTTGAACCTCAGGTGCTGCAGTTGAGGATGCAGTGCCACAGTTCAGGTACATCAACGGCGTTATAACTTACAGATACATACAATGCCACTCTAATCAGTGGCCTGACTTTTGCTTTCATCTGTAACAAGCATTGTCTACAGTCGGCAATGACTAGTTTGGCTAAAATGCCAATAGATGTAACATTCAAATCAATGTCAGATCACATTGATCACATTTAGATTTACCAAATGCCAGACCGTTTGTGTTATTTTTGTGAAAGATCATATGACTGTATGACCACAGAGATTGTGCTCAGGGTGTTTGCACGTTTTTGAGACTGGGTGTCACTAAAACCCTTTAGAGGCAAATGAGGGGAAATTCTTGCTCCCACTTGAAACATGGGGAGGGGTGGTTTCTGTCTCTTCTGTGTGGATGTCCTTGACTGTTTTTAGTACTAGATGTTCTCCTACAGGTGTGTTTGCTATTTCCAGACTTAACTTTTAAGAGTGCCTTCCTTGTCTATAAATATGATTGATTGATGAGGTTGATTGGTTCATTGATTAATGTTAGATTAGACTAGGAACTGGCATATCTGGCTGCTTCCTATCAGTCAACCATGGTCAGCTGGTGCAAACCAGACTCCAGTGAGTCATGCACAGAGCTGTGTCTGTGCACTGGAGTCTGCTGGGCTGAATGAAAGAGTATTGTATTTTTTCAATTGTGCATCTTATATGCTGGCCATGCTTCAAGTGCTATGGGACATTGGAGATTTTTATACGAGATTAGACTAGATTAAATCATATAAGACCAGATGTTTCATAGCCAGGGTTACTCAAAGGGGAAGTTTGAGCTGTAGGGTGGGGAGTGTTCAACATTTGCCGTTTACTTTGTGGATTGTATGCAGTTGGGGGTGTCATGTGGTTATGGGCATGCCATCTGACTAACTGCACTGCCGCCCAGAGTAAAAACAGATATGTTGATGAAAGATTTGCCCAGCCTTTCTTTTTAGTGTTGTATGTGCTGGGGGAGTAGTTCAGCTGATGTCTTTCACTGTTTTGCCTAGGATTTCCATCCCTGCATAAAACTGTCTGTTAACCCTTTTAACTCCTAATAAAGAATTGTGGCATAACCTTCAGCATGGAAGTTATTTTTAATATGATGAATCCTGTTTATTCCAGAATTTCTATGTTATCATTGATCTGAATCATCCATGAAATAATTGTTTTGTACTAAAATAGGGGACTGATGGTGACAACTCCAAGAGTGTGGGTGGCTGGAGGGCAAGAAAATGTATGCATTGTGTCCCATGCTTTGATACCTGAGGTTCTGTGCAATATTCAACTTCGGAAACGCAATAACCAAGCAGAGAGTTTTATTCAGAAAAATGTGACAATAGCCTCTGGTAAGTGGCATGGATCTGAACAAGCTATTAGTTCAAAAAGTGAGGTGTTAGTGACCCATACTTGCTCAAGATTAGGCCTGTGCTATGTGAATGAAGGCAGCAAATAGTGCTTGCATGAGACAAATCCTGTGTATATCTATCTACATATAGGATGTGTTTTGCTATTTGCCTTAAACTGATCTGCTAAGTGGATTCGTCAATAGTACTGGTATGTAATTTAATGTAATAGGATATTCATGCTGAACCTTTTCATTATATGTCACATTTGTCATAGCTTAAAGTGGCTAGGAAATCCTGTTTAAAGAGTAGTGAAACTATTTAGCAAATACTACTTGCATGTGACATGTGTAATGCTTGCTTACTTTAACTGGCATTCAGGATGAATGTTGTTTATTTGTCCCAGGGTTATCTGTAAAGTGGATTGATCACCAGTTTGGAATCACTCCCATATGTTTGTTGCACATGCTTGTTTTTGTGTTAAAAACTTGACTCGGACACTTTGTTCAGATGTTTTGCATTTGCGGAATAAATTGAGGAAATAACTGTTCTCCTGTTTGTTCTTCGATTAGTAGTTTTCTTTTAGATGCTTTTGATAACGGTTGTGTTGCTGGTGATTTTCCTGTCAGTTCTTTCCATGGCTGGAAAATATTTCCTTAAATCAGTGCATCCGCATGGCGAGAGCCTGTACTGTTTTTGCTCACTGGCAACAGTGCCTGTTTCATACAGGGAGGGAACTTTTGTCTTTGACGCTTCTGTGACCCTTGTGCTGTTTTTCGTCCTGTACCACTTGGACTATTGTAGCGATAATTGTAAGTTGTAATAGTGAAACTTTGTATAACACCATAAGCATTGCAGCTCTGCCCTTGCTTTGTGGCGCCCACTTTTGACTATAAAGGTAACAAATGTTTTGGTGCCTAGTTTTCATTTTTGGTGAGAATTTTGCTATGCACAAGAAGTTACATCTTCGAATAGAGAATGTGAGAGGAAGACTAAATAAACAATGCAAATCACAATGACTAGGAAACAAGGTCATCAGTCTTAATGACTAAAATAGATCCACCAATGTTCCCCTTTCTGAAAATCATGATAACGCCATTGCTGAGGTACTGGATGTTGTTGCTACAGTCCGTGCTCAACCTCAACTATTTCACTCGAATAATGGCCAACTTGCCGAAATTCCCACTTGTATTTCGTAATATGCGAGACATTCTGCACTGGCTTCAGGTTAAGGATGACCGGGTTGCCTTGAAAATCCTCCTCCTTGGGTGAACTCTGATAGTTGGTTCAGCCTGACAAGCATAAACGATCCCTTTTTTCCTGTCTTGAGCCAACCGGTCAACAATCTTTTTTCTGCCGCCCGTTGGTCCTGTTGTGTTTTCTCATGTACGAGACCATCTTTCTAGATTCATCTTCTACTGAAATTGTAAATTTTGCCAACAGAGACAGATGTAGAAACTCTTTCAATTCATATTAATTTGCATTTGCACCACCTCTTTAGGTTAGTTAGGTAACTGTGCTATAGCATCTCTGATAGGTTCTTGAAAGATGATATATGAAAATCTAAATATGTGCTTACCAACATACATCAGATCCGAAACGATTATATATTCCAAATGGATTTTAGTGACACTGTTATGAGTTGTAAGGTAAGTATAATGACTAACTCACCCAAAATGAGTACAGTTATTAGCTGATCCCAAAATGAGTATAATTGCCAGCTCATCCGAAAACGAGTATAATTACTGGCCCACTCCAAAATGAGTAGAATTATTAGCTTATCCCATAACAAGTATACCTTCCAGATTCCTGTAACCTCTAGATATATAATAATTAGAATATTAATAATACTAATAATACTAATACTAATACTTCTACTACTACTACTTCTACTACTAATAATAATAATTATTATTTTTATGATGGTGGGTATTTAATGGCAAAGTATTCGCTTTGCTTCTTGTAATAAGTTAAAATGTTCCTTTTGTATCCTTTCCTTAGTCTACGAGTTATGTTTCATATCGCTAGCTGACATTTATTGCTTCTCACTGGCTGTAAGGTGATGAATGTAACAGACGTGATCCCAATACATCTTCCTAACACTGCTCCTGAGATTCATATGTGAGGCTTTCATAGCTTTTCATAATTTATCTCATCTTAACATGTCTCGTGAATTTGTTTTATGTTCTTTCATAACGTTTGTTTGTATTTGAAAGGCTGCTTTGACAGGTGGCATTTATTGTTAAAAGGCATTTACTGCTTGTCAAAAAGGGTTATTCTGCTTTTCTCATTGATTTATCAATTAAGTTTAGCTTCTTGGTCAACTTTGTAAAAATTATTTTATCTCTAACATAGTTTTAATTACCTTGATCACTGTTAACAGGTCACAGCATCTGTGTTGAGGTACCAGTTCCACAGAATATTTCTGCATCCAGTGCTCAAATCATTGTCACTGCAACATCAGTGGATTCCAGTATTGACTATGACTTCAATAAGTCTGCCGATGTCAGTATCCAAAGAGCAACTCAAATGACATTTATTGAGACAGACAAACCCATCTACAAGCCAGGCGACCTAGGCAAGTGGCAAAGGAATTCACTACAACACTTTGTAGTGTGATGTATCATGACATTTATTAATGTGCTTTTATATCGCAGTGTTTTAAGATTGAGCAAGTCCTAACTGAAGAATTGTTTAGTGCTACTGATTTACATACCTTGTTATTGTAGATTGTTGTTATGCAAGAATTTGAAATGGAATACATATAATAATCGTCTACATGAAAATCAATATATAATCTAGCCTGTGCTAAAATGGAACATCTGCTGCTTACATGACACCCGCATTTGTGTTATTGATTGTATCGTCTGAAGTCATTCCAGCAGCCTGAACATCTTCTTGGTATCATGCAGGGTTCGGAAATAGTTTGCTATGCTAACTTCTTACATTTTGCATGTCCATATAAAACTCACAGTGAAACTTCTTAATGTTGTCACTTACCTTTTGTCTGTACTTGATGTTTAATTTGCAGTGAAAGTGACAAGGTGTTAGAGTTCTTGCACATTCTGGATTTCAACCTTAGGCTGCAAATTTGTTTTTCTGTTCCAGGATGTATCTAAAAATGTTGACTTATGATTTCAGTAGCGGAATTAAACAGGGTTTGTTTGAAGAACAATTTCGATAACATTTGTTGATCTGGAACAATTTCGATAACATTTGTTGATCTGTTTTCAGTAAGAATCCGAATTTTGACGTTGACTGGACCAGACTTGAAACTACTAACAGGAGACGTAAGTTTTCTTGTTATTATTATTCATTCTAGATATTTAGAAGCGTGATTTGCTTACATGAGAAAAAATATGTCGAATCCTTATCAGCAGGAACGTTTTCTTTCTGAAGAATCATTGTGTGCTCTAAAGCTCAAAGTGCTCGTAAAGTGGTGTTTTAATCACTTTTGACGGACTTCTGAGAGGTGGTATTAGCAAATGTTGAGAAAGACACATACACACAGACATTACGTTAGGAAGATAATGTGGTCCCGTAACTTCTAAATAGGCTTTGTTTCTATCTATTAATATACATGCATATATTATTTCCTGTTCGTTTGCATTCAGTGGCACAGTTATTCTTGTCAGATGCTATTACTTATGGTAGGATCGATTACTGCAGTGCCATCCATGCAGGTCGTCTGATAGGATGGATTTGGCAGCTGGAATACATGCTGCTTGCGTGGGATGGGTTGTACAGTATCCCCAAATTTAGTCATTTTACCATGGACTATGGAACGATTTACAAAGTTCAAGGATGAGTTGACGGAAGGGCAGTGAGGTGTTAGCGCGGAAGAGGAGTGGGTTGAGCGGAGTGGTTTGATTGTAAATATCAGATGAAGGAGGAGGGTTTGGAGCATTGGAGTGAATTCTAGTTACACACACATTTCATGGGCATGCACTGTGTTGCCTTTTTAATCGTTAATGTACCAATAATAGCCTTCCGAATCTGAAATGTTCTTTCCATGCTGCAAGGCTGCACATGTTCACAACAGTTTGTGGCTCTGCATACTGCAAAAATTGTGAAGCAGTATAAACTCATGCATGCAGACAAATATGTATACATATATACATACTTGCATGCATACATGCCTACATACATACATACATACATGCACACATATCCATGCGTGCATGCACATGCACGCGCATCTTGGCTTGAACTGTAAGGACTTTGTGTTTGATGTGTTTGTAGATACTGCTAGCTTATATCGAAGATCCATCAAGAACCCGTGTAATGCAGTGGGCAAATATCTCAACTGCCAGTGGTGGGCAGAATTCCATTTTACTGGTTATCCTATAACAGAGGTTAAAATCTGTTAAGTCAAGTGAGCCAAGAAATGTGTATCAGCATTTGCAAGACTATGACTGTGAAGAATAGGAGTCCTTGTCACGAGTGCTGGGAACAGTAGGAATATTGTAAAAAGTATATGTTGCTGGTAAAAGACAGTGTGCCAGTATTTTATGTAGGCATAAATTTGCGCTTTTCCACTTCTGAGGACTGGTGGGTGTTTTTGTAGTAGAAGTAAATCTCCCACATGCTGTGGAGTACTTGGGGTGGCACTGGTGTTCTATTACTTTTTCCGGAGTCAGCTAGGTACGAATCACAAAGCAAGGAGCAGTGCATTTCCGGATTTGCTGCTGACTTCTCAACTTGTGTTGATATGAAATTGTATCACTTAGCGGAAGAAGCAACTTTGTGCAAACAACGTTATTGCGTTTGTTAGACAATGTCAGCTCTTCATAACTGAACGTTTGAAACTAATTTATTAAATTTTGAGGCAGATGTGATAGCGATTTGACTCCCAGATCCTCTGCTACTTAAGCTAGTCCTTGACTAACTGGGAAATGGTAATGGTAATGGTTCAGAAAATATTGGGTAGTTTAGCAGAGCATCATTGTTGGTAATTATGATGAGAAATTTGTATAGCCCCACTTCAGTAGAAATTAATCAACTATCTATGTAGATAATCTATTGAAAAGGCTCGACACAGCACTGCTTAGATTGGTGCCCATTCAGATGAAGAATACTTTAGATTGTTTTCATGGTGATCTGTTTTCAGGTCTTGGTAGCCTGGACATGCAGCTGTCTGATGAACCACGACTGGGCGAATGGACCATTAAGGCAGTCATTCAAGGCCAAGTGGCTACGCAGAAATTCACTGTCAAAGAATATGGTAATATCATAACTTGTGTACACTTAAAAAAGTCACGCTGTGATGCAGCCTAATTGCAATACTTGATACTTGATTTTGAATAAGGCACAATGCAAGTTATATTTTCCACTTATGTTAGAACTTACTTTAGAGTACACCTTTGTCTTAAAGAACACCTCTTTAATGCTACTCTAAGAGTGCACCTCTGTCTTGCTTTTGTTAGAGTACACCTCTTTCTTTTTCAGATTACACCTCTCGCAAATATCTTGCTTTTGTTACAGTACACCTCTATCTAGCTATCGTTAGAATGCACCTCTGTCTAGCTTTTGTTAGAACACACCTCTGTTTTGCTTCTGTTATTGTGCATGTCTGTCTTTCGTTTGCTGTCTGAGTGCTGTGACCCCTCCACATCTGTGATTCTTTGCTTAGCTTATGAGCATATGGCATGTTAAGAGATTCGTTACTTTCTTACTTACTCTGTTAGACATTGTCTTTTAAGACATTAATAAGCATTCGTGTGCATTAATAAATGCTTTATTCATCATAAACCTAAACTTTAGTTAAACTGTTAATTTCAAAACGTATTAGAGTAAAAAAGTCAAAGAAATAAATAATGGGAAAAAATAAACGTAGCATGCCCTTTCATTAAGATTTGAAAGCAGTTTGTTGTAATATTTAATTTTCTTTTTGTATTCATAAATTTGTATAGCGCCTCATCATGAGAAACTTATCAGAGGATAAGGTTTTTAAGGTCAATTTTAATGCACAGTTGAGTTGTTGGCTAAAAAACGGACTTGTGAAATCAAACCCACGAGTTTGTTTCCACAGTGGCATCCGGTGGTTGCCACGGAGTTTGAGCCCATCTGTGTGACTGTGAACAGGAAAGACATAGTGTAATAGTGAGCATGACAAGAAATAATGTGCACAGCATCATGTCAGTATTAAAATATGTAGCAAAAAATACAAATTGAGTGAAAAGCACACCGCAAACTGAAAATGAAATTAAATTAAGCAAGCATGGTGAACGAAATAACGATGATAGAGATTGTAAAAGATTTGCCAAATTGTTTGATGAACTACTAGTAGGCCCTTTGATAGATGAAGGTGAGAAATACGATATTTCAATATATAAACTGTTGAACTAGCAACTGATATCTGCGAATTTATAAATCTGAGCTAATTAAACATTTAAAATCATCTTTACTAAGCAATTTACCTAGCAGAATTGAATTTATAACCAAACAATACATGTTCCATCTTGAGCCTTTTCCTGAGGTTCTGAAAATGTGCTGTATTCATGTCCAGATACGTATACAGGCGTACATATATAAATTGCATTCACAAGAAATGTAGAGATAGTTTTTCTGAGACACTTCACATCTTGGAGTCATCTGTACCACCTGTTTTATCAAATCTTTGTTGTTTCAAACAGTTCTGCCAAAGTTCGAAGTGGCTATTTACCATCCTTCTTATGTGTTTTCTGGCTCTTCAATGGTGGAATGGAAGGTCTGTGCCAGGTGAGCAATCACTGCTAATAAAAACTATTGTCATAAGAAGTTTATGTCAAGGACAGTCTGTGTTTGATACATGAAGCCTGGAACAGGACATCCCTGGATTGAAGTGTCTTTATTGGAACGCCCTAAGACGCAGCTATTGTCAAGATCCATCCTTACACTGGCTATCTCCTCATCTCCAGTCTGCTCAGCTGTTTTGTCATAGGTAATTGATCAGGCTAAGATAATGTTTGTCACTTTAAAAGCCATGTGATACTAAACCTTTACCTTAACTTGCTTGCACCATTGTTGCTAAGTTCGCATGGCGCCGTTTTATCTAGAATGATCTTCTTCATGATCCCTGAATAATGCTAACCCTCAGACTGAAACCTGTCATGATTCAGAAGGGCTTGACATAGAGCACTTCTGCTTAGATACCTTGAAGGAGTGCTGCAGTACATAGAGAAAGTTTACAAAAGCATGTTTAAGTTTTTTCTTTATTGCAGTTATTTGGAGTGCAAGTTACTGAATGGTTTTAATTGTTCTTTGCGGTGCTTAGTTTTTATTTTTTCTTATTTAAAATAAATTCATAGCTGTATGATCTACATTCCTTTATCAGATACACATATGGACAACCAGTTCATGGGGTCGTCACCTCGAGCATATGCATAGTTCACGATTACAGATCAAATACCAGATGTCAATCGCTGAATGCCACACAAGTATGCAAAGACTATTAATATATATTCATGCACAGTGCTCTTGAGTTTACGTCACATTTCACGTATAGGCCTACCATTTCCTTAATTGTATACATTTTACAGAAGCCTTTAAGAGTGCTAGAGGAAATCATTCCTGCATCCCAATAAATGCTGTAAACTGTATGTCATAAAAATATTACCCGGTATAGAAGCTCAGAATTAACGCACAAGACAGATACCTGATTAGAAATTTGAATATGGGGCAGTCATTTGTTTTGAGAGAAAGTAGAGATAAAGGAAACGAAAGAACACGACGATATCGTGCTTAAATTATTAATAGTAAATTTCATCAGTTTCTTTCTGTGGCAACGAGAAGGATTACGCTTTGCAGTGTGGTGCCGCTTACATATGGTATTTACTTTTGTGGCACGTTTACACTCGTCTAACGAACGTAGCCAAATTTGTCTGTAAAGAAAATGGTTCAGTTCAAAATGTATGAATTGGTATTCAATTCATCAAGTCTGATTGAAAATCAAATCAAAGCTTGATGCTTCACACATCCCTACGTTGGAGATAATCTTTTAAGTTTAATGTTTTGCATACACCAACTTCTGTGTGTCTTCAACTGTTTCACCTGTATCAAGGTCAATCTGCCAAAATTCCTATATGTTTCAAAATGTATAAGGTATATTAAACTGATTGTCGGTTGAGGAGTCTCTTCAAAATTCCACTCATGAGACGAGCTGCATGACTCAGTGCAGCTCCAGAATGCATTCGAGAATCTGCGGTCCTCTCAGAAGTGCGCCAGCACTGCAAATTATTTAGATATGGATTCTAAGAAAGGCAGAAGTTGAAAGCTCAGATCAATTCGACAGAGCGTGACGTGAATGAGAAACAGGAAATGACTGGTGTTGGGATGAGAATAGAGAATTAGAGAAAGTGAGAACCTTAATGATGAAGCAAAAGAACCACAAGAAGCATTATTTATTGCAACAAGTCTCTGTTATATGTACATACGTACTGTACATACATGCATACGTACACACATACATAAACTCATACATACATACATTCATTTATAAACACATACATGAATTCTCTAGCCATTTCACTCTGGTAAAACAACTTGTTTATTTATTTAAGTAGTTTATTTCTTAACTGAAGTAATTATTTTAATTTAAATGGTGCCTGAAACATAATGATTTGGCACTTTACTAGTAAAATGTGTATATATATACACAGAAGCAGAATGGCAGACTATTCTTTAAGCCAAAGACAATGGAAGCAGAGTTTGTGATGCAACTGGTTCTATGGAAAATAATTAATCTTTTTCAGATTAAAATCCAACAAGGGCAAGTTTAAAGGACCACACAAGTCTGATGTCTTTGATAATATAATGCCTCTTAATGTAGAGTGTGCTTTCACTGCCCAATTTGACAAAGGAGTCGCGTAACGCTACACTTAAATATTTTCATATAAACAGATATTCAAGTATATATACATAGCCTTAAATAAGTGATTGCAGTAAAATACAAATTATTTACAAATGAGCATGCTGTGCCCTTGTTTTAAATAATTTGTGTGGAAGATTGCAATCCAAATTTTCACTTATGTTATAGGTATGCAGTAGTTTGTTGTTTTTATATGTTAGTATACTAATCGCTGGTGTATATATCGTATTTTGAATGTAGAATTTATGTGCACCGTTGTTTTTCTCAGTTGATCGATGGATGTGCAGAGTTTTCTGTCAGTTCTGCAGAAGTTGAAATGACGAGGTTCACGGGGAGCGCAAAAGCAAAGTTTTTTGCCAAAGTTAAAGAACATGGAACAGGTTGGAATTCTTAAGAGGTTTTGATTTATGAGTGAGAGCTCATTTTTCTGTGGACATCCAATGGAGTAAACTTATATCTAGTAGACGTCATGTCGGTCCTAGTAGTACGGGGACAAGTTGTGCAGATATGTCACCATTCAGTGGCCTTTCCGTTGGCCTTAAGTCTATACCATAGAGGAATAACCTTTAGATGTAAATGAAAGATCTTTTGTTAGCCTAGCTGAAGTCAAACAAAGATTTAGCCAGGCACAGATTGTTCAATCCTTATGCAAAGTACATTCTAATGTATGTCACAGGGGAGGTCTGCTGTTTTAACAGTTTTCTAAAATATTTTGTTATCAGGATTTCTCTTGTTTGTCGACAGGTGTAGAACTGAATTCAAGTTTTACGGCGAAAGTTCACGAGTCTTCGTTTAAGTTAAAATTTATTCCTGAGGATTCTGCTTCCCATCACTACAAGCCTGGCTTACCGTACCATGGACAGGTACTGTCATTTGCTTGTAGTATGCCTCAGAAATAAAGTTCAATCTAGTTCACCAACGTAATCCGAGTATAATTCGACAATTTATTTTAACTCTGCAGTCTGCAAGGTACAGTCTGAGGTAAGATAATTTGTTGACCAAGGGCACAGTTTGGCTGCTGCGTTAATTTTTTGCGTGTTTTAGGTACTATTCATGAGGACATGATTTTGACTTTTGATTACTTCGTTGATATGCTGAATGTTTGCAATGGAGCTCAACTGTTCTTTGAATTTATAACTGAATTGGCTTAATACTTGACTCCAAAGACAGTTATTTACAAAGGTGCTTAGTAAATTGGCTTACTGTTTCAAATTTCTCTTGATATCATTTTTTGATATTTTGATAGGGTCAGGTGACTCGTCCAGATGGCACGCCAGTCGTGGGGAAGAAGGTCCGGATACAGACAGATGCGAGGAAAAATGGAGTCAACAATGGCAACGGCACGGCTTTTCCAGTTTTAGACCTAACAACTGATATAAATGGAATGTTTAAATACCTTTTGCCAAGCACCTTCACCAGTCAAGATATGAACTCCATCTACCAGCATGTATGTACTGCAACATTGCTATTGTATTGTATTTGATAACTTATATAGCGCTTCTTACAGAACAAACTGCTCAGAGGCGCTTCCAGCTTGAGAGCCCCTGGGAAATAAGAACGTCTTTAAACAACGAGCTGACTGAGCTCTATTAACAACAGTGACCCTAGCACGAAGCGATAGCGGAAGTTCATTCCAGGGAGATGGGCCAACAACAGCAAAAGCCCTCTGCTGAGCAAGAGAGGACTTAACACAAGGAACAAATAGATCCTTACGATCTAAAGAACGTAAAGGGCGGGATGAGGTACTAGAGTGTGGAGGCCGAATAAGATCACAAAGATATTTTGGAGCCTGGCCCATGCGAGCTCTTTTTACCAGTGATAATAGTTTAAACTGAATACGAGATTGGATAGGGAGCCAATGAAGTTGCTGAATGATGTAATCAGAGATATGCGAGAAACGAGGAAGACGTGATATTAACCTGGCCGCAGAATTTAGTACTGATTGAAGGGAAGACAGTCGATACTTAGGCAAACCAGCAAGTACAGAGTTGCAGTAGTCAGTGCGACAGCATATCATGGCATGAATCATATTAGTAAAGACAGAGGAAGAAACAGAACGACGAACAACTCTTAAGCGCCTTAATTGGTAGTAAGAAGACCGAGTCAAACTAGAGACATGGTTTGCGAAGGTAAGGTTACAGTCAAGTATAACGCCCAGGTTACGAACACTAGACGAAAACATAAAGTAGGGGAAGCTTCAGATAAACAAGGGTAGTCAATCTGAGCGAGACGGTATTTAGAACCAAACCAGATCAACTGAGTCTTAGCAGGATTAAGGCGAAGACGATTGCAGGACATCCAATGTTGAATATCGTGAGTCAGGGCATCAATCTTACCAACAAGAGCAAGTTGCGCAGATGGAGGTTTCTGTACAAAAGCCTGGACATCATCAGCGTACAAATGACCAACAGCCAAGTGTTTATTAAAGAGGGAAGGGATATCAGCAGCATACAAAATGTATAAAAGAGGACCAAGGACCGAGCCCTGGGGAACACCAATTTCAACTTTAGCCTAGGATGTACGGGAGTCCTCAAGTCCATCTGTGTTCGACCGCTAAGATAAGAATGAAACTAGTGAAGAGGCCAAAAGATACTACCATGGAGGCCAAAAGATAGCTCAAGACGGCGTAACAAAATATTATGATCAACCGTGTCAAAGGCAACGGAGACATCATAGAATGCAAGGAAGGTAACGTGAGACTGATCAATGGCTGAATAAATATCCGAAAGGAGGAACAAAAGAACAGATTCAGTAGAGTGATGACGCCTAAAACCAGACTGACCAGGAGGCATAAGTCCTGAATCTTCATGATAGGGTAACAGTTGAAGTGAAACAAGTCTCTCAAGAGTTTTGGAGAGAAAAGAGAGATTAGAAATAGGGCGATAATTATGAAGGTCATTAGGATCAAGATTAGGTTTTTTAAGAGATGGGAAAATGATAGCCCGCTTTTGTGATTCAGGGAGATGCCCCTCCAGAAGAGATCTATTAAACATGTACAATAGATATGGCGATAAAACATCTAAAATGTCCAAAATAACAAATGGAGGAAGAGGATCAAGTTCACATGACCTGGTATTAGATAATCGAATAATCCGGCATAGCTCCGACTCCGTTATCGGACGAAAGGCATCGAAGACGGATCCAGTAATGGAGTACTGCGGAGGCGGAGCCCCGCATTAGCTGCACAATGAACCTGAATCTTCTTGGTTTGGAAGGTAATAAAGTCACTAGCAGTGAATGATGGCGTACCAGACGAACGAGAAGAGCGACCCAATAGATCCGAAATAGATGACCATAGACGCTTTGGGTTCTTTTCGTGACGGGTGACTTTCATCTCCCAGTATTCAGCTTCCTTCTGTCGGTATAGACGATGGAGAGATCTCAGTTGAGCGATCCATTCCGAACGAATATTATTATTAGTATTGTGAGATTTTGCTAAACTAGCTCGTAATGCTCTGTGTGGGAAGGCTAGTTATAATTACAGTTATTATTAATTTTATTATTACAGTTTCTTACTTGGCACTACGAGGTAATGATTCCTTATGTTCTTAGAAAACATGAAGGATCCTGTCATGGAATGGGTAATCCTAGCTTGTGTCCAGCTCTGTGAATGTGGGAGTTTTTAGCTGTTTTGAATGTTGAACGTGATGTTTATTTTGCAGTCAAACACTCCTTTGATCCAAACACTGAGGCTGTGATAGCTATTATGAATATGCATAATATATCTGTATCTGGCTATTTATATAGCACCTTTTAAGATTTTCACAAGAGTGTGGATTAATTATCCTGACAGTGTTTTCAGTTAGTGTTTGTTTTGAAAGTAAAGGACAAATGATTAGGAGTTTTGTGGTGTATGTTACCACAAATTTAACTACAATGCTTGTTTTGTCTTTTGGCAGGCCACAACGGTAGACAAAGAGGATCAGGAAAGTGGGCATTATGCAGCAAGTGTCTCACAAATCCTCAAAGCTTGGTATTCCCCGAGCAACAACTTCCTCCAGATCGAACCTCTTGAGGGCATTGCCTCATGTCGAGTTTCACTCTCACTGCCAGTTGTCTTTGTCATGGGAAATTCGTCGAATTTGCCTCTGACATTCTACTTTCAGGTAGATAAAATTAAAAGGTCTATGGAATTTCAGCGAGAGTATCATGCTATCTGATGTTTCTAACCGTGTAGTTATTCTCGATCAAATTGAAAACTGAATTCTTACTCTGCTGACATTTTCTACTGGTGCAACATAAAGTTATTGATTTCATTTTGCTCCTTTGTTACACCGCATTAATTTGTTTATTGAACACCAGTCGAGGGTAACGAGCAATTGTGTGTGAAGGACTTGCTTAAGAGAGATCTCAACCAATAGTCCTCTTTGTCTGTCATATAATGTTGGATATGTATGTCTGTGGTTTATGTGAACATTTTGCTGACACTTCGTTGTTAAACACTTTGGATGGTTTCTTACTTGAGATGTCGGACATTTTAATTAATTGCAATATTATAAAAATTAGTCTATTCGCACAGAGCATCTGCTTGCTAGGCCAAATGTCTTTTTTTGGAGAAAATATCTTGTTGCTTTTCGTTTCTCCATCTTCCTTTCATTCCCTTCTACCTTACTGGACTTAATGGACCACAAACCATTCAGTATAACTGTATTAATTGATCAGGGACCACGGCTACATGTTTCTTAGCCTTTAATATGTCGAGATAAAGTCATCTGCTACCCAGGATGAGGACTATGGTTGAATTACTTGTGAGTCAGCAACTCAGTCACATGCAGTAGAAATTTGTGGATTATGTTTGACTTGTCTGGTTTGGTTACTGTAGTTGGTGACAAGAGGAGACATTGTTCATGCCGGACAACTCACGTCCTCACCCGTTGCTGATAGGGATATGGAAAGTGAGTAATCGTATTTCGGGATTTATTGTCTCCAATTGTTCTTCTTGTGCTGTTTAGTGACAGTTATTGAATTGGTATGATACATAGCTTTCTTGTAGAGGTGAGGACATAGATTTGGTGCCGTCATCTTGTTCAAACTTTTTAGCCGAAATTCAAAAAGTGATGACAGTGATCCAATCAGTCATAAATTTAGTTGAATGCATTCCGGTTTGTGCATATATCCACGAGTGTACACCGACTTCTGTTATGTAGACAGTTTACTTCTTTCTTGGCTGGAAGAGACTGGATAAAGGATATTACAGTTAACAGGGAAAAGATGTTAGGAGACATGTTACTTTTATTCAACTGTGAAGTCTTGATTTGTGACATGGTAATCGTGGATTTGGTGACGCAGCAGCCAGCTATGGATTTTTTTATTAGTACAGCGATCCTGTCTACTTCAGAGAGGTCTTAATCCTTTGGTGACTAATTGTCTCAGCTACTGACAAATGCCCTTCCTGCAGACACCAACCATGAGGGATCTTTGCGCACTGTGATTAGTTGAAGGAGTTCCAGTGGACGATCATAAGAATGTGCTTCACAGGAAGCTATTTCTAGTTACACAGGTGTCTGTATTTACAATTAAATTCACCTTACGATTCCAATACCTCAACCCACATTACTTTTCCATGGAAGTAGGTTATTTTTTGGAAGAATTATTATTGGCCACATGTTTTCTTTGACCTGGGGTGTTTCCTCTTTCCTTTGACGTAGGCTGCAACTATATTTCGTAGTTTTTAGGTTTGTATTGGGACATTAGCATAGACAATCTGTCTAAGGCACTCATTACTATGCTGCAAAATGTTGCAATTCTAGAGTAATGGTAAGTTCATCTTTGTCAGTCAAACTCTTTAAAATTTCTGTTGCTGTTATGTTGTGCAGGTAATGGAAAGAACTTATACAAATTCAGCATTACGTTCACTGTTACTCCCAGGATGAGCGGATCCACAAAAGTTCTCGTTTTCACAGTTCTTGCGAGTGGTGAGACTGTGGCAGACAGCATGCTGATTGTCGCCGAAAATTGTTTTCACAACCAGGCAAGTTTTTCCAGGACGCTCTAACAATGTAGCAGTTAGAGCAAACTTTTTGGCCTAGGTTCTCTTTGAGTAAAGAAATCAGTAAGTAAGTAGCCTTGATTGCTTCTGACTAGAGCACATGCAATACTTGGTATATACCGATGAAAATAGATTAAAAACAAGCAAATGTAATCTTCAGGCATAACAAGGAATGCTGGTTACACTGGTTCAAAAAAACTGTTTTAAACGTTTAGTTCGAACAATGGCAAGACATATAGGGTAGCACTGATTCACATATTTTGCAGCATTCTTTGTGCATGTGCAAGATGAAGACAACGTACCGTTGAGTGTTGACAATTTTACAGTTTATCAGGATTTCACCCACCAGCCGCCAGTTTATTTCTTTATTTAAATTCCAAATTTATTGAGACAGAAAATGTTTTTACAATTTCTCTTCTCTAAAATTCGCAATAATTCTCTTACTTAAACGATTTCTTTGAAAGTGCGACAGAGCTGTTTTTTTAATTCCAGGTGGCAATGGGCTTTTCTGATCAACAAAAGCAACCTGGACATCCAACAACTCTACGACTCTCGGCTGATCCACATTCTTTGTGTTCAATTTCTGTCGTTGATAAAAGTGTGAAGCTGATGGACAAAGTGGATAATTCTCTGTCTAAATCCAAGGTATCGGAGTATCTGCTAAGCTCAGTACTGCACTGTTTCTTTTGCCAAATTTTTGTGGTATCAATTACAAGTTGCTCAGAAAAATTTTTAATTGATCTTAGTTCATTTGTCATGCATGAAGGTATTTGTGAAGACGCCAAGGCATAAAATGTATAAAATTGAAAAGAAAAGACTAAAACCAAGCAAGATGAAATGACTAGTAAAAATTCAACATCTGTTATGCGGCAGCAAACATGTTAATACATGCAAGTAGCTTCTTGGCTGAAAAGTCTTATGGGAGACTCAGTGTAAGAATAGCTCATAGTGACAAATGCTTTTCTTCAGCAGTTCTGTGGCTGACAAAGAAGTGTTCTTTAAGATAATTTGAAAGAATTGTTATAGTCTATATGGGTGTAGGCTAGTGTTCCAGGTTTCTTTCGTTTTAGCATATTAGGTAGTAACTGAACCCTTAACACGTGTCTTTCAGGTTTTTGGAATGCTGAAACAGTATGATATTCCACAAAATAATTACTACCAATATCGTGGTGGATTTCGAGATAGGCAAGATTGTGCCACGTTCTCTGACGGAATAGGTCTTTGAATTTATTCAGTTTATCAACATAAATTAATGCATTTTATTTCTGTGTGCACTTTAGTTTAATCTTTCACCTTCAGATTTTTAAAGTTTAAGCTCCGGGTGTGTGATGTTGACGAGCAACATGCCCGGAGACACTCATGACACATTTTTAGTCTTTAGCTCCACTTGGCTGTCTACTCTATTCTGCAAGATCTGCTTTTTCTATTTGTTCTGTTTTGTAAAATTTAAATAAATAACTAGCGATCTTGATTTGTGTTCAAACAGAAAATAATTATTAATGTAATGTTTAAATTTCATCTTGCATCAGTATCTATTCATTCGTCAATAAATGGCTTTTCTTACTGTTATGCTGATTCTGTAGTCTTTGCTGGGCTCACTTGTTCTCTTAAGCTGGCTTCCTCACGTCTAACCATCTAAATTCTCATTAGACTGGTTCCCTTATATCTACCCTAACATCATCTTAGACTGTATCTCTAGCAATTTATCCTTAACACTGGAAATTCTTCTTGTAATTGTACCATTTTACGCTTTTAGTAACATACATATTTCAGACCTGCTTTATTTAATATTTTTGTTAGACCAATATTTATTTCTTGGTTTTGGAATAAAATTCAATATAGTATAAATGATTCATAGTTTCAGTTGTGAATGAATAATTGATTTTCAGAGGTCAGCAATGGTCCAATACCAATGTCTGATGATTTTAGGGCGTCGACGACTCCTGCACTCAAAGCGAATGATTAGGCCTATATATCATGGAATGTTGCACTCTGAATATGTCGACTCAAAAAAAGCATTCGTGGTGAGTATCTCGAAAATGTATAATATATAGGCCTTACATCTGTCTTTATAAAGGCCCTTTAATAGCTCTTGTTACTCTGCGATGTGTCAAAATGACTGCAGCTAAAGAGTGTTGTTCTTCAACATTTATAGGACATTTTTTGAACGTCCTAATTATAATGACGACGTCATTGAATGGAATTAGCTTTTCTGCACAAGAGGCACATCCGTCATGGTATTATGTAATCCAGCGGAAGCGATCAGCCTCAATTCAGGCGGCAATTGCGATCGCCTCTGACTATACAGGTAGCTTAGGACCTAAATCCTGCAAGTAGCGTCCTCTTATTCTGGCCAACTTTCAGGATTTTGGGGCCACACTTTCTGTCCTCCATTTCCATTTTTTGTTTTCTTGCAAATATCTTAGATTGAATAATAATGTAAGAGGGGATGGTACCCTGGTGCCACTCTAACGCCTATTGAAATCACATAAACTGGTGAGGCGTTTTGCCCGTTTGTATGGACCTTAGATCTGGACATGGTCTACTGTCAAGCAATTCTGGTCGGTTTCTGGAATTCTAGATTTTTTTGGGAAAATTGCATGATGTGCAATCAAGGCTTTAAACTTTGTTGCCTGACTTGTTACCTGCCAAGTGACGGACAATGATGGTTGAATTTGACCTGCAGCTGCTCAACTTCAGCCTTCATTTAGTCTGAAGAGCAGATGATGATGATGAAGTATTTGGAATCTCTTCTTAAAGTGAAGGTACAAATGGCAGGAGAAGTTAGGGGAATGTAGCCATGAAACGTGTTTGGGTGTTCCAACATGTGCTCCATCCTAAAGTGATTGACACCCTTGCTCATAGGTGCATATTAATTTTTCTCATAGTAATAATGCTCAAATGATGTTCAGTGGATTGCATTGACTGGGCACTAGTGAATGTTATGTATCAGTATAATGTAATATATACTTGTACCTAATGTACTGCATTTAATGCTGTTTTTATTGAGTATTAATGTGACTGAACTGCTGTTTATATCTTGACCAGATACAATCTCCACTGATATGGCGGAACTGAACTGCTATACTACTGAATATATCCTGGCAGTGCACATTATCACTGATATGGTAGAACTTTCTAGTAAACTGTTGTTTTATTTTATGTTGCAGGATACTGGAATGATTGTCCTGTCAGACTTGACTGTTGTGACCAAACCATGTTCAAGACCGTTTGGGAGATTCTATAATATGAATGGCTACTTTGATGCTCGTCGCACGATGGTAGCTCGTCGCACGATGCCAGCTCGTCCAGGTTTATTCCCTGTTAAAATTTTATATTTAATATTGAACTTGAAGGACAAGTACAATTTCTTGGGCTCGCTCCGAGTGGCGTGGTCTGTTATGCAACATGAATAAGGGTACATATTGATGAGATATGTATATGTATTCATATGAGATGTGTATATGTACGTATGTGACCTGTATATGTACTCACCCGTATGTATGATGAAGCATTGATTGAATCGATTAACACAAGTGTCTGGCAAATTTATGTTTGAAATGTTATCATACTTGGGCTTTTTGATTTCGCCACAGAGTTTCGATTAAAATGTATATGAGATCGAAATTTTGCAATCGGATTTTGTTTATCAGTACGTTAACCGCCATTACAACGGGAAATGCGTCACTTCCACTGTGGATCTCAGCTATGTTTTGTATCGACATTTACATAGCACATGTTAAATTAGAATGGATTAATACATCTCACCAGATTTGTTATCCAATTTTTTAAAGGTATCTTTTATTTTGGTTCTAATTTGTTACTGCTTTTAGCAAACTGTAGGCAAAAAAATTTATAATGTAATATATATTATATATGAGATCTTTCCTGCATCGATCATGTGGCCCCCTGGTAATGCACTATATCCTAAGGTAGAGAGTTGCGTCTACGGTTGTCAATTGTCATGAAAGTTTCTTCCAATGTCTGTAAATCTCTGCTAATTGCTGCTTGACTCACACGCCCGTCGATGCCACAAAACAGCATCAAATTTATTCTTAATAGAACGAGCTCTATGCTTACGAGAATTATCAGATATCTTAATCTTGTGTTAGCGTTTTACTTTATCACAATCTTGCCTGCGTCAAAGCATCTGAATATGTCACTACAGACATTTTCCATTTTCCAACAACTGAACGCCAACATGTACTGTGATAGAAATTACGCTTCTCGTAGAAAATTTATTGAGCGACCATGCTATAACCGAATTTGCATTACATTGGAGCGCACCATAACCAGTCGGTCTTGTAATTGTGTTTTTCTAATGTATATGTCTGTCTTATGCATGTTAATGTATTCCTGGACATTTATAAAGCACCGTTAAATAAGTTCTTACAGTGTTCGATAAGAACGCCTGCGAGGCTAACAGACCTGATGACACCTCCAATTTTAAACACATCTGCAATTGTATAGATGTGGACAGTTAAATTCAGTCTGTGATTCACTGATGACGAGCCACTGAAGTGCTCACAAAGCATGGTGTGGCCACCGACTGGCGGGACTAACTATGCAGCTTTGATAAAAGTGTGATATCTTATTTTTTCCCGAGGTATATATGACCCTTCGGTATTAAAAACTTATTGGAGAATTGGTTAAACATGTTGAACGGCTGGTACTCGTCAATTTTTCTATTATTATTATTATTATTATTATTACCACTACTACTACTACTACTTCCACTACTACCATTACTACTACCACTATTACCACTACTACCACTCCCACTACTACCACTACTACAACAACTACTACTACCAGGCCTACTACTACTACTTATTGTACACTGTAGGTGTACAGTGTATAGCATACTATTTATACACAGTACAATGTACTGTGTATAAATACAGCGTACAGTTGTACATTAATTTTGTCAATGTTACCATTGTGTTGTTCAAATAGGTTTCTATTATGCGGAATATGAGCAATGCCATAAAGGAATTCTGATATGTACTATCTGAGACTTTATTTAAAAATGTTGTATAATAGCCCAGTTGTAAGGACATTGCTGTTTTCTTTCTTCACTGAAGGACGATTTGGACCGATGGCGATGCCTATGGCCTATGATGTTGCAGCTTCAAAGCCTGTGACGAGACCGACTAATGAAATTCCCGTCTTACACCGCACATTCTTTCCAGAGTCATGGCTTTGGCAGCTCACCTCAGTCGGGTATATAGGAAACCTCATTTCATTGAGATTTAGCATAGCTGTTTTAGAATGTGTAAAAGATTTCTGACAAAGATAATTATAGCCAAGCATACATACCTTTGAGCTATTTCAATCTGATTGCAGTAGACTAAAAATACGTAAATCACGCAGATTTCAGCGTATTTAGAGCAAGATTGTTTTTGCTGTGACTGTCTTAACTTTTTTGCTTTTGCTCTGACCACCATCACTTTTTGGAGCTGAAGAAATGTTTGCAGTCATGTTTACAAAATATCCAATCACAATATTCGTTACTTGGACATTTTTTGAAATCTCTAGTAGTGATAAGATTGGTATGCAATTTTTTTAATTCGATGGTCTGACTTTATATTTAGCAATTCTGGGTCTGAAGACATTAACTTGGATCTTCCTCACACAATTACTGAGTGGATCGGAAACGGATTTTGCACGAATTCTTGGTCTGGGCTTGGAGTTGCATCACCATTTTCCATCAATGCCTTCCAGCCTTTCTTTTTGTCTTTCACACTTCCCTATTCGATGATTCGTGGCGAGAGAGTTGGCATACCTGTCTCTGTCTTCAATTACATGAATCAGTGCTTAAAGGTATGCATTTTTAGTAGGTGTAGGCTACTGCCACAACAGTTTGTTGGAACTCTTTCATTCAAAACCATACGTGACCACTGGAAACAGAACAGATGAAAAACAAAGAACTGATGTTTAACGAATGTCATCATGTCAATCACCTTGACAACTTTAGAATTAACCAGTTTGAATGAAAAATTGATAAATTAAACAGAACAAAAATCAAATAAATGGAATGGAAAGCTGTTAACTAAGGAATAACACTCATCATCAATTTCTTAAGTTTTCATTTAAATTCTTGATATACCATATCCAAGATATCTGTGCATTATGTCACTGTATTTTGCCTCTTAAAGCAGAAAATCTCAGGATAGCTGTACTTTTACTACTGGCATTAGAGTTATTCACTTCTAAGTTCAGTTTAAGCTATGTGGAGAATATTTCTTTGATGTCATTGTTACGAATACATTTGTGCACATGATACAAGACCTTGTTGCTAAATGTTGTTGGAATGGTTGTTTTACACATTCCTTAACTAACCAGGTGTCAATGATGAAAGAATGATTACTAGGTAATCCATTGCATGTGCTGCCTCAGGTGTTGAATATATCTTTAGTTCTTTACTAAATACTTCCCTTTCCTGCTACGACTCATATTTCATGCTGTGAGGCTTTTAAATGCACCACTTTAAAGGAAATATAATTAAATGTAAGTAGTTCTGCACTATATTTAACGAGCATAACAGGATTATAGCATGAAAATTAGAATGAAAAGATGGTGTATTTGCTGAAGGTTACGCTGTATGTGAATGAGAGCACTGCATTTGAACTGAACAGCAACTCTACTGTCACAGAAATCAGGGTCTGTGAACATCAGACAGAAACCCACACATATTATATTGTCCCACGTGAACTTGGGAATATCAACTTCACAGTCAAAGTAAGTTCACCTACTCTGTTTCTCTGATATCATATATAGGTTATTGTTTATCATAATCGTTCTGTAGTTTTTGCGCTATTTTGTACAAAATAGAAGTAAATTTACAAACGTTTTCATTCATTCCAGGAGTGAATTTATTAAATGCCTCTTTATAACGCTTACTGAGGAAGTTTTTCCAGACTAGTCAAACTAAAATAGAACAGTTTTCGTGAATTGATCAAAAGTGCTTGCACAACCCCTTGCGAAGGGAAGATGCAGATCTTGAGGAAGACCAGATAGATGGGCCAGCCAGTGAAAGGCACAACATTACTTTATCAAAGTGCTAGATGAAATATTGTGATAGTTGAAATGGTTTGACAGTGAATGCAAGTTTGTCTGCATATCTGACGATGTACGTAATGTAGTGTCATTTAATGCAACTTGACATACCATTACAACAGGAAATATGACTAAGAGATAAGAAGAATTTTGTTTTCATAGTATCGTGATGCATGTTGGATGTTTTCTGTCTTAGGCTTCTTCAGTTGCTGCCGATAACCTTGACACAAATTCCATTGAGGAACGAGAAATTATGACAGCAGAAGACATTATAACACAGAAATTGATGGTTGAGGTATGAATTTGTAATTAATACCAGATGAAATTCAAACAACTTTTGGTACTGTATCATTCTTAATCTGTTTGCTGATTTTAACTATTTTTCTATTAAATGAGGTTTTGTTGAGTACAGTTTATTCGTGTAGGGGAACGTTTATATTATATTGAATTGATGCAATGCATGCTTAAGCCAAACGCCTTTGCTTCTTGTTAATCTAGAAATTAGTCTCATCACTGGAAGTTTAGAAAACTTTTATTAACCTTAAGGTAGATGATTTGAATTTAAATTTAATTTAATAAATGTATTATAGCTTCATTTTAAAAGGAAATTTTATCTTTAAGAGGAAATTTTATCTTTCAGGCTGAAGGAAAAGAGGAAGAACAGACAAAAAGTGCATTCGTCTGTGCACCAGGTAAGAAGCATTAGCTTTTGTAATACACGACACAATTTTGTAAGAGAATAGAGGAAAAATAAAGTGTTTGCCATTTATTTGTCATATACACGAATGCTTTAAGAAGCCTATTAATGATTGGCAGATGTTATAAAAACATTTTATAATTTATCTCATTTTGGCTTACGTTGGTCCTGAAATTTTAATTTAAATCTTTATATATGTAGTTTAATATTGAGTCGGAAGCATTTTATGATTTCAGCTGAGGGATCATTCTCAGTTGGTTTGCCTGATGAATTGGTAGAGGACTCTGTGAGGTCTTTTACCAGCGTCATTGGTAAGAGACATATTTGTTTTTACAAAAGAAACAGACTTGGATCATAATTCTGTTAATTGAAGTGAATATAACTTGATTAAAATCATTAGGCCTAGAAGACTGGAAAATGGTTGCACAGTTTGAAATCACTGGCATTTGATTGCTAATCCAATAACTTTGTCAGAAATTGTGTTGAGAAAATCTTACTTCTCAACTGGTTGATATTATTTTAAAATTATTGCTACATTATGCTTCATTTTTATTTTGTGGTTTATTTATACAAGAGAAAATATTCGCATAAACCAGAATTTTGTGCATTTGTGCAACTATGTTCTGGATTTAGTTGATTCAGAAGATTTCGTAAACTTCTAACATCAGGCACTCTGAAAAGTAAAGTGAACACCATTTAGGCGATCTGCGAGGTACTTTAACGTTTATAAGGTGCCGTGAAAGGTACCGTAAGCATTCAGGCGCTCGAAAAAGTACTGTATACACTCAGGCGCTCGAAAAGATCCTGTTAGCACTCAGGCGTTCTAAAAGGTACTGCAAACACTCAGGCTCTCGAAAGGATACTGTAAACACTCACGTTCGAAAACATGAATGTTTACAGTACTTAAGTCAACAATAAAACTTAAGTACTCTAAACTTTAACTCACGTTCGAAAACATGAATGTTTACAGTACTTAAGTTTTATTGTTGTACTAAATCAACGTCTGTTCATCTTAAGCACAGGAATGTTCAGATTCAGAATCCCTGCTTTTTAAATACTGATACTAATGGCATATAGTTT
Source organism: Norana najaformis (assembly GCA_964023275.1). Classification (NCBI taxonomy): domain Eukaryota; kingdom Metazoa; phylum Annelida; class Clitellata; order Crassiclitellata; family Hormogastridae; genus Norana; species Norana najaformis. The sequence continues at coordinate 10,342,477 of OZ029925.1, forward strand.
CTTAAGATAGTTTAATTCCTTAGCGTATGTTATTCGTTATCGTATTCTTCAGATTTCTTCAGCGTCCAAACAAGCTAGGTTTAGGAAACGGCTTATCGGAAGGCACTCAGTCAAATCAAAACTGGTGAGTCAGGTAAGGTCAGATTCGGTTGTGGGTCAAGATCCAAAGGCCAGTCCAGCAGACAGACACAGCTACGGTGTTAAATTTTGCCAGTACAGCTAATATACTGACGCTTTTTCTGTGCTTTGTCCAGGTGATGTTATGGGGCCAACTCTGACGGGTTTGGAGTCACTGCTTGCACTTCCAACTGGCTGTGGAGAACAGAATATGCTCAAATTTTCACCCAATATTTTCATTCTGCAATATCTGCAGAAAACAAATAGCCTGACTGAAAACATAAGAGCCAAAGCTGTTGAATTTCTCAAAACAGGTTAGAAACTGCGGTTTTTGCCTTGTGTTATATCTACATCAATTTTGTTTTGTTGAGTGTAATTAAATAGACTTAATTCTTTGATTCAGCTTTCTAGTGTGGTTGATAAATATGCAGTCATGCATTGCATGCCATTATACATAATGATTTTATTTGGAACGACAGATATTTGTGACCAGGGGTTGTCCATCAATCAGTTCAGACTTACTGAGTACTAAACCATTCCTGTGTAGGTCTGCACATCAGGCATCGTGGCTTTTCAGTGATTTTCATTTCGAATGATGCAGGTTATCAGCGCGAGTTGACATATCGTCATAAAGATGGGTCCTACAGCGCATTTGGTGAATCGGATAAAGAGGGCAGCATCTGGTTGACAGCTTTTGTTGTTAAGTCATTTGCTCAGGCTCAGCCTTTCATCTACATTGACCAGGAGGACCTCCAGAAAAGTATCAAATGGATCACATCGATACAGCTGGAAAACGGATGCTTTCCTCAGGCAAGCTATCCGATTGGTCTTCTATGCTTCGTGCATGTTTCACAGTTCAGAGCTCCAAGTATGCACATATGGTTGTCTGTACGTATGTATATGACCACTTGTGTCGCGCGTTTTAAGAATCTAGCTTCACTTTAAATAATTTTCAGTTTTCCAGGGTTATGAAAGGCAAGTTTTCGTAGGGTTCTTAGCACTGAATTCATAGTGCCACATTAGAATGGACTACTTGTTATGGAGCCTATTTGGAGCTAAGGAGATGGAATCTGATGTGGAAAGCATCATTTGGTACTGCTGGTTCTGCAATGGTTCATCTTTAAAAACGATAAAAGTGTTAACTCTTCTGGAACAGGTTGGTCGAGTCCTGCATAAAGACATGAAAGGTGGAATGGCTGGAAATGATGACAATTTTGCGGCTCTCACAGCCTACATTCTGATTGCTCTTATGGAAGCAGGATTGCCTCCTCAGGTAGTTTCAATACTCTATACAATTTCTCTTTTCTCTTCCATTTATCGCTGTATGTATGTATAAGTGAAATTTGAACATTTTATGTGCCTCACTTAGTGTGGCGCCTTTTAGTACCTCACTTAATGTTGCACAGTTTTATGTTCATAAAGCACGGCACACATGACTATCTTACATATCTAAACAAATGTGATTTTAGGCAGTTTAAAATTGTCGATTTCATAAATTTAGTATACGAAAAAAGTTATATGCTACTCGAGGTAACCTCGATGGGTGTAAACACACAAGTTGGCGATTTTAAATTACTGAAAATGTCTTCATTTTCAGAATAAATTTTTGTGTGGTGCCTTTGCTCACCCCTTACAGTCTCTTATGTCAGAATGTTTTTCAAATATGTTCAGTTTGTAGTACAATTGTGCTCCCAGAACTGAAAAATGAGGCAGATTCGTAAGATTCTTATCAAAGGAAACCCATTCACAATCAAAATTTGATGCTGTTCTGGAGATTATAGTTTTGATTGCTATTATTTTGCTATTTCTCTAGTTCTGCGTCTAGGATTTGACATAAGCATGCAATCTTTTCTCACTTGGACCATCCTTCTGGAACAGTCTCCTTGCAGAAATTTGTTCCGTTCTGCTTAACACGAATTACATTGCAATAAAGACAGTTATTCCTTAGTGATTATTAGCCATCTGTAGATCACCTCAAAGAGTTTTTCAAGAAACGCTCAACAAATGATCGATTTAGATTTAGCCTCCTTTTGGATTTGATGGAAATTATTTTACTGTGCATCCAAATAAAAATCGGATGTACTTACATGGCATCTTTTCTTGGAAACAGGATCCTGTAATTTTGGGAGCAGTTCAGTGCTTGGATATACAGCATGTACCAGTATGGGAAGTGTACACTCAGTCTCTCATGGCATATGCATATACCATGTGGAATCGCAATGAAACGAAAAGAGCCGAAATTATGAACTCCTTGGTAGCAAAAGTCATAGCAGCTGGTAAGATGTGGCTGAGTTTAATTGTGCTGTTTAGTTTACAAAGTGTGTTTCATTGAGAGTAATGCATGCAATGATATTTTGTGTTTATCACGATAAATGCAGCGAATCGCAAGCATTCCATTCTGGGTACTTTGAGTTGCATTTGTTCATTGTGCGGAGCAAAATCAGAACAGGCAGTGAATGCACCCTGAATAACAATTGCTGCGATATTAACATTTAAGATATTTGTGATGAACTGTTCCATGGCGACTTGTAATGTCAGCTGGGGCACCAGTGAGAAATTTTCTGAAGCATTGCAGTATAGGCGCCTGGAACAGTCTTCCGGCATCCATTCGGGAGTCCAGAAGTGTCAACCTCTTTAAAAAAACAGCTGAAATTGTATTTGATGCATAACTCTTAGTTCTTGGGCCGACTTTTGACTTTGTAAAGCACCCTAGAAGTAGCCTGCTACTTACGATGCTATATAAATTGTCGTCATTACATTAAACTACAGGATTGTGATCGTAATCGTAATAGGAGCTGTACTATAACTTCAACATTTCTTTATGGTTACATGACCTTTTTGAAGAGCATTATAAGATTATGTAACATAGTTTAACGTTATCAGACATTTACCTGCTGGCTACTCTTGTCATCTAAAAGTTTTCCAGAAAGGCTTGATCGTACTCTCTGAAAAATTACATTATATTACGCAAGATATTCATCTGTTTTGCCAATGTACACTGGGCTTTTTGATCTTTAATTATCTTTTAAGCAAAGATCATTAAACTTATTTGTCAGATGGAATGAAGCACTGGAATATGCCAAATGATTCGTCATCATCTCCTACTGCCACAGAGATGACTTCCTATGTTTTGCTCGCCATGCTGCATAACGCCGAGCCGGAAGTGATCATTGAAGCCACTCCTGTCGTACGTTGGTTGTCCACTCAGAGAAATGGCCAGGGAGGGTTTTCATCTACCCAGGTCAGTCTGAGGAAAACGAGTCACTAAGAAAGATAAGGCAAACATGACAGTCTTCGTTCGTGTGTTTTACATCATAGTTCTGCATATTGTATGAAGTGTATTGAACAGTTCCCTACATAGGTATTATTTTCTTCCATTTATCTTATTGAGATACGGTAAGGGGTAAGGAAAGGTAAGTGCTTACCATAATTATTACACTTTAGCTTGTTATTCCACCTGAACTATTGTTTTTCTTGTAATGAAAGAACAGCATGAAAATTACAAGTATCAATGTTCTCACATGTGTTCTGAGAAAGTCTGTGAAAAATGGTAGGCTGACGTACCACATACGAAATGTAGGGGTCGTGCTTATATCTTCCTCCGTAGCTCTTGACCCGGCTATGGACACAGGGCCAAAGCATTACGTGACTTGCCATTTACTTCACAGCTTATTATAGTACAAGTTTATACTTCTTGGTGACAGAGACAAGCTTGAATGAACATCTTATCTAGAGTTGTTTCACAGAGTCCATTTGGCAGGCTCAAAGCTGCAATCGTTCAACTACAGATCAAGCGCGCTTCCATAAAGAAAACTATATCTTGCATGAAGGCACATAGTAAGTGAACGTTTACCAACATTACATCACATTGAGCTTTGTGGCATTTCTAAATGCTGGCATGTGTTGTATTATAGGACACGGTACTTGCCCTGCAAGCGCTTGCACAGTTTGCTGCTCTGATGTACAGAGACGACTTTGATGCACAAGTGATGTTAACTGGCACTGCTTGGAATTACAATGTCTCTGTCACAAATGATAATCGTCTGTTGCTACAGAAGCAAGAGGGACAGACTTTGCCTTCGACGCTAAAATATGCTGTTTCAGGAACTGGATGTGTGCTCTTGCAGGTATTCAGCTACAGATACATAAACATTTTCTCCTTCCATCTTATCCATATCCTAAAATCAGACTTTGAATGAGCAACAGTTTTTCACATCGTTTTCTTCCTGTAAACTGAATTCTCATTTCACTGTTTTACTATTGAGTAGTTTTGGGGCTGATAAATTTTGGGGTAGAAATATATCAGTAATTTTAAAAGTGGATGATAATTTTAGGTAATCACTTTTAGATAATGACTTTTTAAATTGAATATTTTTATAGGGAAATTTTTTAATATTTTAAGATTGAATTACTTTTGGGTGTTGAGCGAATTTTGAGGTGAATGTTATTTACAGGCTTCTGTAAAGTACAACATAATAACTTACCAGAAGGAACAGGAAATTGCTTTCTTGCTGAATGTTGACGTACAAAGATCAGAAAGCAACAACTGCAAGGAACGAAGTCTACAGATTTGTACTAGGTACAAGATTTTAAATCATAGTGCGAAACACAATGGCTAATGATCGATCTGCGTATTCGATTTTTGTCTTTGCTGTTCAACTGTTTTGTTTCTTTGTTTTAGGTTTCCATTTGTTGTTATGCATTGTGAATTGTGCAATGTGTATTTGTCATAATATATTCTGTAATTTTCTTGGCAGAACTTCTGCATGCTAGTTCAGCAAAATGTTCCTCTGGTGAAAAAAGCCCCGTTGCTCTTTTTCTCTTTTTTCGCTACTTTGCTTCTGCCTTCTAAAATCTTCACTTCTTCTCCCTCTACTTCTCCCGATTTTGTCCCTATGCTTCTACTCAGCCAAACTATTCTAATTTGTTGATTTCTATAGCGCCCCTACCATAATGGCCAAGACATGAATCGATGGTTGTTTCAATTGAAACTGTAGTCAAAATCTTTAAATCAATACATTGGAGAAGCCTGGTCGAATTCCTAGTAGCCAGGTCGATAGGCTAAGAAATTACTTGGTTCTCATAATATTCATGTGCTGTGGCCTGTTGTAAAAGTAATAAAAGGGTCACGGACACATCTATGTAGTTTATTATATAAGTCTTTATTATTTGCACTCTTTAGACAAAAATGGCATGGAAATGTACCTCTGCATACTTTAATGGTGGCATCAAGTTATATCAAATTGTTTTCATTTGTTTTCAAAGTTACAATGGTGTGGATAATGCATCCAACATGGCAGTTGTTGCTGTCAAGATGGTTTCAGGATGGATTCCGGACAAATATTCCATCAAGAAGGTATTATTTCTTTATGACCAGTTTAACATAACAAGAGTTGTTTTTGTCAGTACTGCAGAAAAAATACTGATGTTACCTGTGTTGGTTACTGTGCATGTTACGACTTATCTTACTCATACAATTTTTTTGCAGTTCTTAAAGAAAATCTTTCAAATCACCTATAAATTCTATTAGAAAGATCAGTATGGCGACTTTGCCTGTGAATAAGCTGGTACCGGCGAATTAGCTTTCGTTGGGCGCTGTATAAATCTTGGGCTTACGATTACGGTAACAGCAACACTCCATATTTAGAAACTTACATAACAGCAATATTATCATATCACATCATCAATTTAATGAGTTGCAGCAGACAATGCATTGTGATGTTTATTTCTATTATATGTTTACATAAAATTCTCTTTTACAGTCGACTTATAGTTCGGGCTAGTGAATTGTTTTTTACTCATTATAAATTTTTCTTGTGATGCTAAACTGGTATTACAAATTCAAACATGCATTAACTCCAAGTAGTTCAGAACTGTTCGGCTAGAGCTATAACTGACACGTCCAAATGCAAGTATATGACCTCTGTACTTGAATCTTTGCACTGGCCTCCTGTTTAGAAAATGACTTCTTCCAAATTTTGGCTTAAAATTTATAAAACCACAACATTTAAAATCCGTTCTCAATCCCTAGACCTAACGTTATTCAACTAGGTTATTAGATTTGTCTTTCTCTGGTTGTGCAAACACTAAAACTGTTCATGGTGAACGAGCATTTTCGTTTTCTGGACCTATTTTTGGAATAGAATTCTCCTCCTGCATTTTGTTCGTCCTGCTCAGTCTCGTGTCATTTCGGTCTCCAGAATTAGCTCTTCAGTTGGTGTATCCACTACAGGCTTCTCTGTTTAATGGGATTGACTCTCGCGATAGTGACCTGACTACGGGTTGACGTGGTGCACCATCATGTGATTCTTTATGCATTAGACACAGGTGATATAGAAGTTGCTCATTATAATAACAATGCATCTAGTCATGGTGTTTCAAACAAATACTAACATGTCTTCTTAAATACCAGACATTTTCCTAAAATAATAAAAGTAATAATGTATGTTTTAATCTGCAGGTAGGTTTAAATGATACAAATCCATATCCATTATTGTCCTACATTTATCTTATTATTATTATTATTATTTTTATTAATATTATTATTGCTATTATTATTATTATTAGTAGTAGTAATAGTAGTAGTAGTAATGGCAGTAGTACTATTACTATTATTGTCTTTGTTATTTATATTATCATTATTATTATTACTATTATTATTATTACTATTACTACTATTATTATTACTATTATTATTGTTATTTATATTATTATTGTTATCATTGCTATTATTATTACTTTTATTACCAACTTGCCTATTTATTGGGTGCTGTCACATCCTTTAAGAAGCAGGCGAGGGTAAATCAGTACAGCTGATGACAAAGCATCATTTGAAGCTACTAAACAGCTATGCAATAAGAAAGTAAATAAAAAGGAACAGGAATAATTAGTACTGGATTTGCCCAAATCTATGTAAGAATTTTATTTGTTTCAGCTAACAAATTATGTTGGTTTGAGGCTGAAAAGATTCGAAATTGACAAGAGCGTTGTGCATTTGTACTTTGAAGAGGTGAGTAAAACAGAATGTTTCAGTATTAGACATAGTATGGGCTTATTTAGCATATTTTGATTTCCTCCTTTTGCTTAACCATCTTCATATCTGTATTGTTGAATAAAATATGTGTATGTAGAGATTTGGGACGCACGTGATGATAATGCTGCCGGTGCTGCACTGAGTTGCTGTGTTTATCAGTAAGCAAGTCACCTTTATTTATAAACACCCAAACTTGACAATAACATGGCTTGACAGTTCAGCAATCACATACAGCACTTTTGCAAAGCAAAGTATTAGGATATACAGCTACCAATTATTTGTTTACTTATTGGGTGATTACAATGTTTAATGGTAAATGTTTTAGAGAATTAATGCAGAATAATGCCTGGTGATTTAATCTTTGTGGAAGCAATACATCCACCACTCCCGTTGATAACATGTCTCCAACATTTCTTGTAGCTTGGCAAAACTGAGAAATGCTTTTCATTTCTTGTGCTCCAAAGCATTATAGTTACAAAGACAAAACCAGTTCTCGTCCACGTCTACGATTACTACAAACCAAGTCAGTATGAACAGCAAAAGTCTACAATAATCTCTGTTGACTTACATGACCCTGCATATTTGTGTAAATGTCAAATAACATCACCATTTGATAGTGGACAAGGTTTATGTGACAGTTGAGTAATACTGGAGTTGGTTGTGTTAAAACATAACACATGGTTGTTTGTTTTTTGTACTTGGCCTACAGCACGAAGTATGTGGCTCGAGCCGACCCTGAGATGGTTATTGTGTATAGACGTTGAGCAAGTGCTTGAAACATAATTGCACAGTGTCCATGAATTGATACTTTTGCATTAGGTAGTGGTGCTTAACAATATGTTTGACTTGTTGCTGTGGCTAAGTAGGCTCTCAAAAGCATCCTCCACGTATGTGTTTTCTCTTTCATTTTGCAGTACTCACTTGTTTTCTTAGTAATTATAATGAAAATTTTCTGCATTTCAGAGTGTTCAGTTCTGCCTTTTTGTGGTCTTTGAGCACTGAGCTGAAATATCCCTACTCGAGGGACTGGAATCACTCGCATTCTTGCTTTCATAAGCTGTAGGGTTGAATTCTTCAATGCTAATTTAAGCCAAAATCAACTGACACGACTTTGTAGGTGCTGCACTGAGCCAGTGAATAATTTGGCACGTATAAAAGCAAAGATCAAATGATCAAACTTGGAAATATCCACTGAAGTTTGCAACCTCCAGAACCAGTGTTCCAGCCATCCAAACAAAACCATAATTATAAAGTTGCATTGCGAGCATAGAGATGTCACTTTGTCATAGCTTCTTGCTATTTAAGGGACTTGCATCACCCTGTCTATGGCATTTCACTTGCCGTCTGCTGCCGAGCATAAATGGATTCAGTTCTGCTGTTGTGATCCTCAGCCAAGGTTTTCAGTTTACTTAACATTACATTGCCAATTGGCTTTCGATGAATTCTGTAGACTGCGTTGACTAGCTAGCGTGTGAGACAGAGGTACCATCAGATACGGTACACTCAACCGTCATTGGATATCGAGGATAACCGTGTCTTATTAAGTGCCTAATTCAGCTGTTGTTGTATATTTATTTCCCAATTTCTGTGATTAGGTTTGTCTGCTTATGATGATTATTCCATCACAACTACCTGTGGAACAAAACAAGAGATTACCAAAGAAGGACATGATCCTTTAGAATCGAAAAACATCACCCAAAGTAGATTACTAAAAGTAAGACCTCCTAGAATAAGAAACACAGCTGACTGAATTTTTGTCTGTTGTATAAGAGTTGAAAGGACGTGAGATTAAGTAGTACACTAAGATTCATAATGTTATACTGGCATAATGAAAATTTGTAACGTTTATGCATGTATGTGTGTATGCAAGAGATTTTCAATTCATTATTCTTTGCCATTACATGTACATTGATAACAAAATGAAGGATGTTAACTGATAAGTGGACAAATCAGTCATTTGTGCTGTATTTAGTTAAGCGTTTTACTAAAGAATGGCATGACCTGCCTTGCTTTTTAGAAGCCTTCACACACAAAATGTCCAACCTGTGCCTGGCACAACTTGACTGAGGTAAAAGGAAAATTCTGCAGCACACCTCACGGTCAGTAGCTAAAACCGAGAAAAATGGTGAGAGGATTTGTGATAAAACTTCCTATAAAAAGTTTTGTTTTTCAATATATCATATAATAGTTTAATGGAGAGATTATTGGGAAAACATTACTATAGTTGTATTGGCTATATTTTATGTGGAAAGCTGTGATGATTGAGTGGTAATATACCAAAAGGAACTTAGTTACTGACTTCATGAGTGTTAAGTAATTTATTTTCAATTTATTTCAATTTTCAATTGTTTATTGAATCACCAATAACCAACAATCTAAACATTTACAACAGTTTCGCCTAGAATAATACAACTGCTGGTGTCAAAGGGCAATTCAGAAGGGACAAATGTCCCGCTATAGTATGGATTACCCTCTCACATAATTGATATACAGGCGGTAAATGCAATACGGCATGTAAGCCCAAAATTGATTCAAAGTCAAGTTTAATTTTATATAAGATAAATCCGAACAGTGCAGTGCAAAGTGTAACAGTGATACATCATGTGGACAATTTAGATCTGAGAGAACAATAAGTGGCGTTTCAAGTGTGCCTTAAAGAGACCGAGGCCAGGAAGTTGAGTGAGGTCAGATGGAAGAGTATTCCATAATTTAGGACCAGAGCATTTTACAAAGAACTTCATTACATTAGTACGAGTTTCATGACAACGGTAATGGCTGGAGGACCTAGTGCTGTGGCTGTGTATCGATGTACCTTGCCGGAAGAAGTTATCAAAGGTCGCAGTCCTGGAACATTGGGTGGTCAAGTTATTGAGTACAGTAAGGTTGATCTGTTGACTGCTGTAATACCTTTAAGACTTCTGAATGTATTTACAGCATATGAAGCGGTGGTTGTCAATCGAACAACGTTGAATGTGCTGAAAGAGATGCATTCCAATTTTGAAATTAACAAGAACGTCAGCTACAGTTTGGCACATAACTGTGCCAATAAATGTGCTGTGCTTAAAGAAGGTACGTGAAAGCCTGAGTTTATGTGTAAATTTTTAAAATATATGTATGATGTATGTTTATTCGTATAGCGCCGTTAAAGAACCTCTCAAAGGTGCTGAACGTTTCTGTGACTTAGTGTTCTCATTGCCTACAGGATGTTACAATTCTGTAAGAATGACTAGTTCATCATCATTACTCATGTCCTTGTCTAGTCATCCCATTTACTTACGGTTTCTCTTACTTTAGTGGTTATTTTCTACATTAACCGTAATTAATTAACGTAGGTGTATCTATACCTCTTAAGTATTCCATGATCTGTGCTGTGATTTCCGTATGATGTTGGTCGTTATTCAACGAGGAAGTGCCATCTGCTTTTCCACTACCTTATCTTCATGCTCAAGCTGCTTTGAGACGGCGCTACGGCCAGTGCTTTGATTGCATGCTCGGGCACTGCTATTAGATCACCCTATAATCCGAAATAGTAGGGTAAATATACTACTACTACTACTACTACTACTACTACTACTACTACTACTACTACTACTACTACTACTACTACTACTATTACTGCTGCTGCTGCTGCTACAAAGACTGGCCAATCCGAAACAATATTACATAAACATTTTTTTAATCCTAAGGGATTCTTTCTACCTCGGACAGAAAAAGTAATTATATGTTGTAAAATAATTACCTTATAGGGTCATGTTATTGTTGCACGGACTGTTCTAATCCTAATTTTTTTAACTTGACAAAGGTGCACAATTGGTGTTCATGCTGTCAAAGCCAATCAAGACGAGCAAGGAACATGTGTCACTCGAGTTAGACACCAACGTTGCAGTTGTGGAAAAATCCAAAATCGGTTTGGTTTCTGCAGCACAGAACATGACCGTCTGTCCATAGAGGCTACTCTCGCCCGAACGATATCTGATGATGAGGTGGTCTGCTGAACATAAGGGACTTTGTGTTACTTCTGTTACTTCTGCATTCACTGATACATGTATATGATATTATTTGAGTAAGAGGACGTTACAGAATTCTCTAGACTGAATGATCCGCAATGAATATAAATGGCTAAGTCTAATACACTAGTCAAAGTAATTCTCTGTGTTGATATTTTAATTGATTTTCCAAGTATTTGGAAAACTTGTTTTTTCTATGAACATTAAGCTTTGCTGCATGAATTAAGACCACTTCAGAAGTGGACTGTTATTGATGAACATCATCACTGTATTACTGTATTTATCAAGGTCAGTGAATGCTGCGAAACTAACCAAAACTTTTTACACATAACTATAATAATAACTTGTAGTATTGACAACTTTAATAATGACAGTAGTAATACTTTAATAAAATATATGACTGCCTTTTTAATATTTTCGTCCATTGCTTTGGGTTGAAAACATTGATAAATAACAAGAACCAAGTGATACTAATAATGATACATGTATTTATTATGTTGTCCTCTCTTCAGTTTAGATATGCGGTTCCATTGAATGTTTAACACTTCAGAATAACGAATAATAATGATTGTAGTGGTGCAATGCAGTCGCTTTCTGCAGCACAGTCAGGGACCTGGATCTTTGCCAACATAAGCCATTCTACACAAGCTTTCTCCCTGGAGCAGCCGTTTTCCCCACCATCTGAATGTTATTCATTGGGTTTTAAAAATACTATCCGTCTTGGTGATATATTAAATAGTGCTCCAACGATTGCTGGTTGGAGTGTGCCGAGCGGATTCCATGTTACGACCCTGGCAAGTTGTTTAAGCACATTTGCCTAGCGCCTAAAATTCAGATTTACTGACCTTGTGCTTGTAATAAGTGCAATAAGTAAATGAAAAAATCTAATCATTTGATTAATTTGATTACAACGAGTCTTCTTCCTAGAAAACGTTTGATGTCAATGGGCTACTGGTGTCTCCATCACGAAAACTAGAGTGGGGCAGTGATATGGGTGGATCTGGGTGCAGAACTGTGCTGCAGTCACCCCGCACCGCGAAGTTGTCCAGACTGGTTCTGCCACAAATGTACCCAACGACATTAACTTCTGTCTTGCGGAGGCCGTGTATGTAAAGCCGTTGAGCGCCGGAATATAGATTTTCATTAAAAAGATGGTGACTCATGTTTTGCGTGGTTGAGTTGGAGTCCAAGCTGAGCCGATCTTGTGTAATCAAACACGACCACCGATACAACTGTTGCTGCTACTGCCTAGCAATATAATATGAGCCTACTCTAGTTATGTTTATAAGGGTACACCGTACACACAATATATGTGGTTGGAAGCACCGTGGCAGACTGAACTTCTGTCATGGAGGGATAGTTCTAGATTTTGAGGTTCGGGAAGGGTTAAGCCGATCGACATCACGTCGAAGGTGACCACAGTCCTATAGAGGATCATTCGAACGTTTTTCAAGTGCCCTGATGCGACGTGTACAAGATATCGAAAGTGTGACCCATGCATGCATCATCGATGACTTCCGACATGATGGTCATGCAGCAGCAGCAGCAGCAGCAGCAGATGTTGTGTCTGGACTTTCTCGAATTCATCACTCCTTCTGTCAGGCGTTTTCCTGTGTGAAAGTCTGTTTTAGGCGTCCGACCACAGCCTAATTAGGTGAATGTTCATCGAGATATAGCTTATCGTCTGCAAACAGACCTAAACTAAATCGTTTGGATTCTGTTAAATGAAACATGTCATGCACGTCATCCAGCCCCTCCCATATGCTCCCTACTATACTTTGATCTCCTATAGGACAACACCACGCGAGTTCGTGGATATAGCCTAGGCCAATCCATCTGATGAGTCTGACGTGAACTGACGTGGGCGGATCTTCGCTTTAAATCGGAAGGAACGCATAACTAGAAGTTGCAACTACAGGTCCTAATATCATAATTAGACCCATGCTCGTAAGTGATTGACTGGTTGCAATCGGTAGCATCGTGTTCATTCAATTACCTACTTGTAGCTTAAGGCTAAACGCACATATTTTCGGTGGGCACCAAGCTCTCATCTAAAGCCCTCCCACCGACCGCAGTGCTCCCGCTGCCTGGCTTAGTAATGTAGTGCTGTATAGGCCTACATATCTGCCAAAATTTGGCATCGATGGCAAGCATTACCAGCTAACAAATGAATGTTTATCATTCACCAGAGTTTTTTAAACCGAACAGAACGAATCGTAGGCCAACGGTTTTTTAGACCCTGCAGGCCTACAAAGCTTAGTAAATATTTAACATACTGGCTAGGCATAATATTATCATCACATAAATTCTTAGATAGTCCTACTTAAACATAATATATAGCAGGCCTACAATGATGATGATGATGTTGATGATGATAATAATAATAATAATAATAATAATAATAATGATAATAATAGTACCTTCCTTGTGCAATATATATATATATATATATATATATATATATATATATATATATATATATATATATATATATATATATATATATATATATATATATATATATATATATATATATATATATATATATATATATATATATATATATATATATATATTTATATATATATATATATATATATATATATATATATATATATATATATGACCTATGACTAAGTACTACGTTCTATGCATGTTATACCTGTATATACAAGGACGGATCAAGGATATCAGCACAGTGAAGCCTCATGGCGAAGGTGGAGCGCCAGCCTCTACGAGGGCCTTCAGAGGGGCGAGGCCCCATGAAGCTGAGAGATTTCTTATCAATATTGTAGGACAGTGACACTATTTAGAAGCCCCGCCGAGAGAAATCAGGGCAGCATAATCAAAGTTATAATTATTTAAACTGGACTTATAAATCTAGAATAACACAAGTCCTTATTAATACAGCATTTTGTAGAAGAGTGTAAGACTTACAGTAGTGCAAGAACCATGTACTACTTCTAGTTTGGCTACTAACATAGGTTTAAGTTCTTATAGGCCAACTTTACAAATGTTAACTTGTGATGTGACTTTATCGGCAACTTTTAATTCGCACTTTCTTAATGAATCCATATCTTGTTTTACGGCCTCGGCTGTGCTGTGGTGCTTTATGACTCGTCTCATTACTATTAGAAAGCGAAGGCCTATCAATTTCACCTCTGGTTTAACTGGTTAGGAAAAATAATCTGCGCCTGTATTTATGTCGCCAATATAGTGTAAATACGATAGTGAGATACAATGACAGCATCAGTAACAGTATGTCCTTTGTAAACTGAATAGAACCGCAAAATTCGTCATTTGCAGTATTTTACTGGCATTATGTTAAGGTTTTCGCGTTGTATTCTAGCCATAGTTTGGATCTTTCATCCCAGCACAGCAAATGACGGGAAGGGATGAATTGGCCCCAACCCTTAAATCCGCCCCTCGGCATATAATGACTAATTTCTTGCATGTAATAAATTATATATATATATATTCGCTGATGGCCTCTGGTGCTTGATCGGCGGTTGTATTCGGCCTGAAAGCAGAGTTGAGGAGGTACCAGTACCTTAGCCAGATGCAACCGCTGAGGCGGCTGCTGCTGCGGTGGCAGCGGCGGTGGCTCACGCACACATTGAATGTGTGAGCAGTTGTTTATACGCTCGGTAGTCCCACCTCCTCACGTGTTAAGTCGTTCCCATGCAAACTTTGTCCGGTTCAGCAAATTACTGCTTCATGTCGTGGGAGACGAAAGTCGGGCTATAAAAACCGAAACAGATTGTCAGTCGTAGCAATCGCCACTGATCGCCAAGAGTCTGAAGACGCGTAGTTAGTCGGTGATGTTTTAATTACACTCTGATAATTATTTACAAATCAGAGTTTGAAGTTGGCAATCAATCGTCACTTGTCTGTAGTTTTGCAAGTTTTTCGAAAATGGTGGAAAGTCGTTCGTGGCCGATTTTACTGGCGGCATGTGTCTCCGCTTTTCTGGTTTTGCCGACATATTGTCAATCAGGGTAAGACAGTTTTATACGTCGTCTGGTTTAATTGCGCGTTAAACCTTTACTACAAATGGATCGGGCAAAACGGGAACAGGGCCTTTATCAAAAGCAGGCATAATAATAGCATTATAATAGTATCAGGAATTTTGTTCACTAAGCTGCCACACTAGAGATGTATTATGTTGCATTTAGCAGTACCAAACGCAACATCAACAGTTGTTTATTAACTAAGATGCCACACGCTGTTCGTTTTCATGTGCACTGGGCTGTTAAAAGAATACTTCAATTGAACACGGTCGCTGGAAGGATTCGAGCATAAGGGAGCATATAGGGCAGATGGCCTTATCTGTAGTGTCTCTGTCACTAGCAGCAGTCTCGTTGTTAACTTTTAGAAAGTGATCTTCTTTAGTGCAATCAGGTATCCTGGATTAGTATTTTACAGCTAGGTGCTAATTTTAGTGTCCGAGTGCACACAGTTCAGATACATCAAAGGCGTTATAACTTACAGATACAATGCCACTACACAAAATGAGTGGCCTGACTTTTGCTTTCAACTGATACAAGCAGTGTCTG
Source organism: Norana najaformis (assembly GCA_964023275.1). Lineage (NCBI taxonomy): Eukaryota > Metazoa > Annelida > Clitellata > Crassiclitellata > Hormogastridae > Norana > Norana najaformis. Next base: position 10,358,190 of record OZ029925.1, read on the forward strand.
CGATCGGCAATGACTGGTGTGGCTAAAATGCTAATAGATGTAACTTTCCAATCAATATCAGATCACATTGATCACTATTAGCTTTACCAAATGCCTGACAGTGTTGTTTCTGTGAAAGGTCATATGACTGTATGGCCACTGAGATTGTGCTCGGGCTGTTTGCACATTTTTGAGACGGTGACACTAAAACCCTTTTTCAGTCAAATGTGGGGGAAATGTTACTCCCACTTGAAAAAGCGGGGAGGGGTGGTTTATCGCGCTTCTGTGTGGATGTCCTTGACTTTGCTTTAGTACAAGATGTTCTGGCTACAGTTGTTTGCTATTTCCAGACATAACTTTTAAGAGTGCCTTCCTTGTCTATAAATATGATTGATTGATGAGGTTGATTGGTTCATTTATTAGTGTTAGATTAGACTAGGAACTGGCATATCTGGCTGCTTCCTATCAGTCAACCATGGTCAGCTGGTGCAAACCAGACTCCAGTGAGTCATGCACAGAGCTGTGTCTATGCACTGGAGTCTCCTGGGCTGAATGAAAGAGTATTGTATTTTTTTCAATTGTGCATCTTATATGCTGGCCATGCTTCAAGTGCTATGGGACATCTGGAGATTTTCATACTAGTTTAGACTAGATTATATCATATCAGACCAGATGTTTCATAGCCAGGGTTACTCAAAGGGAAAGTTTGAGCTGTAGGGTAGGGAGTGTTCAACATTTGCAGTATACTGCAACTTTGTATACAGTTGGGGGTGTCATGTGGTTACGGGCATACCATCTGACTAACCGCACTGCCAGAAGAATAACAGATATACTGATGAAAGATTTGCCCAGCTTTTCTTTGCAGTGTTTGATGTGCAAGGCGAGTAGTTCAGCTGATATCTTTCACTCCTTTGCCTAGGATTTGCAGCCCAGAAAAGAATTGTGTATAAACCCTTTTAACTTCTAATAAAGAATTCTGGCATTACCTTCAGCATGGAAGTTATTTTTAATATTATGAATCCTGTTTATTCCAGAATTTCTATGTTATCATCATTGATCTGAATCATCCATGAGATAATTGTTTTGTACTAAAATAGGGGACTGATGGTGACAACTCCAAGAGTATGGGTGGCTGGAGGGCAAGAAAACGTCTGCATTGTGTCCCATGCTTTGATCCCTGAGGTTGTGTGCATTATTGAAGTTCGGCATGAGAAGAAAGCAGACAGTTTTATTCAGAAGAATGTGACAATAGCCTCTGGTAAGTGACATAGATCTGAACGTGTTGTTAGTTCAAAAAGTTGGGTGGGAGTGCCCAGTGCTAACTCAAAATTACGCCTAAGCTGTGTGAATGAAACTACCATTACTGCTTACATGTACAGATCTGGTTATGTTGCTATTTGTCTTAAACTGATCTGCTAAGTGGATTTGTCAACAGTACTGGTATGTAATTTAATGTAATAGGACATTCATGCTGAACCTTTTAAATATTTCTCATAGCCTGAAGTGGTTAGGAAATCCTGTTTGAAGTGTAATGAATCTATTTAGCAAATACTACTTGCATGTGACATTTGTAATGCTGTTTACTTTGATTGGCATTTAGAATGCATGTTGCTAATTTGCACCAAGGTTATCTGCAAATTAGATTCGTCACCAGTCTGGAATCACTCATACATGGTTGTTGGACACGCTTCTTCTTGTATTAAATACTTTACTCAGACGCTTTGTTCAGAAGTTTCACATTTGTAGAATATAATTATTGAGGAAATAACTGGATGAAAATTAGCTGCGTGTTGAATCTGTTTCGTGTTTCTGTACTGGCAGCTAAGTTCTTGAAGTGTTCCATGTTCTGGTTTTCTTTATAGTTATTATTTGTTCTTTGATTAGTAATCGTAATCGTAATTCCGAGATTTCTACAGCGGCCAACGAAAGCCGCGCCGCGGGGACCAGCTTATTCACAGGCGCTCAGTCAAAACAAAATCGATAGGCAAAAGGGTTCGGTTCCAGGTCAAGATCCAAAAGTCAGACGGAGAGACAGCATGGCAGCTACGGGTGGTGGTGTTTGGGGTTGGAGAGGAGAGAGAGATAAGAGGAAGCAGGGGTGTCAGGGTACGACCTGTGAAATTGGAATGTTTTGAGTTTTGAGTGAAAGGCCGAAGCAGAAATTGCAAGCGGTGGAGCATGGATGAGTTTGCATGATGGGTGAGAAAACTGTCGCAATTCTGGTGGGGGGAGTTTATTCCAGAGTGGTGGGGCAGCTATGGCTGTGGAGCGATTGCCAAATTTTAAGGATGAGGTGACGGGAGGGCGGAGAAGTGTTCTCTGATTAGTAGTTTTCCATTGGACGCCTTTTGATAACTGGTGTGTTGCTGGTGATTTTCCTGTCAGTTCTTTCCATGTCTGGAAACTATCTGCTTAATCCAATGCATGCATATAGCTAGAGTCAGTCCAGATTTTATTCAGTGGATTTTACTCAATGCCTGTGGCAGATCAGGGTCATACAGGGAAGTGACGTTTGTCTTTGATGCTACTGTGGCCCTTGTACTGTTTTTCATCCTATAGGATTGGGACTATGTAAATATAAATGTATTTGCAGTGCTGAAATTTTGCATAACACCAGAAAGATTGCAACTCTGCCCTTTCTTTTTAGGCCTCACTTGACTTTAAGATAAAACAAATTTCGTGGGTAATTTTCTTATTCTGCTAATAATTTTGCTATGCGTAGAAAGTTACATTTTCTAATAGAGAGTGTTAGAGGAATGACTGAATAAAGCATGAAAATCACAGTGACCACGAAACAAGGTCATCAGTCTCAATGACTACATTAGATTTTTGCAAGAACTAACACTAGATACTTCAACATTAAATGTATTGGTCCGTCAATTTGGAATAAATTACCTTTATAAATCCGTAACCTACCTAGTCTGTATTTGTTTAAAAAACAGCTGCGTAATTTCCTAATAATGTCACTAGACTGTTGATTATAACGCTCATATATGTTTAGTCTGTAAGTTTTTTATTTATGTTTCTGGAAGTCACAGTTGTGACTCATTTTCAGTTTCATAGAGATCCCAATGGTGATCCACTTTCTTAGTTTCTTTTTAGTTAAGTTTTAGTTAAGACTTTCTTTATAGTTCAATTGTACCTAATATCAGTTAAACATTTTAACATTTTTATTGCCATATGCATCATTCTGTAATAGGCGGCCCTTATTTAGCGGGACTTAGGTCCCTTTTGGGTCTACCATTTGTATCCCAACAATCTATACAATGGTCAATGTATTTGTTCTTTTCTTTGTTCTTTTTTGGAATCAATAAAGTTTCGTTCATTCATTCATTCAGATCTTAAAGAATTTCTATTACTAAAATAGATCCATAAATGTCCCCTACTCTGAAAAGTTGAAAACCATGCTGATGCCCTTGCTTGCAGACTTCCGACTTGCAGACTTAATTGTTATTGTCGCAAATGCTTTACTATATGGTGTGATTAGTACCACTTGAGTGTCAAACAAACAATTACACACATAATCTTAAAAATTGTCAGATAGGCTTCAGTTGCCCTCCGTATGATGTTGCTGTCGGGGTTTTGAGGGTGGGTATTTAATGACAAAGTAGTCAAATTGCTTCTTTGCTCATTTCCTTTTGTGTCCTATTCATAGTCTATCAATTTATGATTCACAATACTAGCTGACATTTATTGCTTCTCAGTGACTGTAAGATGTTGAATGTAACGGATGTAATGGTACTGCTTCTTCTTGTCACCACACCGACAGCTCCAGTTGCATGTGGGAGCCAACTCATCTTATTTTGGCATAGTTTTCCATATTTTATCTCATCTTACCATGTCCAGTGAATTTGTCTAATGTTCTGTTATAACCTTTGTTTCTATTTGAAGAGTGTTTTGAAAATTGGCATTTATTGTATGTTAAAAGGAATTTATTGCTTATCAGAAAGGGTTATTCTGCTTTTCTAATTGATTTATCAATTAAGTTTAGCTTTTTTTGGCCAACTTTGTGAAAATTGTTTTATCTCTAACAGTGTGGCAGTGTCTTTGATCACTATTAACAGGTGGCAGCGTCTGTGTCGAGGTGCCAGTTCCACAGAATATTTCTGCATCCACTGCCCAAATTGTTGTCACTGCAACGTCACTGGATTCCAGTATTGACTATGACTTCAATAAGTCTGCCGATGTCAGTATCCAAAGAGCGACTCGAATGACATTTATTGAGACAGACAAACCCATCTACAAGCCCGGCGACCTAGGCAAGTGGCAAAGGAATTCACTATAACACTGTGTAATGTGACGTATCATGATATTTATTAATATGCTTTTGTGGAACAGTATATTATCCTCGCAAAGTCTTTACTGCACAATTGTTTAGTGCCACTGATCTGTGTACCTTGTTATGTATTCCTGTTGAACAACAATTTGAAATGGAATACATATAATAATCGTCTACATGAAAATAAATATATATCTAGCCTGTGCTAAAATGGAACATCTGCTGCTTACATGGCACCCGCATTGTTGTCATTGTTTAGATCATTTGAAGTCAGGCACACGTTCATTCCAGCAGATGGTTCACAAATAGTTTGCTATGCTAATTTCTTACATTTTGAAACTCATGTGCAGTGAAACATCTGAACGTTATCACTTAGCCTTTTGTCATGTGCCTGTACTTGATTTTTAATTTGCAGTAAAAGTGACAAAGTGTTAAAGGTTTTGCACACTCTGGATTTCAGCCTTAGGATGCAAATTGTTTTTCTGATTTCAGGATGTATCTAAAAAGTTTGACTCAGTGTTTCAATAGCTGAACAAGACAGGGTTTGTTAGAACAGCATTTTAGATAGCATTTGTTGATGTGTTATGTTTTCAGTAAGAATCCGAATTTTGACTTTGACTGGACCAGACTTAAAGCTACTAAGAGGGGATGTAAGTTTTCTAATATTGCTTATTTTTTATTATTTTAATTCATTTTATATATTTATGCTTACCTGAGACAAAAATGTATACAGAAACTTTTTCTTATTGTTTTCTTATTGAAGAATAGTTGTGTGCTGTAAGGCTTTAAGTACCTGTAAGGTGATGTTTTATGCACTTTTGACAGGTCTCTGAAACGTGCTATTTACAAATTTTAAGGATGAGGTGAAGGTAGGGTAGTGAAGTGTTAACGTGGAAGAGGAGTGGTTTGGGCGTGGTGGTTGGATTGTAAACAGCTGATGAAGTAAGAGGATTGGGAGAATTGGCGGAGTTCTAGGTACACACACACACACGCACGTAATCGCGGCAATGTTTTGTCATGCCTTTTTATGATTGATGTACCAGTAATGGTCTTCCAGATTTGAAATGTTGTTTCCATGCTTCAAGACTACACAGGTTCAGAACAGTTTGTGGCTCTGCATACTACAAAAATTGTGAAGCAATATAAATTCATGCATACATATATATACATACATACATGAATACATATATCCATCCCTGCATTGACTTGCACTACCATCTCGGCTTGAACTGTAAGGACTTTGTGTTTGATGTGTTTGTAGATACTGCTAGCTTATATCGAAGATCCATCAAGAACCCGTGTAATGCAGTGGGCAAATATCTCCACTGTCAACGGTGGGCAGAATTCCATCATATTGGTTAATATATAAGACAGTTTAAAATCTGTAAAGTCAACTGAGCCGAGAAATGTGTATCAGTTTTTGCAAGACTGTGGTATGAAGAATAAGAGTCTTTATCACGAGTGCATGAAAAGGAGGAATATTCTGCAAATTATATGTTGCTGAGAAAAGACAGCGTGCCAGTATTTTTATGAAGGCATAAATTTGGGCTTTTCCGCTTCTCAGGAATGTTGGGTGTAGTTGTAGTAGAAGTAAATCTCCCATATGCTGTGTGAGTTCTTGGGCGAGGTGCTGATGTTCTGTTAGTATTTCCGCAGTCAGCTAGATACGAATCTTAGAGCAATTAGCAGTGCATTTCTGGACTTGCTGCTGACTTCTCAACTTGTGTTGATTTGAAAATATATCACTTATTGGCAGAATCAACTGTGTGTAAATAACGTTAATGTGGTTGTTAGACAATATCACCTATTCATGACTGAAAGTTTTAACCTAATTGTTAAATTATAAGGCGAATGTGACAATGATTTGACTCCCGGATCCTCTGCTACTTATGGCAGTCCTTGAGGAACTGAGAAATGGTAATGGCAACGGTACATAAACTATTGGGTAGTGTAGCAGAGCATTGGTGGTAATTATAATTAGAAATTTATATGGCCCCACTTCAGCAGAAATTAATCAACTATTTATGTAGATAAACTATTGAAAAGGCTTGACACAGCATTGCTAAGATTGGTGCCCATTCAACTGAAGAATACTTTAGATTGTTTTCGTGGTGATCTGTTTTCAGGTCTTGGTAGCCTGGAGATGCAGCTGTCTGATGAACCGCGGCTGGGCGAGTGGACCATTAAGGCAGTTATTCAAAGCGAAGTGGCTATGCAGAAATTCACTGTCAAAGAATATGGTAATATAACTTCTGTACAGTTTAAAATTCAGGCTGAAATGCAGTCCAGTTTTGGTACTTTGTATTTGACTTTGAATATGACAAAATAAAAGTTACATTTTCCACTTATGTTACCGTTTACGTTAGAGTACAGCTCTGTCTTGCTTTTATTAAAATACACCTTGCTTTTGTTAGAATACAGCTCTGTCTAGCTTTAGTTAGAAGACTTTTATTAGAGTACACTTCTTCCTTTTTCAGTGTACACTTCTCACATATATCTTGCTTTTGTTACAGTATACCTCTATCTAGCTATTGTTAGAGTGCACCTCTGTCTAGCTTTTGTTGGCGCACACCTCATTTTTGCTTTTTATTGTACATCTCTGTCTCGGTTTTGCTGTCTGAATGCTGTGACCCACCCACACTTACGATTCCTTGCTTAGCCGATGGACATATGGCATATTAACAAATGCATTACTTACTTACTTTGTTAGACAGAGATTCTTATAAAGCATTAATCAACATTCACATTCATAAATAGTTACTTTCTTCTTCAGGAACTTAAACTATAGTTAAAATGCTCATATGAAAACCTTGGAGAGTAACAAATTAATAGAATATAGCATACTCTTTCATTAAGATTAACTATTTCATCAAATCTTTGTTGTTTCAAACAGTTCTACCAAAGTTCGAAGTGGCTATTCACCATCCTTCTCACCTGTTTTCTGGATTTTCAGTGGTGGAATGGAAGGTCTGTGCCAGGTGAGGATGCACTGCTACTAAAAGCTGTAGTCATGGGGGTTTTATGTTTATTTCAATAACAGCCTATGTTTGATCCATGAGCCCTAGAACAGGGCAACCCTCGGTTGAAGTATCTTGATTGGAATGCCATTTGGGGCAGCTATGCCAAGATCCATCCATATATTGGCTGTCTCTTCATCTCCAGTCTAAATTACTGTCTTGTCATAGTAAACTGATAAGGCTAAGATAATGTCTGACTGGAATTTCAAAAGCCATGTGATACTGAACTTTTGACTGAAGTTGCCGAATTGTTTTCACAGTTGTGGCTTTCTGTATAAGACGTGTTTTCACTGTAAATTGTCAGGATATTGTTGAGATATGAGCATCAAATTTGATTTACTATGTTGTTTCACCGTGGAGATACCAACATCTTGATTGGTATTAATACTATTTGGCTTTGGTCTCCAATCACCATTCTGAAAGGAGTTAAGTCTCTGACATTATAGCTACAAATCTCTGCATTTAATAGCTAGAGTTTAAGTGCTTCTGTAGTTTGGTTGCACTATTATCATGCAGCATCATGCCCTTTCAGCATTGTGCCGGTTTACTGAGAAGGATCTTCATCTTGATCTCTGCCTATTAGCATCCATCGGAATGAAGCCTGTTCTGATTCAGCACGTCTTGACATTGATCAAATCTGCAAAGACACCTTGACATGGTGCTACATGCGCCATATATTACACTGTATAAAGAAAGTTTACAAAAGAGTGATTAATTTTTTTCTTTATTACAGGTCTCTGAAACTTGTGCAAGTTACTGAATGGCTTTACTTGTTCTTTGCAATGCTTAGTAATTAATTTTTCTTATTTAAAATAAATTCATAACTGTATGATCTACTTTCCTGTTTCAGATACACATATGGACAACCAGTTCATGGGAACGTCATCTCAAGCATCTGCCTAGTTCACGCCTACAGATCAAACCCCAGATGTCAATTGATGAATGCCACACAAGTGAGGATATCACTAAATACATGAATATATATTAATACACTGTGCTGTTAAGTTTATTTATTTGACATATACCGCTAAATGTGACATCCATAATTGTGTACTTTTTACTTGAGTCTTTAAGAGTGCTAGAGGAAGGCACTCCAACATCTCATTAAACGCTGTAAACTGTATATGATGAGGGTATTATCGAAGCTCAGAATTAATGAACAACCCTGATAAGAAACTTAAATATGGGGCAGTGAGTTGTTTTGAGATAAAGTGGAGGTAAAGGAAACGGAATGACATAACGATATTGTGCTTAAATTATTAATAGTAAATTTCATCATTTTCTTTCTAACTTTTAAAAATTCTCCTCATGGAACGAGCTGCATGGTTTATGTATAGTATTTTGCATGTATAATTTATGTGCACTATTGTTGTTGTTCTCAGTTGAAGAATGGATGTGCAGAGTTTTCTGTAAGTTCTTCAGATATCGACATGAACAGGTTCATGTGGAACACAGCAGTGAAGTTTGATGCAGAAGTTAAAGAACATGGAACAGGTTGGGATTCTTAAGAGATTTTGATTTATGAGTGAGAGCTCATTTTCTGTGAACATCCAATGGAGTATACTTATATCTAGTAGACGTCATGTCAGGCCTACCATTACAGGGCAGGTTGCGCGGATATGTTCTCTAGTCAGTGGCATTTGTGGTGGCCTTCAGTCTAAACCGCAGAAGAACCTTTTGATGGGCATGAAGAATCTTGTGTTAGCCTATCTGAGGTCAAACAAATTTAGCCAGGTTCCGTTTGTTCAATCCTTATGCAAAGTACATCTGTAATCTTTGTAACTGGAGTAAAGAGTTCTTGGTGTTTTGAAAGTTTTTGTGGAATATTTTGTTAGCTATTAGGATTCTCTTGTTTGTGAACAGGTGTTAAACTGAATTCGACTTCTACGGCGGAAGTCCACACGTCTTCATTTAAGCTGAAGCTGATTCCAGAGGCTTCTGCTTCCCATCACTACAAGCCTGGCTTACCATACTATGGGCAGGTACTGTCATTTGCGTGTAGTATGTCTCAGAAATAAGGTTAAATCTAGTACACCAACATAATCAGAGTATAATTCGATAATTTCTTTTAACTTTAAAGTCTGCAAGCTACAGGTTGAGATAAGATAATATGTTGACCAAGGGCACAGTTCGGCTGCTGCATTAATTTTTTGTGTGTTTTACGTCCTATTCCAGCACATGATTTTGACTTTCGATCTACTTTGTTGGACTGCTTAATGTTTGCATTGGAGCTCAACTGTCCTGTGAATTTATGACTGAATTGAAAAGACAATACTTTACAGGGGTGGTTAGAAAATTTTCTTAATGTTTCCAGTTACTCTCGTTATAAGTTTTTTATATTTTGATAGGGTCAGGTGACTCGTCCAGATGGCACGCCAGCTGTTGGGAAGATGGTCCGGATACGGACAGATGCAAGGAAAAATGGAGTCAACAATGGCAACGTCACATCTTTTCCAGTTTTGGACCTAACAACCGATAAAAATGGAATGTTTAAATACTTTTTACCAGGCACCTTCACCAGTCAAGATATGAACTCGATCTACCAGCACGTATGTACTGCAGCATTATTTTTATTGTTATCATTATGATGTATTATTATCTGTATAGATGTGTGCTTCTGTAGTATGACTGTATGCATGAATAACATGAGATCAAAGGCATGAATGCTATGGTAAACACTGCAGGGAACAAAAAAGTTGCTTAGAATAGGTTTTTTGCTGGCGTAAAATAATCAAAATTGGTACAGTTTTCAGTAATATCTTTCAAATGCCATTGCTAAGAGGGAGTAAAAGGGGATTTGCCCAAGAAGGGAGATTTGCTGAACTAGCTCGTTGTTGTTCTCTATGGGAACGTAGTTTTTTATTATTAAGATTATTATTAATATAATATAACTTTTTTACCTGGCACTTCCAGCTATTGATCCCTTAAGTTCTTAGAAATTATGAAGAATTGTGTCATGAAATTGCTAATCTTTGCTGGTGTCCAGCTCTTTGAATGAGGTAGTCGTCTGGTTGTAACCCTAACCCTTTGTTCCAAACACTCTGGGTACGATAAACGTTATGAGTACGCATCATATATCTGTATCTGGCTGTTTATATAGCGTCTTTTAAGCATCTCACAAGGGTTTGTGTGATTAATTTTCAGGACAGTATGTTTTCAGTGAGAGTAAAGTAATAATGTAAGACCTGATGACAAATAGCTTTCATAGAGTAGTTCGGTATGCGACCATAAATTTAATTACAATGCTTGTTGTTTCTTTTGGCAGGTAACAGTTGGCAAAGGGGAAGAGGGAAATGTGCATAGGGCACCAACCGTCTCACGAACTCTCAAAGCTTGGTTTTCCCTGAGCAACAGCTTTCTCCAGATTGAACCTTTTGAGGGCATTGCTTCATGTCGATCTTCAGTCTCACTACCAGTTGACTTTGTCATGGGAAATACGTCGAATTCGCCTCTGACATTCTACTTTCAGGTAGATAAAATTAAAAGATCTATGGAGTTTCAAGCAAAATATCATGCTATCTGATGTTTCAAACCTTGCTATTAAAATGAATGAAATTGTAAATTTAGCACTTACTCTGCTGACATATTACTGGTGAAACATAAATTTGGTGATTTCATTTTGCTGCATTGCTACACTGCATTAATTTAATTATTAAACACCAATCAATGGCAATCAGCAGTTGTTTGTGAAAGTCTAGTTTAAGGGAGAACTCAACCAACAGTCCTCTGTGTCAATCAGATAATGTTAGATATGACTGTCTATGGTTTATATGACAATTTTGGTGACATTCCACTGCTACACACTTTGGATGGTGGCTTACTTAAGATACCGGACATTTCAATTTATTGCAATATGATAAAAAAAACTAGCCTACAATTCCTCGCTCACTCGATGGACATATGGCATGCTAACAAATACATTACTTACTTACTTAGCCTATTTCGAACGGAGCATCGGGTTGCTAGTTTGGCAAAATGTCTCTTCTGGAGAAAACTCCTAGTTGCTTCTCATTTCTCCATCTCCCTTTCACTGCCTTCCAAATGGACCACCAGACACTCCGTATAACTGTACTAAATGGGCCAGGGGCCACGGCCACACGTTTCTTAGCCTTTTATGTGCAGAGATAAATTCATCTGCTACCCAAGATAAGGACTGTGGTTGAATAACTTGCAAGTCTGCAACTCAGTCACATGCAGCATTAATTTCTGGATTATGTTTGACATGGCTGGTTTTGTTACTATAGTTGGTGACAAGAGGAGACATTGTTCATGCCGGACAACTCACCGTCTCACCCGTTGCTGATCGGAATTTGGAAAGTGAGTAATGGTGTTTCTTGCTTTAATGTCTGCAGTTTCTTCTGCTTGTGGTATTTAGTTACAATGACTGAAATGGTATGATATCTACTTTCTTACGGAGGTCAGGATAGACTTTGGTGCAATCCTCTTGTTTGGTCTTTATAGCTGAAGTACAAAAATGATGACAGTGATCCAACATCAATAAATTCAGTTGAATACATTCCGGTTTGTGCCTCGACCTTTTATACACCGATTTGTGTTATGTGGAAAATTTACATCTGTGAGGATGACATGGATGGTAGAGTTAAATGGGAATAAAATCCCAACTTTTGAGGTGTGGAGTGTGATGCGTCATACGAAATGACACGCTAGGATCTCGCTTCTGCAATGATCGAGCAACATGAAAGGGATTTCTGTTTGGACTGTGACTGTCCCATCCGGGGCTGTTCGTGCTTTTAGGCCTGTGTATCCTGCATGTGTGTTTTCCTCTACCTTTGCGTTAATATGCCATTCTGTATGCCTGCTTTTGTGACTCTTCATCTTCCTTTATTTGTTTGCTGTGTTATGTACTTAATTTTTTGTGTGTATTTCACACCTACTATTCCTTGTTCAGCCGATGGACATATGCTGTGTTAAGAAATGCATTACTTACTTACTATCTGTTTTGGCTGAAAGAGACTCGATAAAATATATTACAATTAACAGTCGGGCAGCTGTTACAAAGCACATGTTACTTGGCTCAACTGTAAATCTCTATTTGGGACATGGTAATCGTGGATTCGGTGATGCAGCAGCCAGCTTTGGTCTTTTGATTAGTACAACTGTACTGTCCACTTCAGAAGGGTCTTGATCGTTTGGTGATCAACTGTCTCAGCTACTGACAAATACCCATCCTGCACACACCCACCGTGAGGAATATTTGCGCTTTGCAATCAGCTGAATGAGGTCCAGTTGAAAACATAACAATGTCCTCCACAGGAGGCTTTTCCAGTTTAAGCATCATTTGGTTGGGGATGAACTTGTTGTTCTTGATGGACTCTAGCATAATTTAGGTTAGAGAGGACACATATGAGAGGTTCTTTCAAGGCACTATATCTGTTTCTAGTTACATACGTGTATAAATTCATCTTATGATTCCAATACGTCAACCCACATTACTTTACAGTGGAGGTGGGTTATTTTCTAGAAGAATTATTTTGGCCACATCTTTTCTTTGACCTGGGCTGTTTATCCTATTCTCAGATGTAGGCTAAAACTATGTTTCAGTATTTGTAGGTGTGTATCTGGATATTAGTATAGACAGCCTCTCAAAGGCACTCATTACTATCCTGCAAAATGTTGCAATTCTAGAGCAATGGTAAGTTCACCTGTATCAGTCATACTCTTTAAAATTTCTGTTGCTGTTATGTTGTGCAGGTAATGGAAAGAACTTATACAAATTCAACGTTACTTTCACTGTTACTCCGAGGATGAGCGGATCCACACAAGTTCTCCTTTTCACAGTTCTTGCAAGTGGTGAGACTGTGGCAGACAGCATGATGATTGCTGTTGAAAATTGTTTTCACAACCAGGCAAGTTTTTCTAAGACAATTTTACATTGTAGCAATTAGCGCAAACTTTGTGGCCTTCTTCAGGCATAACTAGGAATATAATGGTTCACAAAACTACTGTATACATTTTAGTTCGAACAATGACAAAACGATTGTAGCTTCACACGAAAGAAGTGATTCGCACATTTTGCAGCAGACTTTGTGCATGTGCAAGATGAAGACAGCGTACTGTTTAATCTGGGCAGTATGAGTTTGCCAGCAGCTAGTATATAATGATTTATTTCTTTATTTGAATTCCAGATGTGTGCAGAGCGAAAATGTTTTCAATGGGTTTTACTGTTCTCTTCTTTAAAATTGGTAAAAATTTTCATTTACTTAAACGATTTCTTCGAAAGTGCGACGGAGAACTGTTTTTTGAAATTCCAGGTAGCAATGGGTTTTACTGATCAACAAAAGCAACCTGGACATCAAACAACTCTTCGACTGTCGGCCGATCCACGTTCTTTGTGTTCAATTTCTGTCGTTGATAAAAGTGTGAAGCTGATGGACAATGCGGATAATTCTCTCTCCGAATCGAAGGTATCAGAGTATCTGTTAAACTCAGTACCACATTGTTTCTGTTGCCAAATTTTTGTGGTTATAAATTCGAAGTGACTCAAAAATGTTTGTCGTTGATTTCCAAAGAGGTTAAAGCACAAAAATATATAGAAATTGAAAAGAGAACATTTTAAAAACTAAAACCAAGCAACATGTAATCTGACTAATAAATTACAAGCATCTTTAAATGTCTAAGTGTTTATCAATAACGGTTTCAACTAATATTGTGGTGCTAGGATAAATTTTTTACGCTTGTCTATGTAGCAGGTGTTTTACTGTGTAAGTTGCAATTGTTTTACTTATGGCACTTGGTCCTTTGAATATGGCCTTGGCAGGCAGAGTGAAGTTCAGCAACATGGAGCCTGGATGGGTGACCACTGATGGATCACCAAGCCACTTTGGCCTACTCAGCTCTGAATCCTTTCATGGTTGTTGTATGAGGAGAAATTCAAATTTGAAGTTTCGAAAGGTGTCCTGTTGTTGGATGTCATTGTGTTTGTGCTTTGCTCTTTAATGGTATGTTCCTTCAAACTACAGGACTCTGTTTCTGATGAGTTTTCTTACACATTTTAAAGCAGTGAATGCATGTAGCAACAATGTAGGGTAAAGTTATGGTTTCACCATAATTTCTTTTTTATCTGTTATGCTGCAGCAATGACGTTAATACATGCAAGTAACTGCTTGACTGAAAAGTATATCTGAAACTCAGTGAAGGAATAACTCAGAGGGAAGATACAGAGCGTCAAATTCTTTCCTGCAGCAGTTCTGTGGCTAATGAACAAGTGTACTCTAAGATGATGTGAAAGAATCGTAATATTACATATGGGTGTAGGCTAATGCTTTTTACTTTCATTTTAGCATATTGAGGTAGTAACTGAACTCTCAAGACATTTTTTCAGGTTTTTGGAATGCTGAAACAATATGATATTCCACAAAATAATTACAACCAACACTATGGCAGATTTCGACATGAGGAAGATTGTGGCACGATTGCTGATGAATTAGGTCGGGTTAAATTTATTCAATCTATCAATAAAAATTGATGCTTTTTATTTCTTTTATAATACACTATGCGCTTTAGTTTAATTTTCCACCATTAAATTTTTAAACTTCAAGCCCCACGTAGGTGACGATGACAATCAACATAGCCGTAGACAATTAGGACAAATTCCTGTTCAATCAACAGCTGATGCAATTTTTCAGTAGTCTTTACCTCCACTTGGCTGTCTACTTGTCTGCTTTAATGCCACTCTATTTTAGTTGGCCTACTTTCATATTTGTTCTCTTTTATAAAGATGTAAATAATTTAACAAAATAATTTAATAGTGTCTGTTTATTTCCAAACATAAAATAATAATGTAATGATTAAATTGAAACTTTCAATTGTATCCGTTTGTTCTTGATTTACTGTCTTTTTTACTCTTAAGCTGATGCACTAGTCAGTACTAATCTCATTTGTTTTCTTTATTCTGACGTGCATTACTTGGCTGGCTTCCTATCGTCTAACAACATGAATTACCCTTAGACTGGTTCCCTAATTTTTAACATAACGTCATCTTAGGCATGTTTTCTTTGCAAACTATCCCTAACACTAGAAATTCTTGTAACTGTACCATTTTGTGCGTTCAGTAACTAAAGCATTTCAGACCTGCTTTATTGAATATTTTAGTAAGACCAACATTGATTCTTGGTTATTGCAATAAATTTTATTATTGTATGAATAATGAATTGTTTCTGCTGTGACTGAATAATTGATTTTCAGAGTTAAGCGATGGTCCAATGCCAATGTTTGATGCTCCATTAAGACCTCGACGACTCCAGCGCTCAAAGCGAATGATTATGTTTCCTGAAACGGTGCAATCTGAATATGTTGACTCAAAAAAAGCATTTGTGGTGAGGATCATTTAACATATATAATTTCTAGACCCCATCAATCTTTGTGAAGGCTTTTTAATAGTTCATTCATTCGTTCATTAAGAACATTTATATAGCGCCCATTAGAGTAGTATACCCAGAAGAGATTCCAACCCAGCTCCGAAAAAAAGAAATTTTTCTGACTATTGGTAAAAAGTGTATCCAGCATCCTGCGTTAGAAGGAGACGCAGATGAAGAGGGAGGCCATTCCACGTAGGGGGCCCAACCACCGGGAAATCTCGGTGCTGCATTGTTGTAATGCGTGCAAAAGGAATAATAATTTCGCCTCGGGTCGCGGAACGAAGATTTCCGCTTCCAGCCAATCTGGAAACAGGGCAACAAAGCTCAAACAAGTAGGAAGGCGCATCACCCAGCTGACATCGCCAGACCCACACCGAAATCTTAAAATCCATGCGCTTTGAAAACTTCTTATTACTCTGTGATGTGTTAAAATGACCTGAACTAAAGGAGGTTGTTCTCCAACATTTATAGGACGTTTTCGGAACGTCCTCTTCATAATGACAACGTCTTCGAAAGAAATTACTTTTGCTGCACAACAGGCACAACTGTCATGGTCTTATGCAATCCAGTGGAACCGGTCAACCTCAATTCAGGCGGCAAATGCGATTGCCCGTGACTGTACAGGCAGCTTAGGACCTAAGCCATACAAGTAGCAGCTTCCAATACTGGCCCACTTCCAGCTTTTTGGAGGCCTCTTTTCTCTCCTCAGTTTCTATTTTTGTCTGTTTTCTTGGCAAACGACTGACATTGCATAATAATGTAGGAAGGGATGGTACACTAGTAACTATGAAGTATTTGAATTCCTTCCTAAAATGAAGGGACGGGGCAGAAGTTAAGGGAATGTAGCCAAGGAACGTTTATGGGTGTCTAGCATGTCCTTTATCCCACAGGGATTGACGCCTTTGTTCATAGTTGCATGTTAATAATACTGAAATGATGTGCAGTGGATTGTATTGCTTGGGCACTGGTGAATGTTACATTTCAATATAATATAACTTATACATGTACTTAATGCATTGCGTTAAGCATTATTCAATATTGCATTGGTTGCTGTTGTTATTGTGTATTAAGATATTAATGCTGTGCATATCTTTTTCACTGATACGGCAGACCTGAACTGCTGGATTACTGCATATGTCCTAGCAATAAACATTCTGAGTAAACGATTAGTTGTTTTGTTTTATGTTGCAGGACGCTGGAATGATTGTCCTATCAGACTTGACTGTTGTGACCAGACCATGTTCAAGACCGCTTCATAGATACTTTCAACGTTACAGTGACCGTGGATTTCGTGTGCTAGCTAGTCCAGGTTTATTCATTGTTGAAACTACTTTTAATATTGAACTTAAAGGACAAGAGCTAATTCTTAAGCTCGCTCCGAGAGGCAGTGGTGGGTATGAAGGTGTAGGAACTTCACTTTTCTTAGCCTTGACACATAACGACTTGATTTAGCTACAGAGTTTCGATTAAAATGTATATGAGATCAAAGGCGCCGTTGCTCACACAAGTTTTGGCTCTGTGACGCCGAGGCAGGAGCATGTTCACACAACTTTTCTGGGCAACGGAGATATCTACCTATATAAAGTAGTTATTGACTTATTGTGCTATAGACGCTTTTCATTTCATCAATATCTAGTATAATAAACTGTTCCAATGGCTGTAAAAACAGCAGAATCGTAATCTCGAGATTTCTTCAGCGCCTAGCGAAATATTCTTACAGATTATATGTTATTGTAGATAACATAAATATTCTTATAGATTATATCGGCTATAATGTATGATTTTATCAAACTTAAGTCTGTATTTCGCTGAGGTTGGCTCACACAACTTTTAAACGCTTTCCGGGCCACTGACACCAGCAAATGTAAACACATCTGTCGGGAACAGTTAACTTCACGGTCCATAATTGCATTCAAAATGACTGATGACAAGCCAGTGAAGTGCTTATAAAGCATGGTGTGCCCACTGACTGGCTATGCACCTTTGAATCAAGTTTTACATCTGGCAAATCAGTCTCATTATTATTATTATTATAATAATAATAATTATTATTATTATTATTATTACTACTACTACCATTACCACTACTACTGCCACTACTTCTACTACTACCACTACTACTACTACTACTACTATTTATTTACTTTTCCCGAAGTATATATGATCCCTCGGGTTTAAAAACTTATTGGAAAAGAGTTAAAACATCTGGAATGGCAGGTACTGGATACGTTAGCTATTATAATAATTATTATTATTATTACATAGATTACATTGTAGGCCTACATGTTACAGTGAATATTAAACACTGTACAATGTACGCCAAGCATACACTTGTACACTGATCTATGTTAGCACTGTGCTGTTCAAAATAGATTTATTTTGCGAGGAATGTAATCAATGCAATAAGGAAACTGTATATGAATCATCTGAGAGAATGTTTAAAACTGTCATTTTGAATAATAGCCCAGTTAAAGTACATAACTGTTTTCATTCTTCACTAAAGGAGTTGGACCGATGCCGATACCAATGGCTGCGGCTATAGACAGCGAACCTAAATTCAGGCTTGCATCCTCAAAGCCTGTGAATTCTAATGAAATTCCCGTCTTACACCGCACATTCTTTCCAGAGTCATGGCTTTGGCAGCTCACTTCAGTCGGGTAAATAGGAAATGTCGTTCATTGGTATTTAACAGAACTGTTTTAAAATATGTAAAAGATTTCTGACAGAGATAATGAAAGGCATAAACGTACATACCTTTGAGCTATTTAAATCTGATTGCAGTATACTACAAATACGAAAATCAGGCCGATCGCAGTGTACTCGGAGCAAGGTTGTTTTTTTGCTGTTACTACCTTAACTTCTTTACTTTTTGCTCTGATTACTATTCTTGTATTGGTGAAGAAATGTCTGCAGTTATTTTTACATAATATGCGATCGCATTATTCGTTATTTTAGCAATTATTGATATCTGTAGAAGTGAAAATTTTGATTTGCAATGTTTTAATTCGAGAGTCTGACTTTTTATATCACAGTGATTCTGGGACTGAAGACGTTAACCTGAATCTTCCTCACACAATTACCGAGTGGATCGGAAATGGATTCTGCACAAATTCTCAGTCTGGGCTTGGAATTGCATCACCATTTTCCATCAATGCCTTCCAGCCGTTTTTTCTGTCTTTCACGCTTCCCTATTCAATGATTCGTGGCGAGAGAGTTGGCATACCTGTCTCTGTCTTCAATTACATGAATCAGTGCTTAAAGGTATGCATTTGCAATACTACTACAACTTTTTAATGCTAGTACCATTCAAAACTACACATGACCACTGAAAGCAAAACAGATGAAAAACTAAGAACTGATATTTAACAAATGCCATCGTGTCAAATAAAGGCAAGAAAAATCAAATAAATGGAATGGGAAACTTGTTAGCTAGGGAACTGCCTTCCTCAGAAATTTTTTAATTTTCGTTTAAATTCTAGATACCATATCCAAAATTTCGGTGCATTACAACACTGTATTTTACCTCTTAAAACGGAAAATCTCTGGATAACTGTAGTTTTTCTACTGGCATCATAGCTATGCACCTCCAAGTTCAGTTTAAGCTATGTGAAGAAACTTTTTTATGTCTTTGTTACAATACATTTATGCACATGATACAAGACCTTGTTGGTAAATGTTGATGGAGTGTTCATTTTACCCATTCCTTAATTAACTTCCTGTGAACGATGAAATAATGCTTACTAGGTAATCCGTTGCCTAGGGGCATCAGGTAACATATCTTTTAATCTTTACAAAAATTTACCTCTTCCGCTACGGCACATATTTCATAGTGTCAGTCTTTCAAGTTCACCCCTATAAGTGAAGTATTTTAAAGTATAAGTTCTACCTGTCTGTATTTAACGAGCATAGAAGGATAATAGCAAAATTAGAATGAAAATGTGATGTATTTGCTGAAGGTTACGCTGTATGTGAAAAAGAGCACTGCATTTGAACTGAACAGCAACTCTCCTGTCACAGAACTCAGGGTCTGTGGACATCAGACAGAAACCCACACATATTATATTGTCCCACGCGAACTTGGGAATATCAACTTCACAATAAAAGTAAGTTCACCTACTCTGTTTCTGTGATTTCATAGATTATTGTTTATCATAATCGTTCTGTAATTTTGCCCTATTTTGTATAAAATGTAAATAATTTTACAAAATTTTTCATTTATCCCAGGAGTGAATTTATTAAATGCATCTTTTTAACATTTACTAAGAAGTTCTTTCAGACCAGTCTCAGCAAAATAGAACAGGTTTCATGAATTGATCAAACGTGCTTGCACAGTCCCTTATGAAGGGTAGATGCAGATCTTGAGGAAGGCCAGATAGATGGGCCAGCCACTGAAAAGCACAACATCACATTGTCAAAGTACTAGATGAATTAATGTGATAGCTCAAATGGTTTGGCAATGAATGCAGCTTTTTCTGCATAGTTGACGATTGACAAGTCTTTGATGTATGCTTTACTAGTTATGTAATGTAGTGTGATCTAATGCAACTTGACATATCATTACAACAGGAAATATGACTTGGAGATAAGAAGAACTTTGTTTTCATAGTATCTTGATGCATTTTGGATGTTTTCTTTCTTAGGCTTCTTCAGTTGCTGCCGATAACCTTGAGACAAATTCGATCGAGGAACGAGAAATTATGACAGCAGAAGACATAATGACACAGAAGTTGCTGGTTGAGGTATGAATTTGTAAATAATACCAGATGAAATTGAAGCCATTCTTGCTGGTGCATCATTCTTAATCTGTTTCCTGATTTTAACTATTTTCCTATTAAGTGAGGCGTTGTAGCGTACATTTAATTTGTGTAGGGGAATGTTTATGTTATGTTTTAACTAATGCAATGCAATTCTTCTTATCTCCAAGTCATGTTTTCTGTTGTAATGGTATGCCAAGATGCAATAGATCAGACTACATTACATCCAAAAATCTTTGCTTCTTGTTACCCTAGAAATTTCCTCATAACTGGACTGTAGAAGACTTTCATTAACCATAGCGTAGATGATTTAAATTTAAATTAAATTTAATAAATATATTATTTCTTCATTTTAAGAGGAAATTTTATCTTTCAGGCTGAAGGAAAAGAGGAAGAACAAACAAAAAGTGCATTCGTCTGTGCACCTGGTAAGAAGCATCAGAAATACACTACACAATTTTTTAAAAGAATTTATGAAAAATTAATGTAATTGCCATTTATTTATTATATATATGAATGATTTAGAAAGCCATTAATGGTTGGCAAATGTTGTAAAAAATTTAATTTCTTTAATTCCAGCCTTTTCGGTGGTCCTGAAATTTTAATTCAAATCATTATATATGTAGTTTAATATTGAGTTGGAAGCATTTTATGATTTCAGCTGAGGGATCATTCTCAATTGGTTTGCCTGATGAATTGGTAGAGGACTCTGTGAGGTCGTTTACCAGCGTCATTGGTAAGAGTCATATTTGTTATTATAAAACAAAACAGACTTGGATCATAATTCTGTTAATTGAAGTGAATATAACTTGATTAAAATCATTAGGCCTAGAAGACTGGAAAATGGTTGCACAGTTTGAAATCACTGGCATCCGATTGTTAATCCAATAACTTTGTCCCAATTTGTGTTGAGAAAATATTACTTCTCAACTGCTGCTGTATTGATGTTAAAATAATTGCTACATATTGCTTCTTTTTGATTTCGTGGTTTACTTACACAAGAGGAAATGGTTGTGTAAACCGGAATTTTGTGCATTTGTGCAACTAGGTTTTTGATATAGTTTATTCAGAAAATTCCAGTAAACTGCAAACATCAGGCAGTCTGAAAGGTAAGGTAAACACCGATCAGGTGCTGTGAGAGGTACTGTTAACACTTATCAGGCACTCTGAAAGGTACTGTAAGCATGCCTATTTACATTGCACTAAGTTTTACTATTGCACTGAATCAACGTCTGATAATCTTAAGCACTGAAATGTTCAGATGCGGAATCCATACTTCTAGAACTATATTGCAACTGGAATGCTGATACTAGTGGCATATAGTTTCTAAAGATTGTTTAATTACTTAGTGTATATGATTCATTATCGTATTATTCAGATTTCTTCAGCGTACAAACAGCCTTAGTATAAGAAACAGCTTTTTGGAAGGTGCTCAGTCAAATCAAAATTGGTGAGGCAGGTAAGGTCAGGCCAAAAGAAGATAGACGGCTACGGTGGTGGTGCTATATAAATTTTGCCAGTACAGCTTATATACTGAAACATTCTCTGTGCTTTGCCCAGGTGATGTCATGGGGCCAACTCTGACCGGTTTGGAGTCACTGCTTGCACTTCCAACTGGCTGTGGAGAACAGAATATGCTCAAATTTTCACCGAATATTTTCATCCTGCAGTATCTACAGAAAACAAATAGCCTGACTGAAAACATAAGAGCCAAAGCTGTTGAATTTCTCCAAACAGGTCAGCCACTGAGGTTTTTGTCTTGCGTAATAGAGACATACACTTTGTTTTGTTGAGTGGCATTAAATGAACGTAATTCTTTGATTCAGCTTTCTAGTGGGCCTTAGTAATATGCATTCATACATTGCATGTCATTTTACGTAATGATTTTATTCTGTTCATCAATCAGTTCAGGCTTACAAGTACTTAGTCCATGCTGTGTAGGTCTTGATATAAGGCAATGCGGTATTTCAATAATGTTGATTTCGCATGATGCAGGCTATCAGCGCGAGTTGACATATCGTCATAAAGATGGGTCCTACAGCGCATTTGGTGAATCGGATAAAGAGGGCAGCATCTGGTTGACAGCTTTTGTTGTTAAGTCGTTTGCTCAGGCTCAGCCTTTCATCTACATTGACCAGAAGGACCTCCAGAAAAGTATCAAATGGATCACATCGATACAGCTGGAAAACGGATGCTTTCCTCAGGCAAGTTATCCGATTGGTCTTCTGTGCTTCACAGTTCAGTGTTCCAAGAATGCACGGATAGCTGTTTGTTGGTATGTATGTAACTGAAAACTTCTACAGCATGTTTCAAAAACCTAGCTAAGGCATATGAGCCAGTGAGGGTTTTACAAGTACTGACTTGGCTTGGTTCTAGTCTAACAGGGTTGCTTTATTTTAAATAATCCATATAAGGTTTTTTGGAATTTTGAAAGGCACAGTATTCTTGTGTTTGTTAGCATTTAATTCCTAGTGCCATATTAGAAAGAATTACTCGTTATGGAGCCTCTTTGGAGCTAAGGAAATGGTATCTGATGTGGGAAGCATGATTTGGTAGTGCTGGTGCTGCAAAGGTTTTACTGTATAAGGGATGAAAGTGTTAACTTTTTTCTGGAACAGGTTGGTCGAGTTCTACATAAAGAGATGAAAGGTGGAATGGCTGGAAATGATGACAATTTTGCAGCTCTCACGGCCTATGTTCTGATTGCGTTGATGGAAGCAGGATTGCCTCCTCAGGTAGTTTCAGTACTCTATACAATTTCTATTTTCTCTTTCATTTATCGCTGTATTTCTTTATAAGTGTAATAGGCATTTTAAGTACATCACAAAAGCATGGCAAATACATATGACTGTTTAACATATCTAAACAAATGCGATTTTAGGCAATTTGCAAATATCTAATTGATAATTTAGTCCAGGAAAAAAAAGAAAAGTTACATACTACACAAGCTAGCCACGATGGGTGTAAACACACAAGTTGGCAATTTTGAATTACCGAATGTCCTCTTTTTCAGAATAAATTATTGGTTGGTGCCTTTAAGAACCTCTTAAAAGCACTCTTATGGTAGAAGGTTTTGGAAATATGCTCAGTTTGTAGTACAGTTGTGCTCCCAGAACTGAAAAATTAGGCAGATTCGTAAGATTTTGACGAAGGAAAGCCCATTCCCAATCAACATTTGATGCTGTACTTGAGGTTATAGTTTTGGTTGCTATTATTTTGCCATTTCTTTAATTCTGCATATCAGATTCGACGCACGCATGGAGTCCTTTCTCACTTGGACCATCCTTCTGGAACAGTCTCCTAACAGACATTTGTTCCTTTAGGCTTAATACAAATTACATTTTGTATTAAAGACATTTATTCCTTAGTGACTAATAACCACCTACGGATCACCTAAGACAGTTTCTTAAGAAATGCTTAACAATGCTCAATTAATATTAGGTCTCCTATTGCATTTTGTGGATGTTATTGTTCTACTGTTCATCAAAATAAAAATCGGGTGTACTTACCTGGCACCTTCTCTTGGAAACAGGATCCTGTAATTTTGCGAGCAGTTCAGTGCTTGGAAATACAGCAAGTACCAGTATGGGATGTGTACACTCAGTCTCTCATGGCATATGCATACACCATGTGGAATCGCAATGAAACCAAACGAGCCGAAATTATGAACGCCTTGGCAGCAAAAGTCATAGCAGCTGGTAAGATGGGGCTGAGCTTAATTGTGCTGTTTAGTTTACAAAGTGTGCTTCATTACGTTGATTTTTATATTAGTGCATGCGATGATATTTTGTGTTTGTCATGATAAATGCTGCGAATTGCAAGCATTCCATTCCGGGTACTTTGAGTGGCACTTGTTGTATGTTCCGATCATAATCAGAGCAGGCAGTGAATACACCCTGAATAACAATGACTGTAACCTTAACATTTAAGATATTTGTGATAAACTGTTAGATGGCGACTTTTAATGCCTAGAAGAGGCACCAGTGAGAAGTTTTTTGAAGCATTGCAATATAGGGTCGTGATCGCTATCGTAATATGAGCTGTACTATAACTTCAACATTTCTTTATGGTTACATGATCTTTTTGAAGAGCATTATAAGATCATATAACATAGTCTAACGTTATCAGATATTTACCTGCTGGCTGCTCTAGTCATCTAAGAGTTTCCCAGAAAGGCTTGAACGTACTGTCTGAAAAATTACATTATTTACGCAAGATATTCATCTCTGTTTCCAATGTTTCACTGGACTACTATCTTTTAAGCAAAGATCATTAAACTTATTTGTCAGATGAAATGAAACACTGGAATATGCCAAATGATTCGTCTTCATCTCCTGCTGCCACAGAGATGACTTCCTATGTTTTGCTCGCCATGCTGCATAACGCCGAGCCGGAAGTGATCGTTGAAGCCACTCCTGTCGTACGTTGGTTATCCACTCAGAGAAATGGCCAGGGAGGGTTTTCATCTACCCAGGTCAGTGTGAGGAAAACGAGTCACTAAGAAAGATAAGGCAAACCTGACGGGCTTCATTCACGTGTTTTACATCACAGTTCATTCATGTGTTTTACATCACAGTTCTATATCTTGTATGAGGTGTATTGAACAATTCACTACATAGGTGTTATTTTTTACCATTTATCTTATTGAATGATAGTAAGACGTAGGTAATGAAAGTGGTTACCGAAATTACTACAGTTGAACCTGTCGTTATTGCATATGAACTGTTGTTTTTCTTGTAATGAAAGTAAACCATGAAAATAACATAGCAATGTTCCCACCTGTGTTCTGAGAATGTCTGTGAAAAGTAGTAGGTTTATGTATCAAATGCAAAATGTAGGGGAAGTGTTTATGACCTGTTCCGTGGCTCTTGACCGGGTTATGAACACAAGACCAGTGAATTACAGGACTTGCCATTTACTTCACAGCTTATTTTGCTACCAATTTATAGTTCTTGGTGACAGAGACAAGCTTGAGTGAACAACTTTTCCAGAGTGGTTACATTGTGTCCATTTGGCAGGCTCAAACCTGCAATCGTTCAACTACAGACCAAGCGTGCTTCCATATAGACTACCATATTGCACTATTTGTATTAAGGCACATAGCAAATGGATGATTGCCAACATTACGTCGCATTGAGCTTTGTGGCATTACTAAATGCTAGCATGTGTTGTTTTACAGGACACGGTGCTTGCTCTGCAGGCGCTTGCGCAATTTGCTGCTCTGGTGTACAGAGACGACTTTGATGCACAAGTGATGTTAACTGGCACTGCTTGGAATTACAATGTCTCTGTCACAAATGATAATCGTCTGTTGCTACAGAAGCAAGAGGGACAGACTTTGCCTTCGACGCTAAAATATGCTGTTTCAGGAACTGGATGTGTGCTCTTGCAGGTATACACCTACATATACGTAAACATTTTCGCTTTCTGTCTTTCCCCTTAATCTGAAATTAAATTGACCGGACAGTTTTTCACATTTTATCTTCCTGTAATTTGAATTCTCATTTCACTGTTTTAGTAATTGAGTGCTTTTGGAACTGAATATTATTTGGGAAATATACTATCAGTTTTAAGAATATATGATAATTTTGGGACTGAATGACATTATTAAGTT
The DNA here is from genome assembly GCA_964023275.1 of Norana najaformis. NCBI lineage: Eukaryota > Metazoa > Annelida > Clitellata > Crassiclitellata > Hormogastridae > Norana > Norana najaformis. Next base: position 10,384,211 of record OZ029925.1, read on the forward strand.
GACTATTTTTATTGGCAGATTTTTGAATATTTTAGGATTGAATTACTTTTGGATGCTGAGTGAATTTTGAAGTGAATGTTATTTATAGGCTTCTGCAAAGTACAACATAATAACTTACCAGAAGGAACAAGAAACTGCTTTCTTGCTGAATGTTGAGGTACATCGATCAAAAAGCAACAACTGCAAGGAACGAAGTCTAAAGATTTGTACTAGGTACAAGATTTTAAATCATAGTGCAAAACACAAAGGTCAATGATCGACCTATGTATTCGATTATTGTCTTTGCTGTTCAACCGTTTTGCATCTTTGTTTTAGGTTATTCGTTCATATTTTGTATTGTGGTGTGTTTTTAAGTGTTATCGCTGTTTTCATTTGTTGTTATGCATTGTGAATTGCGCATTGTGTATTTGTCGTAATATACTCCGCAGCTATCCTGCTCAGAGTTTCTGCATGCTAGTTCAGCAAAATGTTCCTTTGGGAAAATGCCCTGAAAAATGCACGGTTATCATAATGGCCAAGGTGTCGATCGATGTTTGCTTTTCAAGCGAAATTGTAGTCAAAGTTTTTAAGCCAATGCATTGGAGAAGCCTGGTCGAATTCCTAGAAGCCAGGTCGACGCGCAAAGAATTGTCTTGATTCTCAGGCTTTGACCTGTTGTAAAAGTAATAAACGGGCCACGGACCATGTATGGACATATCTAATTATTTTGTTATATGAATCTTTATTATTTGCAATCCTTAGACAAAAAAGTCCTGAAAATGTACCTGTGCACATTTTAATGGTGGCATCAACTTACATCATATTGTTTTCATTGTTTTCAAAGTTACAATGGTGTGGATAATGCATCCAACATGGCAGTGATTGCTGTCAAGATGGTTTCAGGTTGGATTCCGGACAAAGATTCCATCAAGAAGGTATTATTTCTTTATGATCAGTTTAACATAACAAACGTTACTTTAGTCAGTACTACAGAAAACTTATACTGATGTTACTTACAGTGGTTACTATGCATGTGATAACTTGACTTACTCATAAAAATCTTTTGCAGTGCTTTAAAAAAATCTTTCAAATCACCTATTCACTACTGGCCTACATTCATTATTATTATTATTATTATTATTAACTTGCTTATTTATTGTGCACTGTAACACCTTGTTATTAAGCGGGCAAGGCCACATTACTATGGCTGATCACAAAGCATCATTTGAGGCGCCTAAGCAGTTATGCAGTAAGAATGTAAATAGAGAGCAACAGGAATTAATAGTACTGGATTTCGCGAAACCTATATAAGAATTTGATATATTTCAGCTGACAAATCATGTTGGTCTGAGGCTGAAAAGATTCGAAATTGAAAAGAGCATTGTGCATTTGTACTTTGATGAGGTGAGTACAACAATTCTGTACAGATTTGGGACATACATCATTTTTATTTATAAACACCCAAACCTGAGACTAAGATGTCTTGACAGTTGAATATACAGACACAGCTGTTATGAAAAACTCCAAGTGTTAGGATATTTAGTAACAAAATATTTATTTTATTGGGTGATAAAAATGTTTATTGGTTCAATGTTTTAGATAATTATTCCAGAATAATGCCTGATTATTTATTCCTCTTGGAAGAGCTACATCCACTCCTGTTGGTAACATGTCTCCAACATTGTTTTGTAGCTTGACAAAACTGAGAAATGCTTTTCGTTTCTCGTGCACCAAAACATTATAGTTACAAAGACAAAACCAGCTCTCGTCCACGTCTACGATTACTACAAACCAAGTCAGTATAAACTGCAAAAATCAACACTAATCTCTGTTGACTTATATAACCCTCGTATTTGAGAGGCTTTAAAAGGCACTGTGCAAATGTCAAATTATATCACCATTGTGATGGTGGACAAGGGTTTATGTGACAATTGAGGAATGCTGGAGTTGATTCTGTTAGGGTATAACACATTTGATATGGTAGCAATTGGTGTTAAGCGTTTGCCCTGTAATGCGAAATATGTGACCTCGAGCCTTACCTGAGATGGTTATTGGGTATGGACGTTGAGCAGAAGTGCTCGACACTCAATTGCATGGTTCCTATGAATTGTTGCTTTGTCATTAGGTAATCGTCCTTAAACAATATGTTTGACTTGTTGCTGTGGTTAAATAGACAGTCAGAAAGATTCCTACTTGTATGTAGTTTCTTACATTTTGCAGAGTTCACTTGATTTTCTTATTAATTACAATGACAATTTTCTGCATTTTGGAGTGCTAAAAAGTCTGTCGTTTTCTGCTGTTTGAGCATTAATCTCAAATTTCCCTACTCCAGGACTGGAATCACTCGCATTCATCCTTTCATCAGCTGTAGTGTTGAATTCGTTAGTGCAAATTTTGCCTTTCGGTAGCCAGGAGCCAAAACCAACAGACAGGACGGTTTGGGTGCTGCACTGAGCAACCCGCCGCCAGTGAAGAATGTCGCACATATAAGCTAAGAAATGACCCACATATAAGCAAAGAAATGATCAAACTTAGAAATATCCACTGAAGTTTGCAGGCTCCAAAGCACGTGCTGCAGCCATCCAACCAAAACCATAATAGCTATAAAGTTGCATTGCGAGAATGGAGATGTCATTTTGTCTTAGCTTCTGTTTATTTAAGAGACTTGCGTCAACCTATCTCTGGCATTTCACTTGCCGTCTGTTGCCGGGTATAAATGGGTTCAATTCTGCTGTTTTGATTCTCAGCCAATGTATTCGCTTTACATTACATTACAATGCCAATCGGCTTTCGATAAGTTCTTTAGACTGCATAGACAAGGGAGCATGTGAGAGAGAGGAACCTACAGATGAGGTACATTCAACAGCCAGTAGGTCTGGAGAGTAGCCGTGTCTTTATTGCGGTTGTTGTTTATTTCCTAATTTTCCTGCTTAGGTTTGTCTGCTTATGATGATTATTCCATCACAACTACGTGTGGAACAAAAGAAGAGATTAAGGAAGAAGGAAATGAACCTTTAGAATCGAAAAACATCACTCAAGTGAGATTACGAAATGTGAGACCTCCAAGAATTGAAGCAGTGAAAGTCAAGGACCGTGCAACCAAGGTTAGATTTTATGCTACACTTGCACTTAGTTTTCAGCTAACAAGGTTTAAGTGCTGGAGTTAGCTTAGCTGAATTTTAGAAATAAATTAGCAGCAGGGTCAAAGTAACAAACTTGGCTGATTGAATTGCTTCTGTTATGTAAGAGTTGAGAGAATGCGAGATTAGGTAATACTGTAAAATTCATAATGCTGTGCTGGCATAATAAAAAATTTATGACATATAGGCACGTGTGTCTGTACGCAAGACATTCTCAATTCACTATTCTTCACACTTACATTGATAACAAAATGAAGGATGCTAAATGATAAGTGGACAATTCAGTCATTTGTACAGTATTAAATACTGCTTTTTACTCAAGAATGGCATAACCTGCCTTGTTTTTTAGAAGCCTTCACACACAAAATGTCCAACCTGCAACTGGAACAACTTGACTGAAGTAAAAAGAAAATTCTGCAGCACACCTCACGGTCAGTAGCTAAAACCGAGGAAGATAATGAGATTTATGATAATACTTCCTACAAAAAGTATGTTTTTCAAATGTTGTTTTCAAAAAAGGTTTAGCTGAGAGATTACGGTAAAAACAATATTGCACTTGCAGTAGCTATTTTACAACAAATGCTGTGATGACTGAGTGGTAAAATAGCATTAGGAACTTATTTACTGACTTCATGAGTGTTAAGTAATGTAGGCGGATCAATCTCCAATAAGGGTTAAAATCTAAAGAAATCATGGAACATTGGGTGCTCAAGTTATTGAGTTTAGTAAGGTTGATCTGTTGACTGCTGTAATACCTTTAAGACTTTTCAATGTATTTACAGCATATGAAGCGGTGGTTGTCAATCGAACAATGTTGAATGTGCTGAAAGAGATGCATTCCAATGTTGAAATTAAGAAGAATGTCAGCTATCGTTTGGCACCCAAATGTGCCAATAAATGTGCTGTGCTGAAAGAAGGTATGTGAACACCTGATTTTATGAGGAATTGCTTAAATATATGTATTTTATATCTGATTATTTATGTAGTGTCGTTCAAGAACCTCTCAAAGATTCTGAAACATAGCTCTGACTTAATGTTCTTTTTAGCGTACAGGATGTTACAATTCGATAAGAACGACTAGTTCATCATCATTACTCAAGTCCTGGTATAGTCATCCCATGAATGAGAAATGAACTTAAGATTTCTCTCGTGCTCTTTTTGTATTCGTGTGTATTTTCTACATTAACTTAATAAATGTAGGTGTTGCTATACCCCCTGAAGTACCCCATTATCTGCTAGAGATCTGGCGTCTCTTCCGTAGGATGTTGGTCGCTATCCACGAGGAAATGCCATCTGCTTTTGCAGTATCTTACCTTCATGCCAAAGCTGTCTTGAAACGGCGCTACTTTTATTGCATACTCAAGCAGTCTAGTAAACTATCCTGTGATCCTTCATAGTGGGGTAAAAATACTACTACTCGTACTAATGATGATGATGATGACGATGAGACGTGATTTCTTTTCCATTGCTTTTACCTTTTCCATAGCCATCTGGTGCTTCAATACAACTGTCTTTCAAGGAACCTTCACAGTGTCGGATACCAGCAAAAACTGGCCAATCCAAATTAATGTTCCATGAACTTTTTCCTAATCCGGGGTTTATCCTGTCTTCTTTGGGTAGAGAAAATAATAGTTATAAACATAATTACCGTACCGTATAGCCTTATGCTATGGCTGCACAAACTGTTCTAACCCTAATTTTTTTTTAACTTGACACAGGTGCACAAGTGGTGTTCATGCTGCCAAAGCCAATCGTCATGAGAAAGCAACCTGTGTCACTTAAGTTAGACATCAACGTTGTGGTTGTGGAAAGATCCAAAATCGGTTTGATAGCTGCAACACAGAATATGACCATCTGTCCATAGAGGCCACTCGCACCTGGACGAATCTGCTGAACATATGTAACTTTGTGTAACTTGTGTACATTTCTACTTTCACTGATACATGTATTTGATATTGTTTGAGTAAGAGGATGTAACAGAATTCACTGAACTGAAAGATGAAAAATGGCTAAGTCTCATACGGTAGTCAAAGTAATTCCCTGTGTTGATATTTAATTGATTTTCCGAGCATTTGGAAAACTTGATTTTTCTAAGAACATTTGCTTTTCTGTATAAATTAAAACCACTTTGGAGGGGGACTGTTGTTGATGATTAGCTTAACTGTATTGCCGTATTGATCAAGGTCAACGAAAGCTCAGACGAACCATTACAGTTTTCTTTTATGTTAATAACTAAAATAATAGCCAATAGTGCTCACAGTTTTAATAATGAAAGTCGTAGTAATTTAATAAAATACATAACTACCTGTTTTGTTTATTTTTGTCCGCTGCTTTTGGTTCAAAACAATGATAACCAATAAGAACCAATAGTGATTTTAATTTTGATAATAAATATTTTATGTTGTCCTCTTTCCGGATTAATTATATGGTTCCTTTGGGTGTTTAACACCTCAGATTAACAAGTAATAATAACTTCATCACTGCCGTGTTCTGATGGTGTATATCCTCCTTTGCACTGTGTTTATAACCTCTCACTAATTATTGCATTGTAATAGCGGTATATACTGTACAAAGGTGGATCAGGGATTTCAACACGGGGTCGTAACGCCAGTGAGCAGCACGACCCAATAAAGGGGTCTGGGGTTTTCAAGTGGGATACAGAGGCAAAACCTCTGTCAAGAGGCCAGAGGGACCACGGCCTTGAAGCTGAGAGATTTTTGTACAAGACACATCATTTCGGGCTATTTTTCTTTCATTTTTTATAGGTTTTCATGTTGTATTCTTGTCCGTATTTTGCAGCTACATACACGGTGTGATGCACAACTTAACAAAAGGCTGACAACAACCTATAGTCGAATAATGACACTACTTAGGAGACCCGCAGAGAGATCCGGGCAGAGGAATCGAAGGTTCCCATAATTAAACTAATTTTGTTTGCCTGAAATAACATAATTGTTTGCCTATATCTGAAAAGGCATGTAAACAAGTGTAGGCTCCCCATGTACTACTTCTAATGTATGCTACTAACAAGTTTCCGTTCTATAGCCTAGACCCTATGTGGCCTAGTGGTTCGGCTAGGTAGCCTACTCTATTTACTGGGGTAACTAACTCACTAACTATGCGTCTTCAGTGGTACGTTGAATATTAAGGTCTGGCGCATTAGAAGTTGATGATTCGAAGTAGTTAGGCCCTTGAAGAGGCGTTACACAAATGTTCTGATAATGAATGGATAATAAGACAATAGGTTACTATAAAATAATGGTTTAATACACTTACGTTCAGGTTATACGATTGTACAGAGACTGCATATGAATTAGCAGCACTCGGCCTAATCTAATCTATCCCTAATACATTCACGTTAGCTGCATTCTACAGAAATTCCTATAGTCGGTCGTCGTCATTCTCCTGGTCTTCTGCTTGCTCCATCGTCTGCTGTTCCTCGACGGATCCTTCCTCTGACAGAACTCGTATGCGACTCTCCTCTGTCTGCGCATTCTGCGAGCTATTTCTACCTGAATCCTCTGGGCGCATTCCTTCTGCCCGCTTAGATCAGCATTCGTGTGCCTTTTGGTTCTGTTTCTCTTAATTCATTTGCATATCAGTCACTGCCTTTGTGGCCTAGGACCTGTGTTCTGTGGATGTCTATCTAGCTATCACGTGGACCTCTCGTGCTTACTTGTAAAGCCCCGGATGGACGACCTGCAGAGTGCTAGGTGCTAGAATAGCTGAAAAGCAGAGAGTTGCTACCTGTGGATTTCTCTGCTTGCCCCTGCAGTATCTCTTTGACTAAGCTACACCCCTCCTGCATTCTATAGCTCACCCGCACTGCTACTAACAATAGCCCTTCCAAGCAGTGCAAATTGCAGCCAGTCCGCTGCTAAGAATCTGACCGCTGTAGCTTGGGGCTGCTGGCTAGCTGTCTTGCTGCTCTGAATCATAGAGTGCACTGTGCCTTTATGTAGCGCACTTTTAGCTCGGTCATAGTTCTTATAAGCGAACTTTATAAATGAATTTGAATGAAGACTTGTGCTGAAAAGTGACTTTACCAGCATATTATATTTGGCACTTCGTGAATCTTCATCCAGAAACCATTAGCCTATCCACTTCACCCCTCAAATCAGTCGTATGATAAAGCCATACAGAGGAGATAGCATCGCGAACTACTGTATTTCAACGCCAGGCTGGAGACTTTCAACTGAAAGAGCTGTTGATGGTCCTGCACGTAGCTCTAGTTTTGACCCATTTCTAAAGCGAAAGAATGTACGATTAATCATTTTTCCTTTTTCAATTCTACCCTCTCTTTAAGTTCGTTTTTGAGCACCTGATTTGTGTAATAGCCCAATTACATTGCATCTAAAACAACGCTATGATTTATACATTTACTTAGACAGACTGCACTGCAGTCAGACACCAAAACTTTATATAGGCCTACAGGGACAAAAAATGTATGCTATTCTTTATCAATTCCTCTCTCCTTTCAACTGGGACCTTTAAGATTCAGGATTAAGAGGTTAACGACAATCATAGCCATGTGATCTACTCCAAAGACACAAGTAAGAATGCAATATAAATATTATGTATAATATCACTATATGCTACCTGTGTATATTATGGATCTAGATTGGGGACACCGGCTTAACCGTCTCGGTAATATAATCCGCACAGACATTTATGTCGCCATTTGTGGAGATATGATTTAGAGAAACAGACGCAGCATGTGTGACAGTATGTCCTTTGTAAACAGTATAGAACTCCAAAATTCGTCATATGTGATATTCTCCTTGCATTATTTTAAGGTTTTCGCGTTGTATTTTAGCCATAGTTTGCGTTTTTCATCCCAAAACAGCAGACGACAGGGTAAGGAAATGGATCCGACCCCTAACTCCGCCTTGGGTATATGATGGCTGAGTTTATGCAATAAATTATATATATATATATATATTATACATATACGCGCAGAGAGCATTTTGTGCCTGATCGGTGTTTGTGTTCTGTATCGGCCTGTAAGAGGAGTGGAGGAGATAGCAGTACCTTTGCCACATATAACCACAAAGGCTGCTGCTGCTGCGGCGGCAGCGGCGGTCACTGACGCCCACTTTGAACGTGTGAGCCGTTGTTTAAATGCTCCATAGTCCCATCCCCTCACGTGTTAAGTCGTTCCGATGCTAACTTTGCCCGGTTCAGCAAATTACTGTTTCGTGTCGTGGGAGACGAACGTTAGGCTATAAAAACCGAAACAGATTGTCAGACGTAGCAAGCGCCACTGATCGCCAAGCGTTTGAAGACGCGTAGTTAGTCGGTGATGTTTTAATTATACTCTGATATATATATATATATATATATATATATATATATATATATATATATATATATATATATATATATATATATATATATATATATATATATATATATATATATATATATATATATTCGCTGATGGCCTGTGGTCCTTCATCGTCGATTATATTCTGTATCGGCCTGTAAGCGGATTGAAGAAGGTACCAGTACATTTGCCAGATGTAATCTCAGAGGCTCCTATCCTGACACCCCTTCTTCCTGTTATCTCTCTCTCCTCTCCAACCCCAAACACCATCCCCGTAGCTGCCACGCTGTCTCTCCGTCTGACTTTTGGATCTTGACCTGGAACCGAACCCTTTGCCTATCGATTTTGTTTTGACTGAGCGCCTGTGAATAAGCTGGTCCCCGCGGCGCGACTTTCGTTGGGCGCTGTAGAAATCTCGGGATTACGATTACGATTACAGGGGCAGCGATGGTGGTTGACGCCCACGTTGAACGTGTGAGCCGTTGTTTACACGCTCCATAGGCCCACCTCCTCACGTGTTATGTCGTTCCCATGCAAACTTTGTCCGGTTCAGCAAATTACTGCTTCGTGTCGTGGGCGACGAACGTTGGGCTATAAAAACCGAAACAGATTGTCAGACGTAGCAATCGCCACTGATCGCCAAGAGTCTGAAGACGCGTAGTTGGTCGGTGATAGGCTCCTACTTAGTTGTAGGCCTACTGAAATAATTTTTTACAAATCGGAGTTTGAAGTTGACAGTCAAGTCGTTGCGTGTCTGTGGTTTTTGCAGGCTTTTCGAAAATGGTGGAAAGTCGTTCGTGGCCGATTTTACTGGCGGCATGTGTCTTCTCCTTTCTGGTTTTGCCAACATATTGTCAGTCAGGGTAAGATAGTTTAGGTCGTCTGGTTTAGTTTCGCGTTAAACCTTTATTACAAATGGATCGGGCAAAACGGGGAACAGGGCCTTTAGTAAATAGATATAGGCCTAATGTCTCTCTTTTGTAATAGTATCAAGATTTTTGATCCCTGAACATCCTTGCTAGAAATGTATTGTGATGCAGTGTTGAATTTTTCCTGGAACAAATGCACCATATTCAGTGTTGTTAATTCTCTAAAATGCCAAACGAGTTTCATTATCATGCATACTAATAGTAGAGCAATACTCTACTGGTTAGCACGCAGGAAGTTATATCCCGCTGTTATTTAAGAATTTATGTCCACTAGAGCCCTCTGGATGTTACGCTGTAAAAAGGAATACTTCAGTTGCACACCGTCGCAGGAAGGATTGATCGTGAGGGTGAACAGGGGGTTAGCGGGCCAGATGCCCTCGGCCGTAGAAAATGTTATCTTTGACACTAACAGCTGCCTCTCACTGTTGGCTTTAGAAGGTGATCTTCTTTAAGCACAGTCAGATATCCTGGATTAGTATTTTACAGCTAAATGCTAAGTTTTCGTGTCCGAGTGCTCTGGGATTTGATACTCAGTTCCTGCAGTTGTGCAATTGCGGATGCATTGCCACAGTGGAGGTACATCAAAGGCGTTATACAGATACACAGAATGCCACTATGCATAATGGGTGGCCTAATCCTTGCACAGTTTTGAGAGGGGGCCATTGGGGGATCCAGAAGTTTTGAAGGGGTTCAGCCAAGAAAGGCAGATTGCTTTATATTGCAATAAATTTTGACAACTCTTTGGTTAAATATTGACCACTTTCCAAGAACCGTTTCCAAGGACTTCTCAGACATTACTGAAGATCCATTTGTTTCGTCTTGGTTTTCATGGTGTATCCAGTCTTCCTTTTCACACCTTCTGTTGGGTTAATGACTTACCTTTCCCCATTTCCTTCCCAGCAGACCTTCCACTCTTTTTGCCCACCGAGAAAAATTAGGTACTAAAATCCTTTACAATCAAATGTGGGGGAACCGTTGTGCCCCGCTTGAAAAAGTGGGGGATGGTTTCTATGGCCTCTGTTGATGTCCTTGATTGTGCTTTATTACTAGATGTACTAGATTCAGTTGTGTCTCTATTTCCAGACATTAATATGATTGATCAATAAGGTCGATTGGTACATTGATGAATGTTATATTAGACAAGGCACTGAAATATCTGGCTGCTTCCTACCAGTCCACCATGGTCCGCTGGTGCAAACCAGACCCCAGTGAGTTACTCACAGAGCTATGTCTATGCATTAAAGTCTGCTGGGCTGAATGGATAGAGTATTGTAGTTTTGAATTGTGCATCTTATATGCTGTCAATGCTTCAAGTGCTTTGGGACATCTGGAGATTTTCACACTGGATTAGACTAGATTAGATCATATTAGACCAGATGTTTCGTAGCCTGGGTTACTCATAAGGGGGGGCTTGAGCTGCAGGGTAGGGAGTGTTCAAGGGACATTGTGGTAGTGGCATCTGCGGTAAATTTTGGGGATGGTATACAATACACTTCCCTGGCAGACGGAAATTTGACGTGGCTATGGACTTGCCATCTGACTATCTGCACTGCCAGAAAACAACCAGATATATTGATGACAGATGTGCCCAGCCTTTCTTTGCAGTGTTCTTGATGTGCAGGGCAAGTTTTTCGGCAGCTGTATTTCACTGCCTAGGATTTGTGTCCCAACAAATACTGTGTTAACCCTTTTAACTCTTAATTAAGAATGGTGGCATAACCTTCAGCATGGAAGTTATTTTTTATGTTATGAATCCTATTTATTCCAGAATTTCTACACGGTATGTTATCATTGATCTGAATCATCCGTGTGATAATTGTTTTGTACTAAAATAGGGGACTGATGGTGACAACTCCAAGAGTATGGGTGGCTGGAGGGCTAGAAAACGTATGCATTGTGTCCCATGCTTTGATACCTGAGATTCTGTGCAATATTCAACTTCGGAATCGCAATAACAAAGCAGAGAGTTTTATTCAGAAGAATGTGACAATAGCCTCTGGTAAGTGACATGGATCTGAACATGTTGTTATTTTTAAAAAAATGGGAGTGTGATTGCCCCGATACTTCCTCAAGATTACGCCTATGCTCTGTGAATGTAGCTAGCAAATATTGCTTGCATGAGACAGATCCTGCCTTTATCTATTTACATATAGGATGTATGTTGCTATTTGTCTTAACTGATCTCCTAAGTGGATTTGTCAACAGTAATGGTATGTAATTTATTGTAATATGACATTCATACTGAACCTTTTTAATATTTGTCATAGCCTGAAGTGGCTAGGAAATCCTGTTTGAAGTGTAATGAAATTTAGCAAATACTACTTGCATGTGACATGTGTAATGCTGTTTACTTTGATTGGGATTTGGGATGCACGTTGCAAATTGCCCCGAGGTTATCCGCAAATTAGATTCGTCACCAGTCTGGAATCACTCGCACATGCTTGTTGGACATGCTTCCTCTTGTGTTAATTACTTGACTCAGCCACATAGTTCAGAAGTTTCTGCAAATATAATTTGCAGAATATAATTACTGAGGAAATAACTGGATAAAAATTAACAGCATGATGAAACTGTTTCGTGTTTATGGACTGCAGCTAAGTTGAATTGTGCCATGTTCTGGTCTTCTTTATTTCTTTTATTTGTTCTCCCTTCAGTAGTTTTCCAGTAGATGCTTTTTGATAACTGGTGTGTTGCTGGTGATTGGTGACATTTCTGTCAGTTTTTTCTATGTCTGGAAACTGGAAACTATTTCTGGAAACTGTTTGCTTAATCCAATGCTTGCGGATAGACAGAGGCCCGTCCTGATTTTACTGAGAGGAAAACAATGCCTGTGGCAGATCAGGGTTGTACACAGAGGAGAAGTTTGTCGTTGATGCTGCTGGGACCCTTGAACTTTTTTCATCCTGAAGCATTGGGACTGTTGTCAATGTTAATGTTTTTGCAGTGCTGGAACTTTGTATAACACGATAAGAATTGCGACTCTGCCCTTGCTTTTTGGGCCCCACTTTTAACTTTAACGGTAGAAATGTTTGTTGCCTACTTTTCATATTCTGTTGAGAATTTTGCTAAGCGCAGGAAGATACATTTTCCTGTAGAGGGTGTGAGGGGATGGACTGACTGAACCATGAAAATCACAATGACCAAGAAACAAGGTCAGCAGTTTCAATGACTAAAATAGATCCACCAATGTTCCCCACTCTGAAAACCATGCTAACACCATTGCTTGCAGACCTTCTGAGGTCCTGGATATGGCTGCCTCAGTCGGCCCTTGAACACAACTGTTCCACTCGAATCATGGCCAAGTTGCCGAAATTCTGACTTGTATATCGTAACATGCAAATCATTCTGCTCTAGCTTCAGGACAAGGAGGTCTAAATTACCTTGATGATCCTCCTCCTTGTTTGAAGTTTGATAGTTGGTGCAGCCACAGAGAGCATCAACAATTTCTGTGTTCCCGTTTTCAGCCAACCAGGTCAACAGTTTTTTTCCGCAGCCCGTGGGGTCCTGTTGGTCACCTGCACACATGCAGTGATACGAGTACATTGTCTTTATCACGTACAGGACCATCTTTCTGGAAGCATCTTACAATGAAATTTTAAATTTTATCAACAGAGACAATGAAGAAAGACTTGCAGTTCATTTTAAGTTGCACCTCTTTAGGTTAGTTAGGTAGTTGTGCTTTAACATCTGTGAGAAGTTTTTGAAAGATGCTGGATGAATATCTGTTTATGTGCTTACCTACACACATCACATCGAAAAAGGTTATATATTCAAAGTAGATTTTAGTGACACTGTTATGAATAGTAAGGCAATTATTGATACTAGCTTACCTCAAAATGAGTGCAATTATTACTAGCTTACCCCAAACCGAATGTAATTACTGACTCATCTCAGGGCAAGTATAATTACTCGCTCATCCCCTAACAAGTATAATAACTTTGCTTCATGCAACCTCTAGATAAATATTACAAATAATTATAATAATATTATTATTATTACAAATTTATGCTTTAAACTAACTTATTGGAATTATAAATTATTGTAACAATAAGTTATTGTAATTAATTGTTGCGAGTGCTTTAGTTTACTACATCACGTGATGATGCACCCCTTTAGTTTTCAAACGAATATTTACACACATGATCTTCAACATTGTCAACTGGGCTTCATATGTGCCACAGATGATGTTGCTGTTGGAGTTTTGATGGTGGGTATTTAATGGCAAGGTAGTCGATTGCTTCTTTTGGTATGTCCATTTGTTCCTTCTGTATCATTTTTATTGTCTATTAGTTATGTTTTATTTCACTTTAGGTAACATAAATTTATTGCTTCTCAGTAGCTGTAAGGTGACGAATGTAATAGGCGTGATGCGACTGTATCTTCTTATCACTGCACCTAAGGTTCATATTTGAGCCAACTCACCTTATTTTGGCATTAATTTTCTTATTTTATCCCATCTTAACATGCGAATTTGTCTAATGATCTGTTATAATGTTTGTTGATTAAAAGGTGCTTTGACAGATGGCATGTATTATTTGTTAAAAGGTATTTACTGCTTGTCAAAAAGTGTTATTGGTCTTTTTTCCTTGATTTATCAATTAGGTTTAGCTTCTGCTTCTTGGCCAATTTTGTGAGCATTGTTTTATCTCTAAAATAGTTTTAATGGCTTTGACCACTGTTAACAGGTGGCAACATCTGTGTCGAGGTACCAGTTCCGCAGAATATTTCTGCATCCACTGCCCAAATCGTTGTCACTGCAGCATCACTGGATTCCAGTATTGACTATGACTTCAATAAGTCTGCCGATGTCAGTATCCAAAGAGCGACTCAGATGACATTTATTGAGACAGACAAACCCATCTACAAGCCAGGCGATCTAGGCAAGTGGCAGAGGAATCCAGTACAACGCCTTCTAGTGCGATGTATCATGACATTTATTAAGATCCTTTTATATCACAGTGTTTTAACCTCGAGACGTCCTTACTGCACAATTGTTTAGCGCCACTGACTGATGTACCTTGTTGTTATGTATTGTTGCTAAACAACATTTTGTAATGGAATACATTACCAATCGCCTAAATGAAAATCGATATATAATCTAGTCTGTGCTAAAATGGAACATCTACCAATGGCTGCTTACATGGCACCCTCATTGCTGTCATTGGATGGATCATTTGAAGTCAGACATACGGTCATTCCAGCAGACTCAGCATCTTTTTTGTACCATGCATGGTTCGGAAATAGTTTGCTATGCTAATTTCTTACATTTTGCTTGTCCGTGTGAAACTCACGGTGAAACTTCTGAGCATTATCACTTAATCTTCTCTCATATATCTGTACTTGAATTTTAATTTGCAGTTAAAGAGACAAATTGTCAAAGTTCTTGAAAACTCTGGATTTCAGCCTTAGGCTGCTAATTTGTTTATCTGATTCCAATATGTAACTAATAAAGTTGACTGAGGATTTTAATAACTGAACAAGGCATGGTATGTTAGAACTACATTTTAGAACATTTGTTGATGTGTTATGTTTTTAGTAAGAATCCGAATTTTGACTTTGACTGGACCAGACTTAACACTACTGACAGGAGATGTAAGTTCTCTAATATTACTCATTTCCTAATAGTGTAATTCATTTTATATATACACTGTGTCCGGAAAAATTCCAAGGCTTTATGGTAAATATGAAAATAATTAGTAAACATTAATCGATTTTTAAAATTCCAAAAACAGTTTAATCCTGAAATATTATTGAACTATAATTTATGTTCAAAATGTCCGCCATTGGCTTCAACGCAAGCTTCGAGACGTACACGCCACTGACTAACAGCAGCATCGACGACCAGTTGATCAAGTTCATCCCAAGCATTAACAAAATATAAAATTCAAATACGTCACTGTGACGTAATTTTAAACGGGGGCCGTTAATAAATTACAAAGAATTTTGTTGGTAATTATGTACGGATCAAAAAGGTTTTTAAATTTTTAAATTGATTATTATCTACTATAGTTTTTTCATTCATATTTTAGAGCCTTGGAATTTTTCCGGACACAGTGTATATAGATATACACATGCATACATATATAAATACATGCATACATATATACATACATACATATGTACATACATACATTTATACATATGCACATGCAAACATACATACATACACAAATACATATATCCATGCATGCATGCATCTCAGATTGAACGATAAGAACTTTTGTGTGATATGTGCAGATACTGCTGGCTTATATCGAAGATCCATCAAGAACCCGTGTGATGCAGTGGGCAAACATCTCCACTGTCAATGGTGGGCAGAATTCCTTCTTGCTGGTTTACATATAACACAATTTAAAATCTGTCAAGTCAGCTGAATCGAGAAATATGTATCAGTATTTACAAGATTGTGACTAAGAAGAATGGGAGTCCTTGTCACGAGTGCTGTGAACTGGTGGAATATTCTAAAGAGTGTATGTCGCTGATAAAAGACAGTGTGCCAGTATTTTCATGTAGGCATAAATTTCCGCTTTTCCACTTCTCAGGGCTGGAGTATGTTTTTGTAGTAGAAGTAAAATCTCCCATATGCTGTGGGAGTTTTTGGGCAAGGTTCTGGTGTTCTATTACTATTTTCAGAATCAGCTAGATAATCCCAAAGCATGGGGCAATTCATTTCTGGACTTGCTGCTGACTTATCAACTTGTGTTGATATGAAATTGTATCACTTAGCTGTTGTGAGACAATATCGGCTCTTCACAACTAACGTTTTAAGCTAATTTTAGATTATGAGGCATGTGTAATAGTGATTTTACTCCGAGATCCTCTGTTACTTAACTTACTATATAAAGAACTGGGTAAAGGTAAGAGCAACGTTAGATAAAATATTGGGTAGTGTGGCAGAGCATCGACGGTAACTGTAATTAGAAATTTTTTATGGCTTCCCGTCAAGAGAAGCTAATCAACTTATCCGTGTCCTTTAAACTCTTAAAAAAGCACGATACAGCATTACCAAGATTGGTGGCCATTCATTTGGAGAATACCTTAAATTGTTTTCTTGGTGATCTAGGTCTTGGTAGCCTAGATATGCAGTTGTCTGATGAACCACGACTGGGCGAGTGGACCATTAAAGCAGTCATCGAAGGCCAAGTGGCTACGCAGAAATTCACTGTCAAAGAATACGGTAATATCATAACTTCTGTACACTTTAAAAGTCTGGCTCAGGTGCAGTCAAAATTTTAATATTTGATACTTGATTTTGAATATGGCACAATGGAAGTTACATTTACCACTTACGTTAGAGTACACCTCTGTCTTGCTCTTGTTTGAGAACAGTTCTTTCTTGCTTTTTAGAGCACACTTCTGTGCGGCTTCTATTACAGTACACCGCTGTTTTCTTTTTGTTAAAGTAATCTCATCTTTCTTGATTTTGTTAGAACACTCCTCTGCTTTGATTCCTTTAGAGTACACCTTTGTCTTGCTTTTGTTGTCTTACCGCTGTGACCCATCCACACCAATAATTCCTTGCTTAGCTAATGAACATATGGCATGTTAACAAATGCATTACCGGTATTTAATTACTTACTCTGTTAGACAAAGATTATTTTAAGACATTAATAAACATTCAAGTACATAAATGAATTCCTTCATCATCGTAAGCCTGAACTGCACTTAAAAGGTCCATATGAAAACGTTTTAGAGTAAAAATTAAAAAAAGAAATAATGGAAAAAATAAATATTGCATGTGCTTTCTTTAAGATTTGAAGGCTCTTTGTTGTAATTTGTAATTTTGGTATTGTATTCATAAATTTGTTTAGCGCTTCTATATGAAAACTAATCATAAGATTGGGTTTTTAAAGTCCATTTAAATGCACAGTTGAGCTGTTGGATAAAAATAAAGGAATAGGCTTAAGAAGGATAATGAAATAAAACCAATGAGTTTGTTCCCACAGTGACATGCAACACTGGTACAAGGAAGTTCAACCATAAAAAGAGAGAGCGTAGTAGTGAGCACTTCAGAATACTATATGTATAGCATCATCTTATTTTGAAAATATGTAGCAACAACGTCTTGTGGAGATATAGACATTTTGACTAAAAAGCACACCACAAACTGGAAACAGAAATAAAATAAGCAGGCCAGGGTGATGAATGAATTAATGATTATACAGATTATAAAAGTTATAAAAGTTTTGCCAAATTGTTTGATGAAATACAATTTATTTTGTGTGAAGGTGAAAACTACGATATTTCTCTTTATAAAACGTTGAACTAGAAACTGATATCTACCAATGTATAAGAATTTAAAACACATTTACTAAGCTATTTAGCTAGCAGAATTGAATTATAGCCAAAGAAAATGTAGTCCAACTTCCACCTATGTGAGTCTTAAAAGTGCACTACATACATGTCCAGGTATGTACATATGTGTACGTAAATATAAATTGCATTCACATGAATTGTAGAGATACACAATTTCTGATACACTTCACATGTTAGAATCATCTATGTCACCTATTTTATCAAATCTTTGTTGTTTCAACCAGTTTTGCCAAAGTTCGAAGTGGCTATTCACCATCCTTCTTACCTGTTTTCCGGATCTTCAGTGGTGGAATGGAAGGTCTGTGCCAGGTGAGAATTCACTGGTAATAAAAGCTGTAGTCATAAGGGGTTTATGTCAGTGACAGCCTATGTTTCATCCATGAACCAGAGAACAGGGCATCCCTAGATTGAAGTATCTTGATTGGAACGGCCTTAGGGGCAGTTTTGCCAAGATCCATCAATATATTGGCTGTCTCTTCATCTCCGGTCCATACAAATGTCTGTCTTAGTAAATTGATCAGGCTAAGATAATGTCTATCTGTAATTAGATACTAAACCTTTGCCTGAACTTGCTTCTACCAGTGTTTCTAAGTTCGTGTTGTCTACTGATCCTTTACTTTTATTGCTACATTTTTACGCTGCTATGTCGCTTTTATTGCTTTCACGCTGGCTCTATGTAAATTGTGTTTTGCACTGTAAATTGTCATTGTTTTTGATCTGAGCATTACTTTGCAGTGTTACAACTATGGAGATACTCAGCATCTTGATTGGTAACCTCTACCATCTGGGTTTGGCTTCCAATGACCATCAGTTTTCTGAAAGGAATCAAGTCTCTGTTACGTTGCCCACAAATCTCTGCATTGAATAGCTAGAGTTGAAGTGCTTCTCTAGTTTGCTTGCACTAATACAATGCAGCATGTTCCTTTTTCAGCATAGTGCCGTTTTAAACTAGAATGATCTTCATGATCTTTGCCTGCTGGCATCGCTCGGAGTGAATCTCGTCCTGATTCTGCAAGGCTTGACATTGAGCAAATCTGCGAAGATAGGTCTACTCTGAATGAGTGATATGTGCGCCATACATTACAGTGCACAAAGAAAGTTTACAAGACCGTGTTTAAGTTTTTTCCTTATTGCAAGTCTCTAGAGTTCAAGTAACTCAATGGTTTTAATTGTTCTTTGCAGTGCTTAGTAAATAAGTTTTCTTATTTAAAATAAATTCATAACTGTATGATCTACTTTCCTGTTTCAGATACACATATGGACAACCAGTTCTTGGGGAAGTCATCTCAAGCATCTGCCTAGTTCAAAACTACGCGTCAGAAACTAGATGTCGATCACTGAATGCCACACAAGTATGCATATATATATAAATATACATTCATACACAGTGCTCCTCAGTTTATATATTTTACATTTCGCATATACCATTTCCATAATTGTGTACATTTTACAGAAGCCTTTAAGAGTGCTAAAAGAAATCACTCTAGCGTCCCAATAAATGCTGTAAACTGTATACCATGCAAGTATTACCCGGTATACAAGCTCAGAATTAACATGCAAGACAGATAGATACCTGATACGAAACTTGAATATGGGGCAGTCGTTTGTTTGAGATAAAGCGTAGCGAAATTTGCTTTGATAAACCTATTCAAAATAATGTTCAGTTCAAAATGTATGAACTGGTTTTCAAATCATCAAGCCTGATTGAAAATCAAATCAAAGCTTGATGCTTCACACATCCCTACGTTGGAGGTAATTAGTTGAAGTTTAAAGCTTTGCATACACCAACTTCAGTCTGTCTTCAACTGTTCCACCTGTTTCATGGTAAATCTGCCAAAATTCCTATATGTTTCAAACTGTATGAGATGTATAAAACTGACTGACGGTTGAGGAGTCTCTTCAAAATTCTCCTCATGGGACGAGCTGCATGACTCAGTGCAGCTCCAGAATGCATTAGAGAATCTGTGTTCCTCTCAGAAGTCTACCAGCACTGCAAATCATTTAGGTATGGATTCCCAGAAAGGCAGAAGTTGAAAGCTTAGCACCAGCTGAAATGTTGAAAATTAACAAAGATCAGTTGGACAGAACGTGACATGAATGAGAAACAGGAAATGACTGGTGTTGGCATAGGGGAGAGAAAGTGAGAACGTTAACAATGAAGCAAAAGAACTGGAAGAAGCATACTTTATTGCATACATACATATATACGTACATAAGCACATGCATTATATGAAACATACATACTGTAACGATTTCACTCCAGTAAAACAACTTTTGTTTATTTAAGTATTTTATTACTTATTTAAAGTAATTAATTAATAAATTTTATGTCTCTTTATGTAGATTGTGCTTTCGCTGCCTTATTTGATAAAGGACAAGTGTAATGCTGCACTTATATACATGCATACAAGCAGATATTCAAGTACATATGTACCGGGTAGGCTTAAATAATTATGATTGCAGTTAAATGCAGATTTTGTGCTTTTATGTAAAATAATTTGTATGGAAAATTGTAATCCAAATTTTCACATATGTTATAGGTATGCAGATGTTTGTTTTTAAGTGAGCATACCATTCACTGGTGTATGTATAGAATTTTACATGTAGAATTTATGTACACTGTTGTTTTTCTTAGTTAAACGAAGGATGTGCAGAGTTTTCTGTCAGTTCTGCAGATATCAAAATGACGAGGTTCATGTGGATCACAGCAGTGAAGTTCGTTGCCAATGTTAAAGAACGTGGAACAGGTTGGGATTCTTATCATGTTTTTGATTTATGAGAGCTCATTTTTCTCTCGACATCCAGTGGAGTATCTAGTAAACGTCATGTCAGTCGTAGTAGTATTGGGCAAGTTGTGCGGATATGTTCTGCAGTCAGTGGCATTTGTGATGGTCTTCAGTCTAAACCTTAGAAGAACCTTTTGATGGGAATAAATATTCAAAAGTTAGCCTATCTGGGGTCGCAGAAAGATTTAGCCAGGTACAGTTTGTTCTATCCTTATACAAAGTACATCTGTAATTCTTGTCACTGGGGTAAAGAGTTCTTGGTGTTTTGAAAGGTTTTCTTAAATATTTTGTTTGTTATAAGGATTCTCTTGTTTGTGAACAGGTGTAAAACTGAATTCGACTTTTACGGCAGAAGTCCACGAGTATTCATTTAAGCTGAAGTTCATTCCTGAGGATTCTGCTACCCATTACTACAAGCCTGGCTTACCGTACTATGGGCAGGTACTGTCCTTTGCTTGTAGTGTGTCTCAGAAATAAGGTTCAATCTAGTACATCAGCATAATCGAAGTATAATTTGATAATTTATGTTAACTTTGCAAAATACAGACTGAGGTAAGATAATTTGTTGACCAAGGGCATAGTTTGGCTGCTGTGTTAATGTTTTGTGATTTACGTCCTATTTCAGCACATGATTTTAACTTTTGATGTACTTCGTTGAACTGCTTTATGTTTGCATTGGAGCTCAGCTTTCCTTTGAATTTTTGACTGAATTTACTTGATACTTGACTCCAAAGACAATACTTTACAGAGGTTCTTTGTAAATTATCTAATGTTTCAAATTACTCTTGTTGTATATTTTGATAGGGTCAGTTGACTCTTCCAGATGGCACGCCAGTTGTGAGGAAGATGGTCCAGATACTGACAGATGCCAGGAAAAATGGAGCGAAGAATGGCAACGTCACATCTTTTCCAGTTTTAGACCTAACAACTGATAAAAATGGAATGTTTAAATACTTTTTACCAGGCACCTTCACCAGTCAAGATATGAACTCGATCCACCAGGATGTATGTACTGCAATATTGCTATTATTAGTAGTATTATTATCATTGTTATTTATTATTATCTGTATAGATGTCTGATTCTGTCGTATGACTGTATGTATGAATAACATGAGTTAAAAGGCATGAATATAATTGTAAACACTGTAGAGAAGAAAATGTTTGTTTTGAAGAAGGTGCTTTACTGGAGAAAGGCTATTAATATTGGAACAGCTTTTAGCAGTGCCCTTTATGACCCATACCTAAGATTGAGTAACGGGGATATTCCCAAGAAGAGAATTTTTGTTAAACTAGCTCGCTGTTGCTCTGTGTGGGAATGCTAGTTATTTATTGTTAATATTTGATAGTTATTAGTTTTATTATTACTGTTTTTTACCTGGCACTGCCAGGTATTGATCCCTTAGGTTCTTAGAAAATATGAAGATTCGTGTCATGGAATGGCTAATCTTTGCTGGTGTCCAACTCTTTGAATGAGGGAGTTATTGTCTGGCAGGATTGCTGAACATGATGTTTTTGCTTCAGACCTTTGATCCAAACACTCTGGGTACAATGACCATTATGAGTATGCATAATATATCTGTATCTGACTATTTATATAGCGTCTTTCAAGATACTCACAATGTGTGATTATGTATCAAGACATTGTTGTTTTCAGTAAGAGTTTGGTTTGAACGTAAAGGGATAACTATTAGAACTAATGATAAAGAATTTTCTCAGAGCAGGTTTGTATGTTATCATAAATTTAATTACAATACATATTGTATCTTTTGGCAGGTAATGACAGTAGTCGAATATGATAAGGATAAGGAGTACACTGAGCCAAGTGACTCCCTAACTCTCAAGGCTTGGTATTCCCCAAGCAACAGCTTCCTCCAGTTTGAACCTTATGGAGGCATTGCTTCATGTCGATCTTCACTCTCACTACCAGTTGTCTTTGTCATGGGAAATTCGTCGAATTTGCCTCTGACATTCTACTTTCAGGTAGATAAAATTAAAAGATCTATGGAGTTTCAAGCAGAATATCATGCTATCTGATGTTTCAAACCTTGCTATTAAAATGAATGAAATTGTAAGTTTAGCACTTTTACTCTGCTGACATTAAAACTGGTGCAACAAATTTGGTGGTTTCATTTTGCTGCTTTGTTACACTGTATTAATTTATTTATTTAAAATAAATCGATGGCAATGAGCATTTTATGTGTGAAGGATTTGCTTCAGGAAGAACTCAGCCGATAGTCCTCTGTGAAAATCAGTTAATGTTAGATATACCCGGCTATGGTTTATATGAAAATATTTGTGATATTCCACTGTTACACACTTTGGATGGTTGCTTATTTAAGATACCGAACATTTTAATTTATTGTAAAAAGCAAGCATACGATTCCTTGGTCAGTCGATGGGCATTTGGCATGTTAAGAAAATGCATTACTTACTTACTTATTTAGCCTATTTCGCACGGAGGATCTGCTTTCCAGTTTGACAAAATGTCCCTTCGGGGCAAAATACCATGTTGATTCTCGTTTCTCAATCTCCGTTTCCTTTCCCTCCACCTAGATGGACTAATTGAGCCAAAAAACCTTTCCGTATGTCTGTACTAAATTGGCCAGAGACCACGGCCACGCGTGTGTTAGCCTTTTATATGTAGATTATGGTCTAATAACTTGTCAGTCTGCAACTGAATATTATGAATATTAAGAGATTAACGTGCCAGACATCAAAAATAATTTGAATCAGAGGCAGTTTCATGCAGCATAAATTTCTGGATTATGTTTGACATGGCTGGTTTTGTTACTATAGTTGGTGACAAGAGGAGACATTGTTCATGCCGGACAACTCACGGCCTCGCCCGTTGCTGATCGGAATTTGGAAAGTGAGTAATGGTGTTTCAGGCTTTACATGTACAAATGCATCTTACGACTCCAATACCTCAACCCACATTACAATGGAAGTGGGTTATTTTTTGGAAGAATTATATTTGGCCACATCTTTTCTTTGACCTGGGTTGTTTCTTCTATTCTTAGATGTAGGCTACAACTATATTTCATCTATTTTAGGTTTATTGGATGGTAGCACAATCTCTCAAAAGCATCCATTACTATCCTGCAAAATGTTGGAATTCTAGAGTAATGGTAAGTTCATCTGTGTCAATCAAATGTAGTCACTCAAATTTGTGATGGTGTTGTGTTGTGCAGGTAATGGAAAGGACTTTTACGAATTCAACGTTACTTTCACTGTTACTCCGAGGATGAGCGGATCCACAAAAGTTCTCGTTTTCACAGTTCTTGCGAGTGGTGAGACTGTGGCAGACAGCATGCTGATTGATGTTGAAAATTGTTTTCCCAACCAGGCAAGTTTTTCTAGGACATTCTTACAATGCCGGAATTAGAGCAAACGGTTTGGCCTATCTTCTCTTTGAGTAAAGATATAAGTAAGTAAGTAGCCTTGTTTGCATCTGACTAGCGCACATGCAATACTGGCCAACGTTGCACTTCTTGCATTGTTTTCTGACCTCGAGACTACGAACTGCACAGCGTCTTTGCATTTCAATTGCTTCGATGTAGTGTTTGCCATCCCTGTGGACCATTTCCTTTCTTTCTTCTGTTTGGATGGTGGAACATATGATATACTGTTCGTTTGGTCGCCGTGGTAGGCTTAGTCGAGGTGCTCTCCGACGAAGTCTTCGCTGCAGTCTTCGTCATGGTTGACATACCACCATCAAGGGATTCGCAAAGACGCAGTGATGGCTTCAACAGTCTTTGCCTTCAACTGGCAGCTGACAAAGTCTCTGCAGTACCACCTGCAGCCCAACATTTAGATGGCGATGTCTCTGCCACAGTACATGACTAGGATAGTCTTCGCCTAGAACCATTGGTGGTCGAAATCTTGGCTGTATCTGACACTCTCGTACCACGGTGAGTCTCTGCTGCAGAACCATCTGCGGTCAAATAGCTGGTCGGTGGAGTTCCGCCACAATCGCTGCCACTGTCGATGTAGACACAGTGTGTGATTCATCACCTTCATCAATCCTGAAGTGTTATTCTCCCCTTCTCATAGATGATAATGTCTCGGCTGTCAATTGTCTGTGAGTTAGGTTATGACACGTGCCTTCATCTTCGTCGCCACTATCCTCATTGCTATTGTTTGGATCACACGGGGGCCTGATATTTCTCACGCGTGAAGTCGTCATCTTCTAGCACTGCCAGTACCTGATGAACAATAAATTCTTTCTGCCTCGGCATGCCAAGTTTCCCAACAACAAAAAGCAGATACATTTATGTATTTTACAATCAAAGCTTGTGCCCAAATTGAAAGACTCTCGAACCAGACTGCACAGTCCAACTTGACAACAATATGGAACTTTACAGGCCTAATCGGCCAATGTTTCACCAATTCTAGAAATCAAATAAAGACCTCGCAATACATATAGTACATATATTGTAAAGGACAACTTTAATTATGCATATGAACAAAATAATAACTCAGAAATTCATGCGTGCAATTTTCTAAGCTTGAAACTGAGTCATACAAAAACGCCCACCCTCTCGTGCCTAGCGTTCCATCAAGCAGCACTAAAATTTCCAAAATGACTGTTTATATTAGATAAAGTAATCGAAACAGTTGCAAAACATACTGACCTTCGTGTATGTTACGATAAACTTGTCGAATTAATGATTATATCCAAAATAATGAAGAGTTAGTATGTATAAATCTCACAACAAGCTACGGTAGGTCTTTGCAATAAACAAACGCCATCAACACGCTGAAAAATTATTTAAGTAGACCAGCATTAGTCCGGAAATGTTGTCTAGAGTCTGACAAACAATTTGATATAAAATACTTGTCAAATTAATGAATATTTGAATTTATTCGAAATGTTAAACTGCCCGTCCCATTTATGGGACGCTAGGCACAAATGGGTTAAACGTTTTAGTTCGAACAATGGCAAAACGTATGTGTTAGCGCTGATTCACATAAATTGCAGCATTCTTTGTGCATGTGCAAGTTGAATACAACGTATTTTTTAGTTTAGACAGATTATAAGAGTTTGCCAGTAGACAGTATATAATGATTTATTTCTTTATTTGAATTCCAGATTTGTACAGATAGAAAATGTTTTTACAATTTCTCTTCTTTAAAAATCGCTTTTACTTAAACCATTTCTTTGAAAGTGCGACGGAGAACTGTTTTTTTTAAAATACCAGGTGTCAATGGGTTTTACTGATCAACAAAAGCAACCTGGACATCCAACAACTCTACGACTCTCGGCTGATCCACATTCTTTGTGTTCAATTTCTGTCGTTGATAAAAGTGTGAAGCTGATGGACAAAGCAGATAATTCTCTGTCTAAATCCAAGGTATCAGAGAATCTGGTAAACTCAGTACCACATTGTTTCTGCTGACAAATTTTGTGGTTATAAATTAGTAGTGGCTCAAAACGTTTTAATTTGTCTTACTTCATTTTTTTCATGCATCAAGAGATTTCTGAGGACGCTAAGGCATAAGAATACGTAACTTTGAAAAGAAAACATATTTTGATGATTAAAACCAAGCAACATGTAACCTAACTGTTGTTGGATGTCAATATGTTTGTGCTTTGCACTGTAACTGCACGATCCTTCAAACTACAAGACTCTTTTTCTGATGAGTTTTCTTACACATTTTTAAGTATTGAATACATGTAGCAACAGTGTAGGTTAGATTTATGGTTTCACGATAATTTCTTTTTTTAATCTGTTATGCGCAGTAAACACGTTAACACATAGAAGTAACTGCTTGGCTGAAAAGTCATATTGGAAATAATCAGTGTAAGAATAGCTGAGAGCGAGGATGTAAAGCGCCAAATACTTTTCTACGGCCGTTCTATGACTGACGAAGAAGTGTTCTTTAATATATGAAAGAATTGTAATAGTTGATATGGGTGTAGACTAGTGTTTCAGTTTTTTTTATCATTTTAGTATATTCAGGTTGCAACTGAACCCGTAAAACAAATCTTTTCAGGTTTTTGGAATGCTGAAACAGTATGATATTCCACAAAATAAGTACAACCGATACCATGGCAGATTTCGAGATGAGGAAGATTGCGCCACAATTGCTGATGAATTAGGTAATTAAATTTATTCAGTCTGTGAACCCAAATTAATGCATCTTTTCTTTTATTATACACTTTGCGCTGTAGTTTAATCTTCCCCTTCAAATTTTTAAACTTCACGGTCCTGGTATGCCCGGAGTCACTGATGACAAATTTTTATTGAAAATCAATAGCTGATGCAATCCTTCAGTAGCTCCACTTGGTTGTCTACTTGTTTGTTCTAATGCTGTTCTACGGTACTTGGCCTACTTTTCGTATTTGTTCTCTTTTTGTAAAAATTTAAATAAATACCTTACAGTGTTCATTTATGTCCTAACAGAAAATAATAATGTTATGATTAAGTTTTTACTTACATCTTTATCCTTTCGTTTTTGATTTAATGCCGTTTTTACTCTTACGTTGGTGCCCTGGTCATTAGTAAGTTCATTTGTTCCCGTTAAACTGGTTTCCTAACGTCTGACTATCTGAATGCTCCTAGTAGTTCCTCAGTTTACGATAGCTTGTGGCATCAAAGGCCGTTGCCGTTGCCCTCCCCCTTTATCCAGGCTTGGGACTGGCACTACCCCCAAACAAGGCAGTGGCGGAGCTAATGAATGCTCCTTAAACGGGTTCCGAAATATGTACTCTGACATCATCTTAGACTGGTTCTCTAGCAAATTATCCCTAGCACTCTAGAAATTCTTCTTGTAATCGTACCATTTTATGTTATTGGTATCAGAAACTTTTCGGACCTACTTTGTTGAATATTTTAGTAAGAGCAACCTTAATTTCTTGGAACTTGCAATAAATTTTATTATGTTATGAATAATGCATGGTTTCTGCTGTGACTGAATAATTAATTTTCAGAGTTAAGCGATGATCCAGTGCCAATGGTTGATGCTCCATTAAGACCTCAACGACTCCAACGCTCAAAGCGAACGATTATGTATCCTGAAACTGTGCAGTCTGAATATGTCGACTCAAAAAAAGCATTCGTGGTGGGGATCTGGTAACATGTATAATTTATAGGTCTAACTTCAATCTTTGTGAAGGCCTTTTAACAGTTCTTGTTACTCTATGATGTATTAAAATGAATGGAGCTAAAGAAGGTTGTTCTCCAACATTCATGGGACATTTTTGGGAAGTCCTTCTTATACAGACAGTGTCATCGTAAGGAATTAGCTTTGCTGTACAGGAGTACATCCGTCATGGTCGTATGAAATCCAACGCAAGAGGTCAGCCTCAACTCTGAGGGCAATTGCAATCGCCCGTGACTTTCAAGTAGCATCCTCCCATACTCGGCAACTTTCGGGTTTTGGGGGCCCCATTTTCTCTTTTCCATTTCTATTTTTCCTGTCTTCTTGGCAAACAACTGATATTGTATAATAATGTAGGAGGGAATGGTACACCAGTTCATCTCTATCCCTTGTCGAAAATCATATACTGCCGCTTTTTGCCCGCTTGTATGGACCTGAGACCTGGACATGGAAATCTACTGTCACACAATTGTGGAACGTTCTGGCAACCTAGCTGTTTGGGAAAATTGCATGAAGTGCAATCAGGGCTTTACACTTTGCTGCATGACTGGTTACCTGCCAAGTGACGGACAGTGATGGTTGGGTTTGACCTGTACCTGCTAAACTTCAGCCTTCACTTAGTCTGAAGAGCAGATGATGACGATAAAGTATTTGGAGACCCTTCCTGAAGTGAAGGGACGAAGGACAGGAGAAGATAGGAGAATGTAGCCATGAAGCGTATTTGGGTGTTGCAACATGTCCCCCATCGGACAGGGATTGACATCTTTGTTCATAGTTAAATGTTATTAATACTTATTAATAATACTCAAATGATACGCAGTGGATTGTACTGACTGGGCAGTAGTGAATGTTAAATATTAATGTAATGTGACTTACACATGTACTGCACTGGTTCTTGTTGTTATTGTGTATTAATGTAACGGAACTGCTGTGTATATATAGCCTGCCAGCGTACATTGTAAACTGTTGTGGCCGAATTCAACTGTTGAACTGCTTTGTATAGGCCTATCATGACATTGTATGTATTCATATGGTACGATATGGTAGAACATTTGGAGTAAATGATTGGATGTTTTGTTTTCTGTTGCAGGACGCTGGAATGATTGTCCTGTCAGACTTGACTGTTGTGACCAGACCCTGTTCAAGACCGTTTGATTTTTATCATAAATATGGTGAAGGCAATGGATGTTTTATGGTGCTAGCTAGTCTAGATTTATTCGCTGTTGAAATTGTATGTTTAATATTGAACTTCAAGAACAAAAGCAATTTCCCAAGTAAGCGCTGAGATGTACTGGTGGGTATGAAGGTGTAGGAAGAACTTCTCTCATCTGTGTCTCAACACATGAGGGGATGTGACTAGTCCTCACCCTTGCCACCGGATCTTCCCACTGATAGAGTTCAGTCACTGTACTCATTATAGCTAAGTTGGCGAGGGGCGCAAGTGGAACGAAATGTGAAAAGAAGTTACTGTTACAGTTATTTGAACCCCGACCTTACCATTGATAACGCAGCACACTAATCACTAGACTAACACACAATCGTATTTTGAATTTCTCAGCAATGTAACATGAATGAGAGTGCATTTTGGTGAGATAGCTTGTTTACGTATGTTTTTCAGGCACTTTAGAAACATTTGCATTTCCAAACGGTGGTGATATAGAAATGGTGATGCCGATGATATTTGAAGAAGACATCAAACCTGAATCTGCGTTACCAAAGCCTAAGAGGAAGCAGACAAATTCTAATGAAATTCCCGTCTTACACCGCACATTCTTTCCAGAGTCATGGCTTTGGCGGCTCACTTCAGTCGGGTAAATAAACCTCATTTCATTGAGATGTAGCAAAGCTGTTTTTAATTACTTGATAGATTTCCTCCAAAGTTAATTATAGCCAAATATACATACATTTTTAGCTATATTGACCTGTTTGCAGTATGCTACAAATACGCCAATTAAGCAGACTGCATTGTACTCAGAGCAAGACTGTTTTTGCTTAGGCTTCGTAAACTTCTTTTCTTTTGCTCTCACTACCATAACTTTTTGTGCTGAAGAAATGTTTGCAGTCATGTTTACAAAATATCCGATCACTTTACACGTTACTTGGACATTTATCTGCAGTAGTGGAAAGTTTGATTTGCAATTTTTTTTAAATTCGAGAGTCTGACTTTTTGATATCTCAGCGATTCTGGGACTGATGACATTAACTTGGATCTTCCTCACACAATTACTGAGTGGATCGGAAATGGATTCTGCACAAATTCTCGGTCTGGGCTTGGAGTTGCATCACCATTTTCCATCAATGCCTTCCAGCCTTTCTTTTTGTCTTTCACACTTCCCTATTCGATGATTCGTGGCGAGAGAGTTGGCATACCTGTCTCTGTCTTCAATTACATGAATCAGTGCTTAAAGGTATGCATTTTTATTAGGTGTTCTACCGTAACATTTTGTTGGTACTCTTTCATTCAAAACTGTGCATGACCACTGAAGATTGAATAGTTGCAAACAAATATCTCAGTTTTAGCAAATGCCATCAGGTCATCGACTTATTACACCTTTAGAATTACCTATTGTGAATAGAGATTGTTTTACTAAAACGAAGAAGAATCAAATTATTGTAATGGAAACCTGTTAATTAAGGAATAACACTCATCATCAATTTCTTAGATTTTCATTTAACTTCTTGATATACCATATCCAAGATTTCGGTGCATTATGTCACTGTATTTTGCCTCTTAAAGCTGAAAATCTCAGGGTAGCTGTACTTTACTACTTCTGGCATTAGAGCTGTGCAGCTCTAAGTCCAGTTTAAGCTATGTGGGGAATATTTTCTTTTGATGTCATTGTTACGAATACATTTGTGCACATGCGCTTGTTGGTAAATGTTGTTGGAGTGTTTATTTTACCCATTCCTTAACTTGCTGTGAATGATGAAATAATGCCTAATAGGTAATCCAGTGCCTGTTTGCTTCAGGTGTTGAACATATATTTTAAGCTTTACTAAACATTTCCCTCTTCTGCTGTGGCACATATTTCCTACTGTTAGTCTTTCAAGTGCACCTCTATAAGTGAAGTATTAATAAATTTAAGTTGCGGTGTACTGTATTAACTTTAAGACCATAAAAGGAAAATAGCATGAAAATTAAAATGAAAAGGTGATGTATTTGCTGAAGGTTACGCTGTATGTGAACAACAGTACTGCGTTTGAACTAAACAACGACTCTCCTCTCACAGAACTCAGGGTCTGTGGACATCAGACAGAAACCCACACATACTATATTGTCCCACGTGAGCTTGGGAATATCAACTTCACAATAAAAGTAAGTTCACCTACTCTTTCTGTGATATCGTAGACAGATTATTGTTTATCATCATCATTGTATACTTTCGCCACATGTTATATGAATTGCAAACATTTTTGCAAAAGGTTTTATTGATTCCAGAAGTGAATTTATTTACTGCCTCTTTAAAATGTCTTCCTGACCAGCCTCAACAAAAGAGAAGTTTTCATGAATTGATCAAAAGTGCTTGCACAGTCCCTTTTGAAGAGAAGACGCAGATCTTGAGGAAGGCCAGATGGATGGGCCAGCCACTGAAAGGCACAACATCACACTGCCAAAGTGCTAGATGAAATATTGTGATACTTGAAATGATTTAACATTGAATGCAAGTTTGTCTGCATAGTTGACGATTGACAAGTCTTTGATGTTCGCTTTACTAGGTATGTAATGTAATGAGATCTAATGCAACTTGACATATCATTATAATAGGAAATATGACTTGGAGATAAGAAGAATTTTGTTTTCATAGTATCTTGATGCATTTTGGATGTTTTCTTTCTTAGGCTTCTTCAGTTGCTGCCGATAACCTTGAGACAAACTCGATCGAGGAACGAGAAATTATGACAGCAGAAGACATTATGACACAAAAGTTGCTGGTTGAGGTATGAATTTGTAATTAATACCAGGTGAAATTGGTGCACTTTGGTAGTGGATCATTCCAAATCTGTTTGCTGATTTTAACTTATTTTCTATTAAATGAGGTAAAGTACAGTTAATTCGTCTAGGGCAAAGTTTATAAGAAATTCTAAGTGATGCAGTTAGAAAGTAATTAAGCGGAACTTCTGTTCCTTCTGGGTGTGTCTATTGCTTGCCAGTCAATTGTATCTGCTTGTAACATGTATCATTCTTGAATTGGGATCAACAAACGAGATGAATGAAAAAATTCTTAACCCAAAATTCCTTGCTTCATTTGCCCTGGAAATTAACCTGTTAAGCGGACGTTTAGATGACTTTCTTTAACAATAGCGTAGATGATTTGAATTAAATATGATTTTAATAATTATATTATTTCTTTGTATTAAGAGGAAATTTTATCTTTTAGGCTGAAGGAAAAGAGGAAGAACAAACAAAAAGTGCATTCGTCTGTGCACCTGGTAAGAAGCATTAGCTTTTGTAATATAGTACACAATTTTGGTTTTCCAAAATGTTCATTGATTGTTGTCTTTTGTTCAGAACTGTCTGGAATTATGTAGAATGATGAGAAGAAGAGCAGTCCCTAGATCTAGCCCCTAAAGGCAGCCACTGGTATGAGTGTTAGCGACTTTATTTTTCTTGGCCTCGCCATATGAGATTGGGTGGCCAGTCCTCTCCCTTGCCGCCTGATCTTCTCATTGGCAGTGTACACGCAATATACTTATAGCTGAATCCACTAGCTAGTCGACCCGAATCGAGAAGTAAATTTCTGCCGTGACGGAAATTTGAATTCTCGACCTCACGATTGATAGGACAGCATTCTAACCCCTAGACTACTGCGTGTTCCTGTAGAATGAAGAATTAAACCATAAGGCACACAAGAGTGTCTCAGAGCTACTGACAATACGCATTTCTTTAGTATTCACATATTATTAAAGCAAAATTAACCATGCAGTAAAGAACTATGCCAAGAAGCAATTCAACTTTGTCGATACAGTTAATTCTTTGACATGAGCTCTTATCACCGGTGTTGTCTCAGATAACCAAAAAAGACTCACAGAATTGTTAGGAAATCTAACAAGCATACTTGTTCTGAAGAGCTTGTGCAGGTGGTAGAAAGACAGAGGATCATGTTTGTTGTAGGCAGTGCGAGATGGTGGAAAGGTTAATGTCGGCATGATTTTAAGATATTTTATTATCGTCAAACAGCCATTTCGCAAAAATTTCTTAGCATCCTTTGCAGAGAATAGATGAAAATTTAAACTAATTTCCATTTATTTAGCATACACATGAATGCTTTAGAAAGCCTATTAATGAATGGTAACTGTTACAAAAAATTATAATTTCTTCTGAAATTTCTTTCAAACCACGATATATTTAGTTTAAAATTGATTGAATTGGAAGCATTTTATGATTTCAGCTGAGGGATCATTCTCAGTTGGTTTGCCTGATGGATTGGTAGAGGGCTCTGTGAAGTCGTTTACCAGCGTCATTGGTAAGAGACATATTTGATATTACAAAAGGAACAGACTTGGATCATAATTCTGTTAATTGAAGTGAATATAACTTGATTAAAATCATTAGGCCTAGAAGACTGGAAAATGGTTGCACAGTTTGAAATCACTGGCATCTGATTGCTAATGCAATAACTTTGTTCAAAATTGGAATAAGAAAATCTATTTATTTCTCGGCTGCTGCTGTATCGATGTTAAAAATATTGCTACATGATGCTTCATTTGGGTTTTTGTGCCTTATTTACACAAGAAAGAATGGTCGAGTATACCAGAACTTTGTGCATTTATGCATACTATGTTCGTGACGTAGTTGATTCAGCAAAATCAAGTACACTGGAAGCACTTATCAGATCCTCTGATAGGTACTCTAAGTACTAATCTGGTGCTCTAAAAGGTACTGGAAACAAGTGCTCTGAAATGTACTGTTAACACTTATCAGGTTCTCTGAATGTTACTCTAAACACTTTTGAGGCACGCTGAAAGGTACTGTACACATGTATATTTACAGCACATTGAGTCTTGATGTTGCACTGAAATGTTCAGATGCAAAACTTTGCATCTTGAATTCCGCTACTAATGGCATATGGTTTCTTAACACTGTCTAATGCCTTAGTGTATGTGATACGTTATCATAATCTTCAGATTTCTTCAGCGTCCAGAAAAGCTACATGTAAATATGGGAACCAGTTTTAGTGAGGCAGGTAAGTTCAGATTCGGTTTTGTGGTGAGAACCGAAGGCCTAGCCAGTAGACAGACGCACGGCTATGGTGTGGTGCTATAGAAATTTTGCCAGTACAGCTAATATACTGACGCATTTTCTGTGCTTTATCCAGGTGATGTTATGGGGCCAACTCTGACCGGTTTGGAGTCGCTGCTTGCACTTCCAACTGGCTGTGGAGAACAGAATATGCTCAAATTTTCACCAAACATTTTCATTTTGCAATATCTGCAGAAAACAAATAGCCTGACTGAAAACATAAGAGCCAAAGCTGTTGAATTTCTCCAAATAGGTCAGCAACTGAGGTTTATGTCTTGTGTAATATATACATAATTATTTTTTGTTTTAATGAGTGGCATTAAATAAACTGAACTCTTTGATTCAGTTTTCCAGTGTGGTTGATAAATATGCAATCTTGCATTGCATGCCTTTATGCATAATGATTTTATTTGGAACAACAGATATTTGTGGCCAAGGGTTGTCTGTCCATCAGTCATTTCAGACTTACTGAGTACTAAACCATTCCTGTGTAGGTCTGCACATCAGGCATCGTGGCTTTTCAGTGATTTTTATTTTGAATGATGCAGGTTATCAGCGCGAGTTGACATATCGTCATAAGGACGGGTCCTACAGCGCATTTGGTGAATCAGATGGAGAGGGCAGCATCTGGTTGACAGCTTTTGTTGTTAAGTCATTTGCTCAGGCTCAGCCTTTCATCTACATTGACCAGGAGGACCTCCAGAAAAGTATCAAATGGATCACATCGATACAGCTGGAAAACGGATGCTTTCCTCAGGCAAGTTTTCCGATTGGTCTTCTGTGCTTCGTGCATGGTTCAAAGCTGTGTTTGTATATTTGTATGTATGTGAACACTTTGTAGCCCTTTTAAGAACCTAACAAAGGTGTTTAAGCCAGTGGAGATTTTACAAGTACTGACTTGCTTTGTTTTAGTCTGACAAGGCTGTTTTACTTTGAATAATAAAATGTATAACTACCTTTTTTTCAGTTTTTCAGAGTTTTGAAAGGTAGAGTTTTCCTAGGATTGTTAGCACTGAATACCTAGAGCCACATTAGAATGGACTACTCGTTATGGAACCTCTATGAAGTTAAGGAAATGATATCTGATGTGGAAAGCATCATTTGGTAGTGCTGATGCTGCAGAGGTCTATCTACAGAAAGGATCAAAGTGTTAACTCTTTTCTGGAACAGGTTGGTCGAGTCCTGCATAAAGACATGAAAGGTGGAATGGCTGGAAATGATGACAATTTTGCAGCTCTCACGGCCTATATTCTGATTGCGCTTATGGAAGCAGGATTGTCTCCTCAGGTAGTTTTAATACTCCGTAGAATCTCACTGTTTTCTCCGTCAATTATCACTGTATTTCTGTATATGTGAAATAAGCATATTTTAAGTACATCACAAAACGCTGCACATATGACTGTAAGAAATATAAATAAATGTGATTTCAGGCAGTTTGAAACTGTATTATTGATAATTTAGCACACGAAAAAACAGAAGTGACATACTGCGCGAGGTAGCCACGATGGGTGTAAACACACAAGTTGGCAATTTTGAATTACTGAATATGTCTTCATTTTCTTAATAATCTGTTGTATGGTGCCTTTGGAAACCTCTTAAGAGCACTCTGTTACGTTAAGACTTTTTGGAAGTATGTCCAGCTTGTAGTAAAATTGTATTTCTAGAATTGGAAAATTAGGCAGATTCATGAGATTCTGACCGAAGAACACCCATTCACAATCGACATTTTGGTGCTCTACGCAGGGTTATATTTTTTGTTGCTATTATTTTATTTCTTTGGTTTTGCATATCAGATTTGACTCATGCAAGTCCTCACTTCTCACTTGAACCATTCTTCTTGAACAGGCTCATCCCATAAATTGGCTCCATTTGGCCTAATACGAATAACTTTCCATTAAAGACACATTTATTTCTTAGTAACTAATAACCACCTACAGATCACCTCAGACGGGTTTTTATGATAGGCCTACGCTCAACAAATGTTCTCTTAACTTTCGGCTTGCTATTACATTTCATGGGAATTATTGTTTTACTTTTTATCAAAATTAAAATTGGATGTGTTTGTATGGAATTTTTTCTTGGAAACAGGATCCTGTAATTTTGCAAGCAGTTCAGTGCTTGGAAATACAACAAGTACCAGTATGGGACGTGTACACTCAGTCTCTCATGGCATATGCATACACCATGTGGAATCGCAATGAAACCAAACGAGCCGAAATTATGAACGCCTTGGCAGCAAAAGTCATAGCAGCTGGTAAGATGTGGCTGGGTTAGTTGTGTTGTTTAGCTTACAAGTTGTGCTTTATTACCTAGATTTAGATTAGTACATGCAGTGATGTTTTGTGTTTATCATTATAAATACAACGAGTCGCAAGCATTCTATGTCTCCACTCCAGGTACTTTGAGTGGCACGTGTGGTATGTTCGGAGCATAATCAAAGCAGGCACTGAATGCACCATGAATTACAGTTATTGTAATCTTAGCATAAGATATATTTGTGATAAACTGTTAGATGGTGACTTGTGGTGTGGGGTAGGGGCATTGGTGAGAAGTTTTCTAAAGGATTGCAATATAGGAGCTGTATTGTAAGTTCAAACTTTCTGTATGCTTCTTGAAGAGCGTGTAAGATTATGCAACATAATCTAAAGTTATCACAGATTTATGTAATGGCCATTTCTGTCATCTAAGGGTTTCCCAGAGTACATGTAGCTAGTGCATAAATGTCTGAAACATTGCATTGTGTTACACTGGATATTCATCTGTGCTGGCAATGTGCACTGGGCTGCCGTGTCAGTATTCCAATTAAAGATCATTAAACTTATTTGTCAGATGGAATGAAGCACTGGAATATGCCAAATGATTCGTCTTCATCTCCAGCCGCCACAGAGATGACTTCCTATGTTCTGCTCGCCATGCTGCATAACTCCGAGCCGGAAGTGATCGTTGAAGCCACTCCTGTCGTACGTTGGTTGTCCACTCAGAGAAATGGCCAGGGCGGGTTTTCATCTACCCAGGTTAGTCTTAGCAAATCGTGCGACTAAGAAAAATAAGAACACGACAAGCTTCATTCATTTGTTTACAATTCAAATACTGAATCCTTACATAGGTATTATTTTCTACCATTTATTTCATTTATGTACGGTCAAGTAAGGTAATGTGATTATAATTACTTAGGACATTTGAACCTGTTGTAATTACTATTGAACTGATGTATTCTCTTTAAATAAAACAAAAAGCATGAAATTACCATATATCAATGTTCCCATCTGTGTTCTGGGAATGTCTGAGAAATAGGTAAGCTCTCATATTACAAGCGAAATGTAGGGAAGGTGCTTATATGGTGTTCTGTGGCCCTTGTCCTGGGAATGGACACGGCCAGTGCATCACAGGACTTGGCGTTTACTTTCCAGTTTATGCTGGTACCAAATTATACTTCTTGGTGGCAGAGACAAAATTGAGTAAACAACGGAGTTTGGTCAACTGCCTACAACACACAATCTTTTACATACTGAGCAAGCGCGCTTCCATATAGACCACCATATCCACAATATTTGCATGAATCCACATAGTAAATGCATGATTACAAACATTACATTGCACTTAGCGTTTTGGCTTTACTAAATGCTGCCATATATTGTGTTACAGGACACGGTGCTTGCTCTGCAGGCGCTTGCACAGTTTGCTGCTCTGTTGTACAACGGCGACTTTGATGCACGAGTGATGTTAACTGGCACTGCTTGGAATTACAATGTCTCTGTCACAAATGATAATCGCCTGCTGCTACAGAAGCAAGAGGGACAGACTTTGCCTTCGACACTAAATTATGCTGTTTCAGGAACTGGATGTGTGCTTTTGCAGGTATTTACACCTTCAGATAAGTAAATATTATCTCCTGTCTTACCCATATTCTAAAATCAAAGTTTGAATGAGCAACAGTTTTTAACATTTTTTCTTACTGTAAACTGAATTCTCATTTTGCTGTTTCAATATTGAGTATTTTGGCATTGAATAATTTTTTTGGGTAGAAATGTACCAGTAGTTTTAAGAATGGACGATAATTTTAAGACTGCTTGACATTTTAAAATTGAATAATTTTATAGGAAAATTTGTGAATATTTTAGAATTAAATTTTTTGGGTATTAAGGGAATTTTGAAGTGGATGTTGTTTTTAGGCTTCTGTAAAGTACAACATAATAACTTACCAGAAGGAACAGGAAACCACTTTCCTGTTGAGAGTTGACGTACATAGATCAAAAAACAACAACTGCAAGGAGCGAATACTGAAGATTTGTACTAGGTACAAGAATTTAAATCATAGTGCAAAACACAAAAATTAATGATCAGCCTACTTATTTGATTATTGTCTTTGGAGTTGAATTTTGCTGTATTGCATTCTATGTTTTCGAAATGTTATCTCTGCTCCCATTTGCTATAATGCATTGTGTATTGTGCAGTGTGTACTTGTCATTATTGTATGTCCTGTAACTAGTCTCCCTGCATCGAAAAACATCTGCATGCAAGTTCAGCAAAATATCCCTTTGGGAAAATGCTCTTTTCTCTGTTGTTTCTTCCTACTTTGCTTCTGCCTTCTAAATTCTCCCCTTCTCCTGCCTCTTCGTCTCCCTGTTTTGTCCCTGTGTTTGTATCTGGCCATACACAAAGAATTACTTGGTTCTCATATTAATCCTTTGCTGTGGCCTGTTGTAATGTGCTAAATGGACTAATGGACCATGTATGGACACTAAGTATTTTATTAATTTATTGTTATAAATCTTTATTATTTGCAATCTTGCCACAAAATGCAAAATAGTGTAATCGCACAATTCATGTAGAGCCTTCTGCGTGGTTTTCATGTGAAGCCTCAGAGCTTTTATGAAGTAACATTAATTTACAGACCACGGATTGAACTGGTACCTTTGTGCATTTTAACTGTGGCATCAACTTACATCAAATTGTTTTCATTGTTTTCGAAGTTACAATGGTGTGGATAACGCATCCAACATGGCAGTGATTGCTGTCAAAATGGTTTCAGGATGGATTCCAGACAAAGATTCCATCAAGAAGGTATTCTGTGTTTACGACCAGTTTAACATAGCAAGCGTAACTTTAGTCACTACTGCAGAAAAATAATACTGATGTTACCTGTGATCATTACTGTGGAAGTGATACCCTTGCTCGTAAAAATCTTTTGCAGTTCTTAATGAAAATCTTTCAAATTCTTTATAAATTCTAATAGACATCAATAACGATAACAGCAAGAATCCTTGTTAGAAACTTACGTAACAGGAATATTTTCATTATCACAACAGCATTAACAAAATCGTTACCAAAATTTTAATAAGTTGCAACAGAGAATGCATGGTGATTTTAATTTCTATCATGTATTTACATAAAATTTTCTTTGTGGTTGGTTTATAGTTCGGGCCTGTAAATGTTTTTTTATTATGGATATTTTCCTTCTAATGCGGAGATACCGGTATTACAAAGTCAGACATGCAGATACCCAAAATGACACGTCCTAACATGAGCATATGACCCCTGTACTTAAATCTTTGCACTGGCTTCCTGTTCAACAAAGGATTTCTTTCAAATTTTGGCTTATAGTTTATAAAATCACAAACCTAAGATCCAGCCTCAATCTCCAGATCAGTCGTTATTCAAGTAGGTCATCTGTTTGTCTTTCTCTAGATAGATAGATAGATAGATTCCACCATGGGTTCAACGCCCGTAGGTGCCGGTACTGATCTCCGGTTTCAATGCCATCAGTCCTTAGGTGGCCACTAGTGACCATACATCGGCGGTAGATGGCAAGTCTTACCCGCCGAACCCAAGGTTATCTACGCAGTGAAACTGCTACTCATTTTACTACTGCCCTCTGGCGAGTAGCGGCTGAGTCGACCTTTATGGGGCAAGCGGGTCATCTGTTTGTCTTTCTCTGGTTGTGCCCAAAACTAGAACTGTTCTTGGTGAACGAGCATTTTCGTTTGGTGGTTCTAAATTTTAGAAACGGATGCTCTTGCTGCATATGTTCGTTCTGCTCAGTCTATTGTGTCATTTCAGTCTCAACTTTTGACTTACCTTTTCGGTTGGTTTGTCCGCCGTAGGTTTGCTTTCTTTTTTTATCAGACTGACTTTCTAGATATTGACCTGACTGCGGTTTGATTTGGTGCACCATCGGGTGATTCTTTGTGGATTAGACACAGGTGGTATAGAGATTACTAATTACAGTTACAATGCATTTTTCGTATCTTGTCAATCAACTACTAACATTTCTACTTAGACACTAGATATTTTCATATTTTCATTAAAAAAATAGTAAAAGTAATAATGCATGTTTTAATCTGCATGTAAGTTTAAATGTTACAACTCGATATCCATTATTGGCCTACATTTATTTATTTATTTATTATTATTATTATTATTACTTTTATTACCAACTTGCCTATTTATTGTGTGCTGTCACATCCTTTAAGTAAGCAAGCAAGGGTACATCAGTACAGCTGATGACAAAGGAATAAATAGTACTGGATTTGCACAAATCTATGTAAGAAGTTTATATGTTTCAGCTAACAAATTTTGTTGGTTTGAGGCTGAAAAGATTCGAAATTGACAAGAGCATTGTGCATCTGTACTTTGAAGAGGTGAGTATAACTCATCATGTTTCATTCTTAGACGTAGTATAGGCCTATGTAGCATGTTTTGATTTCTTCCTTTAGCTTAACCATCTTTATGTCTATATTGTTGAATTAAATATGTATAAGTAAAGATTTAGGACACACGTGCCGATAATGCAACCGGTGCTGCGCTGAGTGGCAATGTTTATCAATAAGCGAATCATCTTTATTTATAAACACCCAAATCTGACAATAAAATGGCTTGACAGCTGAGGAATCAGGTGCAGCTCTTATGCAAAAAGAAAGTATTAGGAGATACAGCTACCAAATATTTATTTATTTATTGGGTGATTACAGTGTTTAGTGGCAAATGTTTTAGAAAATCAATTCAGAATAATGCCTGATGATTTAATTCTTATGGAAGTGATACGTCGACTCCTGTTGGTAATATGTCTCCAACATTTTTTGTAGCTTGGCAAAGCTGAGAAATGCTTTTCATTTCTTGTGCACCAAAACATTATAGTTACTAAGACGAAACCAGCTCTCGTCCACGTCTACGATTACTACAAACCAAGTCAGTATGAACAGCAAAAGTCTACACTAATCTCTGTTGACTAATATAACACTCGTATTTGAGAGGCTTTAAAAGGCACTAAGCAAACGTCAAATTACATCACCATTGTGATGGTGGACAAAGGATTGAGGGATGCTGGAGTTGATTCTGTTAGGGCATAACTAACACATGTGACGCGGTAGCTATTGGTGTTGAGCGTTTGCCCTGTAATGCGGAGTATCTGGCTTCGAGTCTTCCCTGAGATGTTATCGTGTATGGACGTTGAGCAAGTGCTCGAAACTCAATTGCACAGTGTCCACGAATTGATGCTTTTGCGTTAGGTAGTGGTGCTTAACAATATGTTTGACTTGTTGCTGTTGGGTAAGTGGGTTGTCAAAAGCATCCTACAAGTATGTGTTTTCTTACAATTTGTTACTTGTTTTCTTATTAATTATAATGAAAATTTTCCGCATTTAAGAGTGTTCAAGTCTGCCTTTTTCTGCTTTTTGAGCACTTCGCTCAAATATCCCTACTAGAGGGACTGGAATCACTCGCATTCTTGCTTTCGTCAGCTGTAGGGTTGAATTCTTCAATGCTAATTTAAGCCAAAACCAACTGACACGACTTTGTAGGTGCTGCACTGATTCTGCTGTTGTGATCCTTAGCCAAGGTTGACTAGCGAGCATGGTACACTCAAACGTCAGTGGATGTCGAGGATAACCATCTTTTATTAAGTGCCTCATTCAGCTGTTGTTGTATATCAGTTGTATATTTATTTCCCAAATTCTGTGATTAGGTTTGTCTGCTTATGATGATTACTCCATCGCAACTACATGTGGAACAAAGCAAGAGATTAAGGAAGCAGGAAATGATCCTTTAGGATCGAAAAACATCACCCAAAAGAGATTACCAAAAGTAAGATTTCCAAGAATAACAAACACAGCTGACTGAATTTTTGTCTGTTGTATAAGAGTTGAAAGAACGTGAGATTAAGTAGTACACTAAAATTCATAATGTTATACTGACTTAATGAAAATTTGTAACGTTTATGCATGTATGTGTGTATGCAAGAGATTTTCAATTCATTATTCTTTGCCATTACATGTACATTGATAATAAAATGAAGGATGTTAACTGATAAGTGGACAGTTCAGTCATTTATGCTATATTTAACAAAGCGTTTTACTGAAAAATGGCATGAACTGCCTTGCTTTTTTAGAAGCCTTCACACACAAAATGTCCAACCTGTACCTGGCACAACTTGACTGAAGTAAAAGGAAAATTCTGCAGCACACCTCACGGTCAGTAGATAACACCGAGAAAAATGGTGAGAGGATTTGTGATAAAACTTCCTACAAAAAGTGTTGTTTTTCAATATTTCCTATAATAGGTTTAATGGAGAGATTATTTTAAAAACATTACTACAGTTTTATCTCTTTTATGTGGAAAGCTGTGATGATTGAGTGGTAACATAGCAAAAGGAACTCAGTTATTGACTTCATGAGTGTTAAGTAATGTAGGTGGCTTAATGTCCAATAAGGGTTAAAATCTAAAGATATCCTGGAACATTGGGTGATCAAGTTATTGAGTACAGTAAGGTTGATCTGTTGACTGCAGTAATACCTTTAAGACGTTTGAATGTATTTACAGCATATGAAGCGGTGGTTGTCAATCGAACAACGTTGAATGTGCTGAAAGAGATGCATTCCAATGTCGAAATTAACAAGAACGTCAGATACAGTTTGGCACCCAAATGTGCCAATAAATGTGCTGTGCTTAAAAGAGGTACGTGAAAACCTGAGTTTATGTGTCAATTTTTAAAATATATGTATGATGGATGTTTATTCGTATTCGTACAGCGCCGTTAAAGAACCTCTCAAAGGTGCTGAACGTTGCAGTGACTTAGTGTTCTCATTGCCTACAGGATGTTACAATTCGATAAGAATGTCTAGTTCATCATCATTACTCGTGTCCTTGTATAGTCATCCCATGAATGAGAAATGTACTTACGGTAGTGGTTATTTTTTGTATTAACCTTAATGAATTAATGTAGGTGTATCTATACCCCCTTTAGTATTCCATGATCTGCTAGCGTTGTGCTGTCAGTTCCATATGATGTTGGTCGTTAGCCAACGAGGAAATGCCGTCTGCTTTTCCAGAACCTTACCTTTATGCTCAAGCTCTCGAGATGGCGCTATAGGCAGGGCTTTTATTGCATGCTCAGGCACTGCTATTAGTTGATTATGCTCCTGTATAGCAGGGTAAATATAAAAATATAGCAACAAAATTTTTTAAAAGTATTAAAAAATAATTTTTAAAAATAAATAAATAATAGGGAGACGTCATTTCTTTTCCAATACCTTTAACTTTTCCATGGCCATATGGTACTTCAATGCGACTGCCTTTCAAGGTACCTTCACAGAGAGGAGTACTAGCAGACTGGCCAACCAAATCAATGTTCCAGAAACTTTTTTCCTAGTCCTGGAGGGATCCTGTGTACCTTGGGTAGAGAAAATAACTGTTATAAACATAATTACTGAACCTTATAGCCTCAATTTATAGCTGCACAAACTGTTCTAGTCCTGATTTTTTAACTTGACACAGGTGCACAAGTGGTGTTCATGCTGCCAAAGCCAATCAGCATGAGAAAGCAACCTGTGTCACTTAAGTTAAAGACCAACGTTGCAGTTGTAGAAAGATCCAAAATCGGTTTGATAGCTGCAACACAGAATATGACCATCTGTCCATAGAGGCCACTCGCACCTGGACGAATCTGATGATGAGGTGGTCTGCTGAACATATGTAACTTTGTGTAACTTGTGTACATTTCTACTTTCACTGATACATGTATTTGATATTGTTTGAGTAAGAGGATGTAACAGAATTCACTGAACTGAAAGATGGAATGAATACAAATGGCTAAGTCTCATACGGTAGTCAAAGTAATTCTGTGTTTTTATTTTAATTAATTTTACAAGCAGTTGGAAAACTTTATTTTTCTATGAACATTTGCTTTTCTGTATAAATTGAGACCACTTCGGAGGGGGCAAGTTGTGTAAAAATAAATTGTAATCATTTCATTACAACAAAATTTCTGCCTATAAAACGTTTGATATCAATGAGCTATTGGTGGCTTTATCGCCAAAACTAAACTGATATAGCCTAGTCTATTCCATTTTTATGCTTAAGTTCTCACAATCAACAAATCTTGGTTGCTCTCCCCATGTTATGTCATGTAGGAGTATGCCATGCGGGGTGGAAATTTTAGCCCAGGCTTGACTGGCATCAGAGAACTGGAACGCACACTTAAGCCGGCAGCAAATGTGATTGCCTTGAACCAGTTGACAAAGCCAAGGAATGTCGTACTGTACTAGTTTCGGGTGTAAAGTAAGGTGCAACATTCACAAGTGAGGGGGAA
Source organism: Norana najaformis (assembly GCA_964023275.1). NCBI lineage: Eukaryota > Metazoa > Annelida > Clitellata > Crassiclitellata > Hormogastridae > Norana > Norana najaformis. The sequence goes on from OZ029925.1 coordinate 10,428,617, forward strand.
CTGACGTATACGTAATCTTGAGTGAAATATATAAGCAAGGAGGCAACAGTTTGGCTGAACCAAATGCAATATATTCTAAATCATGATATATTTTAATTGGACACCGATAAGAAGCTAATGGAATTCTGGCAGTTACAGAGGTGGCAAGTTGAAATATGGAGGTTTAGTTGGCCAGGGCGTTCCGAACCATTTGTAATTTGTGCAAATACATCTTTCTAACAGCAGAAATAAAAACAATTGTGGCATTAGCTATTGGGTAATCATAATATTTAATATCAAACCCTATTCCCTAAACTCACCATTATTCAGTTAAGCACTCTGATTGCTTCTCCACGAGTCTCCCAAGAATTAGAACTGTTCATGGTTAACAAGATATTTCAGTTGCTGGGACAAGGCTGTAGAAGTCTATCTCCAAAATATCCATTCAACTCGTTCCTTAAATTTCTCTTTGACCAGAATGCTTAGCTTCTAGTTTGGATGTAACATGATGCAAGCTATTTTCCAGTGAGATGATAATTTGCTATTTGACTGTGAAAACATGCTTACATCTCAGTAAAAAAGGTTCTAATAGTCATTTGCTTCTGTATTATAAAATATTGTACCTTGGTTTAAAGTTATACATATATTATGCTTTATAATAAAATTGTATTTCTTAGTTTACATTTATATAATTATGGTATATATATATATATATATATATAGCCAAGAAAATTCCAGTGTCATAGAACTGATCTAACCACCTAGTTGATAGTTTCTGGTGATCATTATGCATTTAAGTGTTGTATGCTTAGATTGGATTTGCTTAATTTTTATTTGGAACTTGTTTGTCTTGATCCATGTTTTTTCGCATTAATCAGCATTAGTGAAGTTACTGTGATTGGATGTTTCCCCTTTATTCTCGGATTTCACTACCACTCTCAGTTTCTTCTGCAACAGTTTCCTTGGTTTCACCTTTCACTTGTTCTTCATTTACTGCGCTTAACTGAAGTGAAACTCCTTCAGATAGGACTTCACTCCCATCCACTTCTGCACCTTCAACAGGACCATGAGTAATTGTTTTAAAGCCATTTTTGTTCACTGTAAAGTCAAGCTCGTCATCATTCCCAAAGTTGTGCCCAGCGGAGGTAAATTCACTTTCTTCACCTGAAACAGCCTTCAATTCGTCAGCCATTAATTGTAGGTCATCTAGAATGTGATTGTGTAACTCGAGTCCACTGTTTTCAGCCATCAGACCAGTTTCTTTGTCATCTGTTGTCAATCCTTCAACATGTAAGGTGTAGTCTGCTCTGTGTATGTCAAAGTCCGTTGGGATGCTGTCAGAACTGTTAACAGTTTCCTCGTTTTTGCTTAATGCCTCAATTTCCTTCAGCTCTTCATCTAGCGCCAGAACTTTGTTTGTTGGTTCCCAGATGTTGCTGTTATCCAGTTCCATTGGTAATTCAGTATCCCGAACCTCTACAGTATTTACACTGGTTTCTGTCAATATAAGGTCTTTGTTTTCCTCGAACTTTCTTTTTGCCATTTCCATTAGTTGGTTTCGAAACAGGTAGTTGGTTTTGGCAGAGGGATTGGAGTCCTTTGATAATTGCACTACAAGACACAACAGAAGCTTCTGAAATAGGTCTGTCAGAAGACCAAATCCAATGCAGACTGCACAGCTGAATGACCTCCTAACAGACTACACATAAATTATTATTCGATTTTGGAAGCTCACAATTAGATTATGTATGCCTGAATTCATCTGGATTTTTTTATGCCTTTAGGAATCTGTCCAAGGCCGTGAGAATACCTCAGAAACACTAAAAGAACATTTCTTTAAGCATGCATAGTTGACTATTAAATGTGCATCCGAGTTATAATTCATAATTGTTAATGAACTTTAGCATATAATACATGCTGTAATATGCTTATGCGATTAACGAGGTACTACCTAAGGTAAATGATTGCCATGCATACAGCCATATCAGACAGCAGGCCATTTGGCCCAGGCATCAACCTGAAATATGTGGCTCCCTAAGATATGATGGCGCCACAACCGGCCTGGCAGTTATGCATGTATACATAGCATGGACCTAAAAGCCTCGTACCATATCTCAACACATATATATATATATATATCTAAATGATGGCATTCCAAAGACATGCAAAGCGTGCAGGTATATAGTGCATCAGCACAATTTGCTTTAACAAATAAAAATTTAAAATACTTGAATACTAGGTAGACACGTATGGTGTTGTATGCTCACAAACTAAATGCAAAAAAGGGAGAAACTTGACAAAGAAACGGTGACAATGAGACCTTGGTGAGGTGCAAGCGATTTGCATCTTGTTCGCACAAGAAGGGATCCACGGATGCCATACGGGTCAGATGCATATGAACTTTTCGTCTTCTCAACGGCTGTTGCAAGTTTCTTTTGAAACATCTGGAGTTTTTCAGCATCTATTTTGTCATCCAGTTTTCTAAAATTGTTAGGGAAAACAATACATCAATACCGCTAAAAAATGTTAGTAAGTGACCTTGTTTGGCTCGGCGTTTATCACTCAGATACCGAAACACATTGGTATTGGTGTAGACTTCTAATGCCATAAAGCAACCCTGTTGGTAGCGCTTGAACTAGCTGTAGAGTAGTAGATGGACCTTTTCGGATATTCCTGCTTGGAAGTGTATTGTGTGTCTCTGGTCAAAGAAATTGTAAGTGGTGCATAGAAATGCAGAGTTGTATTAGTATTAGTGTAATCACCTGTTACAATTCGTTCGCTTGCAGCAGATGTTGTTATAACCTTGATAGGATGGAAGAAGCCCTCTCAACGTATTCATGTCGCACTGTGAAATAAACCACAGAAACTGAAAACTGACTGGCATTTTATCCTTTTTAAGTTTCCAAAAAACATCAAGATTGTCGGCAACAGTCTCCCAGTCATACAACTTGCTAAACATCGACCCATATATTTAAACCTGAAAGTGCGTGTAGGCCTTCCAATAGTGTTGTAGGCAGATGAAAACTTAACCTCGAACCAATCCCATTTTACGGTTGTTGTAACAGTCGTATTATATGAGGTGTTAATTATCAGTGATTCATTTGTTGGCGCTGTCACAGTACAGTAATCCGCAGAACTGTAACAAAATTCGGAGAATGCTGCTTCGCGGTTGCCGGACCTGCGGCGTGGAACAGTTTTCCTGAGTATATGTATATGTCACTGGAGGCATTTAAATCACGGCTGAAAACATTCCTTTTCAGCTTATCCTTTGACGGCTGAATGCACTGGTGAATGTACCTCGGTAGTGTTACGGCACTATATAAATTGTCTTATTATTATTATTATAAAATTCTTACTTTACAAATATTTTTGAAGATGTAGCGTAGGCTGTAGTTTGAACAGCTATCCTCGGCGCACAAACGTATTTCTTTGGCCACAATATCCTTGAGTGGAGTTTGAAAAGGATTGCATCTGAGATCAGATAACGGAAAGCACCTCGTTTGGTTCAAAAGATGCTCACATCGTGGTGCACCTTTGTCAGCATTGTTTGTGTAAGTGAACTTTCGACAACTCAGCCTAAAAACAGAAATGCTTTGTGTATGCCTATCATCATTTCACTGATTTCACTAGTTTGTTATGCACAGTGTGTGGCTGTTCTTAACCGAGTTATGGAACAGTGATTCCAAACACGGGATCAGCTATCAACCGTGGATGGGTTTCATTGGTCATTATTACGTCTGTGATGATTCCCCACAGAAGACTTCTCCAGCCCTGCAATCATGATTCAACATGCTTAATTTGGAAACTTCTTGAAATTGCACATGATTTGCGGTAAATATTAAGTGATTTTAAAAGGTTGCTATGTAGGCCTAATATTTATCCGATTACACTACATTTGTTCAAGTTGTCCTACTATTTCATTTCTTCAAGTTGTTCTATTTTTCATAGGACTTCAGTATTCCAAAAATAGATCTTTGGCAAAAATTCCATATGCCATTATCTCTATTCAGTCATACAGATAAGTACTTAAAATTTTTTTTAATGTTTTGAGTCAGTGAAAAGTTCATACTGTGGATACAGAAGGCATTCAGTTTTAGTGCAGTTATTATCAGTTAGATGGTTCTTGAAAGTGCATTTCTTTTTGGAAGTCTGAAAAGAAATAATGCAATTTATTAGATGGATACCAGTTTTCAAGGTTTAAACCCCAGCTACCCACTCTTCAGTAGCCTACATCTCTGCACAGCTGGCTCCAGCTAACATGCATCATACTTTAGGTCAAACTGGGTAGCAGAGCTTACAAGGAGGCAAGATATAAAGTAAGAATGTTGCTGCATGACAAAAAGCAATAAACATCAAGACACTTAATACATGGCCTTCAAGTACCTCAAAAAAGCACTGTATAACTGGAGCAAAGACACCTGCTAATTGTGCTACATGTTTGATGTATAAGCAACTAGAACGGTAAAGTAATCAAGGAAAAATTGAAGGATGGTCTGATACTTAAATTGTAACATCGTCAGTAATGTTCCAAGTTAAGGCAGAAAACTTGTAAAAGAAAACTGACAGCACTTCTGCATCTGGTACATTGTTAATAAAGAATGCTGAAGACATTCTGAGAAGCTGTTAGGTATGTAGGAGTGCTACAAGCATTCTGTTACCTTAATAAATTATAATACATTACAAGACAAATATAAAATAGTGAGTTTTAATAACAGCTGGTATAATGGCTGATATAACGCTATGATAAAAGTGATTAGGCATAGGTTAGATTACCCGTCATAGGACTGAATAGAGCTTTATTAGAATTTTTAAATTTATCATACCAAATAACTCACTTCTAAATGTGTCATACCTTGGTCTTGCCTTCAAGTGACGGCCATAAACCAGTTGTAGTTGTTCCTTTTTTGTGATGTGGAAGTGCCATCTTCTCAACATGATGTTGTCTCTCATGCAATACGACAGGAAACCTGTCCCTCTGAAGCTTACAGTTCCATTACTCCTAATAAATAATTGCATAATGTTATTACCGGTATTCCGCAAAGATGGCAGTACAGTCACTGCAGGGGGCTCAAGATTGAATTTACCAGTGGAAAAACTATCTCTAACACAACCTCACACACATTCCACAACATAAGGCTTTCCATTTTTGCCTTCCATTTTTAAAGCTGATTATTTTTTCCAAGTTTTTGCACGGTCTTTCATTTTTAGACTTAGTGACTTTATGACATTATGGTCGGATCGCATAAGAAGCAGGCTTCTGACTGTGGTGTGACTAGGAATGCATACAGGTGGGATAACAATATGGCATGCCGTGCCATTGCTGAGTTGGGTTGGTGATGAATGGCATTGAAAAGATCACACTTCTGTGGGAAAATAGGCCCTACTCAGCGGATAGTCAGAAGCTCAAAATGATCTGTCTACGAGGGTGAGCCAGTCTTGTGGCTCATGGGGAATATCCTTCCCAGAGGACAATCTTATTGTGGTTCATTGGGACTATTGTTCTCAGGGGGCCAATCTGAAGCATTTGGTAAAGAAAGTTCTCTCATGGTATAAAGAATCCAGTTTAAAAATTGTCTCATAATTTGTAAAGTAATGTACATCAGCCAGCCAACCTCTCAGGTTCACAGTTATTACACTCCTCGCTAGCGACATTTGCACCTTCCCATCATTCATCGGTTCTTATGGTTCTTAGTGCTTCACATAATCCGGTTTCAAGTGCACTTCTGAACTTTGTAAGGAAGGCATTAACAAATTTTAGTTGTATTGTATTATGTATTGTGTCGTTGGAAGTTTAAATTACTGCAGGTCAATCAATTCAGCAGCTATAGGTCAATATTAACCCAAATGGCAGCTGGGTCTTGCCCCATATTCTGACTAGGACGTGAGACGCCCCGAGACGTTTTATGACAACAACACCTAAGAATACGATCTGAAAAGTCGGGATTGATGTTTGAGGTACTGCTGTGATCATCGAATGTTCGAGAATTTCGCGATCATTCAGGTTTTCAATAAATCAAACTTACGGTGCATGAGCTTTTAGTTGTTAATTTAAAACAATACAACCCAAAAGAAATACCGCACCCCCTATTGTCTTCATATCTTCCGTCTACAGACGCGGTTGACACACGTCCACAGACAATATACATGATTTATTCAACATCACTGGCATATATGACGTCATCATCTAGCACCATCTAGCGCTTGACTTAATAAATCATAAGCGAATTATAGATGAATTATAATGAAGCTGTGTACTGTATCTGCATGCAGTCGGTCTTCGTTAAAGTCTTTTAGTGAAGCTGTTCTAACATGTGGACAGTTAATATTTTATAATATCTATAAGGTATGTGGTCATGATCATTGTTTATACAGTGTATTTTAATGTAACTGGACAGTTGCAACATATACTGCCTTAATGCTAAGCACATTTCAATTAAAGGCGTTCCACCAGCCATCCCAGATGGAGTTCTTTGAGAATGACATTAGTCTTTGGAGGCATGCTGCTGGCTTTAGAGGACCTTTTTCCACAAGGCACGACTATGACAACAGTAAAAGCAACAACCGAACAACCTTCTTCATGGGCTACACAGCATACATGACAACAGACACCTTCATCTGATGCTTTAAATAAGAAAATCCAGAGTTATAGTGGTGTGTGGGGCTACCAAAGAAACCAGCAATCGGACACCATGCTATCTGCAAAATGACACTGGCATTACCAAGGATTTTCATATTTGATTAAGGCCTGTTTCGCCTCAAAGTTGAGGACGTGACTTCAGCATCAATCCCTATATGTGTATAGTACAGAAAACAACGCAATGACTAGTAGTTATGTCCCTTGTGTTTCTGCATATTTCTTACTGGGGAAACTTCTACTGCACAGTTACTGTAATGCACAACCAATCAAAAGTAGCTTTAGCCCCCCCAGCAGCATCATATGTAGCAGGCCTACATATTAAGCCCATAAGACAATATCTCCATATGGGCTTCATATGTCCAACCATATACTGTATGTAGGTCACAGGAAGCCCCTTATGATGTTGCTGTTACGCAAGTAAAACCTCAATTTAATTGCAATCCTTTGGACAGAAACAGTCAAGATCCACGAGGCCCAGGAGACAGGAAAACATAACTATTTCTATTTAATATTATTTAAATTTGGATGCAGTCATATAGCTCTGGTAACTGAATGTAATCTAACAGGATTTTTATAGCACCTTTTCAGCCTTCAGAAGACTTTATTTAAGCCTTAAACCATTATTATTACAATTATTACTAGTACATATCAAAGTCACACAATGCAAATCGGAGGCACAGACATCCACGTTCACTCAAGAAACTTATTCAACTAAATTTAGAACTTTTTATTTCAAACATTTTACCTGGATTTCATCAACAGTTCACTGCATCAAAACTATTACTAATAGCATTCTACAGAGGATTGACCAATAAATGTAAAGAAACTCCATTTTCTGACCAAGTTAAATAAGAGTCAGTTGGAATTTTGTTTACGGGAAGTCACTGCGAAAAGCACTATTAAAATCATCCAAACAATCGAGTCCAAACAATATTTACATGAAGTGATTTATTTTTACATTGCTTCAAACATAAAACAGAAAGAACGTAGTAAATTTCAACCAAAAACAATTTGCTCAACTCAAAAACTAACAAGAAAAGAGCTGCTATGCAACAGAACAATGGAGGGAATTTCTTCAAAGATTATTTATTACTTTGAAACACAGAGTGAAACAGTTGTCTAGAATAAAATTAAGTTCTGGAGAGATTAACTGAGAGAAAAACTATAGCTACTGTGAGGCAAGCGATGGTAAAAACATCAACTACGTTGCCTCAGCTGGCTAATCTTCAGGTGCTTAGTCATCTGACTCAACCAAAAATTACAAAACTGCAAGCAAGCGATCTTTCATTGCTAAATTTTACATGAAATATGCAGAAGAAATGAAAAACACTGGACAGAACAGTGAGAAGTCAGTTTTTGTTGAGTGAACATACAGTATATACAACAGGGTTTATTTGTCTAAAATGTTGCATTACAGCAGAAATATGAAGCAATCAAATATTCTTGGTCATCATATAAATTTCTGGCAAGAAATGCCTTCAAGGGGTTATTAGAAGGTGCTACATGTATACCCTTGTCCAGTTTAACTGCATTATATGTGAGTCAAAATGGTAATCTATTGTCAAGCCATGCTACCTGTTCAGAAAACTTTTCAGTAGCACAAAAAACTGTGCTTCAATCAGTAGTTATCCACCCAGATGGTTCTAAATTACCTGACAGAACTCCAGGTTCACAGGTCACAGGCAGAAAAACGTTAGTCAGTTTAACTGAAGTTTGGATTTTTTCCTAGCACAGGTCTGTCCTAAACTGTCAGCTTTTAGTCACATAGTGTAACGCTGAACCCAGATTACGTCATGGACAATACACGCAGACCTTAACAGTTTCTGTACAAACATGATTGAATCACAGGCAGGTCAGTCAATCAATGAACTGCAAAATATATACCCCCTACTTCTTAGGAGACCTCCATTTTGTAGACAGTCATTACATGTCTTGTTACATTACAACATGTTAATGTGTATCATACACACTAGCCCCAACATGGGGTTAAACATCATTTGAAGCAGTCACAAGGGAAGGAATGACGACTACATGACAAAGACTTTCTGCACTTTCTCAAAGTCGAACGTGTCTTTGGTGCGTGGACACGTCACTTTGCCACCATTGGCATTTGCCATTGCACTCAGGGCCTAAAGAAAACAAAATACAGTCAAAGTAAAAACTGAAAACAGTGAATGTGTCTTTTGTCATTTGCTATGAGCATTTATCTAGTGTCCGTTTATAATATGCACTCAGAAGTGCTCCCGCAACCATCTTGGTGAAAAAGAAAATGTTTACAGTGTTGATAAAAATGATGTAACTAGCAGGCAATTCCGTCTAGATATGTAAGAATGCATGTATGAGTTGATGTGCAGAAGCATAGATTAGATTTAGAACAAGGAAGCGAATAAAACAACTCAGGATGCACAAGAGACAAGAATTTGCATTTCTTCTTCAAAGACATAAACCTGGGATTTGTAGAATGTAGATACAGACACAATGTTGCAATATTAATGCACTACTTACACCTATAGTGACCAACAGCACACAACATCAACAATTATTACTGACAGCTAATTAATGCAGGCACGTCTGAAGCTAGCAATTACACACATCAGGATCTGTCATCTGTTGGTTTTAGGTAAAGAGTTCTAAGCAGCTGCTTGGGTATGAAAAACACCTAACAGCTCAAGTGCTAACAACAGCAATTTAACAATCACATTAACATGGCATTCGTTCAATGCATGTCTCTATCAATAATATTTCTCTCCAGCACAGACGGCTAATGAAGCATGGTCCAGTGTTCAAGAACCTCTTGGCCAAAGCAAACCATACCGACACTACTCCAACAATGGCTGGGTTAGAAAACCCACTTACAAATAAATATAAATACTTACATTTAATCCATAAACGTAGCCATTAGGAAGCATCATGGGTGGATTATGTTCGTTTAATGGTTGACCAGACATGGCACAGATGAGTCGTGACTGCGCACAATGAGCAAATGGGAGTTTCCGAGCCAAGACGTTCAGATGTTTGCTGCAGACCGGACAGGCGGGATTCTTCTCAGCAACACATTCCATGTAGCATTGGCTTTACCATTTGGTTAAGTATTTATCTGCATTGAGAAGTCTGATCCAACTGACTGACAGCAACAGAGCCAATGCTCCAAACACATAGCACCCATATAATATCCTGTCTCTCTTGGACCAACCATCCACTGTCACGACGTTTGTGTGACTCAGTTCAACGCAGATGTTCTACATACCTCGAGTAGCATCTCTTTAGATCAGCTAGATACCCATATGCATGCAGCACTTTTGAGAGGTCCCTAAAAGGTGCTACATAAAGTGTTATTAAGAAGGCATGTGTCATGGTAGTTAAGGTGCTATGAATGGTAGAAGAATTTTTAAGGAGTTCTGATTATTAGATGGTCTAATCAAAAATGACTAATAACAAAATAACTGTGCTCAAGATAAGGATACGGAGTCTTGAGAGCAGACAGGCCAGCCTGGAGGGTTACAGTGAAGATGGAGTCCTGGCTTAACTGGTACAGTTTGAAGTTTTCACGCCGAAACTGGAGAATCAGCTGTTGCCAACGACCCAGATCCAGCAGCTCCTAAAATGCAATTCAAAATATTGCTAGCAACTATCAAGTAATTTTGCATTCCGTTTACAGCGTGCTTCCTTTGGTGAGTCGGTCTTGGAGTCAAGGGCATTAAGCGAATTGTGAGTAAAACAAACTCCATGTTAACACTAACAAACTCTCCTTTACTAAGCAGGTGTATACAGTATGTATGTATACATCACCTCAAAGTGTTGCCACCAGACATGTTTACCTCCTCCATGACTTTCTTGGCAGTTTTTGACAGTTGTTTAAGTTTTCATGGACAAAATTAACTTCACACTGGATACTTTCTCAGATAAATGCTGTGGCTATGCTAAAGATAACATATTCTTGTAGCTTTTAGATTTATATTGTAAACTTTGAACTTGAGCTGGTGTCTGGGGTGGAATGGACACGTTCCTCAAAAGACAACAGTACAGATTAGTGCCACAGGTTTGCATTTAACTTTGGAACAGAAAAGGTAAAGATAAAGAACACACACAGTACAATTAGAACACTCCTCAAGTTGAGCTGCATAAAAGCAATTAAGAAATACCTCAGTGAATTCATTATTAATTAAGAAATGCCTTAGTGAATTCATTATTAATTAAGAAATGCCTCAGTGAATTCATTATTAATTAAGAAATGCCTCAGTGAATTCATTATTAATTAAGAAATGCCTCAGTGAATTCATTATTAATTAAGAAATGCCTCAGTGAATTCATTATTAATTAAGAAATGCCTCAGTGAATCCATTATTAATCCAGAACTAGAGAGACACTTCAAAAGACAGACAGCATTACAAACCTCAAGATCTGAACAAAAACTACTGTAAAAGACAGACACCTTGTAAGGTCCACACTCAAAACAATAAACTACAAAGGTGGCTGAAGAAACAGATACCTTGTAGGGTGCAACCTCGGTATCCAGCGGGAATGCTAGCAGACCCATGCAGCGCTGGACATCCAGATACTGACCATCTTCAAGGTTTACAAAATGCTTCCTGGCATGCCTACAAAGCAGAACAGCGGTCCAAATTCAAATTCTGAAACTTTTAAAGCCCACAATTACTGTAGGACATGTACCTTTAGGTGGTTCTGGCTAACTGGGTTCGATGAATTCAATCAGCCAGTAAATTCTTGAACTTCTCTGATAAACTTTCTGGAAATTAGGCTGAAATTCGTTGGTCATTCAGTATGTGATAAATTTCTTCATCCTAATTCTTCACCTCCTGTCTTAGCCTATTTCCAGCCAACAAATCTTGCAGAGGTTCACAAACTCATCTTTTTTTCCTCTAGGACACCATTCCAACATGCCTTGATGTCCTAGGTCCAACCATTACATCAATTATCAATTTCTCATTGCACATGGAATCCTTCCCACCTGCTTTTGCTCATGTCACAGTCCATCTTCTGTTTAAAGAAACCTCTTTTCTTTAGTATGGATTGCAGTTGTTTAATGCAGGAAAAAGTTGCTTGAATGGCATAAGAATAAAACAAAGAACAAGACAATCACAAAATGTGCAGGTAGACTAAACAAAGAATAAACATTATAAAGAAATAAATAACAAGGAGACAGACTAACGTGACAGCTTCTAATCGGTTGTTACTTCGAACAAGTTCAATGAATTCCTGCTGTCGAAGACTAAATTCAAGCGTACTCTGTCAACAGTAATGTAATGTAACAGCAACTTACTGATATGCATAATGCTATATATATATACAATATATATATATATCTATATAATATATAACATTAATACTGACATGTAGGAACACAGGCATATCCCACCTAAAGGATAGCTATTCAGAATTGCTCAAGGTTCCAGTTAATAAGCCACAGTGTTAAAACTTTTGGTAAATTTTCGAGTAATTTATTTTGCAATGAACTGAAATGCAAAATCTTGGAAATGTTATCCTTAGAAAACAAGACTGTACATAGTCAGCTTTTCCGCTTTTATTGCATCAGTGGTTAAAATCTTTGTGTGGCAAATGTCAGTTTTCTTAATCCACAATTTCTACATAGATGTGTGCAATCAAGCACAAATACATAGCAGCCTCCAAAGACTTCTCGATGGCATCGAACTGACCTCATAAACTTCATAAAAATAAAAAACTGAAAACAATGTGTTGATGTAGAATGGAGGCAAGTAGTCACCATTAACACTGGGCATCATTACTTTTGCAGTCCATGATAACAAAATGCTGATGCAGAATATTTGTACCTTCATTTTTCGCAGTTTGCTCTTGTTGTCATAGCACCAGGCAAGGCATTTGGACGTGTCTTTATTGGCCAGTGCTTTTTCCACTTCATGTGAAACCATGAAAAGATCTATGTTAGTCAAGTCCTAGAACAAAAGCCAACCATGGTTTAAAACAACAGAGGTACAGCGTGTACTATCAGTTCTCTATCATCAACAAGAGATCTTCCACTGTCGACTATTCACAATTATTCGAGATAAAACTTTTTAAAATCATTAACAAAGTGTTGATGAAAGCAAACAGTTTCCATTTTTATATTTTTTATCCTCAGGATAAATTTTTGGTCGTAAAGAGTAGAAAGAGGAACTAACTTTAATAAGTGGCACCAAATAAGCCATGCATATAGAATTTAGTTGAGCAGTTTCTAGCCTGTAGGCTGGTCCGAGAAGTTAAAACATAAATCCAACATGTTCAGTATATGCCAGATGGCTGTTGGACACCACCGGGTACCTGATCACTCGCAATCTTTTTCTGGCTTAAGATCACTGCAACATGATCATCCATGTTAAACGTGAAGTCAGTTAGTTCAGAGATTCCATAGAGTAAAATCCAATTCCATTATTCAAGGTAAATCACCACTAACACTCGGCAGCACTACTTTTGCGGTCAACAATAAAAGAAATTTTATTTTAAAAAAGGCGAGGTAATGTCATTAAACACTGCATACTTCTTGATAACAATAACATCAATCGAAATACAACAGCTGTGCTAGAATAATGACAGATAAAAAGATCAATACACTTCTACAACCTCAATGCCAGAGTGCCTGGCAAGCTGGATCGCTGTTTTGTAGTAACCGGTTCTGAGGAAATACTCAACAAGCATTCGGTCAAGTCTCTTCTTCCTCCATGCGTTTGCCATTGCAGGAACAGCATTTTCAGTTTCTGTCAAGTGATCCAGGCGTCTCTTGCAGGTCTTGGCCGCCTCAATCTCTTCGTGGATACTCTCCTCTGCCTAGTCATCAAAACAGCAGATCACAGTCACACTTGTTCCATAATCAATGTACAGATAAAACGGAAACCCATTTAATCACCTGCTTTCAGCCTCTATTAGAATATTTCTTCGAATCATCGTCAAGTTTTACAATCCAGAGCACTGTTCCAACATACACACAACTGCTTTTCTGTTGTTTTACTCCATTGTTACTTGGAGCATATACTTTCTAGCATCCAAGCCACCTTGTCACCTCACATGATACACAAGAGACATCAGTGCCAAGGGAAAACCTTTTCTTCTACCAGATTTTAACTGGCATCTGCTAACAACAGTTGCCACAGCAACTCCTCTGGGAAGAATTACTGCCATGATGCAAACTGGTAAATTAGGAATAACACAATAAAAACATAAATATTAATAAGATAAATATCTTTAAGATAAATATTATTGAGATAAATATTATTAAGATAAACATTATTAAGATAAATATTATCAAGATAAATATCTTTAAGATAAATATTATCAAGATAAATATTAGTGCCAGTGGTCAGATACCTTCCTCTTCATCATCATCAATTTTTCCGTCATTCCATCAAGTGCCTGTGTCACTTCTGCTATTGTTGCCGATCGTTGTAGGCATTTCTCCAGTTCACTCGTTGTAGCCTGCACACGCTGTACCTCTCGGTCTGTATTCTTCTGAGCTAGTCGAAACTTTTTGTTCAGGATCTCATATGGCACCTTCAAAAGCCAGCATAAAAAACTGAAAGGTCAAATACTTTAGACAGCCACATGCAAAATAGCATAAACTCGATATCCTTAAAACTACAAACAAAGATAAACAGGTTCTGCGGTTTTACAAGAAAGTATAAAAACACAAGATCATTATTTTCAAAATCAGAATACGTTCAAGAGATCCAAAAGCCAGCATAGTCAGAATAAGTTAACATCAGGAATAGCACTACACAGTAATACTGTAAATCTGAAGATCATACATCATGCCCACATGTTGTCCAGGTCATGAAAATCACCTAAAATTGTGTCCAATGTTACAGATTCAGGACTTTTAATCCAATATGTGAAGCAAATAACTATTGTAGCCATGCACAAGTAATGCTGAGTACATCACCAAGTGCATATTATAGAAAAAACTAGCTGCAAAAGTTTGATTGAAGATTAATAGCGGTACATCATGCAGGGCTAGTTAACACATTTTGCTAAATATTTACGAAGTAGTACATTTGAACACTATAGATCCAAATGCATGTCAGATGTAAGTAAGTAAGTAAGTAATGCATTTGTTAACATGCCATATGTCCATCGACTGAGCGAGGAATTGTAGGCGTGGGTGGGTCACAGCGGTCACACAACAAAAGCGAGACGATACAAATAGGTCTTAAGCCATTTTACGAATGTGTCTAGGGAGACACATTTAGATGGAGCCAAAGTATTTTACATTTCTTGAAACTATACCACAAGCTGGAGGTAAGCTGCAAGTTTCATGCTTGTATGTGGAATAGCTACTGAAAAGCAGTGACTGGAAAACATAAGAAAATTTTATGCGTAATTTGCCACAGAACTGAAAATCAGCAACCCCCGGTGTGTTAAGGTGAGGTGGTTTCCCAAAACTGGTTGACAGGAATATCCCATATTTTGTTGTTAAATTATATCAGTGATATTTGAATATCTTAAATTTGCATGGCACCACAATAACTTTATACAAGTTACCAGCTGGTCAAAGTGTTTAATCAGTTGTCTGACGACCATTTATTTGTCTATTTCTCACTCTATAATCTCAGACTGATATTTCTTGAGTCTTTTGTCTGGTCTTTCCCAATGGTCTTTTTCAACCTTATTGTCTGGTCTTTTTCAACCCGTACAACATGTAGTCTTGTAAGAGACAATAATGTAATAAGAGAGCACTTGAAAAGCTCTACAACACATACAGTCTAAAAACTAAGTATCTTCATATCACAAAGTCTTTTATAGAGCTCACAATATTTTTTCAGTTGCGACTACTTCAATTTTATTGATAATTATAGAAAATGACATCAATACCCATGCCACCTTTAACCGAATTTAGCCAATACTGTGCTATACATAACGTTGGCTTATAACTGAGCCGATGATAAACTAACTAGACGTTCACTCTGTTTTTAGTTAAGTTTTACCGACAGCGTAAATGAATAAACCTTTAATGTTGGATGCTCCAGGTATTTGACATCAGAGGCCATTTTGATCTTATTTCCACAAGAAATATTATAACCCAAAACTCCTTTCTTTGTCCTAAAAGACGAAACAAACACTACGCTCCTTTAACCGAACGACTCTGGCTGCGTTTTTTCGGACCTCTTCTGAATCCAGAAAGATGTCTATTTATAATACGCAGTCTGGGATCGAGCATAGGATTCTGAGTCGTCTGACAATGGCATGCAGGCAACGTAGAACACAACATAAAATTTAGCAGGCTGTATAAAGTCGCCTTTATCGTCCCTTTGTCGTTCTGTGGTAGTGGGAAAATTGCCTCAGAATCATCTTCGTATTACTGGACTTGTGCGGAATGGCTTTACAATTCTAAGACAACTAAGGCCTGTCCCTGTCTTTTACAAGGGACCGACTAAGCATTCTCGTACAGAGTCTCGTGTTGAGTCGGGTCGACCACTGTAACGTGGCCTGCTGCAGCGCAGTAGTATTCGGCTTCAGGTGGCAGTGTTGTGCGTTACAACGTTACTTGTAATAATAATAATAATAAATAATTAGCAACTTCTAATGCGCCAGTGTCTAATGCACAAGGCATCAACCGATGGCACACCAAAACCAAGCCACAATCAGGTCGATATCCAGGAGGTCAGTCCGCACGACAGAGAGGCAGCCTATGGTGGATAAGCAATTTGAAACAGGTAAGTTTTAAGTTGAGAACGAAATGACAGGAGCGACTGAGCAGAACGAACAGACACAGGGAGAGAATTCCAAAATTTTGGTCCAGCAACCGAAAATGCTCGTTTACCAAGAACAGTTCTAGCCCAAGGTATGACAAGAGAAAGACAATCAGATGACCTTGCAGAATAATGGTAAGTCTGGGGAATAAGGATTGATTTAAGGTATTGTGGTTGGCCATAGTTCAATGTTTTATAAACTGTAAGTCCTAATTTGAAACAAATCCTTTGCTGAACAGGAAGCCAATGTAAAGATTTAAGCACAGGCGTTATATGCTCATATTTAGAAGTATTTGTTATGGCTCTAGCCAAGGAGTTCTGAACTCTTTGGAGTTTCTGCATGTTTGATTTAGTGATACCAACAAGAATGGAGTTACAATAGTCAAGACGACTGGAGACCAATGCGTTAGCTACGGATATTCTGGAAGACATGGGGACATAATGCCTAATTCCGCGTATGTCTCGAATATACATATATGATGACTTACAAATACCATTTACATAGTTTGTGAGGGACATGGTTGAATCAAAAACAACACCCAAGTCACGAGCAGTATCAGTCATCTCAATCAGTGAATCACCCAGTTTTACAGATTTAAGCCATTCGAATTTCTTAAGTTGCTGAGGAGTGCCAAGCAGTAGAAATTCAGTCTTCGAGGGGTTAAGGAGAAGTTTATTTGCTGCCATCCAAGACTGCAGCTCTTCAAAGGCATCAGACAACAGCTGCACGGACGAGTGACAAGTCAAACTGTCAAATGAGATGTAGATTTGGGTGTCATCAGCATAGAAATGATATCCCAGTGAATGATTGTCTAGCAGAGTACTTAGAGGTGTGGTGTATAATGTAAACAAAAGAGGACCAAGTACAGAACCCTGCGGAACGCCACAAGTCAACGAGGCACTAGCTGAATAA
This sequence comes from Norana najaformis, assembly GCA_964023275.1. Classification (NCBI taxonomy): domain Eukaryota; kingdom Metazoa; phylum Annelida; class Clitellata; order Crassiclitellata; family Hormogastridae; genus Norana; species Norana najaformis. The sequence goes on from OZ029925.1 coordinate 10,445,862, forward strand.
TGTCCATTTAAATATACAGATTGAGTGCGAGGGCTGAGGTAAGTAGCAAACCAGTGTAGGGCAGGACCAGAAACTCCAAACCAATGTTGAAGACGATGCAAAAGGAGAGAGTGGTCGACAGTATCAAAGGCAGCAGACAAATCAAGGAGAACAAGTGCAGTCACCTTACCCTTATCCATGGAACACATGATGTCATTATGAACAGCAAGCAGGGCAGATTCTGTTGAATGAAATTTACGGTAAGCAGACTGAAATGGAGAAATGAGTGGGTTGGAAGAAAGGTGAGCTTGCATACGATTCAAGACTACCCGTTCAAGAATTTTAGATATAAAATTCAAAGTTGAGATGGGTCTGTAATTAGACAGGTCACTTGGATCGAGAGAAGGTTTCTTTAGCAGAGGATGAACTATGGCATGAGCAAAACCAGAAGGAAAGGATTACTACGTTACTTTTAGGTAAGAAGTGGGAATTGTAACGCGTTACTGCAACTAATTAATATTTTTGGGTAACTTTTGCTGTAACTAGATACTTTAAAAAAGTAACGCGCACAGTAACGGATTACTTTTACGAGGTAACAGTAACGCATACACTTTAGTTACTTTGCGTTACTTAAAAATCAGCCTATGTGCTCATCATACAACATCGGTAAAATTATGGCGCTATAAGTATAATTTAGAGTGGTTCTATCCTTCATGCTCAATTCTTTGGTCTCACGTGATTTCCGTAGACCTAACATTTTCGTTTGCGTTCATATCTAATTTCTTTTAATCGCCGGTTTTACCATGAATAAAGTGGAAAGTTCAAAAGTGCTTTCGGGATGTGGCACATTAAAGAATTGTGTGGCATTTCCACAGCTGTTTACTATTTTAAATACTACTTAAATAGTTCCCTACACATACATATACATCATCCTCTGCTAAAGAAACCTCTCGACCCGGGTGACCTGTCTAATTATAGACCCATCTCAACTTTGAATTTTATATCTAAAATTCTTGAACGGGTACTTTTGAATCGTATGCAAGCTCACCTTTCTTCCAACCCACTCATTTCTCCATTTCAGTCTGCATACCGTAAATTTCATTCAACAGAATCAGCCCTGCTTGCTGTTCATAACGACATCATGTGTTCCGTGGATAAGGGTAAGGTGACAGTACTTGTTCTCCTTGATTTATCTGCTGCCTTTGATACTGTCGACCACTTTCTCCTTTTGCATGGTCTTCAGCACTGGTTTGTAGTTTCTGGTCCTGCCCTACACTGGTTTGCTACTTACCCCAGCCCTGGCACTCAATCCTTATATTTAAATGGACATTATTCAGCTAGTGCCTCGTTGACTTGTGGCATTCCGCAGGGTTCTGTACTTGGTCCTCTTTTGTTTACATTATACACCACACCTCTTGGTACTCTGCTAGACAATCATTCACTGGAATATCATTTCTATGCTGATGATACCCAAATCTACATCTTATTTGACAGTTTGACTTATCACTCGTCTGTGCAGCTGTTGTCTGATGCCTTACAAGAGCTGCAGTCTCCTCCTTAACCCCTCGAAGACTGAATTTCTACTACTTGGCACTCCTCAGCAACTTAAGAAATTCGAATGGCTTAAATCTGTAAAACTGGGTGATTCACTCATTGAGATGACTGATACTGCTCGTGACTTGGGTGTTGTTTTTGATTCTACCATGTCTCTCACAAACTATGTAAATGGTATTTGTAAGTCATCATACATGTATATTCGTGACATACGCAGAATTAGGCATTATGTCCCCATGTCTTCCAGAATATCCTTAGCCAACTCATTGGTCTCCAGTCGCCTTGACTATGGTAACTCCATTCTCGTTGGTATCAGTAAGTCAAACATGCAGAAACTCCAAAGAGTTCAGAACGCCTTGGCTAGAGCCATAACAAATACTTCTAAATATGAGGATATAACCCTTGTGCTTAAATCTTTACTTTGGCTTCCTGTTCAGCAAAGGATTTGTTTCAAATTAGGACTTACAGTTTATAAAACATTGAACTATGGCCAACCGCAGTACTTGAAATCAGTCATTATTCCCCAGACTTACCATTTTCTGCAAGGTCATCTGATTGTCTTTCTCTGGTCATACCTTGGGCTAGAACTGTTCTGGGTAAAAGAGCATTTTCGGTTGCTGGATCAAAATTCTGGAATTCCCTCCCTGTGTCTGTTCGTTCTGCTCAGTCGCTTCTGTCATTTCGTTCTCAACTTAAAACTTACCTGTTTCAAATTGCTTATCAACCATAGGCTGCCTCTCTGTTGTGCGGACTGACCTTCTGGATATCGACCTGATTGTGGCTTTGTTTTGGTGTGCCATCGGTTGATGTCTTGAGCATTAGACAACGGTGCATTAGAAGTTGCTAATTATTATTATTATTTACTATTCTATTTAAATAGTCACCCTGACTTTCCCAGCACTGGCGGCATCAGATGAAGCTTTCATTCTTGTAGAACTACAATTCCCTTGGCTGGCAAGGAGCATCATAGAGAAGTTTTCAGACACAAACGTCCCAGTGCAAACATTATTTTTAAAATAATGCAGTTGAAATCTTCAGGCTTGGGGGGGCGATTTACAGCATCTGGAGCCCCAGCTTTCCGAGTAGATGAGCCAAGACTTTCTGCCCTTGTTCCGACTGCCATGTTGGTCTTTCTCAGCTGAAAAAAATTATGCCTTTGTTCAGGTCTGGCCTGGCAGTCCTTTTCAATGTACACATTCTATCTCAAAGTGACAATATAAAGATCATGCATTCGAATACAATGTGTACAAAGGGAACTGCACAGCAGTGAAATTGTCTTTCAACCATCTTGTTTTGCATACATCCGGACACCTAATTACATTATCTGTGAATTCAGACCACAGTAACTGTTCTTCATTCTCTGACATATGTCAATAATAGTTCTGGTCACACTGGTTGGTCTTTGCCGATGGTAGGCTGACTTAAGCTATGACCTGCCTAACCAGCTGTATGGCTTAAAATGATGCATCTAGCCTAATTGAATAATGATAATGTTGACGACGACGACGACGAGTAGACAACACTGAGACAGTGAACACCAGCAGTCATGTTGGTAAACAAGAAGCAATGGCTTGGAAGCTCAAACAACATTGAGTTCATCATAAAACTAAAACACACTTAGAATGACCCAACAACTGTATTTGCTCAAAGCAAGTCCCTATTATAAACATTTCACATAGCATACATAGTAAATAAAATCTAAACAATATCATAGCTCAGCATGCTGTAATAAACTAGTCGGTGCTCTTTGTAAACCAAAAGATAAAACAGCACTTGCAGAAATTGGGGAAAGTTGTCAAAATAAGCTTGCTTCTATAAAGTAGCAAATATATAATGAAACAGTATAATAAAATTCATAAAATTGCCAATATCATTCACTAAGATATTACTGGAAAGACAAGCCTTATTTTTTATATATTTTGAAAAACTTCTAGTTAATGAAATCACCTCCTTTTGCCTTTGCATATGCAGGTAATCACAAAAAGCACCGACTATAACGACTGAGAACAAACAGAACAACTATATTATAAATAAGTTGGGACACAGTTGGATTTCTGCATTGTTGGTGCACTAAAAAACTACCATTAAACAATAGTTTTCACAGTTTAAACAACTGAAAAGAGAAGCTTAATGACAATCAAAATTAAACATACTATGTCTTAAATTTTAAACTCTAGTAGAAAACAGTTCATAACAATAAATGAAACCATTAGAGTATAATTAAATAATTATAATCTCAAAATATATTGAAATTTACTGCAAAGTAAGGTAAGGCACGATAATGATAATGCACATGCGATGATCAGCATAAATCATAAGTGGGTAAAAGTACTGGAGACAACTTATTCTGGCTAGATTAGAGACATCGATAACAACCATTCCAGATTGCTTCCCTGCTCAACAACAAATCAATTATTTTACAAACGTATGACAGTTCAAAACCCGGGCACATGGGCAAACGGCTACCATTCCCAACAGCAATGTTGAATGTATATTATATGAAGCCCATATGACAGTATTCTTATATGGGCTTCATACATCCTTTGTATGGTCCCATATTGTACAGTAATTCATTTTTAATTCATCAGGAATATGAAGCTTATATGGGAATATGGTTGTATGGGCTTCACATTGTTACATATGACTTTGCTGTTGCATTTGTAACCACAAGACAATCATTGTAACTTTCAGTTTGTAATTGTAATCACAAATTTGTATGGCGCCGCTTCAAAACAAACTTCTCAGAGGCGCTTCCTGACAACACAAGACTGTTATCAAACCGTTAATACAACAGTGGTCAGCATTCACATGCCAAAGGGCAAACAGTTAACAGTAAACACCATACATTACTCACGAGTCGCACCTAGAGTAGTGTTCGACTGGGAAAGTTTTAATAAGGCACACAGAGTCTGTAAGAAGAATAAATTCAAGGAGTTGACAATTTGACAATACTCTTTTATTTTGCTCTATGCTGCAATGCTATTTGTGCCTGTACAAATTACCATTTGAATTTTGAAAGGTGATTGGCTACTTCTGAAGAGGCCTTTGGAAAAAAACAAAAAATTGCAACACTAAAGGGAAAGTCTTCATATGAAGGATTTACAGCCCACCACAAATAAGCCACACAGTACGCAAAATCTTGTAAACAAAACAAGTTCGATAAAAGACTCCTCAAGTACAATATATCCAACATAATATCTTCTGTTTTTAAAGTCTTTATGGCACTCTGGCAAAGAGCAATTTCCTAAAAACAGGAATACAGAAACAGGACTTGACTTTGGAAAGTGACTAAAGCTTGTTAATTTATATAAAGTATGTAACAAGACATAAATTTTGCTGCAAATGCAATGTCTTAATAAAAGAACACAAGCAATAAAACAAGAGAAAACGATTTGAAAAAATGTAATCAACTTTCACCCAGTCTTTCCTTCCAGTGAACGACATAAATTCTCCAAGCTGTTAGACAAAACTTGTTATAGGATACCTCTTCAACCAACAGCACCTCTTCCAGCACATTTTAAAAGCTCTTAAAAGAAGTTACATAAATATTCCCTTACACTACTGTTACATTACAAGCATTACATCCTCCGTTGATAGTGCTTCAATAATTATAGACTACACAGAGTTGAAAATATCGTCATTAACAATACCATAATGGAACATAGGCGCCAATCCATATCGAACGGAGGGACAATATTTAGGATGGGGAAAACCTATGGTTATGCTCCCAATTTTTCAGATTTTTCAAAATTTCTTGTGACAATGCTTATGCACTTAGAGTGTTGGCAGGGCATTTGCGGTGGGAGACGATAATAAAAAAATTGTCAGAACATGCTGATGACTATAAAACATGTCGTAAGAAAGTCTGAAGACAAAAACTTAAAATGTTCAGAAGAATAAAGAACATAAATTTTGCTGCAAATGCAATGTCTTAATAAAAGAACACAAGCAATAAAACAAGAGAACACGATTTGAAAAAATGTAATCAACTTTCACCCAGTCTTTCCTTCCAGTGAACGACATAAATTCTCCAAGCTGTTAGACAAAACTTGTTATAGGATACATCTTCAACCAACAGCACCTCTTCCAGCACATTTTAAAAGCTCTTAAAAGAAGTTACATAAATATTCCCTTACACTACTGTTACATTACAAGCATTACATCCTCCGTTGATAGTGCTTCAATAATTATAGACTACATAGAGTTGAAAATATCGTCATTAACAATACCATAATGGAACATAGGCGCCAATCCATATCGAACGGAGGGACAATATTTAGGATGGGGAAAACCTATGATTATGCTCCCAATTTTTCAAATTTTTCAAAATTTCTTGTGACAATGCTTATGCACTTATAGTGTTGGCAGGGCATTTGCGGTGGGAGACGATAATAAAAAAATTGTCAGAACATGCTGATGACTATAAAACATGTCGTAAGAAAGTCTGAAGACAAAAACTTAAAATGTTCAGAAGAATAAAGAACAGTCAGAAATTTTTCAGGTATGAAGTTTCCATCAAAACTCCTTATCACTAATATAGGAAAAAGGTGATCCCAATTTTCAGGTAAGTCATGTAAGGCCTCCTGCACCTAACGGTTGAGAAATAGAAATTATGTCCCCAATATTCAGAATATATCAACAACACTGGAACTCTTAGCCAGACGAAATGAGCTATGTTGGTAGTAGGGTATCTCAAACGAAAAAGTACAAATACAATAGAAATATAAATGCGAATACACACAAATACAACCACACTAAACAAAGCAAACACTGTAAGGATAACACAATGAAAAGCTTCCGTGTAACCCAGCACAAACCATGTCAGTAAAAACGGTCATCACAGTCTAGAAATAAATAATACACAGAGTATCACCAATTGGTAAAATCATAAAAAAATTTTTCTTGGTCCAACGATGTGATGCATGCATATTCCACTGTCTGTTCTTCCTGAATCAGAAACCAAGGTTCCAACCACAACATGTAGCCAGTGCCATAAACAATAAGTCAATGTATAAATCTGATATATAAAACAAGAACTTTTTTAATGCACATCATCATAATTGTTGTCATAGTTCTCTTCACCATCATCATAAACATCATCACAATCCCTAAAATTTGACAATTCCAACCACTAAACATGAACTGGTTTACATGACTGTCAACTCGTATGAAAATAATGTCCAACTGTAGCAAAATAATGGTCCTCCAGTGGCACAAATAGCAAACATATTTCCTTAAGGCACAGTTTTCCAAAGAAATGGCCATAGCCAAATTGCCCGTAACGTACTGGTATGTACATATGTATCTGAACGTTTATATAGCATCGTTTTGAAATTCACAAAGATGCTGAACATGACTGTCCATTTTGGAATGGCTGTATTACCCTTGGCCAATTGTTTGGAATTGAACTCCATATGAAGCAGCGGACGGCAATCATCTCATTTAGTCTCCAAACTCTCATCGCTAAACATTTTCTTTCCCTGAATTCAAACACTGGTTGAGATTAATCCAACACTGGGGCCCTAAGGCCAATCTATTCAAGGTTATGTTGCTCATTCCAAAGCTCGTGCCAATTACAGTTTTACCACATGGCAACAGAGGGTGCAAAAAAAACTGTCATCACACCACTTCACCCTAGAAAGTTCAAACCTCAATCACTGGATTGCAAGACAAGTGCTTGACCTACTGAGCCAGTGCATTATATATCACCACCTGGCCACCCAAAATAAGACAAGCCTGTACTGTAAATATGTTACCATCGGAATCATGACCATACAGCAAAGACTAACGCTAAGAAAAAGAAAATATAACAGAACAAGAGCTATCTGCCTAAGAAAAGTCTTATTCATGGTCTGCTGGCTTTCCTTCAGTGTCTAGATGATGTTGGCATTGCCCATGGATGACTGACCATCACTGATGCACATCTGCAGTGGGCCACTGCTAGCCATGAACTCTGGAAGGCTGGACAGTCGTGTCCAGCTCTTGTCTGCCATGTCCACTCGGTAGAACGGCAGAACAGCATCCGTCTTGCGTTTGGTGGTAGTGATGGTCGTTGTTGCAGCTGTTGTTGCTGCTGACACCTTCTGTCCAGACACTTCACGCCTTGTCTGTGGTACGTTTGTGAGACCAGACTTTGTGCTGAGGACATAGAGCACTTGCTCATTGCGATCGCACAGGACTTCCCAGGGCTCAGATGTGTCAAAACACACAGGGTAATGTTGCCCCGGCCGGGCCTGCATCGGAGAGTGCCCATAATAGATGCTACCATCACGCCACAGGTTTGATTTGACACTGAAGATCTTCCTTGAAATCCCACTCATCGTCCGCTGCGAAAGCAGAACCTCGTGGTTTGGCAGTTTGGTTGCTCCAAGAATCTCAATAACAAATCGGTTGGGAGACATGACCTGGCGGGTGTTGACAAGAGATGGCCGATCCATGCTGATCTCCTGGCAGATTCCATCCTCCATTGCATACAAGTAGATCTTGTTCTCATCAGAGACGGCAAACTGGCAGACAGACAGCCGAGAGACAGACGCAACCTCCCAAGAGTCCATCTCTGGGTGATAGCGCTCAACAGCATTCCTTGAGCATGTGTACAACGTGTTGTTACACTCCATCGCAAATGTTGGATGATCGAGTTTGCTGGGTAGGCTGCAATCCTTCCAGGAGTTGGTCTCGAGACAGAAAGACTGTATCTGAACGAGATCAAAATGATCGCCTTCAATGCCATGTCTCAGCGAATGAGTGCACAGGTAAACAAGCCCAGAAACCACCAGCAGACTGTGTTTAGCAGTTGAAGGTATTTTCAATTCCTGTTCTGTAACACTCGCCCCAGACGAATCTAGGAAGAACGGACAGGCCAGTGAGTACCACTTATCATAGCGTGGAATGTAGCACTTGAACTGACCAGAGCTGGAGAGGCAATAGATGACGGAATCCCTTGACGTACTGCGAGGCCTTGTTCTTTCTGTCTGTAAGGTGGACTGAAGGAGTGGCAAAAGTTGGTAACGCTTGGCATCTTCAATGTAATCGTGACATTCAGTGGACTTCTGAATCAGTGGGTCTTTCTGGATGCTATTCAAGATCAGGTGAGACTCAATCAACGGGAAACGGACACAGGACATGATCTGATCAAGATGCTGTTCACGAGATTCCGGATCACGTCGAATCCATGCAACCGCCGCCTCAAAGAAGACGTACTCGTTGGGCTCCAAGATGTAGTCGCTCTGCAAGAGACTCAAAACTTCTTCGAAAGTTGATTCAAGAAATGCAACAGATCGTGCAACACTGGCAAATGATGAAGCAATCACACGATCTGCCTCATGCTGGATATCAGTAAGCGAAAAGAGCTCTGCACTGCGACGTATTCGAAGTGCCTCTCCAGTCGAACGCTCAGACTTCAGTACCATCAGCATAAACTCTGCACATGCATACTTCACCTGCAACATCCAAGAATATACACAATAACCCCATGCCTCTATGCTTGAAATATTTTTTTAAAAACCTGCAAAAAAGTGCTACATACATGTTTTATTACATTACACTTACAGCCATTTTCCAGGTACTTTACTTTTTTATTTTCCATAGTAACAAGTTCACTCGTTCATTCAAAGCATTTATGTAGTGCCTCTTCCAGATATCTACTCTGAGCTGCGCCTAAGCTCAACAGTCTAATCTAATTGGTACTTGAGCAGTTAATATGATCATACAGCCATCATTCTGTGACATGTTGCCTGACTGGTTGAATGTTTACCTTTTAATATGAAGTCATCTTGTGAAAGGCTTGAGCAAGCCTCTCTGTTTAAACTGTCATCAATTGACGCCTGTTGTTAAATCATGTGCTACGCAAGTACCAGCACCAGGTGCAAGAAATACCAACTCGGCCAACATCCTTACATCACCTCTTATGAACCAGCCAACCCAGCTACTACACCAATTGGCACACTTCTGAGGTTCGTAAAAGGCGCTATATAAACAGCAAGATACATACTTACATGCATACATAGATTATAAGTAACCCTGCAGATGTACATGTGACCTAAAAGCGTTTGATTATGCCTTGAAAAGAAATAAACAGAGCATTAAAAATAAGAAGCATGATTGCTGTTTTTAGAAGCAGCAATCATGAAAGAAAGTCCTACAGAAATCATATGAGATCTAATTAAAACCACCACTTGAAATCAAATGCAAGTGGCCTGTTTCGAGTGCTTATACCCAACTGGTCATGCACCGTAGGCCCTAAACTGGGACTGATCAGGTGACAGCAGTGGGACCAAAATAAGTCATCAAGTAGGTATGAACTCTTATACCGTGCACTCGTCTTTCATTCGTGACAAAGCTGCATTTATATGAATCTCCTGACAGCAACGGGCGTCACTTGTGTATCCAACCTAGAAGTTTTTATGGCTTGAAACCTTTGCTAAATCCTTTTACTCTGAACAAAGGAATCACAAAACATTATGCAGCAGTGCAAAGCAGCTTGTGGGCATTTGTAAATTTCTATACGACCTGTTCTGCTACTGTCAACAATGCACATGTGCCCTTGAAGACTGCAGTTCTGGCAAGCATAACATAAGCTAAACTTCAATAAATCTCCCCAGGTCTTTCTTGTTTTTTGCCTCTTTTGGTATTGTCAACGACTTTTCATAGCTGTCAGTGATCAGGATTCAAACCGTCAACTTGCCCGATTTGCAGCATAATGTTACCTCGAGCAAAGAGACACAGTCTTTGATTTTCTAAATTATAATTGAATGAACAGTTCAATCACATCAGTCCTTTAATCATCGTAGTTTCTAAATGCATGAATCTATCAGCAACATTTTTAACTAAAGCTTTCAACTAAGCACATCCTAGACCACCAATACAAATCTTTGCACTCTCTTATAATGCATTTGCATCCACTGACATAGGCTCTTTCCCACTAAGCCAGCAGACCAGTACAGACTGGTTTAGACCAGCCTCCCTCTAACACAGTCGTGGGTTTTTCCCACAACCCATCAACTCATCACAAGGCAGAAGCATCGTTTCCCTCACCAGTGCTCATGTGATAAAATGCACATCAGCAAGAATGCTGCTGAAGTTGGTCTGCCTGTAGGGCGTCACCATCCAATCACATCACCCTCACCACATGTTCGATGAGTGCCAGATAGCAAGAGATCTGTGTGTGTACAAACAAATCGACAACCCAATGATTCATGGAAATTTCTTATACAAACGCTCACTTAAAACTTGCTGACTAAACAGTGCAATATTAAGTTTTCAGCTACAATATTACATTTCCCCATTATTGCTCATTAGATCTTGAAAACCTGTCAGTAGGTAACAGGTTTGGAACTAGCTCATTCTATCCCTTACTCCCCTTTTAGCCTTCTCCTCAGTTGACCTACACAGAGAGTCCTGAGCAAGGCCAAGCAATGTTAGGTTCCAAAGGGTCACCATAGCCTGCCAAAAATATGCCACTGCTTCCCAACTGGCCACAAAATCTCTTTCCGATGGTCCTCAGTAATGTATATATTCGGCAGCAGGTTACTTGTGAAAGATAGTATCTCCTGATACTATCTATGCCCATTTTCAGCTAGTCAAAAATTGTAGGCAAAATGATTTTATAGATGATATCTATGCTGCCAAGCCATACAGTCAATAAAATTGATGAATTAGTATTACAGGCAGAAAAGCAAAGAAACCTGGAAAATTATATTAGTAAAGGAATCTTCACCAATTCATACTGTCCAAACTCAGTAGCATGGTTTTGGAGTTGAAGGATATTTCACAGCTTTCTGGATGATACAAGACTAGGAAAATGAGATTCTTCAGAGCGGTATCTTCATTAAAATGGAGCTCAAACAATTCAAAGAGGTTCAAATTAGATGTCATTTAAATTCACAGGATATGCAGAGTCCGACGAATTCAGACCTAATAACTGATTCTGACTTAGCATAATTATTGTTTCATATTAAAAACACCAAATATTATGAGGACCAGAGCATCAACAGTCTCTCACTGTAGTCCAGATGCAGCTGCAGCTGCTGCATCAGCAGTCTAACTAGTGCTTTCTCTGTGGACGGTCTTCTCCTTTCCCTTGCTCACTCTCCAGCAACATGAAGCCAGTATTAATGTTTTCGTTCTGGATTCTCCGGACACAGCCCTAATCTAGTTTTATTGGTATCTCAGTACTGGAATGATCCAGATTTGTTCAGCTTTCGGACAGCGTTGGCACAGTTGCTTCTGGCAGCCGATCTGCCTTAACTTACTAGCACCGAACTATGACATAACAATGTTAATCACGAACTCTATGTTCATACTGAGCATAATCTAGGGCGGCCAACTTTTGATTCTGCCAATCTGGGACACCTGCATGGTCACTCGATATGCCAGTACCAATTTACCCTGTCCACATCACTGTATGTAACGAATGTTGCATCAGCCTGACGCAGGATCTACTGCAAATAGTTGTTAAAAATTACAGTCAAATGATTTGACTCAAATCATCAAGAGACAAGTGGCCAATATATAAAATCTGAATCAATTTCAAGAGCAAAAACGTTTATTAAATTCCAGTAACCTACCAGGCTTCAGGGTCTAGCAAGTTCATATGTACATGCATGATGCATACAATTTGCAGATGTCATTTATAGGGTCTACTAACCTAACTACCCTCTATTCTCTGTTCACTCTGTAAAACTTATTTACTGTCGGGTGTTGGAGTTTAGTGTGCGAAAAGAAGAACATTTGGTGAAGTGTATATTTACACCAAGTTCCCGGACAATTTGGGATGAATCCGGGACACGGGACGCACAAGGCCGATTCCGGGACTGTCCAGGTGAATCCGGGACGGTTGGCAGCCCTCGCGTAATCTCGTCTCTGTCAACTCAAAACACCTATTAAGATTATAATTTTTCTGTCAACACCTTTCCCAGAAATTGTTTAACAACAACACTTCTCATTCCAACACAAGCACAGCAAGTTTCAGGGACCAAGACTAAGACAAAGAAACTACCTCTGTCATCAGGAAATGGTCGGCTCCCGAAAGAACGCTGTACATGATGTCAGTGTCCAGCTTTAGGATGCCAGTATAGATGGCGTTGAGAATCGACCGCAGAGCTTTTGGGTTGATGGAATGCAGCTCGACCTCTTTGTCACGGCTTTCGGCAAAATGGTATTCCTCGAACATACTAGCGAAATACTGCGACGCAGCTGCCAACACGCACCTATGCACTGGAAAAACCTCATTCTCTGCTCTTAATACTACATCGCAAAAGCGCGTTTCGTTTCTCTGCAGATCGAGGGCCTCTATTATCTTCTCGTTGTTCAGGGCTGCCAGCGTATATTCCCCCGAAAGGGTCATTTTTCCCGATGACCGAAAAATTAACGAACCTCAGTTTGTGTGCGCGTTGCTCTTTGTCTCAGCTGTTCATTTGTTGTTGTTTATTGAACGCTCGGGCCGCTTACATCATCTGCTATAACAAACTTATATAGCGCTACCACTTATGCAGCGGTGGCCGATTACTTTATATTTTAACTGTTATACGCGTTACTATGGGGTATATTATTTTGATATGTTAGAACTATTGGTTTAATACTTGTCTATGCTATTAATTGTCCCTGGTTTTGATCACGTAGATTTCACCAGTTCAGTTTTTAAAATTGGTTGACGAAATAAATAAGTAGGTAAAATGTTTTACTGAATCTGAAGAAACACGAGAAAGGTTCATTAATCTGCGTCATATTCATATCGCAAGTTTCTGAAAATGCAGTATAAGCCAAAGCAGCCAATAAAGCAAGGGATCAAACTGTGGCTAGCAAAACGTTATGATAAAGAAGGAATTTTAGCTGCAGTGAACTTGATTAACGAGCAAGTGCTTTCTGTGAAAAATCTCGGTATGTGAAAAACGCGAATAATTGTCCTAGGCTTGGGGAGATGGAGGTTACTCCAAACTGTGGTGTAAAGTGAGCACTGTGACTGAATGAATATTCTGACATTTGCAGAGTAATGCATAATAATGTGTTAGACGAATGTTTTTTCATCTAGCCAACAGGATCCGCATGGTGGTACGTGCCCCTCCCTCACCTTACATTTTGCAAACAATGGAAGTGTGTTCGTTAATTACATAATGGTTCTGAAAGACTGAGTATGGTTAATGCACAGTGAGAACAAGCATCTGAGTTAAGAAATGTTTATTTCCGTGGTCATATACAACCGAAAAATTTATTTGTTCAGATTAAAATGAAAACAGCTAGGGCCTATTGGCAGCACACTAGCTCTGTTACTCAACAGTACATACTTTATACTACACACATTTAAAAACCATATTAAAATGTTACCAACTGTATACTAACTTCTACAAATCAGACAGTGACATATCATGCCTGTTGGAAATATGTAAAATTAAGTAGAAAATATTAAGCATAATTTTTAATTAAGCTGTCTCAAAATCAAATACAAAAATGAAAGTTAGTAATGCAGATAATTTGGCTACAATGACAGAAATCTTAGGATAAACTCTGTTCCATTGGTACCAAAAGTCATATTGTCCTGAAAATTGGAAAATACAATAACATCCTACATCTGTGCGCCGAGGGCAGACCAAACATGAGCACTGAGTTCAAACAATCACGCAAGTAAATGAACAATTCAGACAGTTAAAAAATCCCTGTCTGCTCATGTAGGAATTGCATAAAATAATTACTGCATTGATTATCATTTCCAAAGCAATGTTACATAACCATAAGAAGGAAACATCTGTTACCAACAGGATATACAGAGTTCCTGAAAGTATTCTACAGCCATGCTGACATAAGACGTAATTTAAGCTTAGGAAAGTATTCACACTTTTTAACTGTACTTAACAGTGCAACTGTAATCTTCTCAGCAATTTCTGCACTTCAGCCGAAAGATCCACGACCTTTTGACCAGCATCTGAACTTACAGGATGCACAGTTCAGCAGCAGAATGAGTCAACTGCAGAAGCAGCAGCAATGGCAGCAGTGGCAGCATCAAGCCAGAGCAACATCACCCTGGCTACCCCAAAACAAAGCAATACACACCAGAAATTCATCATAACGTGGCCTTTGGAAGCCATAACAGGAACTGCTTTATAACAAGACTGTGTTAGAATATGGTTATTTTGCATAGCAGAACTAATTTTTGGATCCATGTTCCTGCTGTGTTATACTGGCATTCGTGTTATAATGAAGAGTGGTATAAGGACTCTCTTGTGTATATTTATTTATTGAATGCACGATTGTATGTATACTTTCCATACACAAATATATATTATATTCAAACTCATCCTGAGGCTTTTAAATCAAATCTAATATGTTCTGCAAGCCAATGCTTATACACGAAAGAGGTAGCAGAACTGAAAAAGCAACTAGTGACCCAAACAGAACCGGTGGTAGGTGCCAACTTATAAAAAAACAACTCACTGTGTTCAAAAGTCCAACAGATACAGAAAGGTGACATGCTTAGCAAACAAACGATACAATTAATTCACTTGATCAGGACTATCAGTAGTAATTTCTTAAGCTCTGCAGTTGGGAAAATGTTTACAATTACAATCGCAAAAATGATAAAATTACTGAGCAAAATATGAAAGCTAAACTATTTTATGATTTAATCGTGAATTATTGTCGTTATTTCCTAGTTTTCTCTTTAAAATAATTAAGCATTACAGAAAGGTTGCTACTGATTTCTTAGCATATGTACAATTTCCCTTATTAAAAATCAGTTTCAAATAATGACCAATAAACAATTACTAATAACTAATTATCAGTATTAATTGCCAATTAAAATAAATTACTTTGATATGATATAAATAAACTACTTCAGTAGTAATTAAATCCACTGCAAGTTCAAACTGAATTTACACAATAAATAAAACTCGAAATAATTCAAGTAATTATGCAAAGGAAACAAATTTACATGAGTGAAACACAACAATACTACAATCTGAGATGTCCAGCTTTCACTAGGTATATGTTTCGATTGTGATGTAATGGTTGTGGGTGCAAGCTTGCTCAGCAGACACTGCATAATGACCCTGGGTAAGAACTTGGTACCAGCGCAGAACTGGTTATGTGATGGTCCCATGTCCAGGTCCTTGGGATTCATCCATTGCCAACTCAAGGGCCAAAGAGCACAAAATGAGCACCTCCCTTCCATTATGGGACATGGAAGCTTTCCTTCATGAAAGGTTTTTGGCTTCCAATTTTCATCTCAGTTTTTATAAAATCAAGCAAAGCTGGTTTCAGTGCAGCTTTGTTGGGTCTTCCAGTATTCACTTCTTAACCATGAATGAAAGGAATGGATAACGTTCCTGCTGTGCTACTTGTGCATGTAGTAGGTTTCACGGCTATGCAGACAAATATGGTTAAATAAAAATAAAACAAAATCTACTGGAATTCCACATTTAAACAATTTCTTTAATCATAAATATCTAACTGCTGCTTATAACTCAGCTAAAATTTAAAGAAAACATTGATTACAGCTGCCACTTGCAGGACTATGAAACACTAAAACAAAAACAACTCAGAATTCTGATTTTCCAGTACAAATATGCAAAAGACAAGTTTTTATTCAGCTTTCTTCCCGAAAAAATACTCAAAGACATAGAACGATGATAGAGCTGAAAAAATCATGAAATACGAAAATTCTACGAACCAGAAGAAAATTTTACTTTGCAGACAGGAAAAGCAACCAACAAAGATTTAAACAGGCAAAACATCCATTTGAAAACATCAATGGCTGGAAACTCGCCAGGAATGCAGCCTACTCGGTAGGTCTTTCAAGTTTATTGCAAAATCAGTGAAAACAAAAACTCAGAAAACGAAGTAAGTATGCACTGACAAAAGACGTAAATGATGACTGTGTTGGAGTTTGTCTCAGTCTCTCTTTCTCAAATAAGAACTAGAAAACTGGATGAAAGATAACGGACGACAATGCAGAGGAACAAAACTCGAGCTTAGCAAGCGTAACAGTTATGTGACTAATCTAGACAATGACTGAGGTCATGTGTGACTGAAATGTTACTAATCCTGGCTAAGAAACGGTTCTGGTTAAGCATCAACCATTGATGATGGAGAGGATGCCTTGGAAGTTGTACAGCTGTTGCTTCCTCCTCCTCCACTCCCTTTCTCTTCTAAAGCTTTCTTTATGTAGACGTTCAAAAGTTTCACCTGTTTAAACACTCGGGTATTGTAATACAGTGTAAGAAATGAACTAAAAGACTTCTATAATGTGCCTCTAAGATATCTATTCTGATTCTCTGACCTATGGGGATTCAATCTGGCTTCTCCAACAGATAATGATATCTGATTATGATTTCCCTTGTAGCAATTTATATAAATGTAAGTGCAAATGTACATGGTTTTATATAGCGACCGAAGGTCTCGACCCTGCTGATTTTTTCAACAAATTTATCAGGTGAGATCCTTCACCATAGCTGCCTGTTTGAATGGGCGCCACGCCAACTGAGGCCCCCATGTATGGACCATGCTAGCCCGAGATTGAAATCTCTGAAATGTAGCCACAATCGGTATGTGAACTGCCATCCTCACACACAGAGCTGCCTTGACATACACTTTAACCAATGAGCTAACCAGGTCACTTATGCTTTGGGCTTTACGGTAATAGCGTCATAGAAGTCATCAGATTAGATTAGATTGTGGCAACTGCAACATACTGGTATTTATGCGTGTGACATATATAAAGCTACATGAAAAAAGTTCCTTCTAAAAAGCAGAGCTTTCAGCACAGAAGACCGTTATTCACTTGGTTGGCTGCCTTTGTCAGCTATCTGCCAAACCAACCATTATTAAAATGCTAAGAAGCACTGATTAGATTTCATTAGATCTTACCTTGCTTCCATGGAGATCCTGTAGAAATGGCCGCAGTGCCTCACCGACACAGAGATAGATCGCCACCAGACAGACAACACTTGCCTTTCGAACGCTGCTTTGCGAGTTTTCATACCCCTAAAGAAATTAAGTCGAGTATCAGAATTCGACCAATTCACTGCAGTAACTAGCGTGTACATTTGCATCCATGTATCCAGGCAAGTATGTACGTACATATGCATGCATACTTGTATGTCAGTAAAATTTATGTATATTTTGTATGTCTGCAAAATATGTATGTAATTGTAACTGTAGCAGTTGGCATGCAATCTCTCAACTGTACTGCACACATGGCTGTCATAATTATATGAAAAGGTACATCTGTAGAGCTCTAGAGAAAGCAGTGTCATCTGCATTAAGTAAACTTGAAAAAAGGAAGATGGTCCAATGCAGAAAAAGGTCAAATGCGCATGTGAAGGGGACAAATATAAAATGAGACATCCTGCTCAGAGCTTGAATAAATATGAAAAGGCTGATTTCAGAAATCCCATAGTGCTAAGGTACGCCACTCACTTAGCAGGTGGTTAATAGCTACACCGGGGCGCAAGAAAAAGACCAGCAGCCATGTAGGTTACTTATTTGTAAACAGCAAGACAACAGAAACCATTCGTAACTTAATTATTATCATTTGCAACAATCTAAACTTCTAATGCACCAATGTAATCAGCATCACTCAATCATTGCCACTAATTATTAACACCAATCATTGTCAAAGTCTTGTAGTTTAATCCAAGTGGACAGCATAAAAGCCTATGGGAAAAAAACAATCTGAAAAAGATGAATTTACAATAAATTTAATGTGCAAAATGAGCAACAGAGACGTTTACTTTGAGTAGTCCTGGAATCATGTCAGGAAGCAGGGCGATAACATCATCCTTCTGATGTTCTTCGATGACCTGGGTGAACATTTTGACGGCAGCCAAGTTGACTGGAAAGTCCTCACACTCGATCAGTGGCTTTAAAAAACTATGGCAACGGGATGGGGGTACAATTCGTGCCATCAGTGTAATGCATTCCTCTGCCGCTCTTGTCACCTGTACATAGTCCCAAACCCATCTTTCAACTTACAACCAACACCAGCAACATGTTTAAGGACAATTATTACTACTTCTTGCAGGATCAAGCTTCCCCTCAGGGACCTTCAGCAAATACTGCGCATACCGTTGCTCAGCACCATCGACTGATGCTTTGTCAACAGACAGTGGCACATAATAACACATAAATAATAATCATTATTTACTTCAACCTTAAGTAGCTTGAAATGGAAGATAACAGCAAAGAAACTAAAATTTATTCATAAACATTGCTGATAGAATCATTCTGACCAAGTTTAATCCTTGGACCATTTGAGCATAAGTGAAAGCATGACAAAAAAGAACAATGGTAAGGCATATGTCTGCTGATGTCTTCATAACAACACATTATGCACCTATTATAAATGATCCAACTAGGATTCAAACAAAAGATGCAGTTGGTAAAAAGTCTGAACGAATGCCCTTGACCTGACCTCTTTGATGGGATCTTTGTGTGCATCCAATGTTCTCATTGTCGTCAGTTCCACGTAATCTTGAAATCGATCTGGCATACAACGCAGAAATTCAGCCAGAACTCGTAATGTCAGAGCACGGATGTGACCCTAAACACCAAACATAGATGCAAATTTACAACGCATGTATTACAGGCCATTTTTAGATATAGTTTTCTAAACAATAAAAGCAATAATCCAAACCAACAATCCTGTTTCTAAATTACCAACATTTTATTAGTTCCACGATGTTGGCTAGTTGTACATTATGGGAAAAATCCTGGCAGTACTAGTGTGTGAAGTGTTAACCCAGGTGCATGTTTCGAAACCAACTTCTTCTGATTCTCTTTCACAACACTGGTTATATTTTAAATCAGAAAATACAACAGAAACACAGAATAATGGCAAAATGATATGATAAGGCTACTCCAGTACTAAAGAGCAGAGTTGTTCAAAGTATTTGGCCAAAGCACTTAAGCAAAAGTTCAACTAATCCTAACTGAACGTACCTAAGCAAAAGTAAAAGTACATATCAGTGATTTTACTTAAATAAAAGTAAAAAACTGTCTCAAAATAACAACAATAAATGTCTAGAGGGTGTAGTAAATATCACATCTGTTCGTTGTGCTTGTCAGTGCAGCCACAGCATCAAGCCATCACCGGTTTGGAAGGAAACCATCCACAAGGCCCATAATCACACACCCGGATTAAAGTGCAAATTGTAAAGAATCAGTAGTGAATCACTGAGGAAGCTTACAACACTCCTAGAACTAACTAATTCAGCTGGGAAGACCCACATCCCCCATCTGACTTTTATGACTTGACTTTTTCTAGCCTGGACATCTGATCACTGACATCTGACTTCTCCAATACTAAACCCCAACTGAATACGTGCACAAACATACATCATTATCACCCAATGTTTCGAGCAACATCAGCAGCACGGCATTGAAATATTCATCCCAGACATCGCTGCCCTCTTCTCGAGCCTTTTTCATCAGTACCAACAGAGCACTTTTTCTTTCTTCTTCCCTAAAAATTCAAAAAGACACAGTTCTCTGGATTGACTCAGGGCAAAGGTAAAAGTCAGCGCTTGCTACTGCTTGTATGTACATATGTACACTCCAGAGACTGGATATGATGCTGTCTTTCGGAGCCACACAAGACCCCCATATAAATGAGATCATGTTATAACGAGTTTATTTTCTATAGCTTAATTAATTTTGCGATACGTATCCATGAACATTTTACATCAGAATTCATCGTACAATATCTGGATTTCTTCAATGTCCAAAACGCTATGTTACAGGAACCAGCTTTTTCACCGGCATTCAAAACACAAAGTCAAAACACAAACAAAGGTCAGGTAGGAGAACAGACAGTTGAATAAAGCAACATGCATCAGAAACATGTTTTAAAAACCAGATGATAACTTTAAGCGTTCAGTACACTGATGCAATCCAGATATGTGTCGCAGATATCAGCAGACATACCTCTCATTGTGATTGGACAACTCAACCAGTATATCTTGTATCATGTCTCCTTGCTCCAACTTTACTTCTAAAAAATACCAGAAATTAGGAAGCCATTTTAAGTACGTGACTATTTGTCAGTCTCTTGTAGTTATTTCAAGCGCTATAAATAATTATTAGACATTCATCCCTTCCCTTGTCTCATTTCACAGTTAAAACCCACTCATTAATCAGCTACATACACTTTAGAGAAATGCATTAACTAACATGATATAAACTATATATGATTAATAATAGAAATTAATAATAATAATAATAAGTAATAACAATTAAACATTTTCTATGCCAAATCGCTATATCCCAGAGCATAATTTACCATTAACAAAAGCCAGATTATAACACTGGTCAACATAGAAATCGTTACTGACTGGAAAAGGCCCTAATGTGTAGCATCTTGGTGTGCTGAACACGAATATAACCATAAAATTTTTTTATTGGCTCTCGTTTTGAAAATATTTCATATAGTTCATTTTTTATGTTTCACCATGTAAATTTATGCAGTAGGACTGCGACAATATCCTAAATAAGTCTAGAATGATGTAATATTCCACCTCATTGCATAATACCATCATGGACACATCATGCACAGTTGATTACGTCATTTTCTGATGCAATGTAAAACTACAGCCAGTCGGCTGCTGACGTAAGATGACGTCAGCAGTGTACTATATAAAGCGAGTCGGAACGGTTGAGCATTTACAATATTACAGACTTTGTGCGAGACAGTTCAAGTGACTGTTTTATAAAACTATTATTACTTTATCCATTTAGATACAATACAGAACAGTAATGCCTCGGAAGTGCGTAAATACTGTGGACAACTTTTGTTACATTTGTGGGGAAGTGACATTTGCCAACCAGAAGAAAAGTATCACTTATCAAGTCAAGAAGGCATATCATGCTTACTTCGAATGCAAGGTTGGTGACCAAGACAAGCCATGGGCCCCGCATATATGCTGTGCTACATGTACAACACAGCTTTCACAGTGGTTGAATGGCAAAAGACCATCAATGCCGTTTGCAGTTCCCATGGTGTGGAGAGAGCAAAGCAACCACGTAGATGACTGTTACTTCTGCTTGCTTCCTCCTCTTTCCGGTGGAATAACGAAGCAAAAGAAGTCGACAATAGTCTACCCAAACATTCCGTCAGCATTGAGACCAGTTCCACATGGTGATGGACTTCCTATTCCAGAACCTCCAGCAGAATATATTTTCCTTGATTCATCTGATGAGGACAAGGGTGAGCCGACATGTTCTTCTCCTGGTTCGTCAGCGTGCAGTGATCCCGATTTTCACTGTGGTGCATCATCAACCCCACACAGAATAACACAGGAAGAACTAAATGACCTTGTTCGTGATTTGGACTTATCCAAAAACAAGGCAGAATTGCTAGGATCAAGACTCCAACAATGGAATCTTCTAGAAGAAGATGTCACAATTACTTCATATAGAAAGCGCCATCAGCAGTTGGAACCTTTCTTTATGAAGGAAGGTAATCTGGTATTCTGTTCCAATATTGACGACCTCATGAATGCCTTACAGATCACTCATGACCCACAAGAATGGAGACTCTTTGTAGACTCTTCAACACTGAGTCTTAAGGCTGTGCTTTTGCACAATGGAAACCGTCTTCCATCTATTCCATTAGCGCATGCTGTCCACATGAAAGAGACATACGATAACCTAAAACAGCTACTGCATTGCATTGACTATAACAGGTACAAATGGCACCTGTGTGGTGATTTGAAGGTAGTTGCCATTTTAATGGGACTGCAGCAAGGATATACAAAATATATGTGTTTCTTGTGTGAGTGGGATAGCCGAGCAAGAGAGTTGCACTACGTGCGGAAGGAATGGACTCCCAGACAAAACGTGGCAGTTGGACAGAAGAATATCCAGCACCCAGCTCTGGTCGAGGTTCACAAAATCCTACTACCACCCTTTCACATCAAACTAGGTTTGGTGAAGAACTTCGTGAAAGCCATGGACCGCACTTCGCCAGCTTTCCGATACCTGCATGAAAAATTCCCTCGACTCGGCGAAGCAAAGATTAAAGAGGGAGTTTTTGTGGGTCCTCAGATTAGAGAACTCTTCAAAGATGACCGCTTCAACAACTTGCTGGAGGGTGATGCGAAACAAGCATGGAATGCTTTTCGTCTAGTGTCTACAGACTTTCTGGGGAATGTTAGGGCAGAAAACTACAAGGAACTAGTAGAAGACATGCTCAAGCAGTACCAGAAATTTCGCTGCAATA
The DNA here is from genome assembly GCA_964023275.1 of Norana najaformis. NCBI lineage: Eukaryota > Metazoa > Annelida > Clitellata > Crassiclitellata > Hormogastridae > Norana > Norana najaformis. Next base: position 10,468,600 of record OZ029925.1, read on the forward strand.
TGTCTCTGAAGATGCATTTCCTTCATTCCCATCTGGATTTCTTCCCTGACAACTGTGGTATGGTTAGTGACGAACATGGCGAACGTTTTCATCAAGATATCGCAACAAAGGTACCAGGGAAAATGGTCCACTACAATGTTGGCTGACTACTGCTGGACACTCCGCAGAGATGCTCCCGAACAGCTGTACAAGAGACAGGCAAAAAATCTAACAACTAGTCTATGACCTGGTTTTTACAAATATTAACTGTAAGTGTATCACTATTGGCATGCATTGTGCGATATAAAATTACTTCATTTCAGATTACAAAAAAACTAGAGCCAATTCGGCATTTTCACTGTCATATTCGTGTTCAGCACATACAAATTGATAAGAACTGACTAAAAGCCAGATTACCAAACAGTTAACATTCACCTGGTTTGCAGGTTCAAAACTTTGCAGAGCTTCACTCATTCAAACATACATACATTCATTCATTAAAAACATGCATACATACAAACAATTCTTCTCTCTTGTTCCAATATTAGCACATGTACTGTCAAAACTAGTACACATACTTACATATGTATATCCATGCATAGAGCAAATTAACTGTTTAATATTAACTGGTTGTATTAAGAAGCCGTCGCAATTTCTTTTGTCCAAGGAGAGTCATCAAACGCATTCATGTAAACAGGGCATTAATATAATCTGCAGTGTTTCACAAGTTCCATCTTACTCACCCTCACTAAAAAAGCTTTCTTCTGATCCTAAATGATTCTCCATCTTCAGCGCAAAGTTTTCCTACATATAACAACACTGCATTTACTAGCAGTAAATATTAAAATGGAAAACTAGACAAAGCACCCATACGAGCAAATACGAATGCACTCAAATATATAATGGTCGTTAACGCTGGGCTGCTGTGCCATATGGCCAGTAATATGCAAGACTCATTAACATACTTCATTATACGATGAATTCTGATATAACAAGTTTATGGATATGTATCACAAAATTAATTAAGCTATAGAAAAAGAACTCATTATAAAATGATCTCGTTAATGTGAGGTCTAGTATGGCTCCCAAAGACAAGCATCATAACCAGTTTCTGGAGTGTATACATATGTATATATATACACACACACACACATATATATATATATATATTTCATAGCTTAACTAATGTTGGTGGCTTGGAATTATGAACACAGTTGCTAGCAGGTGCTGTGAAGTTAAGCAACTTGAGTTCAGAGTTAGTACCTGGATGGCCATCAGATGCCCACTATCCCTCCAATCCTACTGGTTCATTAAAAAAGTACCGATGCAAGCAGTAAGGTTTAAAAAGACTTCCCAACATTAGATTGCTGCGGACATGTTTGTGTCTCATTTAACCTCGGCACCATTTTTCTGAGGAGTTTCTGCAGAGATGTGTAAACAAGAGTGAGTTACCTTTCTCTTAATCTCGGCATTTACGTATCTGGACATTTATATGGCACCTTCAGAGAATCCTGACAAGTGTTCTGTTACAATCTAAGAACTGAGGTTAGTGACTGTAAAATTTGGTACCAAATTAGGAATGACTAACATACATTAACAGTAATTTGTCTGACTATCAAAGCTAAGCAGTGAAACTCATTCAGTTATAAATTCATTCAGTCTGGGGCAAGCTTATAAATAACCTTAAAGACAACAGCAAAGTGAAATGATGCTAATATTATACCTGTTCAAGGTAAGAGTTTGGACTAATGAATTGCTGATCATCAAAGCTGTTAATCTCCTCCTTGACTCTTGGCTTTCCGGTTGAGTTATGGAGGAAAGTTGGAACTCGGCTCTCTGAAGTATGTGGACTAGTCAAGGAACCAGCACTTGATGGGAGGACGGAGGATGCAGGAGGCGCAGGAGCACGATGCAGTGAATCTCTCGTTTCCCCACGCGTGTCATCCTTGAAGAGTTTGTGTATGTCGTTTGTTGTCTGGCGAATGGAGTCATAGATGTCTATAGTGTTTGGTGAACCGACCTCAGTTCCATCTCTCGTCAACCTACAAATATCATCATTCACTATAACTGAAAGCTCCCATGCTCCAAAGTTGAACATACAGAAGGAACTCATTTTCCGCTATTTCACCCTACCCTTAAGTGGGCAGTGCACAAATCCAAGGTCCCTGACACGGGATCAGTGCATTGCAGGACTTGCCATTTACTTACCAGCTTAAGTTGGTACCAAATTTTATTTCTGGGTGCAGAAGCACATGCAACAACTTGCTTAGAGTTGTTAAACAGAGTCTGCTCAGCAGCTCAAGCCCACAACCATTAGATCACATACCAAGCATACTAACGATAGACCACCAGGTTGCACAATCAGTGAAATAAAGAAGACCACGTTGCAGCACAAAATGTCTGGGCCAGCCATCCTAAAATAGTTCATCTTCCACAAATGACCCATGCGAATGAATGTTCTCTTTTGCTCATTAGTAATTGGAAGTGGGCATCCGCTGAATCTAAGCTGGAAGTCTTCAAAAGAATTGAATTTTAAAGCCTGTTTAAATTGAAAAATCTGATCTAAAACTGTTGGCCTGTTTTGATTATGTAAGTATGTGTACTAGCTTTGACAGGACTATAACTGAAAGCTGACTTTAAAACTGAACACAGCAGCTTTCTTTAGTTGAAGATAACGGTCAGTGGCTTTCCCGAGGTGGTGCTACATAAATCTGATACAAATAACTACCTTCCAGCAGCTGACATCTTATATCGAAATAATGCTGATGAGGGTGTGACTGAACTGGTGACGCCCCGCTGAGGTGTGAGATCTCCATCTTGCCCGGATCCTCTGAGTCGATTCTGAAGTATACGATTTGCACCCTCCTGCACAACACAGCCCAAACAACACTTGGAACAGTCTTAAAAGTAAGAGTACACCAAATACAAAAATATCATCTGTCTAAATACAGTCTAATTAAATTAGGTAATTGCATGCTTTAAACACCTAAAATCCTCTGAGGTAAAGTCTTGAAAGTTCTACAAGCTGAAGAAATCGACACACGAGACATAGCCAAGTATGAATCTATGACATCTTTCATAACAGGTCTTTATTGAATAAGACAAAATTGCTGAATTCCTCTACATATTTTAGATGTAGACCAGAAACAGAAAACATTTCATTCTACAGACTGCCAATAAACACAGGGCCCCTGAAACTATAATATCACTGAATCTGATCCCCAGCCATAATAATTAATCCCCTCAAAACATTCACCATGGCCAAGTATTAGCCATGCAGCTGCTAAGCACAGCTGTGTATGTATCTGAACGTTTATACGGTGCCCTTGCAGTCCCTCTTGATAGTGCTGAGAACTGGGCAATAAACCTCTATGAATAGTGAAATTTGATACAAAAGTGGCCAAGACAGACACTCAAAGAGTTTCTCTGTTCTTACATCTTAATTTTTTTTAAAATTCAAAAAAATAAATAAAAAACACAGTGGAATCAACTTCAGTTACATGGAAAATTTGAAACTACAGTTTAATGCCCAAGAGCCAAAATATACAAATGCTCTGAATGAATGAATGAAAACATCAATGAATGAATGAATGAATGAATGAAATTGTTTTCCTCTTACCTGGAAGGTTTTTGGAAGGACTGACAACATGACGGAGAACTCTGGAGTGTTGAGGTTGTACAAGGCAATGAGCACAGCCTGAGCTGCCTAGTATAGCACAGAAGAAAACACACAATGTCTCATTACCTTAATTATCTTATCATTATCTTATTATGCTGATGATATTCACCATAGTCACCATCAGTACTAGCTATATCGTCTTTGACATAACTCTCATCATGAACAGCCCTTTAAAATATGCAATGCACTATAGAAAATACAGTGTACTTTTACTCTCCAACTACAGAGTATCCCTGTGTCATGCACAGACCAACAGCATTCAGTCGAGTCTGTGTCAAGATGCTTTCGGTTTGGCAACGAATATATGTAATCCTGTTTGAATTTAGACCAGGCTGACCCTTCCGACTTTGGCACACCTGTCATTTCTACATCAGAAGCAACCACTGATCGATGTATTGTGCACAATTCCTCAAAGAACAGATTCAACTTAATGTACAAAATTAATGCACCGGATTTTTAGTCTATGTGTCTGGATTGTAGAAAGGAGCATTGCTAACATTACATTACAGTACAGCTGAGATATTCAGTTTCTGATGAAAGAATGTTGTTCAGATTAGATGACAAGACAAGCAAGATCTAAGCCAACAGCAGAAAGGAACTCCACGTGCTTTGCGGACTTCAACACTTTTGGGTTCAGTTGTCCAGGTGATGATGCGTGAAACAGCCAGACGGATGTCACTTGTGTTGGAAAAGTCTGATGGATTCATCAGCTGAATGAGACCGTGAAGATACATCAACATCGACACTTTGACCTGTAACAATCACATCAGACACCCACCATTGTTCCAGCACAGTAAGTGCAAGGAGACCAGACAATGACATTGTGACACTCCAACAAATTTCATCTGCAGCAGTATTCAGATTAGAAAGTAATTATTCTGACTACGTGGGACTAAAGAAATTAGATTCCTGTGGCCATGCTAAAAAGTCCACAGTTTTGTCTGCCAAACATTTATATAACACCTTGACAACACCTCTCACAAAAAATCAAATAACAACACGGGGACCATAAAGCCTACTGATCTGTTCTGGGTAGGTAATGTAATGAGATATATGTGACATGGTAGCTGATTGGTTTGATCACATCCAGTAACGCCAAGTGTGTGGGTTCAAGCCTCCTGCAAGACAGTTACTGTGTAGGGACCTTGAGCAAATTCTTTATGCCCAACTGCTCAGCACCATAGACTGATGCTTTGTCATTAGATAGTGCAGTTTTTAATAACTACAGAAATAATAATACTCACACAGCTTCACTTCAACAAGTAAACCACTCAATAGCAATCTTTACAAAACTTATTTACCATCGACCCTGGATGGTTTTAATCATAAACAGAATTCCTGTTGAGGAGATAATCAGAAGAAAGTCAATCCACAGCTACCAGAAAGGTACAAAAAGTAACGTACTTAAACAGAAATATGAGGACTGCATGCATAACTGGTTCATGAACTAATTCCTAACAAGAAAGTGTATTTAATGCAACAATAACAAAATTAAAAATATGTATAGTGCCCCTAAAAGAGCCTCTTTGGGGCACAACTCATGAGTTAGAAATTCACACTTTTGGTCATCAAGTGACAGCCCACATGAGTGCAACAGCAACATTTACATCAGTACAGCTCTTTCACAAAACTACTGAAGACTGAAGACACACTAATAAGTTATTATCTGTAAAAACCAAATAGAAACACATGAACCCAAGAGGCCTATCATTAAACAAATAACACACATACTCACATGTTCATGCTTATAATGTCTTTCTGCCTTATGCGTTACAAATATTCACAACAGCAAATATGTAGAACAAAATGGCTGAATAAAAAAGGACATATTAAACACAAAGTCTTATACCTTACTTGTTTTAAATGGTGTAACGACTTAACAACATATAGAGAAAACACGCAACAGCGACAAATTTCAAAACCTAAATTAAGGGTTGAAAAAGGTATGAAATGATGCCAATACAGGTTTTGGTCAACAATACCTTCATCTGAGATCATAGTACAAAAGAAAACCAAAGTTTTGTCATTCACTCAGAAAGCTGTATCACCAGAAAAGATATTCACTTTTAGTGTATTTGAAGTACAGTTTCAAGATAACCAAGTGCAATTATCCAGTAACTGTTGTTATAATCTAGCATGCTAACAAATTACAATCATCAAGTTTCTTATTTCATGCTATTTTGTAATCATAATAACAAACTCTGCTACATTCCGTCTCAAAGAAGAGAATCTAATTATTCACAGGAGCTCATTCAAGGCAAAATTAACAAGGCACAGATCCAATCTCATTCAGTTCCAATCTATTGGTTATCATTCTCTATTACTTAGAAAAATGTATATTCAGATAATAACTTTTGTTTATTTATCACAAACTGAAAACCAGCTGATATCAGAGAGAAACAGAAGTCTGGATAAACTAACTTTTAGATTCGGAGACTGAGTCTGGTCGATTAAGAACTTTGACAGCAGCACAAATTGGTTACTGCTTGGAAATGCACTTCTGAAAGCCACAAATCACAGAAAGTACTGTAAAGTTCAATATTTTTGTCATGTAGGCTAATATAACACAGAAATCCATACATAATAAAAGCACTTAAAAAACAGAACAGTAAAAAATCAGACTGACAAAGGAGGTGACCAAGGGAAATTTCTTCAAATGCAACTAAGAGCATAATTTCTACAGCTCACATTCAAAATACTGTATATACTCTGATGCACTTCCAGTGCAGTCCAAACAACCAGGATTCCAATTTGAGACAGAAGGCACCAGCAGCATTATACTGGCATCCAAAAGTGGGGTGAAGTAGATGAACCCAGCCAGATGATGACATGATTGAAAAGGTGTGACGTTGCATGTAAGCAAATGGCGCCAGAAGGACAAGACTCTCCACGACATTGGAAAACAGGGCCAAAGCATGATAGATACACAATTCCTCTGCATAACCAGAGGCCAACTGAGCAATGTTCTGCTTCTTCAGAGTGTTTCCGTTGCCATAACATCTGTACTCTGGCCTTTTCTAATATGCTCCGAACAGAAGCAAGTTTTCTGCCCGCTACCACTGCGTCCTCTAACAACATTTACACTGCAGACTGAACTGAATGTGTATAACTGTCTTGGTCCTTACCTAATATCAGATTTACTCACTTTGCAGGTGCAACAAATATTCAAAATGAATAAAAAACAGACTAACCTTACAACCTCAAGGGCTCTTTGCACTTTAGCTTGAACAGAAGCCAGAAGGTCTGCTCCAGTTTTGCTGAGCAGCCTCGTCAGCAGAACGTACAACCAGTCTATCAGGTCATCATGGTGAACAGCAACCAAGTCGACCAGGGTCTCCATGTAAACACTGAACACTTTGCCATGTGGGTCGTGGAACATGCGTGAAAAAATATCAGACACTTTCTTCAGCTCTGAACGCCTAGAAAGAGCCAAGATAAACAACAGAAGAGTAAAAAAACTATGCCTGGGATAGATTTTCCTACTTTCAAATGCATCATTCAATTACAGTTTAACTGAGCACTTTAACTGGACGTTAAGTTCATCAAAATGCCAACACAGGTTCAAAACTAGTTCAGACAGCTTGAAAAAACCTTGAGTAATAACCTGAAGCCTCTGATTTGAGTTTCTAGACATTAAACCAAAGGTGACAGACACTGACACCTTAAAATATGAAAAGTCCAGTAAATAAAGTCTACCTGAAAGCAAAAGATCATGTAATGAACAATAAGAAATACAGAGAAGACTCACGTTAATGTTCGATTATTATTCAACAGATTCTGCAAAGCCAGCAACCCATCTCGTCGATCACCCCATGCGCCACTTGATAGGCAACTGATGATTTCTGACATATCCTGAAAACAGTTTACTAATATCTTAATTAGTATTCCATAAAGTATTAATCGTTATAGCATCATCCCCATCAACACTGCCACCATCATCATCAATATTGTTGTCATTCTTATTATTATTATGCAATTCAAAACAATAAAATGTAAAATAGCACGATAACTGTATTACAGTTTGTATGTCACAACTGGGTGACTAAATAATAAACTAGTAATAACAACACCGAATAACAAGGCACCTCAACAGAGTCATGCACAAGTGAAGATTTGTCAATCTAGTCCAGAAACATGCTTCCATGTTATTTTTTAACGAGACCACCTGATTGTCCTATTGTTGTTTTGCTGTTGTTTTGTTAGATTGTTGTTGTCTTGCTTGTGACTCAGCTAAACTTACTTCCACTTGAAGACAATAATAAGGACTATTATTTACCTATAACATGAGTGATTACTTCACCTTATTTTTGGCAATCATTCACGGTTTTTGACATCCTACTATTATTACTTTCAGTGTCGTGGTTGTAATTCAGTTCAACTTCCTTCCACTTGAAGTAAACTGTTGCTCTGAGAACTATTGTTGATACAGACAATGAGCGATTAATTTTGCAATCATTCATAATTTTTAACAACGCTCCTGTTAATATCATCAGTTGGCTTTCATCCTACTTGTCAGACTGCTCTCAAACCATTCGAATCGGCCAGTCAATTTCTACTCCTACTCCTCTTGACACTGGTGTTCCTCAGGGCTCTGTGCCTGGCCCAATTCTTTTTTCTGCTTTCATTTCTCCTGTTGGTCATCTTATATTGTATTTCGGCATTTCCCATCAGCAGTATGCTGATGACACTCAATTATATATTGCCCTCTCATCTGACCGGCATTAGCATGCTTGAACAGTGCATGATTTCACTGCATTCCTGGAACAGTGCATGCTTTCACTGCATTCCTGGTTCTATCAAAATGGTCTTTGTCTTATTCCCAACAAGTCAGATGCAATTCTTGGCACCCATCAACGTTTATGTCACTTTCCTTCCATTCACCAAATTAATTTAGCTGGTACAAATGTGAGCCTTTCAGAAAACATTACAACCCTTGGAATCATTCTTGACGCTACCCTTACCTTTAAGCAACATGTTTCTGCCATCTGCAAAACCGCTTTTTTTCCATCTTAGAGCCTTAAGACATATTCGTTCGGTTCTCACTGATGATACGGCAGCTGCGATCGCCGTTGCTCTTGTCCAATCTAGACTTGACTATGCCAATTCTATCCTTTTCCGTACCCCGTCCTATAATATCAGAAAATTACAGCGGGTACAGAACTTGGCAGCACGCCTTGTCCATCCTAACTGCAACCTTTCATCTGCTGGCATTCTCTCACAACTTCACTGGCTCCCGGTTTCAAGACGCATTGATTTTAAAATAGCTACAATCACCTACCAACTTCTCCATACCCAGCAACCTGCCTATCTCCGATCTTTGATTGATTTTCATGTTCCTGTTCGTAGCACACAATCTAGTGACCCTCTGAAACTGCGACAACCTTATTTGGGCAAAGTTATTGGGGAACGTGCTTTCTGTTCGGCCTCGCCTGTGATTTGGAACAATATTCCTTTCTCTATCTGTTCCGCTCCATCAGTCTCATGCTTCAGGCAGCAACTTAAAACCTTCTATTTTGCCAACTCACCTATCACCTAGTTTTCCTTCTTTTGCTACTGCCTGACTCCCCCTGAGCGACTGACCGTGCCTCTGATTCAAATTATTTTTGATGTCTGGCACGTTAATCTCTTAATATTCATTCATTCATTCATTCATTCATCAGAATGAAATTAAATATAGAAAATGACCTCAGTCAGTTGGCGTCCACACACCCAGTAACTGCTGTCAGAACAGGTACTGGAAGTTTCACTGGCTGCATCATCACTGTCAAAGGTATCACCCGAGCTTTTGCCCTTTGGCCGATGCTAAACAGGTCAATCAGCAGACTTAAAAAAATAAACAATAGTGCAAGAGAACACTTCTGCAACCTTAACCATCACTTAACTATCCTTAATAGCAAAATAATACTCAAGAAACAACCAAAAATATTGTTAACCAAATTACAGAATTCACCTACGTTGTTATGCAAAACTCAATCAAATTGAATTACAGAAATTATTTGTAAATAGCTGGAATTAATTGACAGGAATGACTTTGAAACTGCTGGAAAAAAGTTACTTCAAGTCTTGAACTGATAAGACAGAAAATCATCCTACAAATGCATCAGCCACAGCAGCTTCGCTGTCTTCTCCTTGAAGCAAGACTCGCTGTGGCCCTGTGGCACGGCTCCTCTGTTTTGTGGCCACTCCTGAATGTCCACTGAATCTCCTTTCACGACCTAGCCAAATCACAGGACAAAGTTATCCAGCTGATAATAATAGAGCAGGCACGCACAAGTAAGGCACAACTTGTTAGATTTGTAAGACAGCCATGCTTCTGCATCTCTGCAAAGGCACTATATAAATTTTCAGATACATACATACATGTACATGTACACAACAGCTGAACCACAACCACATCACCAGTGATGGAGATTGGTAACAAGCTGATAAAGCACTTGCTACACATGGCTACCAACATCAATTTGTCTTTCCTTATTTATAATTGTAACTGAAATTACAAATTTGTATACCTCCTTCTTGTGACACACAAAACCACAATCAAACAAAATGGTTTCATGCACTTAAAGAATACAGACAAGTAAGACCAAGAAGCGCATGTCGTAGGTCGCTAAGCAAGCTATTCTAAAAAGATGGACCAACCACATCAAAGCTTCTATGCTGCATTGTGTGAGCTTGGGCTGGTAGGACACCCAGATCAACATGGGCAGCAGAGGCAAGGGATCTGAGGCCAGGGAAGGATGAGACAGAGGTGCACAGCCCTTAAGATAAGATGGCTCAACATCCCTTGTACTGACATGGTCTTAGGTGATTCCCCCTCTTCTCATATTAAGTATTTTAATGACATTTTACAATTCAAAATTCTATCATTTATAATTCGGAAACAATACACACTGACCCAACCCAGACCAGGAATTTTGTCAATCCTTTTTGGCTGATCCATCAGCTGAAATAGCTTAGAACAGTTGAGGTAGTCATGTTTCCATACCATAGACTCGTGTTGGACTCCCTTCACGGCTGCTTCCTTGACTCTTGGGAATTCCCGTTTTGGTTTTGCCCCGACTGCTGGCACCATGATTCGAGGGTACAACATCAGGCTGGATGTGGGTTATGTAACTAAGCCGAGCAGCTGGAGAAGTTGATCGGCTGCCAGCTGGAGAAGATCAAATTAACAGTACATCAATTTTTATCATTAGCAATGTAATAAGATATTTATAGTGCATACAGAAGTGCCTCAAGGAAATTCCTCAGTACTGCTAATGATGATATAGCATTTTAAAGAACTATTCAGCAATAAGTTTTTAGGAGGAGCTTTTTACTATACATTACAAGAAACAGAAACCCTGAAACATTAGGACAAAATCTTTAAAGACATTTTCTTATTTCCAGAACACAAGTTATCCAGATATAAAAACCTTACCGGTAGCTATGATATCACAGCAGTAACCAGTCAATCACGAATTATCTTTCAAGTCAAATCTCAAGTCGAACTGTCAATCTTGATTTAATTTCAAATCAAAATTTGAAATAAGTTTAATGGCAGTACATATCCTTATATAGCCCTTATGCCTTCATTTGCATTGAACAAAAGACATTTATTTGTAATGCATACTACATAAAACAGTACAGTAGTTGATCCCATTAGTAATCTATTGGCTGAAAATTATTATGATCATGTTGTGTGTTGATTGCACTGGTATCAGAACTGTGATTTGAAGTTGGAAATAAATTTTGTGATTTTAAACCGCATACAGTAGACTTACGCTGTGACTGCGAAACGCCGACACGGGAGCGTGACCGACTGCGCTCAGTGGAGGATGCAGTATGCGCGGGGGAAGTGGCCAATCCTCCGGTCAGAGAAGTCTTCCTTGGTCGGGCTAAAATCAGTAGCAGAAGGAAAATATCTTTCTGAATATTATGGCCATTTATTCCTTATTCCAAAGTACGGATTCAGTGCTTGTCCCACTGCCCAGACTTAGACCATATGACTTCTTGTCTCTTCAGTTGCAAACAACTTTGTGTGGTCTCTCTGGAATAAGCTGCTTAGCATCTTGTGACTTAAGTTCCTCAGCCTTTCTTTGCCTCCTTTCCATAATTGCTTCAAAACCATTCTATTTGATCATGGTTTTGAGTTGTCAGGCTTGGAGTGCCTCAGCAGAACTTCTCTTAAAGAGGCTCTATACAAATTTGTCATAACAATAACAATCTATAGTGAATTAGGCCCTCCCCATTAAAAACAACTCACCTACAGGTCTCAAACAGTATACTTACATCTGTCATAATTTGCAATATTATTAACCATGACTTTGAAATATGTTTTGTCAGTTAATGGTACAATATGTACAAACTGAAGCATCAAATATATAACAGTACAGTGATTCCAAAGGAACAGCAAAATAAGATTATAAAATTACACACACAGAAACATCTACACACACACACACACTCACCCACCCACCCACTCACCCATCCACCCACCCACCCCCACCCCCACACACAAAGACCTATGTTCTTCCTGGTGTCAACTGTTTTGCATGTTCATGTCGACAGTTTCCTGTATGCTCTTATAGCAGTGTTGTGTCTTGACGCTTGACGCTCCCCTAAGATAGGGCCTGAGGAATTCTGCCACCAGCCACCTAGGCATCAGGGCAAATGCAAAACATGTTGTCAGGCAAGTGCATAAATAGTGAAATGCAGAATGAAGAGAAGGCGAGGAGAAACAAGAAAAAGAAAGATGCAGATAAAATGGCTGCATGGGTCTGTCTACTCTCGTGAGACAGACGATAGGGACTGCAGACGTCAGCGTGGTCTGGAATGCAGCTGAAAGGGCAATTATTCGACACACGCCAAATAGCTCAAGTTCCACTTTCACAGTAAAGCATGCTGAAAGCGTCAAGACACTACTATCAACAAAAGATCAAGGCTGAAACGCAGACATTCCAGTTCCAGCTCAGAACATAAACCAACTTAACAGAAACAAAAATGTCAATGGAAAAGCCATCAGAAATGCGGACAACATTTACTAAACATGAGGAGCACAACAGGGTTAACGCAACTAGTAGCTGAAAGCATCACCAATGATCAAAACAAAATGGAAATCAAGACAAAATAGAATCAAATTAAAAGGATTTTTTTGAAAATTCACCCACACTTTTCTCACACAGTGCTAAACTCTTTCTTCAGCTTCACAAAGATAACCATAAGCAGACTGCTAAACCAGTATCCAAAAAGCAGCAAGTGCCAGTGACAGTTTCAGAACAGAATTCCTGCCACTCACCCGATTTCATTGCGCTGCTCAGCGTCTTTTCATCACAACTGCGTGCCAGCTGCTCAGCAGGTTTCGAAAATGAAGATGCCCTCTTACCTAAGCCTGTCTCCCATAAAATACGTCGGCAAAGATCACGTCCAAAAATAGCGTTAGAACAGCATTAATGTTCAAGCCATGGACAAATAGCTACTCTATGATACTGGATTTGTTAAGCACATATTCATACAGTCTTAGAAACACATTCATTCTTGGTACCTGGTCAATTGCATTAAAAAACTTTCTTCCCCTTATGATCCATCCAGTTAGCTCTTCAACAGTTTTAGATCCTGGCTCAAGAACTGGCTTTAACAGCTTGAACTACAGATCTGTTAAATCGGTTGCAATTTGTTTGGTGCATATAGTAGACAACAAAAAGAGCAAACGTGCTTGGCCAGATGTAAAGTCGTTATAGCAAATTGAACCAAAGAGAACAAAGACAATTTTGATAATGCTCAGCAACAGACATCAAGGATAGTCTGCCAGTAAATAAAATGTGGCACTCAAGTACCATGCTTAGAATTTAAGCATATGATGCAAACCTTGGCCCATTGACCTCTTTAACTTGTACCACAAGGTGGGGTAACAGCACATTTACCATATATCGCATTATGTGTATGGCTATTTTTTATATAGAACGTTTCAAGAACCTCTCAAAGGTTCACCGCTTCATCAATTACAGTTCTCAGAACAATTCGGTACTGAGGCTGAAGAACACTGAACAGAAGTCTTAAAATGACAAAAACAATAAAACAGTAATCTTGCCTTTCAACTTGGATTGTTATAAATTTCGTAGGATGTTGCAGTTCAAATAGATGCAGAAAGTGTCAAAGAGCTGGGGTGTATTCAATTCGTCAAAATTAATTAATTTCATACAGAAAAGACGAAGACTTACGCAATGAGCCATAGTTACTGTGTTGTGTGCATGGTGATTCAGCCTTAGACATGGTGGATAGACCGACGATGTTGTCTCCGAGTGAGACTAGATCCACAGCACTTGACGATTGTTTAGGTCGTACACCATCCACACCAGCTGGAAGATAAACCGATCAAGAATTCTGCTAAGATATAATATCATTGCACATTTATAAAGCTTCTTTAACAGTCTTGAAATTGTGCTGTTGAGTCAACTGTACTGCCCATAGGGTGGGAAACCCTTGGTATGGCAAGAGAAGGTCTCGCTATTACTCTTTAAAGGCTAAAATTTAAGCAAGACACAGCCTCTGTTTTGAATAAGCAACAAAGTCAATGTCAAAACCTCAAAACATTTAAGTAAAAAAACAAGAAGAAAAACAGTTTGTACTAGGGATGATGAAGGCACTTAATAGCTCTGTTCAAATACCTGACCTGGAAAGGGTTAGCTGTGAGTCTGTGTTTCAGAAACCGTATCTTCACCAGTTCCTGAGGCCATCCATTTGACACTGACACAGACTCACAGCTAACCCTTTCCAGGTCAGGTGTTTGGACAGAGCTAATAAATGCCTTCATCAGCCCTAGAACAAACTGTTTTTCTTGTTTTTTTGTATTTAAATGTTTTGGAGGTTTTGGTGAGAGTGAATAAATGACATCCATTCTTTTTGGTCACTTGTCAAATCTAGTGTGTTTTTCATGTTTAGTCCAAGTCCTATCATGTCTTCGTTTATACTGTCTATCCATTGTGGTCGTGGTCTTGTATATGTGTATCTTGTAACATGACTGTGTTACACAGTAGCCGAATGGTTTCAGTCACAGCCATGTAATGTGGAGTGTGTATGCATTTGAGCCCCCTTAGACAGTTACTGTGTAGGGACCCTGAGCAAGTCCTTTATGTACAGTTGCTCAGTACCATCGATAGACGTCTATTTATTTGATAGTCGTACTTGATAAATTCAGAAATAATAATAACAACTGTACCTAAGAAATTGTATCTTACAAAACATAAAATACTGACCAGAGGAATCCGTGACGGTTCGATGCATTGGCTGACCAAGAGCAGATGAACAACGCCTGCAAATATACAGACCAGCCAAACTAGCAGCTGACTATTTCTGAAGCAGATCATATGAACTATGCTTCCTAATGTACTTGTCAGCCTGAAAATGTGTGTGCTGTTTAGTAAAGTAACAAACCACAGACCCTGTCACTGGATTATTTAGCTGTGTATCAAATTAAGCTCTCAGTGGGCCTCCTCTCAATCCACATGGGCCTGGGTCTTAGTCAGGCCACTGAAGAAAGAACAAGAATCTACTATTCTAATGGATCAGAAGACAATGAAAAAGTTGGTTCTGACATGAAAATGCTTAAAACTGCTGAAAATAAACAGAGATGATGCATAGAAAGTCAGATAAACGAAGACGACAGATGGCTACTCAGTCGACTGATGTCAGTGTAACGTGTAACCGGACATTTTTATAGTGTTTTTAAGGACCACTCAAAGTCCTTACCAACTACATGACGCCAGCGACATAATTAAACATAACTTATTATCGTAATGAAATATGCAATTTCAAAACATATCTTCAACATAACTGGTAATTTTAGCATGCATATGAGCCACGATTGCCATAGCAATTTTTCCCCAAAACAGTCATAAACAAAATGCACTGCTTACACTGTACCAGCCGATGGACCCCGTTCTGTGCTGACCGACCTCGTCTTATATGACCTGTGACTGAGTGACCCAGAGGTCAGCGATCGACCAATGCTGTTGAGAGAAGTGTTGCTTGAAGAGTTGCTCTGTTGTTCGCCAAGCAACTGCCGTTGTTTTGAAATGTCCAACGAACTGAGTAGACTGTCTGCCTGGCCTTTGAAGTGCTCCGAAAACGCCCAAAATGCTCTGCACATGGCAAAATAGGCAACAGGCATGCAACATTTATTCACTTATATATTTATTTACTGCACTTATTACAAACAAGGTCAGTAAATCTGAATCTGAGGTGCACAAGAAGTCTATACGAAATACTTGCCCCACGGTCGTTACATGGATTCTCCTCAGCAGGCTCCAAATAAGTAAGTAAGTAATGCATTTGTTAACATGCCATATGAGCAAGAAATCGTAGGCATGGATACTTGAACCCACAGTTGTAGGAAGACAGACTCAACACCCTACTGAATAGTGAGTTCTAAAGCAATTTGTGATTGATGGCAATAGCCTGAATGTATAGTAAGAAATTAACCTGTGAATTAACTATAAGATAAAAAATGTAGCCATGACAGAGCTAAGATTTACAACATAAAAGGAACACTTTCCTCCAATTACTTCTTTATCTTTTTCAGTATTCTGAAAAATGTTTCACAAATTAGCAAGGCCTCTAAAAATTTTCACTGCAGATATAACAAGAGGCAATAATTTTTTACCAAAAACTGAAGAAAGAACAGGATAAAGTATTTCATTAAAAATGTCTTCATTTTACAACATGCCATTTATCTTAAAAAATACTTTTAAAATTATTATAATTAACTTCAGTGATACCTTCTTACAACCTTTATGCATTTCAGGGAGGTTTTTAGCAGATATAAAGTAATCAGTTGAAGACTTGATTTGACACAGCACTAATAAATCAGCTGGTCTGCCTGATGCAGCTGGTGCTGAGAAACTTCAGAGATTTACATTAACATTTACATTACAGATGCTATTCTCAGCAAATATCCTGTTGCAATAACATTTCCCAGAATTATCCAGAAATCCTATGAGTATAGTGGTGACGTTGCTTACTTGCGAGAGAAGACCCTGGCATCAGAGTCTGCATCTCCAATGCCCCGTTTAATGGCGTCTTGTAGCACAGCAATGTGTCGCTCAAGGACATGTGTTGGCCACGTATGAACAATCTGGTACAGAAACTCACAACACTGTCTGCAGAAAACACAAAAATGAAAACCTGAGTAATGGGCCACCAGGTTAATGTAAGCAAAGGCCCCATGTCCCACTGTCCACCAGCTATCGTCTGCAAAGCTGTGGTCACTGGTCAGTAAAACCGTACATAAAAATCATTTGAAAATGGATTTACAAAATTTAATAATTTTAAAATATATTTTGATTAAAATCATTAGTCAATCGAAATATTACATTTTAAACAATTATGACTAATATTCCATGCTCTGCCATTAGTTGTCTGCAAACAACTGCATAAAGTTATCGCCAGGTATTCCCTAGCTTAAAAAATTTAAAAAACCATTGACCCACATAAGAACCCAAAGAAAAAATGATTTATGTCAAACACTGTTAAATAATTTACTATTATTATTTGTATAAGACTCAACAGCTTGAAGAAATGTTCGACTGTATTACTGGTAAGTCAATCACATTACATAAAATTATTTTAATAATTTAACTGTTGTTGTTGTTACTATTCAGCAGTACTGTTCTTTTGCATTATCTTTCAAATAATTCTGTCAATCTGTTTACTTATCAATAGTCAGGTAGCACATCTGTACATAAATGCATAACTGCATAAACATGTAAGTTTTGTACTATGTTGGCTGCGTTTCTGTTAGATCGTGAGGTTTTTCACTGCTTGGTATGTAATCTTGCTGGTAAAATGTGGGTATTTGCCTCATGCCAATAGATTACTTTCTTACTTATAACATAGCATAAACAGAAAACATTCAACACACAATATAGAAAGTAAAACTTACTTGCGAATGACACTGGATTTTGAAGCGTGATTTCCAGTTATTATTGGAATTAGTCGCAGAAAATGAGTATGCTGTTTCAAATCACATAAAAAGTGCTCAATATCTTCATAATGTTGAAGTGAATGTACCAGCAGTGTAACTGGACATTTATTTATATAATGGCAGTGCCTTCTATTTTATCTCAAAAGATTATTAGACCAAAAAAGCAAAATCACAGCCTGATGGACACAAGATGTCTCCACATTGTCAAAGACTCAAACTTAACTAATCGATGCAGTTAATGATAATAAACATTGTAGGAGAAAGAGAGATTAACGTGCCAGTATCAAACTTGAATCGGAGGAAAATCAGTTTAAGTAGATCATGGGTTTTCACAGTTACTATGAAACAACTAACATGCAACCAAAACTACACCCCACCACGTGCTTCCAACGTCTAGGCATCTAACTCTATCAGGATGAGCCAACCTGGTTGCCCATCAGAAGATGAAATAAGCACGCAAGTTCTTATTGCTCACACATAACTGGTTAGTTTGCCCTTTAGCATCACCGGAGCATTGGACATGAGTAAAAGCTAATAATTAGTACTGAGCAAATGAAATGAAAGGCTGTTTAATGCCGATTATGTATGAAGGCAAAATACCTGAAGAATGAAGCGAATGCATATGGTAGCCGACGACGACATAATTTTGGCTGAATTTGGAATCAAAGAGATGAGTGATGGAAGGACAGACTCAGCAAAATGACCAAATTCCTTTCCGAGATCTTGCGCCATAAACCTGAACGCCAACAGAACCATGTCATACGTCACAACACCAATGCACTTGCTGCAGAAAGATAACTGACAACATACAAGAAACACCAGCTCCATGCACCAAACTCTTTAAAAACAGACAGCAATTTATTATCATCAAAACTTTTCAGCACAAGTTGTATGCTTTCAATTTCAAAAGTCGGCTGTTTAGTATTAAAGCTGATAACAAAGATGACTACAACAGCAATTGTCATGTTTATAACTATTTTAAAATAATTTTGTAAGCATTTGGTTCTAAAATGATAGTTTATTCCAAAAATTTAAGAATTCCTTATGACATTAAATATCGTAGAGAGCGAGGTAAAGTAATATCTGAATCTGCTGTGCAAATGTGTGACAATCTCCAAACATGTGCAAACGACTGCAATGCACTCAACCATTCAGACTACAAACACAACAACTTCAAACGCAACAGGTTTAAAACAAAGAAACTTGAGAATAGCAGCTGCACCAGTTGGCCCAACTCACGCGATGGTGATGCATGCTTCCCGAACCACCTGCGAGCGTAGATCCTTGACAGACATCTGAAAGCAGAGCTCAAGCGAAGTCAGCTGTTGAACGAAATCCGAATGGTCCTTGGCACCAGCGAAGAAACATGCACGCACTTCCTTCAACTGTGACAATCAGCCAAACATCGCATGTGAATAATTAAGGCAATGAAAATGGCCAGAGAAAGAAAATAAACAGGAAAAAGAAGAGGAAATCTTATGTCATTCTGTCCTGAAAGGGATTTGAACCCAAAACACTGGGCTAGAAGTACAGTATGCTAAATACTAGACTATTGCAAAACACACTGTAGAAGAAGTTAATTACGGAAATAGTAAGACAAGATAATGGTCTAACAGCATAGGCACTATTAAGATTTAGCAGGGTATAATCCATTAATAATAGAAATGGCAAATACTCACTGTATCAACTCTCTTATTCCAATCCAAGTTTGGATCCGACAGAACTTCTCGTATTCTCGTAACACGTTCCGTCAGTTCTTTTGCTGAGAAAATCTGCAGAAACGAAAAGCACTGTCATTGATTGCAATGAGGAAATGGTTCCCTAACTTATTTACTCAGAAACAATTCCAGTGGACCACGACTCTAAATACTGTTCACAGGAGTCCTACAATCCAACAAGCAGGTCCAGGTGTTTAAATTAAACAATCTAGGGTCTGGAGATGAATTGGGAGTATGTATCACTAGCAGACACAATGGTAATGATTTACATAAGCTAATGCAGTGGTGGCTAGGGAGATTGTTTGAACTAGTCAAATACGCCATTGCCGTGGGCATGTCAAGGACTCTGCCTCTGAAGTATACACACTGACATAGGTCTTTACAACCAACTTCATACTTCAGTCGTATTTCAGCGCCTATAAGCAAGATCTGTAAAGGCACTACATAAATGTCCAGAGACATACACTGCATACATACATGCCCAGGATAATGCCACTCACGACTTGTGTCAGTTAGATACAGACAGAGTAAGAAACATGCAACACAGAGCAGACATGTTGCTAGCTTACGTTGATCTTGGTTACTTGGTCAAACTGCTTTATAAATATATCTTCATCGACACAAACAGGCGCATTTGATGAACCTAAATAATAAAACAAGATCTGATGTTAACGTGTTACCTTAATCCAATACTGCCATTAAAACTGCAGAATCCATGTCATCATGTCTTTTAAAAACAAACTTGTTGGTCTGGGCATAAACGTGTTGAATAAGCATGACAAATTTTCTTGGTGACCACAGTTGCAATCAATCGAAATATCATCTAACTGTGGCAAAATGTTATTCTTACTTTCCTATATCTGGTTTCAAAAACCCTGTACTCCATACCAAAACAAAACAACAATCACCAATTCTGTAAGCCATTCATATTCTCATAAATTACTTGGTAGGAAACACATTGGAAATTCCTAAAGGCATGCTCCAGCATAATATGAATTCCAATATAATGTGGTTGGGGGACACAGATCCAAAACTTCTATTCAGATTTAGAGGACCTCATTACAACATGATCTCATTATAAGGCACTTCTTGATGTGGCTCCCAAAAATAGTGTAATAACAAGTTTCTTGTGTAGCTGTTGAATAATGACTACAACATGTGGTAGTACACTTATTAAATGCAATTACTGATAGGATATAAGCAAACAACTTTTAAAATGTCTATGTTAAATGTCTGTACTTTGAAGTAGTGGCAGGAAATAATGGGCAAATGAGGCTTTCTTATAATAACTATAATATTAATACATTTTCAATCTGTTGATGGTAACAGACTGAAAGCATCCAGGGACTTGGCTGAACATTTCAATCATGAAAACAACTAAGGTGACTAATAGTATCAGCACAGTTACACATTACCTCAAGTATGAGTTTTATGTGCACAACATATTATGTGTAACACAGATGCATGCAGAACAGAACCAATATATCCCTGTGGGCCAATCATATGTCAGTGGAAGGAAGAAGGGCCACTGGCTGCATTGGAGGAGTGCCTTGTTACTTCATCTACACAGCACAGTGCAGCTGAACGAGGGGCAAACTGCCGGAAGAAAGGGCAATCCATCCAATCTACAACCTTCCCATTTCTCTCAGATTAAACATAACCCACAGTAACAGCTCCTTTCCCTCTTCTCTCTCTCTGATCTTCTGGCGACCAGACTTGGTTCTTGACATGACATCTTTAGACAACCCCACTGACTTGGTGAAGCGCTCGTGAATAAGCTGGTGCCCTTTGCTGAGCTTTAAATAGTGCCTTAGAAATTTTGATTTTATGATTACGATTACAACTCTGCGGAAGCAGCCGTACTGGTATAATCTCCATCGTTTGGACAATGGACATCTTTATATGCCGGCAACACCTAGTGCAGTTTTCCAACTGCCTTAGAGGAAGGCCAACAAGTTAAACAAGTCACCAACCTCACGAATGGTGCTGAGCAATTTTGAGTGACGGATTTTGCTTTTCAAGGTGCTTTTCAAGGACCTTATGAAGTACATGACAATGATGACTGACATTACTGTACACATTTGCTACTGCTGTGATAATGGGAGACTAAGTGAGCAGTGCAAAACGGATACTAGCTGTCGCCAGCATGTAAGACGTCCACACCCAGAGATCACACCATTTTTGTCACTTCCAGAATCCCCCATTAAAGCTACTGAATGAGAGACAATAGCCAAATGGTTGGAGTGTTCAGTTTGTAACACAGAGTACTGGTTTAAGCCTCCCCGAGACGGTTGCCGTGTAGGGACCTTGAAAATCAAAGTCCCTCACTCAAAATTGCTCAGCACCATTGATTGATGCTCAGCACCATTGACTGATAGTGGTGCCTAGTATGCCATTGCAAGAATTCAGAGATTTACATCAGTGGTATCAGTTCAACACTGCTTTGATTGTGACCAGGAGCCAAATTATGCTAAACTGCTACCCAACACTCAACTCTGTAACAAAAATCCGACAAGCGAAAGCAACTTACAAACTCTGAAAACTCATTACATTCAGCAAACTAAAGAAAACCACACACAGAAAATAAACGAAGCCAAGGGATACACTGTCAAAAAATTAACTAATACAACCAACTGTTTAGTGCCCACTAATAGAACGAGTTGTGACACAGGGTTCATTCTTCGCCGCTTCACAATTGCTGAGGACTTATTGGCAATGGGTGCAAGGGGCAAGAAGGTTAAGGATGCAAAATAAACACATAACACAAACAGCATATACAACATAAATTGCAAGACACTTAACAGAACAACAAAAATCAGTCCTCACATGCACCAAATGACACCATCTGGCACCAAATGACACCATCTGCATGTCCAGTATGTTACTCACCAGCCACAAGTGAATGACGCTTCTTCACAGGTGTTGCTAAAAGTGATCCCCCAGACTACATGAATAAAATGCTCTTTAGAAATGAGATTGGCAACTGAATATAAATATGGGGGACCACAGAGAAGAGACGAGTACATAGACAGTGGCAGGTGACATGAACAAAACATACTGGTACCTCAGAAAATCATTGACAATTGTGGGCAGCAAAGGATGTTTTATGAGAAGCTGCTGGTGACAGTGAAATAAAATGACTGCCCTTTGATCTGTTTTGTGCAAGTGTATGTATGCACAAACACTGGTCAACATATGGAGTGTGTATACTTCAAATGTTTGTATACATACAGACAGTAATTAAGAACAAAATAACAACAGGGTATCACCCAACTCTCTCTCTCCCTCTCTGTCCGTCCGTCTGTCTGTCTGTCTGTCTGTCTTTTTAGCTCCTGTTTCAAGCACATTTGTGACTTTCATGGAATTTGTAACTCTAAAGCCACTACCACATCTAATACAGCTCTGCCTAAACAAGGCCACCGGAATGCACTATTTGTAAACACTGATGATACCCAAGGCTTCATAAGGGAAGGCAAAGTAATTGCTAAATTGAATTTATTACACACCTCTGTCAACTTTAGTCCTCAGAGGTATGACCCTTTAGCTGAAGGAAATTGCAGTTAAACTGCAGACAAGGCAACAACTGGACAACCTTTCTTATGAACTACATGGCTTGACAACAGATTGCCACTTTCACATGATGCACCAGTATTTGAACACCAGAAGCAGAGATGAAAGGCAAATACACCTGCCATTGTACCAACCCCAGCTCTAAGGTTTGTCTCAGCATATGAAGGCGGGTGACCAGTCCTCTCCCTCGCCATGTAATCTTCCCACCAAAAGCGTACGGTCAAAGCATTCGTTATAGCTGAGTTTGCAATGAGGAAATATAAACTTGTTATCCTATGTTATCCCTTTACTACATAACAGCAAGACTCAGTTGACCAGCCATGCAACAGCCAATTTTTATGATGGCTCAGTGACAACTTCATCACCATTAATGTGATATGGAAGCTCAAAAGTTCCCATTAACCAGCGGCTCGATGTACCATTATAGCTCATTAACGCAGAATAAAGTCAGCATTGCCCACAGAAAGCAAACAATTTCAAAAGCAAATAAATGCAACTGACGTCACTTCCATCTCACCATAAGCTTAAATTAAGACCATGGGAAATACCAAAGCTCAACGTGAGACTACAGAATTTATAGAAGCTCGGCTGGCTTTGCACTTATTTTGGCTCATGGGATCTATGTTTATGGTTTATATGCTAGGAATTAACTTGATCTTGCTTGCGTAACCATACAACTGAGGGCACTGCTAACCCAGTAACGATGTACTGTACACTCAACAGAAACTTCCAGAAGGGCTGAAGGCTAAAACTGCCAGTCCAATATTCTCCAGCTGTGCAAAGGGCATTCAGTTCTAACCGGTACACTGTAACATTGTGTTACGCAGCAATGGCATGACTAAAATTTACATCAGATGTGCCTCTGTTAGAGAAACACAAGTTAGTCACAATACTGTCTAGCTGCAAGCCACAGTAACTGCGATTGATTATTAGACTTAAAATGTCTACGAGAATTCTACATTCTGCATTAGTGAACACTGCAGGCAGTCAGCAGCTTTTGTATTGGAATACTTACCTTGAAACATTTTCAAATGTGTGTAAGATATCCTTATAAAAATCTAGACTTAAGGGATTATAGAAGACAAGCTGAGGCCAAGGCCAGAGAGAGAAGGCTCTTGGTTCCTAGGTCTGATAGGAAATGGCCATTACACACTGCCTGATAAACGCCTCCATCAGAAGCACAAGTCACACTCAGTCTGTCCCTCTATCTTGCTGTCTGTCTGTGTACATCTGTCTCAGTGTTCCCGTCAGTATGTCTAATTGCCTGGCTGAGTGCCTCTATCTTCTTCTGTGTCTCTCGATGTTATCTGCAGTTCATTCATAGGAGAATTCAATATGAAAGCAAGGCTACCAGAGACCTTGAGCTGACCATGACCTATTAATAAATCTCACAATCAATCCCTTGATCATCAATTAAACCCCACAATTTTCGTTTTGATCATGATTGTGGCAATGAACACAAGGTTTCATTGTGAGATTTCACAATGATACATTCCTAGTAAAGCAGAACAGCATATAATTCCAAATGATAGGATAACCAGAGAGCAGCAAAAAGCGTGCCTGCTAGCACGTGGATTGGGCAGGCTCTGGCCTATCCTGAGACAGTGAATGCATAGGGATCTCTCAGATTTCCAAAAACACAGTAACAGTCTGGACCCACCAAATGACACTTTGACATTAGTTAATGTTGCTACAGAAAAATAAAAATATAACAAATAAATAAGTAAATTCGTTAGGCTAGAAACTTGTCTACTTTAGAGCATTATTATTGCCAATTCAAAGCAGTTCAATTCAAAACAATTATTTTTTCTATTGGATATGACAAACAAGCCAGAGATATGGTAGCCTTACGCAAATCCTTTAGGTCAGAGATATCTTCATGTTAGATCATTCCTATTGCCAACTCCAAAAATACTGCACAGCTTATCATGGAAAACATAATAATGATGCCAACCTGTTGTTGATGTGGTTGTGGCCTGCCTGCTGCTGCTGCTGCTGGACGTGGCTGTCCGTCCAGGTGCTGAACTAACTGCCGGTACGCTGCCTCTCTTGGGTGCTTTTGACACCCCGGACAAACGCATGAAGTCCAGCTCATCTTCGCTTTTGCCTATTATAATAACAATGAAGGCACCAGTTGAAGAATAACTCTGCAAACACCATACACTCTTAAATTAAGAGTAATGTCTAGAAACAGCAGACAATAATGTTGCCAGAATGCCCCCAAAGACATAGCTGCCAGTTACAATGCACCGTTGTAGTGAAACAGAGATGCCACTGCATGCCAGACAGTCAAGTCACTTTTCACAGTAAACAGACAAAACCATCAGACAGTAGGTGATGTTGAATGTGCTTTGACTCCAGACAGCTTGTGTCCATTATGAATCTTTACACACAACTGGTACCTCGATATATAACCAGAAAACACCTCAATCTAGTTGGCTAGTAGCAATGTATTCAGTATTTACAGAGATTTCATGGCTGCCTGGGCTGTTGTCATGTACCTTACCATACAATTGTTACATATCTGGTAATTACAGCCACCCCTCAGTTGGTTATATTACTGGTGACTATCAAAAAAAGGGTGTGCTCCATAGTGACAACTTTTCTGCTTTCTGCTTAGTTTAGCATATCTGTACTTAAAAAGAGGTAGAAACAGAGTTTATGCTTTATGTATAAAATTTTAAGAAGATTATTCTGTGTTGTAAAGTGACTAAATAATGATGCACCATAATCAACAAACACACCTAGACTGCTATATTACTGAACTAACATAGTTGAGGAAAACATCCAGCTGAGAAAAACTACTACAGTTTCTGATCAAACGAAATGATGGAATACATACAGTTAAGCAACTACTGCACAAGTGACAGATCATACTTAAGGACAGCTTCCTTTTAGGAAGCTTTCAGCCAAACAGTCTCACTGCAGCTTGATTAGAATATTCGCTGCACTTCAGCCTTATGCACTTATAACAAGCTCCTAAGTAGCATCATCGTCACACCCGTTTAGAAAAATTTCTGAGTTGTGCA
The DNA here is from genome assembly GCA_964023275.1 of Norana najaformis. Classification (NCBI taxonomy): domain Eukaryota; kingdom Metazoa; phylum Annelida; class Clitellata; order Crassiclitellata; family Hormogastridae; genus Norana; species Norana najaformis. The sequence goes on from OZ029925.1 coordinate 10,494,532, forward strand.
AGCTTGCAGATGTCTTTAGAAAAAGGCATTTCCTGTAATATATAGGGATGCTTATACAGTACCACTTCAATGAAACTCTTCATGGCCATCTAGCAACCATGGAGCAGATGCTCATCAGGTGCTCACTGAATAAATGAGGGCCATGTATGGTTCAGAAGTTCTTGGCAAAGTTACCAGGCAACCTAAGGAGTCATATCAATGATCGGATGACTAAACTTCCTTAACAATCTCTTCAGATTCTGTATACGCAAAGGTAGACTTGTTCTTAAAAAAGAAAATTCGGGGTCACAAACGGAGTTCAATTGAAACCACACGTTTTATTCCACCAGATAAGAAAAACAAGCCAGAGATAAGACTGCTTTTTCCACTCTTTTCTGGTCACTCCTATCCATTTACCATTTGCCCCAAGATAACACCCCACAACAGCAAAATGTGTAGTCCCGGTAAACCATGAGAAACAGCCGATTGCACAAATCTAATCACCGGGATTTCAGGCTGATTAAATGGATATCCCATCCAGTACAGTTCACAGACAAATAATTAATACAGGAACAAAAATCTAGGAGCTGAGTAACACTATGCATAACGTCATGCAAATGACGCCATTGCCACACGATCCCCTGCCCATCTGATAACATGATAGTGGAATACATGGCTCCTGCATCAGACAATTGCCTGCTGGGGTTAATAAACTAATCCATTCCTTCCGCCCTGCATGAACTTTTCCAACAACTCCCTTCCCTCCCGTCCTTCTCCTTCTGCCAACAAGGCTGGCACATCTGAGGAAATCCTAAAGAGATGCTGCAGAGCCTTAGCCCATAAATCCACTCAACAGGCAACTGCCCTATGGCTTCATGGCGTTCTCACCGAAGCCACAGCCAGCAGGGTCCAATGCAAGCAGACAAAAACACTGAAACGCTCACTCACAAATCACGCTGAACTTAGAAAAACACAGATGGACAAACAAGTGTAGGATGAGTAGAATGGGAGATAAACAGATGGACATAAGGATGGAGGGACAGAAAGATAAACAGACCAACACAGCAGGGCATAGGACAAAAAAGCGACTAAACTGAAGGTTAATCATACGGAAATTGACCTTTATAAATGCTTCCAAAGTACAGCACTCCACATTCTTTTGAATTTATTTTCAGGCTTACAATGATAATCATTTTCAGCACTAACTCACCATTTAGTTTTAAAAATTAAAATCAAAGTCACTTGAAGACCGTATTATTCCCCAGTTCTGGGATGGGCCACTTGTGAACTCCGGCCAAATAAATGCACATATGCACACACACATATTACATATATACATGAATACTTATATACAAAAACACACCCGTAATCCTAATGGTACATTTGTAAATCCCTGCTTCAAGGTAGCCTCATCAGAGGCGCTCCCAGCCCATCCCAGAACCGGGGAATAATACGGTCTTCAAGCGCTTACGGAAGAGGGAGTGGGAGAGAAACTCCCGTGGGAGGTCCGCATACAGTGCTAGCGGCATAAACACAAACGAGTGTGTATATATATTATATATATGATATATGTATATTATATATATCTATATATAATATATGTATGAAGCCTAGTCCAAGGGTAATAACAAATGACACAGAACATGTAAACGTGTGCAACTAAACCCTTTAGGATAATTTGGCACAAAACTAACGGCCATGCAAAGCCAACTGTTGCATAACCATCCAGCTGTTTGTAACACTGCAGCCTCGAGAGTACAGCGTCCTGTAATCCAATGATCTTGAGCTTCGGCCAGCCGTATAATTGCAACAAACCTTAGGGCAAGTTGTCTGCACCAGTGTCTCAGTGCCCAAGCAGTAAAGCAGGATACAGAGTCAGCTGGGAATCAAGAGTTGTGGCGTTGCTCTGGCCCCAATAGGCAACTCCTTTCTGCACTGCTTTTAGATATGCGAGACCTAACCTATTTTATGCCCTCCTGCTTGGCATATTCGCTGCAGCAACAAAGTATACTATAAAATAAAATACTAGCAAGTGTCTTTCAAACAAGAGGTAAAAAAGAGACTCAAGAATTAAATCAGTAGAAAAAAGCAGACCAAATTACTTAAGTGAATGCAATCGCTCAGAAAAACACGGCATAACTTCTGTTTTCTGAACCAACCAATATGACATAGCTATTAACAGAGCATGAAGAGCAGATGAGAGGTTAGAGTCTCCCAAAACACTGTAGCAGTGCAGCCGCTCTTACGCTTATCCATTTCAAAGTTATCCCTTTCCACCAATGAAAGAGCATTCTCGTACACTGGAGGCTAACGACAGACACATAGTTGTAAGACCAAATATGATGGCCCCATTGAGAGAAACAACTGATAAGTGGTAACTAACGACCTACACAAACATTGCCAGAGGTAAAGGATAATCTGTAGCAAGATTACCTTCACTCTTAGCAACTCCAACTTCAATCTGTGGTGAGCAGTGGCCCTTGTCTACGGCAGCTGAATTATCAGAATCCTCAGACGTTAATCCGTTGTCACTAAGCTCCAGCTTTGTGCAGACCTCACCAGCAGCAGCTGCCTCAGTAACAGGTACTCTGCTACGTCGTGGGTGGATGCTTACAGGTATGATCGAGGAAGAGAACTGACCAGGTCTTGCGTTATTAGAAAACGAACCGTTGGATGAATTGTTCTGCTGAAGCCATGATGATAAGGATATATTGCTGCTGCCATCCTGTGTTGGGAAACTGTTGAGAAAGCTTTCTAAAACAACATTTCTCTTTTGTTTACTTGGACTCAAAACAACCATATCCTTATTCTGCATTGATGACAAATCACTGGAGAACTCACAGTTGACAAACTGTGGAATTCTTAACTGATCTGAGTCATCGCATCCAGCAATAGAAACACTGGCTGTGTGCTTTATCTTTCTGTCTGGTTTATCCTTCACATTCTCAGCCAAACCTGACTTATCGTTCACACTGCTCTTGATTGCTACATTCTCCACATTCTTAGGGAATAATGCTTTGCCTTCAGATATTTTAGAATCTAAATTGTTCTTTGCAAGCAAAGCAACATCGTGGCATGGAAAAGATCTATACAGGGTCTTCTCATTAGATTTGGATAAACTAGAGGATGAACCATCGGACAAACAATTCTTTTGACCAACAGTTGGACTACTTAGCCGCTCTTCAAAGCATTTTCTTTGATCTTCATCAGTAGTATTTGTCTTATCACTGCCTTGATTATGAAATTTGGCATTTATCCTATCTGAAAGTAATATCGGTTGACTGTCAATGGAATCATTCAGGTCTTGAACAATTCTATCACTCTGAGTATCACAAGACACAGTAGGTCGAATGTAACATTCAGCGTTGAGCAGATCACCGTGTATTACTTCACTTTGCTCTTTAGAAATTCCTGATGCCTCCTCACCATTTTTATCATCTTCAACACTGGTTGCTGCAGGGCAGAGCCACTTTTTACTCGTCCATATTTCATTTGTCTGCCTCTCGTTTGATTTATTGGGATCCTTAGTACCAGAATTATCCCGGATATGCTGGATGCTCCTAGCAACACAAGACATATGTGGATTGAGCACAGCTGTTTCTACTCCAGAAACGGCCGAGTCTGTTGAAATGACAGGATCCCCAACAACTGCATTCATACTCTTCTTCTGTGTGCCTTTCACCATGCCTCCACAATCTGTCAGGGCATCTAATGAACAAGAATGTGCCGGATTTGCAACAGAAACATTACTTTTTAAGCAGTTGGCCGGAATTTTGTAGTTAGTAATCAGATGTTCCATTCCACTTGAAGGTACCTGTAGATTAAATGCATTGCAGGATTTTTCCAAACCAGCTGCAGATTTAGCATCCTGTAGAGATGTATCACGAGGTTCCTTTGACACACTACAAGTCAAAAATTCCGTGGCCTCCAACAACATTCCATTTTGACTGTCTGATGCAAAAGAACCTTGCTTTTTAAGCAGAGCATTATATTCAGCTGGGTCATTTTTTAAAGGGAAATCCTTTAAATTTAAAACATTTTTTGATACACAGGTCATAGGTAATTCACTAGAATCTGTTACATTTGAAACATTGATGAATGACGCTGCATCTTTTGGCAAAGAATAACCAGTACCTGTAACTTTTCCAGACTCAGACTGAGCACAATTACACAAAGAATCTCTTGTATCTAGATCACTTCTGCTAGACATTTGCACTGCATCTTGAGAACTACAGCCACTTACATCCAACATTTTGCTGTATTCTGGCACAGTTCCAAAATAAGAGTTCTCTGAACTTGAAATACTGCTAAAACCTGTATTACCATCTTCAACAACAGCATAATTTGTATCAGAGACACTCTCCAAGTCTCTGTCCTTCAAATCACTCTGAGATTCTTTAACTGTAATTCCGGAATTTGAATCGTTTTCATTCGAAATGTCTTTAAGCCCAACTCCTACATCACATGAACCATTAACAATGGTAACATCTGTTGATTGCCGCAAACTGTTATCTAAAAACACATCATTAGGGCTATTTTCAGAAGGTGTTACCACATGTTCAGCAGCGATATACGAATGTGAATTGGAAGACAAATTTGACAGCATATATCTATTGCTTTTGTTAGGTGATAATCCTGAAACTGGAACTGAACCATTCTTCTTTGACGAAAATCCATCGTTGCATCTAAAAACTGACAAAGACGATTTAGGTCGGCAAGGTGTTTGGATGACGTCAGAAACAGAATCATCACAAGACCCCAGATCTTTCAGTGGTAAATCAGACAACAACGAAGTCTCTTTTTTGGGGTTCTTTGTGCCTTCTTCAACACTGTGACAAGTTGGTAAGCATTCAGAAGTCTGGGATAATGAATGACTCATGTAAGTCGAACGGCAACGTCTTGGTGTCAGGAAAGGAGATAGTTTCTCATTATCTTCCGTAGACTGGCATTTATTCACAGAACAGTTTGAACTGGCTGGTATCTTAATTCCCATGTCCTCCAACTTCAGACTGCCATATCTTCTTCGCCTTGGGCCCTGTTTTTGATCTGCAGATCCCGATCGAACTCGACACTGCCATGGAGAATGTTCTACAGTACATGGAGGAGCTGTGTGAACTGTACTTGAAACATCACAACTGTTGCCTTTGAGCTTAAGAGCTGCATCCTGCGAAATACTAACAAAACGCCAGTCGCCGGTCACAGGACACTTTTCGAGACGTGTCACCTCGTCTATAGCAACACCTTCATTCAAGGAACGACTTTTGGTAAAACAGTCCTGATTACTAATCTCACTGGGATCAAGGCTGACCGCCATCCGGCTAAATGGACTCGGATTTTCGTTGCACGAAACGAGTCTGTCAGATGATGGCTTAGCAAACAGATCCATCACTCTGCTTTTTATTCACTTAGTATATTTGTACAGCGAGCAGGTTTCACAAAGAATGATCGAATTGAATCAACTCCTGATTGACAGTTTGTGACACTTGTAATTTGTTTTCTGGACGAATCCATTTCCAAAGGGTCCCACTAGATGTTTTCACAAGACCAACTATTTATAAACACTCAGTCTAAACTTCAGACATTCAAAAGATCTACTGATGGAAGGCAAGAACTCAGTCTAGATTTGTTCAGCCTATTTTTCCACACTCTGCATGCCTAATGTACAATTACCTGAATGCCGAAAACAAATAGAAACTGTCAGCTAACGTTGAATGGTTCATAAAACCAACTGAACTGAAAATGTCAACATTCTGAATCCCGAAATACAGACCGTCCAGGCACAGATTTAGACCTATTTCCATCCGACATAAATTTCCTTCACTCTTAACCAATGCCAATAACATAAAAAAGTCCCTGAAGGCTTACAACACATTCATTTAGTCAAAGCTAATGAATTAATAGCAGTAGCAGATGGCCAATGGCTTACAGTAATGTTCGAGCCAACTTTACAACACAGAACCTCCTCCAATCGCCATAAATCGCTCGAAACAGGACCGAAACATACTGAGCCATTCAATATATGCAAATGTCAGAGCACACACAGAGGCTACCAACGACTTCATGCATCTCACCGTGAAACCACAGTTTGATATCATATATTATTCAGTGACTCCTTTGCAACGTGCTGCTAGAGAAATCCCATCAGAGGTGGCCAAAATCACGAAACCAGACAACAATTCTGTCCTGAGACAATTGTTCCTCTAACAGCTAGGCACGAAAAATGTCCGAGAGAAATTCCTGATCCAGATTAATCCAGCAGACCACAAGGAATGTCAGCAGATGGCACTGGGTCAGCTATCAAAGCCATGAACCTCGTCTCTCATGGCACGCTCAGCAAAGGTGTGCTGGTGGCATACCTGAGTTCAACAGCAACTAATATCTATTTGCAACTTCAGCAGCCGGCAAATACAACAGACGATGCTCACCCAGAGCAACAGCAGCAGCAGCAGCAGCAGCAGCTCAGGAAGTGCATAACTAGAACAGTTCTGGTCTTACAGCGGCTAGTGTTATCTCCCCCAAAATCCAGGCCTTCGTTGTTGTATCTAGCTGCTGTAGCTTAATTCTAATCAAAACGCTGGCATCTCAGATGGACCAATTGGCTGCCTCGGATTCAGAGAAAGGAAATCCGAAGTGAAGGAAGGTGTGGTTCTCATCAGCGCAGACAGATTGGCACTCGCCAAGTTATGCCAACAATCCTCTAAGTAAATACTACAGGAAACAAATACCCCGTCCGGCTAATTACACCTACACTGATCTATAATTGTGCATCTGTCTATTTATCTATGTACCCACTCCGGTCTGTCAAGATATACCCTTGTGTCTACAGCCATACATAATTCGGTCAGCCTGTGTCTCATTCAGTCTGCCTCCACCAACAAGTCAGCCAGCCTGCCATCCGCCCAGCCAGTTATCCAGTAATTCAGCCAACTAGCCATTCAATCAGCTAGCCGTCAGTCAAGCAGACAGTCATTCAACCAGCCAGCCAGCCATCCACCCACCCAGTCAGTCAGTCATCCAGTCATTCAGCAAGCTTTCCAACCAACCAGCCCTCCATCCACCCAGCTATTCATGCAGCCAGTCATTCAGTCAGCCAGCCAGCCAGCATAACAATCAGCCAACCATTTGGCCATTCAGCCTGCCAGCCAGCCAATCCAACAGGTTGCATATATATGAGTCAATTAAGACTGTTAGCCAATTTATTTAAGCACATACAGTATAGTACATGAACCTATACATGTTGCACATCATCTAATCCTGATGAATGGAAAAGAACTCATACCATACATCATACATGTATAAAAATTATACGGATCTTTTCTTGCCGCTATATGTATTTAGGTAGCTACATGTATATAATATGGCTGGTATTTAATTAACTTAGACCTTTGATACCCCAATGTCCAACAGAAGTAAAGGGAGTTGAGAAGTGGTACATGTACTGAGTTCAATGTCCACTAAACACAACCTACCTCTTAAACTTCATTCAGACAAAGACTAAAGTCCATATTGTGCCGTTAGGTTCACTAAGGCCCAGAGTCAAATCAGGTGAGTACAGGAGCTGAACAGGACAAGAAACAGATGCCCACAGTCAGGTCATTTTTCAACCCAGCAGATTTCTCTGGGGCCATAAGTTAACCCAGAAGATGTTAAGTTGATCAAGTGATACCAACAGGCCAGTTGTCATAAATTATAACAAATTATAACATAAGATAAAGTCATCCTGAGTTAAAGCTTGTGCTCAAAACTGACATGAAGGCTCCTATCCTAAGACTTTTCTCTCAGCCAGCCAGTAGATGGTGACAAAGAATTAATTAGCAAATATTTCCTGATCATACCACATTCAGGTAGATCCATCCTTCTGTCTCATCTCACCTGATCCAACTGCTCATCTAAGGCACTTATTTACTCCCAGAACTTATACAATTGATGTCCTCTGTCCAAGGCAGCAGTGGACAGCAATGCTAGTGCATGTCTGCGAGTCTAGTCATTTCCACAGGGTCAGTATAATGAGAAAAGAGCAGCACTCCATCGGGGGTAAACATACTGCTCGAGCCAAGCACACCCAAAAGACCTCTAGACAATATCATGGGTGTGAGGAGTAAACAGTGGAATAAACATTCAGAAGAATCTTCTCCACCCAATCAAAGACTTGAACTGCCAAGTCTCTGGTTGGCAGTTCAGCAGGTTAACCACTAAAATGCTACATAATGTAATGTGCCATACATTGGGATGACATAGAGCTTTTTAGCATGGTACTTCAAACCCAAACTTGATCTTTGCTGAAACTCAAAACCAAGACTCAACAGAAAACAGCATCCCCTTAATGCAGACATTCCTCCATCAACTGCTTACCTAGTTACTTTAGATTTGTGGTGTTTCCTACTATATGTGTCTATAAAATCGTCTGTCGTCTATGCCGCATTTTATGTCACCAATTAAAGGTTCAAAGGTAAAAAGTCAAAAAGGTGAGAGGTCAGGCTACAGATTTTGCTTAGAATCAACAATAGTTGCATTGCAATTTTAGAAAATACACTACAGCCTAAGAACAACACAAACGTAATTCTACTGTTATTACTGATGCCTCAATGACTGTACAGTAAAAATAAAACATCACAAACCTAAAATAGCTAACTAAATAACTGATGCCTCAATTACCATAAAGTAACAAGAAAACACCAGAAACCTAAAGTAACTAACAAAATTTGCCACTATTAGTTTGCAGGACAACAGTCTATTGACAATGCGTTGTGGCTCCATCAACTCCACAGGGCCACATACTGAATACATTTTTTTCACTTGTTGGCTAAATTTTGACTTATTTACTGGTTGACTCAATGCTGACTGACTAATTAAAGAAATTTCACCTACTGATTCACTCACAGACAGACAAATATCTAGTACAGGTCTGTAATAGCTGACAGATCAGACAATTGACATTAGCAATACAATAAATAAATGAATACACTGACATCTGATACATTCATCAGGAAATAAAGCATGTTTACCCAGTAGCAGAGAGCACTGTTTGTCCAAAGACCTAGGTAAAATTTCACTTGTAAATGTATGCACATCAGCCATGGCAGCACATACCACAGAGCTTGCAAACCAGTATTAGTTAGCGATAAATGTGAAACCAACTGCAAACAAATGCTACTAGCATAAGCACTTATGCAAAACATATGCAGCTGGCGGATAGCAACTACCTCATTTTTTGTAGTCATAAATAAATAAACACCTGAAATTATCCGTCAAAACCCACAGGCTGCCTGTCCCGCCACACATGGAATTCGTGATTTCTAAATGCCAGAGCTGCATGAGGATGTTTTGCCTGCCTACTTGCAGGAACTCTGTGGCCCTTCTCAGTTTTAGTTGGCAATACACAGATCCGTCTGCTTAAAAACCCAGGGGTTAAAAAGCTTCTACAGATCATAGAACTTGAATAATAAAGAAGTTATCAGTCCAAGGTCAGTTCTAAGTAAGACCAATAGGCAAAGCAAAATGTGGGGATAATATGGTCAAACTCCATTGTGCAAATCCATGAAAACCGTCAATGAAGCGAACTATGCAATCTGGATATGATAATAACTAGTTTTGATTTAAAACCAAACACAGTATGTGAAACAAACAAGTACTGAAGGAGAATTCTAAAGTCTTTTATATTGACTTATGAACTGGCATAAATATCTGATTAATAATAATAACGATTCAGGAAGTTTGAAAACAAAATTAATAAACTTAAGATAAGTATGGAATTTAATATGGCATCAGAATCCAAAGGACGACTGTATCTATTTTCCAACCCTAGGATGCTTTTTCAGCATCATCTCCATCTATTACAAAAGAAGTAATAATGTAAAATTAAGATCTCACACTTACAATCATTGACGATCATATTTCCAGAACTCTTGACCTCATCAAGACGTGCAAATAGCTGTGCCAGCCTAGAAATAAAGTTGCAAATAATTCAACAAGAAGAAATCATAACACTTCAAACATGACAGCAGAAATCCAAACGCAAGAGTTTATGATTACGATTACCTTCACATGTTGCTCAACAAAGAGGTAATACAATAGGGTCGCTTGAGCGTGTATCCATCAAAACAGCTTCACCTGACGAAAATTGATGTTTTCTTGTCTCACTTTTCACCATTAACAGGTTACTATGCTAACCCCTTCACAGGTGGGCTTCCAAAGACTGGGCTTCCAAAGACCATTTACTGACCATTACTCATGGAGGTTCAGAATGCTGCAGGCAGACTCTTCACTGGTCAGCATAACCATGTATCACTCCTGCTCTGCAGTCTTTCAACTGTCCCTCTCAAGCTCTGTGTGGTAATGCACTTGATACACGTTGGATGCAGCCCATCAGCACTCATCCCATCAATGGCATGTCTTCAATCGATCCATTTCATAGACTCGAACTGGCAAACACAGTTACCCCTAGGCATGCCCAGTGGCCTGGAACCCTCTGCCTACAGCCATGCAAGGGACAACCCACTCTGGACTCTTTTTAAGAGACACCTGTTCACACTGGATTTCCAACTTTCTACATAATGCACTGCTGATCACTATATGTTATACATTATCTGAGGAGTCTATCTTGAAGTGGTGCTTTATAAATTTTCAGTTACATTACATTACATATACATCCATGCCACAGATTCTGATTTACTCACTTTGCTAGTGTCATAGATGCTCTAAATAAATAAAACATGCGTAAGTAGAGCAATGCTGATCACGTATCTCTACCTATATAGTTTCACAGGAGACAATGGCACTGGCTGTTCAAACAGCGGCTTAAGACACTCTTATTTGAACGTTGTGCACTGCTGATTACCACAAGTGAACTGCAGTATAGTATATGAAATAAGTTTGCATCTGTATGACACATTAGAAGAATTCAGACGCTCACTTGGATGGATTTAAATCCTTTTTGGCCAAATCAGATCTCAATCGCTCCCCAACATGCTGATAAATTATTACTAGTGTGTTTACTGCCTGGTCTCGTACCTAAGATCACCAAAAAACAGTCTCAAACACAGTGGTTTTAAAACAAGCTTCAATTAACAACTAAAATATCAAAATGGCATTAACAACCTCAGCCAAATAAACTAGTTCATACTGGCATAAAATATATTTTCACTGTTCTAATGCTGAAACTGTAAGTGTATTGTTCTATCAAAAATTCATACTTTTTAAGTCAAATTCATCAAATGAATACAGTTGATAAATCAAAAGATCAAATTATTTCCTACTAAAATATAATTTTAGACAAAAACCATATGAGCATTACTGGAATGCTTTGGTCATCCAACAGCTTGACAATTAAGGGAACCAGCTTTGACAAACCGACATTTCTGCTGCCATGCCTACGAAAAACATCATCAAACACATCATTTCCAAGGGTCACATTAAAGTAAAGAAACATAGGGAAAAAATAAACAAATAACACATCAATTTGTAGTTTTGACCTAAGCTAGAGTTTAAAACTGACTAAAGTTTAAATTTGGAAAAACATGAAAACAAACAAATGTCGATGTATGCATATCTGTCAAGTTGAGATCTACACATGGCAACTGGCTTTTGGATTACAATTTAATTAAGCAAATTATAAGTGTTGAATAATAACTGTTAATAATAAAAGTTTAATAATAATAGTTTAATAAACTGTTTAATAATAACAACTGTTTAATAATAAAATTAATAATAATAATAACTGTAAGCAGAGTCATCATAGAACAATGTAACGCTAGCTAACTGGTGCTACTCACTCAGCAAGGAGCCTCTGAAGACATTTAAGAATTTCTTCTTTCACTTTCCACGACTTGTGTGTGAATGCTGGTGTTGATCTTTCAAACACAAACTACCAACAAATATCAACAGCCAAAAGGCAAGTCATATCAACAACTGAGAATGTCACTGTGTTCAAACTGCAGTCATCTCACCTACTGCAATTTGTGACTGAAGTCGTTCATTTAAATCCAATCTGCTGCATAAGAAGTGAGAAAGTGAGAAATATTTAATTTCATGCTTGCTTTACAAGTCTGTCAATATCTTGACACTGGATAATAAAAATAACCTTCTACTTGGCCTCAGAATCAAAAGTTCCTAATTGGTTCAATCAAAGCATTGTACTTTTAACAGCATCTTTATAAGGTTTTTAAAACATGTTTTCTAAATGACTAGTTACATTACAGATACTGTACAAGGCTCATGGCTAGCTAGGATGATGGCTAATGTACGAGTTGAGAGTTGGCAATAACATCATTGTCTTATTTTAATATCATACTACCTGTAAATGAGATCTGTTGATTCGAGTCCACATGTTTTCCCAGTAATTCATAAAACTGTTAACAAGATAGCTTTAAGTTCAAATGACTTGTATTCTGTGCAATTTAAAAAAAAAACAAACCTGAGGAGTTGATCCAAAAATCATCATCTTGATTAAAAGATCCTGAGCAGACGATCGAACCTGTACATTGAAAATACAACGATAGGCATGCGTTAAGGGTAAATGTCAGATGTGAGATACAATCTGCTTCTTAATCATTGGGTCAGTCATGCAGCTTTTAAAACTGTTCTCTGTGATGCTGCAGCAACTTCTAGGCACTTTGCACTTTGATACTGTTAGGCATGCCATCAAGGTAAATGACAAATGGGCATAAGCTAAGGGAATGAGCACCTCCCCACATTTCACTCTGAGTAGTTACTTTACACTTTGTCCTTCCTGTGTAGGTCTGCACATCAGGCAATGCAGCTTCTCCATTAATCTCTGTCCATCGCCAGTCTTTCTGCCTCATCTCAAACACCTCCAAACATTTCCAAACATCTCAAAAAGTCTCTCACAGTCTCTGTCCAGTTCTTTCTTGATCTTCCCTTCCTCTGTTCCCTTGGGAGGCCCAGTTCATCTCTTGGTTGGCAAATAAAGGAAAACTTGGAGATACTCACTTGGTCCTTGCCATCCCCCAGTCGGTCTAAGACAGACACCAGCACTGAAACAGAGTCATACAGTTCACACTTCATCTATTTTATGCTAACTTCACAAGCAGAAGAATAAACACAGCACAAAGTACATAGGCTCAACTGAATAATTAAGTTCTTAGTTGGCTGACTGGTTAATTGTTGAAAGCAGTTGATTAGTTTACAGACTGGCTAACTGACTGACAGACTGATCGATAGATACCAAAATATCAAATACACGATGTGCTCTGTATTGAATCTTGGGGACCTTTCTGTCCCTAACAAATGGACTTTTTGACATTATTGGTCAAATACAGCTTATTTTTTTTTTAAATTTGAAATGCAGTGCAAAGCAGAATTAAACCATTACTTATAAGCCAACAAAACCACAGATCTCAGACCATGGTATCACGTTATAATATGCATATGGCATAGTACTCAGTACCACTTAACAAATCAGAAACAGCAATAAAAGTGTAATACAATATTTTACAAAATAGGTAGCACATTCCATTCACCACCATTAGCAGGCATCTAACTTATCAATGAATAAAGACTATTTACAATGGTGTGACAGCAGTTTCACTGGCAGACAAGCTAAATAAGACCAACCAACATGTCAAAGTTTTGGCCAAAATTCCTGGAATTCAAACTGAAAAAAATGGTTACAGCACACTGATTAATTTCCAAAGAAAACTTTAAAGCCAACAAAGCTCGTTCTTTAAATTGTTTAATTCAAGACAAAAAGTTGAGCCCTTCTGGGAGGTTGGGTGCAAAATACACCTTCATCTTCTCAGGCATAGCACATAAGAGAGATTAATCCAATGAATTTGCTTAGAGCTACATACATCAGAGACTGCTCGTAATCACATATCTGGAATAAATATTTAGAAATGCCTTTTCTGTCTGTTTTCTGTCTATTTTGCTATCTAGCTGTAAGGAGGTATTATCAAAATCCACCTGTATTGTATTTATCAAAACACTTAATGCAGCATGTTTTAAGCATCTCACAAAGGCACTGCTTATGCCTACTTTTGTATCTGGGCATGACTTTGAATCACTGACTACTCAGTGGAATGTCCAACATGCTCACCACTAGACTACCACCACTACACTACTTAGTCCCTATTAGTACATGTACAAAGGACTGCACTACACACACTAGACAAGAACCACTGACAAGGTCAAGCAGAGACAAATTGAGCTTACAAAAAATCTTTGCCAAGCATAAGCAACAGTGTTCTTTGACGTCTGAGAAGAAACAGCCAAAGCTTTATCTTTCTCAAGTACCATGTATCCACATGCATTATCTCATAAACAACAGCCACTCAATCCCAACGTAATCCCTAGCTTTGACAACTCGTTACAGTTTTACGTCTAAACCTGCTTGATAAGAGATAAAATTCCTCTCGTTTCAGCACAAAAAACTGATGAGATAGTAGTAAACATGGCTTATAATGCATGTACCATGTAGAATAAGTTGAAATTTTCCTAAACAAGATCAACAGGTTGCCTCTACTTACACAAAGACACTTCATTGGAATCGGGCAGGCCCAACAGTTAGGCACTTTGGAAAGCACATTTTGACCTCTGATACACTTACATGCACTTAATGATGGATGGAGCAAATCAATCTGCCATAATGTATGCATGCATATAGTGCCTTTTAAGAACCTATCGAAAGCAGTGTAAATATGGCTGTCCAATAGATCTAAAGAGACATGTCTCTTGGACAAGCTGACATTGCTTTTAGAACTTCTCACTCCTCAGAAAGGACTCTCAACACTATTCCTCTGTTCACAGGTGCAGAAGAATAACATCCCACAAGGAAAGAGTAATGCTCAAGTAGATGTATGAAATCAATAGATCAGCAGATCTCCATGAGCCACAGACCACAGCAATTGTTGACTGGTGACCGGAGGCTGGTACTTGGCTTACGGCTCCCTTGTGTACACCTGGGGTCGTCCAACCACCATGGCTCAGCTGACCAAGAGGATTTTAATTCTTTTAACTCAACTTGAAGTCAGTGTAGTATGTCTTACATCGTTAGTTATATGGAAGAATTTTTGTAGGCTGATAGCTGTTAATGCTGCACATCTGAGGACAGTTGAGCACACTAAGCAAGTCTTGTGTAGCTACTATCAATGTTGCCTACTTACTTGCATACCATTCAGCCTGTTCATTAAATAAACCAAAAACTAAATAAAAAATTATCTTCACATGCAATTTTATTAATAAAAGATCAAATTTTCTCTGCAAATTATATTCTAAGGCTGCAAAACTTACACCAGGTTAGCCTGATATGATACTCACATGCTGGAATATATGACTGGAAATTACAACCCATTCGATCAATGAGACGGGAAACAATTTCCATGCCATTCAGAGATATCTACAAATTGAAAAAGTTTTTTCTTACAAGTCCTCCTAAACAGCACTTGTAAGTTAGCAATTTATCAAACAAAGCAATATGTGAACATTACAAGATATCAATCAAAAATGTTCACTGAGAAGTCAAAATATAGTTGGCAATTATGTTTTGCATGGGTCATTATCTGAATTTTAACTACTGTTGTAATCATTCTGTACCATGTAGCACATATTCTTGTCCAGCCCAAATAAAGGCAAAATGCATGAAATAACTCTATGCAGAAAATTTTTTTGAAAACCTGGATGTTATTTGGGAAGTAGAAAATTTGTTTTGTGAAGCTAGCAAAGTAAGCCCTTTCAACACAGTTTTCTCCACTAGACTAAATATGCTCAAAAAATACAAAAAAAATATGGCCAAGATGGCGGGGTAAAAGTTGGCCATGATGACAGGGTGTCAAAAGTACAAATCACGTTACCTTGACTTCACAAGATGTAGGTCATAATTAAATAGGCATACTATTACAAATACAAAAAAGGAACCCATAATAAATTTTTAATGTCAAATTCAATTACAATTTATTTAGTTATTAAGCCTGTTGTTTAAGAGAAACTGATAGGAATTCAAACATTCACTACCTTAAAGTTACTGCTACTGATCCATGATGACAATCCATTGATAAATTTATCCATTTCTTCACACAGCAATGAAGAGTCATCTCTCTGCAGATATTCCAAGAGTTCTTCATGTGTCTGAAGTCGTCTTCTTGTATCCTGAGTAAGAATGTTGGCCAAGAAGTAGTCCAAGGTCTCAGCCATTTTAAAATCAACTCACGACAACCAATCAGAAATTGCTTATTATGTCCAATCACCTCTTTACGTCTTTGTCTTTCAATATAGTGAAACACTTTGTAGAATCACTGTAAATTCTTCCATCTAAAAACAATTACATATCAGATAACAGAAAGGTTTTAAAACGCTATCATTTAACATTTTATCTAAGCTAAAATGTAGCTAGAAGATTTCTATCACAGCTAAAGCAGGTTTAAACCTGAAAGGCATAAACCTTGCTTAACATAAAATACAGTGGGTTTCATCACAGTAAGTAGTAAGTAAGTAAGTAAGACATTTGTACCACGCCATATGTCCATCAGCTGAGCAAGGAATTGTAGGTGTCACAGACTGCGACAATGAATGATAAAGTAGCTGGATGGCCAAAACAAGAAATTGTTCTGGCTGTTATAAATGGCTAAATGTTTGTAACAATAACATACTGGTGCATGAAGTATATTAGTGGCTTATTTCACAGGAAAGGGGCAAGTTACATGAGTGAAGTTTTTCTTACATAAAATCTACTTTCAATATTTTCCACCACTTTCATCTATATCTGTGCAAAGCAGTCCTGGTATAAAATAACTTCACAAGTTACTGAACTTGCAAATTTTAGTTTTAAATGCTTGCAACATCAGTTTCAATGGAACTATGAATTCCAGTGGAATTACCTCCACCAACCCCAACACAGAGTGGCCCACCACATCACAGAATTTCTAAAAACGCCTCTGAGCTATAAACAATATGAACAGTCCTTTAACCCCTTGCCTGGGGAAGCCGTACATATACATCCAAAAACAGGCTTAACGCATATAAATTCCCCGGTTACGAGGTTAAGATAGCCCTGAGTGGCAGCCATGGGTATGAAGTGTTAGCAACTTCATTTTTCTTAGTCTCAGCATTTGAGGTTAGGTGGCTAGCTCTCTCCCTCGCCGCCTGATCTTCCCACTGACAGTGTACGGTCAATGTACTAATTATAGCCGAGCTAGCTAGGGGGCACAAGTGGAGCCAAAATTTCGAAACAAATTCTGCCCTGGCGAGGATTTGAACGCCAGACCTCTCAACTGATAGTCCAACATGCTAACCACTAGACTACTGTCCACACCCATATGACGTTGCACTAAACTGAAAGTCTAAACTAGCGATCTTAACACAACTGGCATAATCGTAAATTATAAATGATTCTCAGCCCTAATGTCTACAGAACGATGTAAACAACCGTCATTCAACCGACTGAACGCGAATTTTCATCAAACAACACTTCACTTTTAGAAATAAACTAATTCTGCTGTCACAAACTAGATCTTTGCCGGTTTTCTCGCCATAGCACTTGCCTTCTGCCTAGCTACAGCGTATGCTAAACGACATTGCGGGCATATGCAACGCCATTTTTACTACAATCTATCTGTAAAATCATGACAGTGTAGCAAAGCGTTTGTAATTTAACATTTCTAGTACCGAGGTTAACAAGAGACTCGTGAAACATGAAATTTCAATAAGAAAAACGTACGTCTGTGCCATTCATGGTTGCTATTTTAAATTCGTGACGTAATTTGTTTACTGCACTTCCGCTGTCGATATAAAGAACTAAAGTACGTTATATAGCGCTATAATTTATACCATCATCGTGTTCGCGTCAAATACACTGGATGTTGAATAATACCACAAATACTCCAAGCTACTTCAATGCGCTCACCACAGCAACTGCCCGTTGACATAAAACATTTTCTGTATTACAATAAACTGTTTTCCAATATAGTCTGTCTGACTTTACAAGAAAAGCTTTACAAATCGACAAAAGTTTCTTTTCAGATTTGACTGTTCATTCGCTACGTGGCAACACTGTATTAGACTTCTTAAGAACTGCGTTAGGAAGTGTGTGAGAAGTTTTCAATTTGATTACATATTTGGCAAAGTATTAGGTCTGCACAGTGGTCTCATGTGTCTTACGATTTTAAGACACAGGCCTGCATCAGTCGACGACCATTTACGATTTCTGCGAGCAGCACGTTCAGTCCAGGGGGCATGAAGTACATTCGAATAGGCCTACAGCTTGCCAAAATTATGTCGGCTGGCCTCGAAAGGACCGTGCAGTCGACCATGTAATCGGCTCCTCGCTCCTCTTCATCCTCAGTCAGAGACTAAGAGAAGGAAGCCCTGAGATTTTACTGGTCTGGTTCCTCGCGTTTGCGAGAGTTTCAACGGCTGCTGAAACGGTCGGCTGTCGTCTGCATCGATTCGATTACTGAGAAAAATGTGGAAGTACTTGTATAGAAGTTGCTTCACGGCGTCCTTTACTTCGCTGGGGACGGCTTCGTTGGCTCTGTTCAGTAGGCCTATAGACCTGATACGATCTACTTCAAGTCTGGCTAACTACATTGGTTAAAGCGTACTTCAAGACGTCTTTATGCGTGAGGACGCCGGTTCGATTACCGATAGTGGTTAGGCCTATATTTCAGAGATTTTAATCTCGGGTTAGCATGGTCCGTGGGACTTATAATCGTAATCGTAATCGTAATCTCGAAATTTCTACAGCGCTCAACGAAAGCTAAGTCGCGGGAACCAGCTTATTCACAGGCGCTCAGTCAAAACAAAATCGATAGGCAAAAGGGTCAAGATCCAGGAGTCAGGCACTCAGACAGTCGGACGGCTACGGTGGATGCTGTTTGAAACTGAAGCGAGAAGAGAGACAAGAGGAAGAGGAAGAATCAGGATAAGATTTCTGGAAAAGAAGTGTTTTCAGTCTTGAGTGAAAGACCTGCGCAGAAACTGAAAGAGGTGAAGTGTTGGTGAGTTCGTATGATTGACCAGACAACTGTCGCAATTCTGGCGGGAGTTTATTCCAAAGGGGTGGGGCAGCTATGGCTATGGAGCGATTTCCAAATTTTAAGGATGAGGTGACGGGAGGGCGAAGAAGTGTTAGGACAGATGAGGAGCGGGTTGAACGGAGTGGTTGGATAGTAAATAATTGACGAAGATAGGAGGGTTGGGAGGATTGAAGTGTGTTGTAGGTGAGGGATAAGACTTTGTACTCTATTCGTTCTGGTATTTTAAGCCAGTGCAGTGATTTGAGAACAGGGGTGATGTGATGGTATTTGGGGGTTTTGGTGACAGCACGTGCGAGAGCATTCTGGATAGCTTGTAGGCGATTTATCTGGGTTGTGTCAATATTGAGGAAAAGTGAATTGCAGTAGTCAAGTTTTGCATGGACTATGGATGTGGCAATGATAGATGCGGTTTTGAAGTCAAGCATAGGACGGATTCTGCGAAGGTCGCGGATATGCATAAAGCAAGAGCGGG
This sequence comes from Norana najaformis, assembly GCA_964023275.1. Taxonomy (NCBI): domain Eukaryota; kingdom Metazoa; phylum Annelida; class Clitellata; order Crassiclitellata; family Hormogastridae; genus Norana; species Norana najaformis. The sequence continues at coordinate 10,513,969 of OZ029925.1, forward strand.
AAAGATGGCTGATATGATCAGAAAAAGTAAGGTTCTGGTCGAAAATAACACCTAAATTACGGACAGAGGAGTTAGTATTAAAGGTGTGGGTGGAGGCAGAGTCCAGGCTGAGGGAGATAGAGGGGTCAGGAATTTTCTTCAGCTGGTCACGTAGGCCTATAAGTATGAATTCAGTTTTAGATGGGTTCAGGCATAAGAGATTAGATGTCATCCAAGAGGAGATTTGTTTAACCACACAAAGAAGATGATCTGTAGATTCATTGAAACAATTTGGAGAGAAAGAGATGAATAGTTGGGTGTCATCAGCATAGAGGTGATGGTCAACGGAGGATGCTTTAATGAGTGAACTGAGTGGGGTAGTGTAGAGGATAAACAGAAGAGGTCCAAGAACGGAGCCTTGTGGAACTCCGCAAGTAAGAGGGCATGACTTAGAAGAGGCTTCCGAAGTTTTAACAGAGAAAGAGCGGGAGGAGAGATAAGACTGTATCCATAGGAGAGCAGTGTCAGCAAAACCAAACCAGGTTGAAAGTCGGTGGAGTAAGATATTGTGATCTATGGTGTCGAAGGCTGCAGAGATATCGAGGAGACAGAGGCAAGAAACCTGTTGATGAGAAATGGCAGAAACAAGCTTGTTGTAGAGAGATGTCAGCAGAGTTTCGGTTGAGTGGCGTTTAGTAAAACCAGACTGGTGTGGGTTAATGAGTGAGTTAGAAGCTAAATAGTTATTGATTCGAGAGAGGACAATCCGTTCAGTTAATTTGGAGATGAAAGTCAGGTTAGAAACAGGCCGGTAGTTAGAAAGGATTTCCTTGTCGAGAGATGATTTCTTGAGAAGAGGGGTAACAAGAGAGTGTTTAAAAAGAAGGGGAAAATTTCCAGTAGAGAGAGAGAGGTTAACTATTTTGGTAATAATTGGAACAAGGACAGATGCACAGTCTTTCAATAAGGAGGTAGGTATAGGGTCAAGTTCACATTGTTTGTTTGGGAGAGATTTTAGCAGATTTAGTATTTCGGTCTCTGATGTAGGTTGAAAAGCAGAAAATGTCATAGGTGGAAGAGGGAGCATCAGCAGCTGGATTGTTGGAGGTTTTGGAAAGTAGAGATTGAAGAGAGAGACGGAGGGTACTAATTTTGTTCGAAAAGAAAGAACAGAACGAGTCGGCTATTGAAGAAGACGGAAGAGAATTTGGAAGTGGACTAGATGAGTTCCGATGGAGGAGCTGGTTAATAGTTTTCCAGAGAAGGCGAGGGCTAGAGGATCGAGAACGAACTAGGGAGGAGTAAAATCTTTGTTTAGTTGCAGTAAGAAGGCGATGGTATTTATTTGTGGCAGATTTAAGGGCAGAGAGAAGTTGAGGATCCCTGGTGCGTTTATAGGCACGCTCAAGGCGATGCCGGAAAGATTTGAAGGCCTGGAGATAGGAATTGAACCAAGGATTGTTAGAGTGAGAACGGGATTTGGTAATAATAGGAGCATGCTTGTCAAGGATAGTGGAAAGAGTGGTGTTATATGAAGAGAGAAGGTCATTCAGGGAGGAGGGTGGATTTAACACGAGATCAGAACAGGAAATATCTTGTGTGAAGGCTTCAATATTTATTGAACTGATGCGACGAAAAGAATGAAAGACAGGATCAGGACGTGGTGTCGGAAGAATGTTAAGATATGTAAAGATGGGGTAATGATCAGATGGCGAGTCAAAAGAGAAAGATATATCAGGTGATAGAGTGGAGAACGATGACGTGATAATGAGGTCAAGTGTGTGATTGTGAATGTGGGTGGGGAATTTGACATGTTGAACCAGATTAGTTGAGGACAATAGGGTGAGGAATTCAGAAGCAAATGTGTCAGAGGGGTTATCGACATGTATATTGAAGTCACCTGTAATCAGAAATTCATGAGGTGTAGTGGCGGCAGTAGAGAGGAGGGTGGTAAATTCTTTCAGGAAGACCGATGGAGGACTTGAATATGAAGAGGAGGATGGAGGGCGATATACATTAAAGATAGTCAGATTTGTGTGAGGAAGTTTAAGCGTAACTGATGCACATTCAAAAGAGTGGAAACAGTAACCAGGTGAGTCTAAAACTGTGGCAGGTTCTCGGGTGAGAAAGGCAATACCACCGCCAGTTGGATTTTTATGAGAAGGGCTAGATGGTTTGCAAGGACGAGGTGTACTGTAAAGATGGTAGCCAGGAGGAATACAGTCTTCATATTGAGCAAGAGTGGTTTTTAAATTAAACCCGTCTGTGTGTGTGTGTGTGTGTGTGTGTGTGTCTGTCTGTCTTCTGTATTTATGTATGTCTGTCTATTTCTTTCGCACACCGTGAAAGACGGTGGAACAGACAGGCGAACCGAGGCGAAGCCAATCTGATCATTACCCCATCTTTACATATCTTATATGGCGTCGCGCCCATTCAAACAGCAGAGTGATAAAGGATTTCACCCGATCAATACATTGAAAAATGAACATGGTCAAGACCATATTGTCGCTGTAGGAAAATAAGTAATTTACATTTACTTCAGGTTCTGGCCCGACTTCCTCGATAACTGACAGAACTGTGACGTGCTGAAGACCATTTTATCATGTTTTGCCCCTCGTAGGCTACTTCTTAATATTCGGTCGTGAAGCAAAGCTACCAGAGAACATTGTATACGGACCTCATCCAACAGACAGAGAACAGCGCAGCCCGGTAGAATTCGTTGAAGAACAACAAAAAGCCTTCGCGTAGTGAGGGAACACCTCGGCCACGCTGCCGGAAGGATTGGCTTCGCCTCGGTTCGCCTGTCTGTTCCACCGTCTTTCACGGTGTGCGAAAGAAATAGACAGACATACATAAATACAGAAGACAGACAGACACACACACACACACACACACACAGACGGGTTCCACCGTCTCAGCCTCTGACATTCCAGTAGACTTCTATTTAGCTTTGATACTTAGGCCATACAGGGTCGGCCGGACCCGCCATTAAATAAATATTGACAAAAACTCAGGTTTTTGTCGGAATATCTTTCAACAGACATGCGGGAATCATTTGCCTACATAAAGCCTTATCACATCTCCATATCTGCAATCATTTTTTTTATCATACTGTAAAAGCGTCAAGAGGAGCGCATATAATGAGATCTTCTAAAAGCACTATACAAATGACAACCTATATAATGTTTCTGCATTTCTCTGTCCGTCAGTCCAATTGTGCGTTTCATTGTCTGTCTATATGCGCCTGTGCTTCAGTCCTTGTGTTCAGTGTCCATTAGTACAATGCACCAGCTGCATCAGCCACCAGCATCATACAAAGCCGGAAATTCCTCCATTATCGCTCGCAGGTACTACAAGGCACTAGTAAGCTTATGGCTCAGGTGCGTAATTGAGTACACAGTTTATATGCAGATTGAACGAATACAGGGGTATACCAGACACTACTGCGTCAACAGATGACGTTCAGACGGACGGACAGGCGTAACTGCGGACAGCTGCTGCTCGAGAAGGAGGACAAAGAGCAGGAAAGGAAGAGGAAGGAAAGACGCAGAGGAAGTGGAAGAGGAAGACGTTAAAGTGATGTGCTTCGACCGACGTCATCATTTCGTCTGCTGAACCAAACGAAGCAGAAGTTAAAACGTTTGACATTTCATTATTCATGTGTGCACCAAGTGAATTAACGGTTTGCGAAAGAAATAGACAGACAAGCAGACAGGCAGACAGACAGACACACACACACATAGATGGAAACACGGACAGAACAAAGACACACACAAACACACCAGTGGCGCAGACCGCATTAGTCGGGACTCACCACATCGTTTACATACAGCTTATACATACATTTATGCATATACACATACGTGAGTATATACATGCAAACATACATACATACATACATACATACATACATACATACATATACATACATATATCCATACATACATACACACACATAGGCAAATTCTGGGGAAGTGGAAGAACGAGTAGATCTGAGTGGTTGAATTGTGTATAATAGGCCTACAGTTAGGAATTAAAGAGGCCTATTATAGGAGTGGCTGGGACTCGTGACGTTTGCAGCTGATAGTTTGGCGGCTAAGATGATTTCGTGCGACTAGGAAATCGAATAAAAGACCGAGTAGATTGATTTAAAGAAATAAAATTTGCATATATGTTGTATTGCGATTCAAAAGTTTAATCAAAGCAAATATTTCTTCTTCCTCGAGCAGAGCCCTTCTTCGTTCAGTGTCCGTGTGAGTCTCTTGGGTTGAGCTGGTTGAGCTTTTGCAGCGCCTTCTCCGTCTAATGTTCGACTTCGTGGGTTTTCTTGACGACCTTTGTACGGATATTGTGAAGCCGTGTAATGGCGGCTTACCGTGTCGATAAACCGGAGCCTGTATTTAAGTGTATAAGCTTATTTAATTAAGTATTTTATCTCCCGAAGGCAATGACAGAACAAAGGATTCAGAACAAAAGATTCAGCACGAAGATAAGACCTCAGGCTTCAGCCATGTCATGTCTTCCTTCAATTTCTTGGGGTGAGGGTTACGGTTGACCGGAGAGCCAACGATACTGGGACGCATACCTCAATACATCCGTATAGAGGTATTATTCTTGGCAGCTATATGTATACAGAGAATGTGCCAGACACCTGAAGGGTATTTTGTCTGGATGATGTCCAACCGTCCTCGATTAAACCCTGGAAAACCTCATTTCATTTGGCTTCGCAGCCGTGGTGGATAAAATAAAATTGCCTAACCTAGCTGCAGTATATATACAAATAAACAAATATATATGTATTTATACATATATATAAATATATGAGTTATTTCATTTCTGTGCTCACTGTGCGGCGCAAGTAACGTCTACTCAATTTGCTTGGAATTAACGGACCTCGGTTCTATAATTGCCAAATTTAGTGGGCGCCTATCACGTTGGTAGAAACAGTCGTCTGTAATGTAATAGTTTTGATCGACAATTCGAAGCCTGAACGAAGTCCGTGTTCATGGGCGATGCTTTTAGCTGTGGCCTAGATCGGCGACATAATCACAGCTTAACCCGCTAGCGACCGTCCAAAATATATGGCGGGTTTTCATTTGAAGGTAGATTACAGCTACAGGCGTGACGGGGAGTTAAATTAAAGAACCCTTTGCCAATCGACCGCTGATGTTGTTTAGCAACGCTGAGGGATAACACATATAGGTCATATATAGCCTATAGTGCGATGCAACAATAGAATTCACAGGCGTATCATACTGGCGTATGCATGGGTAGATAACTACATGCAGAGACCAAAACTGAGCTTCGTCAGGATGGCATAAGGAAACATGCAGGTGATTAGAATTCCGCTAACTTTTAGCACGCCTGCATCGATATGCATTGGTCGGCATTCAGTAAAGTCCAGTGAGGTAGCTAGGTATGTTGGCGCCTAGGCGAATGGTGGCAGTCGACCTTCCTTTCCCTCCTCACAATAGAAATTTTGAATTTTAACGAAAAGTTAAGCATGTTAGAGAAACATTAATCGATGACATTATGTCGTGACACAAAACTCAAAACAAAACTTTTCTAGCCTTCATAGCTGCAAAGTGATTAAGAACTTCATCAAAATTGATGAAAATGCTAAATGTAAATGTAGGCCTACATGATTTTCTATAGCGACTGTATGGCCTCGAGCCTAAACATTTTTCAAATGGAAGCGGCCAGTAGAAAGAACAGCCAAGTTTTTGTCTGTGTTAGTTTCTATCGCTTCATTTTCGATTAAGGCAAGAGATACGCACAAAGTGTTGAACAAAACGGCCTCATTCCCCAAACTTATACAGTAGTCATTAATAGCAGAACTGTTCCTGTTGCTTTAACGCTTGCTGGATCTAGATTTTGAAACTCTCTTCCTGTATCTGTTCGTTCTGTGGAGTCACGTGTGTCATTTCGGTCTCAACTTAAGACTTACCTTTTTCAAATTGCTTATCCACCATAGAGTGCCTGTCTTTCTTAGTGGGCTGATGTTCCTGATGTTGACCTAATTGTGCGGCTTGGTTTTCGTGCGCCATCGGTTGATGCATTGTGCGTTAGACACCGGCGCGATAGAAGTCATTAATTAACAATTACACTAACTTTGAGTAAGTCCTTCCACCAGACGTGTATACATAGCAAACGAATTGGAGTATGCTTAAAGCGCTAATTCATTCTGTGCTCTAAACATTTCGATTTAGAAATATTACATTATCATACCAGCCTTGTAAATAGAATTACCCTTTAGGTCTATATATAGGGTCTAAGCGAAATATGACTCTTGCGTGAATGTATTCGGGTGGCATTCTCATAGTCACTCGTTCAGTGAGGAAGAGCTTAACCGCGACACCGGAGGCAGAGTTATGCATCGCACGTGGACATGTAGCTCTTCCACGCCGGACTGAGCAGTGGGATGGATGCAACTGGCCATAGGGTACGACTGCAGAAGCTGTTTCGCTACGGGTGAATAGCTCGATCAATTGCTTCTGCTGATGCTTATCTCCAGGCACTCCGTCTGACGACTTGCTCCGGTAATACCAGCTGCAGCAGCAACCTGTGCGGGTGCGGTGGCGTCATCATCGTCGCCACAGGCCTAATTCAGAACATTTGCTCTCCGAGCTATTCGGCAGGTCACGCTCGAAGCAACAGTCCTTGAAATATGTTGAGGGTTAACTCAACCGGGGCGGGTGCACGATAGTCTAGTGCTTAGCGCGCTGGACTATCAGCCGAAAAATCTGGGGTTCAAATTCCAGCCACGGCAGAAATTAGTTTCGAGATTCTGCTCCAATCTTGCGCCTCTGGCGAACTCAGCAGTATTGAGTACGCTGACCAAACACTGCCCTCATATGCCGATGGTAATCGTAATCGTAAACTCGAGATTTCTACAGCACCCAACGAAAGCTAAGTCGCGGAAATCAGCTAATTCACATGCGGTCAGTCAAAATAAAATTGATAGGCAAGACAGTTCGGTTCCAGGTCGAGATCCAAAAGTCAGGCAGACAGGCAGTCAGACGGCTGTGGGAGGCGGTATTTGGATTTGGATCTGCAGGACAGACATGGGAAGAAGAGGAATCAGGATAGGATAGGCCTCTGCAGAAGAGAAGTGTTTTTAGTTTTAAGTGAAAGACCAGCGCAGAGAGTGCAAGTGATGAAGTAATGGTGAGTGAGAAAAATGAAGTTGCTAACACTTCATACCTTGGCTGCCTATCGCTGCTAAGTTAAGGGACTCCTCCAGTGTATGCTTGAAGAAATACCTCACTGATTAGTTTTACTGAGCAAATGTAAACAATGTAGACCAAATGAAACTGTTTAGTCAAATATTTGTCAAACGACCGACATCGAAATTGTTTAGGCGCCAGTCGATGACACGCTCTTAGCCAGTTTGACGGTGTTATGTGCAGTTGGTTATGCGCCTGTGAATAAACTGGTTACAGCGACTTAGCTTTCTTTGGGCGTTGTAGAAATCTCAAGTTTACCATTTCGATTTTTACGAATATGTCAGTGAAGAACTGGGGTTGGTCTTCCTACTAATAGTAAGAGCAATATGAATGTTTGAACACATGGCATTTATGATTTACTTGAGTATTTTAATACGCCTCTGAGAATTGTTTAAAGGCACCACAAAAAGCCTATACACATGCCTAGATACCCGTACACAACATACAAAGATATACAATACACAGATAAATATATACATACAGTCATAAATAAATAAATAGGCCTACGCCCCACTGTGCTGCTAGTCGAATCCAACGAGCTGCCACTGATGATCCAAGATATTTTCTTGCTTCAGCAGCTTCCCATGCTATTTTCAACAAACCGCCGGACATTAAATAAATACTCTGATCAAGCAGCTCACTCGAGAGCAGCGTTTTTTAAAGATCCCTATAAAGGCGCTCTATAAAGACTCAAGGCCTATATTTTTAAAATATCGTATGACTGTCGTTGATTTTTGAGCTCATGTACAGCGTTTTTTTCGGCCTCGGCCGCGCTATATAAATCGTTTTATTATTATTGTTTTAAACTTTTTGGAGATGAGTTAAGTAGTTGAACATTATTTTTATTACTATTATTATCATTGTTATTGTTGTTGTTGTTATTATTATTATTATAAGAAGTTCACTACTTTAAAAAACTTGTCAGTCTAATGTGGAAAGGTTCTGGAAATTATTATTATTATTATTTATTGTTGTTGTTGTTGTTGTTGTTGTTAGACAGGCATACATGCAGACACAATTCACAAACACATAAAACCGACAATGAGTTCTCAAGATGTGGCGTTTCACTGCAACTCATATAATTATGGGCATCTGATTGCTTCATTCGACGCGTTTCTGAACCTAAATAGGTGCCCTTTCGTGTTTCACAAAATCGGCGCCAACCACCGATCAAGTCTTTCTTTGCCTGAAAGTTTCTCTTGGCTGTGGATCAATAGATCGATCGGTCGACCATATTCTATCTGGTTAATGGCAAATCGATTATTCAAGGGATCGATAATCGTGTTTCCTTTCCGCAAGGCACAATATAATCGCCGTCGATTGGCGGAAGCGCCGTTCGAAGTCATGAAAATAAAAGCACATCGGCGGCTCATAGAATGAGCCAAGAACTTGAAACATCGGTGAGCGATAATAAAGGCACAGAATAAACTAAGATCTGGACACATAGGTTAGCTATGATAAAGGTACACTGAATAAATCAAGTACTGGAAACATCGACCGGCGCACGCATGCGCACCAAGTCCACTTCCGGGAGATCAAGCTCCGCTGCCCGTCGTCTGCATTCTTGTCGACGTATACCCATTTTGTGAGTAGAGAGACTACACTGAATGGTACTATGTATACATTCTCTGCAGAAATCCTTCAAGTGGCCTCTTCTTGCTGTTGAGGCGAAACCTTTAAGGGTGATAAAAATATAGCTCTGTATGCGCACAGAAACTAATAGTGCACTAAACGCGAACTGTCATGTTCAGACAAGTGTGTTTACATTCATGCAGACCAGACATCTCCCATTGGTTTTGCGTAGACAAACTCAGCCAAATACATTTTTCTGTACACCACAATAAAAGCAACAGCAGCAGCAGCAGCAGCAGCAGCAGCAGCAGCAGAGGCTGATTCTGAGGCTTCTTTAATTCGCTGCTGTCAGGTATAATCGCTCATCACCAGAGAACCCCTGTTGTGTTGTCGTTGCCGCAATCGGTGTTGTCGTCTTCGTCGTCATCATCAACATCAGCATCCATCAATCTTGAACGCGCAGCACCTGAGCCACCGGATTTTGGTGTGACAGTGCTCATATCCGGAAGATCGATCAGCAGCAGAATTCGGACCAGGAGGAGAGAGAAGAGGCGATTCACGCGACGATAGCCGATGACGGGCCCTCGGGATGCAAAGCCAAGACACACGTTCATCATACGCTCCATGAACCTTTGCCTCACTAATGGCTGTCTAAATTAAGCACAGTACATGAAACATGTGCCTACGGAATAACGCCGACAGCATAATGCACTTATAATTTAATAATGATGACTCTCTAGACGCAGTGTAGGAAGAACAAGAAAATGACGACAGAGGAAGGAAAAGAGACAATGCAAAGAGCGCAAAGAGAAGAGAAAAACGACAAGAACAGTTTCAATAAGAACTTGAACAGAATATAGAACCAGCGCAAGGAGGAGTTAATAGAAGCGGCAGAAGGAGCAGGTGTAAACCTGCTTGCTTAAGCATAATAAGATACAGTCACTACTGTTCATAGTCTATCACAGCGCTGATTTGAGTGAGTAAGCTGTTGTGAATTTCTTATGAGTGACATTCTTGCCAACTGGTGCTTTCGAAGCTGATGGAAGCTAGAGAGAAGGGAGGATGAGGTACGTAAATGTCTAGATGAAGAGTTACAGCAACTGAGATTGTAATGTAATTATTGTATACCTCCGATACGGCAAGACTGAGAGAGCCAAAGACCGGATACTAGGCAATTCACTAATTTGTTTTGTGTAAGCATACTGTCCACTCAGTGGCCTCTCATGCACCAGAGTGACAAGGATATTACAGCAAGATGCTGGGGTTTAGCCGTGTAGGCGTAGCTCTTATAGATCGGGTTGGATGACCTGTTCGTGATGGACCACATGGTTCGCTGCGCCCACGCACATCATGAGGGTAGTCCTACTGAAGACAGGTATTTAAGGAAGAGAGGAGAGGAATGCTGGACAGTTAGTTGCTCTCTAGCTATAGTCGTCCTACAATAAGGCAGAGCGACAGAATTCCATATCCTGTTGGACTGAGGGTGGGCCTTAATTAAGGAACAAAGTTTTGTCATTTGGGTATCTTAGGTAAGATAGTCTCCGAGGCTCTTTAGAAGTCGTAAAGTACTCGCTTAGAAGTACTCAATCATTATCTAGCATGTATCCTAAAGATATTCATATTCAATGACGATATATAAGCGATCCACAATCTTAATCCAGTAGTTTTACCTATAGGGCAACGCATTCTTGTATTTTCTTCACCAGTTGTTTCTTCTCACATACCATGACATTTCCAGGCATTTTCCGAGCATCCCTATTTTTGGTTTCTGCTAGTTTTCCCTTTGCTTTCAAGTATTTGCTCTCTCTATGCAGGTATCAGGACATTTCGCATCAATGTATTTGATTTACTTAAGTCCGTCAGAAAATTCTTATCATCGGTTGCGTTAGCGTTATCGTAGAGGTAGAATATCTTCGTCGATGTGACAGCATCTATAGGCCTAGAACTCATTTACTACTCAGAACTTCTCACATGTCTGGTCCAAGTGCAAGAATCGCTCAGTTCTTTGCTGGATGACGTAGATTCTGTTCGTGATAGACTCCTGCTAATCCTAAACTTGTGTTCCTATAGCAAATTCCAACTTGCATAGTAATCCGTGAAAATACGCCAATGATTAGAAGCTGGCAAGAACTCTATCGACTGTGGGCTTGTCTGCGAAATAGCGGTTGACTCGCCAAAGATAGGTCCTAACTTGGAATTACCGAGACATGTGCTTCCGCTGATCTGTCATTTGCGTCGCTCAGCCACGATTAATCAAAGTACACTCCCCAAGTCGTGTGCCAAGTGATAAATTTAGCCATGCTTATATAGAAGGCGCCTGACATTCGCTGGAATTCGGACAGCCTATGCAATCCTTTACTCGGCACGACACTTGTTGCTTCGTGAACAACAGCTACGTGGGCAGAGATTCCACTGATTCCACGTGATTGATTGCAAAAGGCAAAAAAGGGCAGCACGCTTGTTTACACAACTCTATAGAAATTCCTCTAGTTCTGAGTCTGAAGGATTTCTCGGCTGAAGCGCAAACACAAACAAAGAAACCAACGACAGGACACCTTTGTAAAGCGACAATGCACTGCATTATATAGCGCCCAACGTTTTATAATCGCGAGAGTCACCGCCCTTAGTCGGGTAGTGCCAGTCTCAAGCCTGGGTAAAGGAGGAGGGTGACGTCAACGGCCTTTGATGCCATAAGATGTCGTTAAACGCTGGAACTACTACTATAATCGCGAGCTGCTAAATTCAAATGGCCAGTTATGTATTGCTCACTGTCCAGTTCATTGGCCAGCTTGGTAGTTTGTCGCGATTACTTACAGCACAATCGATCTATGGTAAGCACAGGATTCCGTATGAATTGAAAAACACTGCTGACTGGGACGCAAAACCCATAAATTATTAGCTCAGTTTTGACGGCAATTCTCTCTCCTGTGCATTAGAAGCTAATTCAATTATTTACGGATCCTGGATGTGTTCCATATACTTAGGAGTTCTGAAGGCCGTGAAGCTTTATCAAATTAATCTTTGGGATGTCTCTAAGGAGGAGGCCGCATGCAGTCATCAAGACGACTTACGGAGGCTAGAGAAGTATAGCCAGGCATGCAGAGACACGACAGCATTAAGGGAATTGGGTGCCTCATCCTGCGGATGTCTCGGTTGTCGTTGTGCTTAGCTTATTCAACTATTATATACTGTGTTTAACGATTACACCTGCGTGGTACATTGCCTAAATACCTATGACATAACCAGGGAGGGGTATCTGGGATTTAGCCGTGTTTCTTGATCTCAGGGTAGAGTGGAAACATGAAGTCGTGGGTGCTTTGGTAGCTACTAAGTAATTAAAATTGATCTTACCTATCTTGGCATGACTTAAATAAACAGTATAAATTATGTTGGTGTATTTACTGGCTCATGCCTTGATGCCTATTGCATACTTTGCTGGAATTCTGGAATTCATGTTGGTTCTTTACGTAAGCAAGGGTTAAGCAGAACAAAATGGCCAGAGTGCGGTCTAAATCCCACTTCCATATGCGTCTGGGTTTCTTCTGGCAAATTTGGGACATTTTGGATTCTCGATTATGGGAGTCGGTGAATGAAACATACGCTGATGGAAATGTGACAAGGGCGGGAATTGTGATCGTAGGCACGCATAACATGAAGCAGGCTTTGCCTCTCGGTCAAATGGGGAGAGTTCGCCTAACGTTGCTGCTATAAATCTTTATTGCAGGAGTGGCAGGAAGGCTGGAAGAGCCAGTGCGTAAATTGGCAATCATTTCCCGCTGCCGTATACTATCCTTGCAGTTTGAAACTTAAGTTATGCCGGACAGTTTTAATGGTGGACATCAATTCTCATCTGTCCTATTATAAATAACAACAGGTATAGACGGAATGGTGAACTACATGTATATGGCGTAATGTAAAGACTCTACACATATTGCTATAGTAGAACTACTTACTAACTAAGGCCTGTTCTATAAAAAACCAATGGTCACAGATTTCTTTGTATATAGTATACTCTAGATTCTGAAAATATAAACCAATCGATCGATCTGTCCATCTCTGTATCTATCTAAGCTATGCATCTATCTACTGGAATGCGGTCGCGGACGTGGTGTACTTGTAAAGTATCTATATATCCTGTAGGAAAATATATGCTAGGGAAAAGATATCCGAGATGATCACACCGGAGAACTTCAATACTGTTCGATTACGACACAGTCGGTTTTGATCTAGCGAAGATACAGTTAGACAAATTTGAGGACAGTCCATGCAGCGTCTATAGATGAACTGGAAAAAATAAGCATACCTGAAGGTCGTCTACATATGCATGGCTACGTTGACTGACAGAGCATATTACAGAAAGCAATACAGCAGACTATAAAAGAATATAAAAGATGCCTGGTCTTCATGCATGCACTATGTATTGGCCTTGCTGACCATCGGCCGTCATCGTCTGTAATGATGATTGCATGTTTCCGTCATACATGTAGGCCTACGAATATAATTACAACCTTCTGAAATCGTGTGTGAGTAAGACATTTGTTAACATGCGATATGTCCATCGGCTGAGCGAGGAATCGTAGGCGAAATGTGATAAAAATGCTTGAAAGTAAGCCGTATGGCTGATACATCATAACTTTCGCGCATGAAAATTCATTCTTCTGATGGAAAACAGCTTATAAAAAGGGAACGAAAATGCATTGAGGAGAGCGCGAAAGAGAGTTTTTTAGCCGTAGTCTGTCGTGTGCTCGGTTGCTAAGTTGATGTAAAAATGAAGCTGAGGATCCGTGAGCGCAGCAACTGTACACTGGCTTTTCAAGCATTATTGTCATTGAACTGTTCGTTTATTTAACTATACCCACGAAAATAAAAGACTTCATCTTTTCTCGAGTTCACGCCACACTGCACCAAATTGGGCGAGTCTAAAGTTCTAAGCCCGATTGATTGACACTTCGAAGGATCGTCGACACGTACATACATAGATACATTCATCACATCCACCTCCCCAACCACTGTGACTCGCTTGTTTGTCGTGTTTAACTGGGCAACAATGGGTCTGGGAGGTGGGGCTTTGGGTGCTAAGTCGCGTGTTCCCTGGCGGAAGTAGACTCCGCTTCGGACGAAGGCCCTCACACACGTAGTCCTACACCAAGTGATCTATTGTCTCCCAGTCTTTAGTCGAGGTTGATTAATTGAGTCTATTAAGTGCGCTCATAGGTCGTTCGGGCGCTCACTCAGAGCTGGATTGTCGTCACGCATGGCTGATTTCGACTGCGTGCATGGCGTCAGAATATCGTGTCTTCTGACTCCATTGCTGACCTGAATTCAATATTTGCCCACGCGCAGTTTTTTAAACCTATGTTGCGATGCCTACCTCTGTATGCCTGGCTGTATGTGTCTGTCTGCTTTGTCCGTTTGTCTGTCTGTTCTGTCTGTTTATGTCTCCATCTGCCTGTCTGCCTCTTTCTGCCACCCAATTCTGTATACCTTGTCTGTCTGCCATGTCCACTGCCTTGTCTTTGTCTGTCTGATCAGCATACCAGACGAACAGACTTGACTGCTATTTTTACCTCCGTCTATAATGCCTAGTTCTCCGATCTCCTGTAATCGTCTTGTAATCGTAAAGTCGCAAATTGCTCAAGCGCTACCAAAAACGCAAAGCGCAGAACGCTGCTTGTTCATGGTGGTTGGTGGTGGTGGTGGTGGTTGATGATGGTGGTGGTGGTGGTTGATGGTGGTGGTGGTGGTTGGTGGTGGTGATGGTGACGGCGGATTGCGAAGGCCAAAGCTGTGGTTGTAGAGTTAGATTTGGTTATGGCTGTAGTGAAGGGGAGGAGGATATGTGAATAGGCATTGGCTGAGAGGACCACCAAAGGTGGAGACCGACGTTGGAACGTCGCTTAATGCATGCAACGGCAAGGTTTGTAACGCGACATTTCGGTTCCACTGCCTGATGGCTGCAGAGACAAACGGACGCCGAGCGACAGCGAGACAGGCGACAAAGGCGATAGACAGACGGAGAAGGTAGCTCTTCTCGGCTTGCAGTCGAATAAAAACTTCAATTAACGGCGTCGGCTGCCAGCCTCAATCCAGTAAATAAAGAATGACTCCTCGTGGAAATGGACCACACAGCACCAGCCCAAGGGGCCTTAGACACACACGGCGTAGTTTTCCCTGGCCGGCCGTACGGGCGGATGCGTCTTTAATAACAAGTGTCCTAATGGACTATTATTCATGCAGGCGGAGGCGTCAGGATGGTTCCAGCTCCATGGGTGGCACATGTTGTTACTAGTCCTGACGGTGATAACGCACGGTTTAGGCCTAGTTGTCATTACCGTCATCAGCATAATCATAGGCATCACTACTGCCAGTTACTGTCATTTATAACAGAATGTATTTCACATTTCATTTACAATGATGATGATTATGACGACTGCGACGATGATGATGATGATGACGTGGTGTTAAGTATCTGTTAAGTATTGACTTGCCTTGAAACCAAGATTCATAATGTGATATGCTATTAGAACATTGTATCTTAATAAAACATAACATCTTCATAAGTTATGGACAGGAAAACTGGAAACATGAACAGGACATTGAGCTGCAAGGCGATAACAAAGAAAACAAAGCCCACAACATACGAAGCAACGAGCCGACCTACCTTCCTAATATGTACAGTATACACTAGAATGTTAGTCAATGATACCCACAATGTTTGATGATCCTTGTAGAAGAAAGTCACAGGCTGCGTGAATTGCGGAAATCTTAAGACTGCGGAAAACTGGAAGCGAAAATTAGGACAGCTCTATAAACAGCGAGAACAACTCTGTTGTAATTACAGTAATCACAAATTTATATAGCGCCTCTTCAAAAGAAACTCCTCAGAGTCTCTACCGAACTGATTTCACAAGATTACAACCAACGTGCAGAACGGTTTTCAAGCGCATTTGCAGGGACGAATGTCACATGCAACGGAGACGTCGATGGTTTGATCATGGGGAAGAAATGCCTGGCGACATGACATCAAACAAGAGGCAAGTATGCAAGATTCGAAGGAAAGAGAAGCAATCGAAGACCAACTACACCAAGGATACTAGATATGGATAGAATACATTAACGAAAAGATTTAACTATAGACGCCGACTAAACATGAGAAAAGCACTAAACCTGACAAACCATCGAAACAATAGTTATTAATTACTACTTTATTACTAATTATTTGTTTATTTATTTACTAATTATTAGAGCTCATTCATTCACACACATCGCCGCCAGTTGCTGTCGTCAGCAACGGCTAATGAAGGTATTGAAGACATACAGACAGATTGGCCTACATACAGATTTATACCGGTATATAGCATAAGACCTATATATAATGAAATCATGGTATCTAATCTAATCTAATCTAATCCAGTCTTATCCAATAACTCCATGGCGCCGTCACCTAACCTAGGCATCAATCGATGGTCGCTTCGAGTGAAACTGTATATAGTCCAATTCGCAATCCGTTGACGTAGCCCTTCAAAATCCGATTTTACTGAGATGTCTGTGTATATATAAAACCATTGAATATATACTAAGATATCTGTATATATATATATATTAAAACTATTGAATATATATACACATTTGCATCGATTTATAAGTGTGTCTGCGGATTCTATTTAGTGTGTAAACTGCTGAATTGGACTGTATATACGAGCTCATCAAGAAATACGGCATCGGATTAATACTGGGTCTAGGTAACCATATCTAAACAGCATAATATATATAAACAGCATAGTATATATGTGCATATGCATTACAGAAAGCGATGGTGATATTCCAGGGCATTCCACAATGGCTGCCAATCGTATGGCGGGCGCACCGAACGGCGTCCGTGGCTGCAGTAAAGCCAACGGTGCCACGAATGAAGAGCATAACTGACTGCATAGATGCTATTGCTACAACTGATCGGCCCGCATCGGTGACGACCGCAGCAGTCGCAGCAACCGCGGTGGATCGTGGCTCGCTTTTGGTCACATCTGGCGCACTGGGCAATCAACGAAAACTTCAACGATGAAGTGACCACAGACACAAAATAAGCCAGTGATTTATCATCACTCACCGAGACTATGCCTGCTTCAGCAGCAGCAGCAGCAGCAGACCGACCGACCAGTAAATCTAATAAAGAAGGAGAAGAAGAATATTCAGCGACAAGTGTCGTATACATACAGAGGGATAAATCGGCAGCTGAAACCACTACTGAGCGGCATTCGTTGCGGACAACGACACACAGTATAGAAACCGGCGGCTTAGGACGCGTGGCAGGTGCCTGCGCCAGTTTACCAGCTGGCTTTAGACCAATGCAGCGAACCGGTGAATCTTCATCTGCGACTAAAAGGCAACTATGCATTCGTTAAACGAACCGAGTACGGTGCCGTCTCGTGCAATTGTTGTTTTACGACTAGGATTTGTCGCTGCCCTCGTATACATGAATCTTTGCACATTGGGATGTGACTTTAAGCTCAACACGGCGCACTATGTCTCATATTCGGATCCTGAGCGTATTTGATCATCCGGATAAAAGCCTGTACTGGGTCCCATGCAGAACCTCTCATCCTAAAAGTGGGTCTATTCACGCCGGATCCTATAGTTAGCTTAAGAACGACTTCACTCGATGCAGCCGTGCTTATATCGAAAGGCTTAAAACACTTGCGAACGGGAATATGCACGCGATCTTCCGTTGCTCGGTCGATCTCTATTTCTAGGCTTTGCTGTTGGCAATTCGTAATCGGTATAGGATTCATACAGAAGGCATTGCAGTTAATATATCTGGTTCACAGAGATCTATACGGCAAATGCACGAAGAGGTCCACACCTGCAACATCTGGTCGAGAGTATACAGACGACGCCGGAGTCTGAGGCGATTAGTAAAGTCGCGAACGTGTCTGCGTTTCTCTTACGGTTCGAGAGACATCTAATTGCATTTTCGTAACTGGTTTACGTTCTGCTGAAAACGAATGAATTTAAGGCGATTCAAGTGAGTGCTGGAGAAAAAATGTTTGATGACAGACGACGAAGATTACGAACAGGTCAGTTGACTGTACCTTGACCACCTGTCTGCTTCGGCAATCTCAGGATTGATAAGTACAACCACGTACCTCTTTCGACCAATTGATGATAGATAAGTGCAGCTATGACATTTTTCGACCTTCTGAGAATAAAGAGGTACAACTGAGAACCTGTTTTGAGTAAATGAGCAGAGAAAAGTACGACCACCTACACGTTTCGACCAGCTGAGGGCAGACAGATGGAGACTCGAGCAGTTGAGGCTAGATGGGCGCCGCTATCTACACGATTTACTCTCTGAGGATGGATAGTTGTGTGTCTTCTTTCCCGATATGAATGCAGTGGGCGAATTGAAGCCCGTCGCAACAGCAGTAACAACAACAGCTTCCGATCCATTCTTAGCGATGTCTTCGACCAAATCCAGACAGCCAGTTCTGTTCTTGGCAACTCCGACGACTGACTTCCTCTACCTGCTGAATGGCAGCTATCCCTTCTCTTTAAATGCTTCCGTTGACAACACAACCGCGACCTCTGGCGACGACTCCACCGCATCAACCCTCATGCCAGTCTGGCAGGTAGCGGTGCTCGGGATTCTGGCCGGTTTCTCCAGTCTCATCACGGTGACTGGTAATCTCGTCGTTCTCCTGTCGTTCGTTCTCGAACGTACCATACGACAGCCGACGTACTATTTCATCGCCTCACTCGCCGTCAGCGACCTGCTGATTGGAGCTCTGTCGATGCCTTTCTATTCAGTCTACCTGTTGACGGGAAAGCGATGGCCGCTCGGGGAGTTCACGTGCGACCTGTGGCTGTCAATAGACTACACGGTCTGTCTCTGTTCCATTTACACCGTCTTCTGTATCACGATCGACCGCTTCTGTTCCGTCAAGATCCCGGCCAAGTACCGGAACTGGCGCACCGAGCGAAAGGTCGTCGTCATGGTGTCGCTGACCTGGGTCATCCCCGTCGTCACCTTCTTCACGACGATTTTCGGCTGGCAGTACTTTGTCGGCGAGCGGACTGTGCCCGAGGGCGAGTGTTACGTGCAGTATATGGACAATGCCGTCTTCAACTGTCTGCTACAGGTCGCCTACTTCTGGGTAACGCTCGTCGTTATGTGCACCCTCTACACGGGCATCTATCGAGTGGCACTTGGGCTCCAGCAGAAGTCCGAAGCCAAGCACAAGAAGATGGAGTTGCTTGTGACGGGCGCCGGCCAAGAGATGAGTAAGATCGGGATAGGGATGTCGCAGGACACGCGGCCTCAGCAACCGAGCATGAACGACGAACGAGGAGGACAGACGGACGAGGAGGAAGATGAGGAGATGCAGGCGATGAAAGAACAGAACCAGGATGCGGCCGATGCAACTCACGAAGCGCTGCTGTTAGCAAGTGGCAAAACAAACCAAGACAAAAGAAGCGAAGCCAAAACAGGTGGTTTGTCGCTGGTGCCAAAGGGCGCAGTTTATTCCTGCCCGGCAAAAAAAGTAGAAAACGAGAGATCAAGCAGTCCTGCTTTTCCTTCGGACACGGAAGCGAGCAGCGGGCATTCGCCGCAGCTACGTCCGCACCAGAGAAATGCTCGGGCCGTTTCGAAGAAGAAGCGATCTGCATCTGTGCAGAAAGTCAAGCGCAGCAGCCTTGGCAATATCATCTTCTCGAAGTTGCAACCGCCACCTGCAAATCGACTTCGGAAACTGTCTCAAGCCTTCCTCAACATCCACATTGGAGGAGGATGCGGAACAGGAGAAGGAAGAGCAGGGCGGCTAGGAGGCGGGTCTGCGTTTCAACAGGTGCCTGGCGTTGACCCAGAAACCATCAATGCAGTTGAGACCTGGAACGAGAAAACTGGCAATTCTGCTGTCATGCCTAACCACACTCACAGGGAAGACGAGCTAAGAGGCGGGAAAACCACGAACCTTGTAGAGCAAGACAGAGTAGAAGATGGCGGAGATAGCTGTAGTGGAAGTACTGAACAGCAGACAGGAGGCGCAGCGCCGTACAGCGTTACAACAAGAGCCTTGGTAGATCTAAGTCCTGCCTTACCTGAAAAGGTTGTGGAAAAGATCGTTTCCATTTCTTCGTCTCCAATTTGGAAGAGACAGAGCACAGAGTTTGAAGAAGATTCTTTTCCCTTTGACCAGACATTTTCTCACTTCAGTCAAAGCAGTTACAGCGACGAAAGCTGCAGAAAGGCACAGAATACTACGGCGTTTCCATTCCCGCCAGTAGAGAGTTCCCGTACCGCATACGGAACCAAGCAACAGCCGAACGACCCACATGCTTTAATCCCGAAGCCAGACTTCGAAACGCAGGTGAGCCGAACACGCCTGCTTCCAAGCACTTCGGTCGAGACGGCCACTGAAGTATCGGGGACATTCGAGAGCTTTCTAACGGATGACACACCACTCGGCGGCGAGTCGACCACCTCGACGCCACGTGACTTTGGTCGCCAAAACTCGACGAACGGCTACCGTAGGAGCAGACGAGGCCGACCGCGTTTCTTCGGTGGCGGCTTTTCCTCCGTCCGCGGCGGACAGGGCGGGTCACTGAGACGCAATCGACGTCTGAAGCAGCCGACAGAAGGACCGGAAATGGAGCCGCTTGCGAGCAGACAGCCGGAAAGAGGAGCCACGAAGACGAAAAAAAGCAAGAGCGAGAATCGGGCGCGGAAAGCACTCCGAACGATAACGATCATACTCGGCGTTTTCATTCTCTGCTGGACGCCGTGGCACATCCTGTCGCTGATTCTAGGCTTCTGGCCGGACTGCGGGCTGTCCGTTCTCTACGACATCTCCTACTGGCTGTGCTACATCAACAGTCCGATCAATCCGCTCTGCTATGCCCTCGCCAACCAACAGTTTAAGAAGACATTCACGCGTATCATCAAACTCGACTGGCGACGAACTTAGGGAAAGACTGGTAGCAATCGCTCACTTATTCGACACGTACACGTGTGGGACGCAGTGGTGTAGTGGCATCGTCTGTGCCTCGTAACCGGAGGGTGGCGGGTTCGAATCTGCCTCCAGTCACTGCGTAGCGACCTGGGACAAGTGCTCACCCACAATTTTCTGTGAGGAAGGCAACGGGAAACCACCTCACTCATCTCATCCCCGGTTGGCATAAAGCCAATGGACCTGCCTTCGGGCATCATCGTCACCGGTGTAATCGACGAAGGCATCATCCCTAAGTTACAATGGACGAGGGATGGCACGGTGGCCCAGTGGCTAAGGCGTCGGCTTTTCACATCTGCTACGAGGGTTCGAATCTGGGGCCCGTTATGGTGAATAGACACAGGTGGCTTGGTCGAACTGCGCGTAATATCTGAGGCCACCGTCTTCGGTGCGAGTGTCTTCCAAAATCTAATTCCCATTTTCAATGGACGAAGTCTTCTGACCCTGAAAAGCAGCTAACCAACAAGCGGATATTGTCCTTCGCGGACTGAATGATTCGACAAGAAATCAGGGCCTACCGGTTCATTGTGGAGGTCTGTGGGAGGAGTCAAACCCTGCAGGGCATAGCAACGATTGAATCTCCGACGTAGCTACCCATCTTTGTTCAGTCTCCAAATAGGACTTCGGTCCAAAAGCCCCACCTGGCGATGACTGATGGAAAAGACGCATAGACCTCTACTAGTATCGAAACAGAACATGTATTTACAATATTGTTACGGCGATAAACATGGACTGCAATACATAAAAATTCTGCTAAACAACTATAATTGCTACACAATCATGCAAAGTGTCTACAGGAACGACGACCGGTTTCCAATCTGTGTATGCATGCATGTATGTACGTGTGGATGTATTTAGCCTAAACACATATATAGCGCCTTATAAGACCCTCACAAAGACATTAAAACAATGATACAATAATTTTGCACAACAACGGAGTTTAGAGCCAGATTTTGATGCATTCGATTTGTGTAACCTCTTTTATCTGAATCGGTCAATGACCCTTTCTTGACCCTTTCTATGTCTGGCTGGAACTTATGGTTCGGCTCGGACGGTGCCTATTGTTTTTAATGTTATCTAATTAGATAGGCCTTTATATTTGCAAGTTTGCTACCGAGCGAAAGACCGCTTCCCGTGGTCTTTCGCACATAGATACCTATCGGATACACACATTACCTATGCAGTTCTCTGCTTGTCATCCATCTGTTTACAGATAAAACAAAATTTAATAAAGGTAACCAGCAAAAGTTAGGTCAGGTACGTTACATCCGAATTAATATAGAATAAGTAGAGTAGGTAAGTACATAAGTAGAATGAAAATGAGAAAACGAGTTTTATTTCATATCTTTGAAAATTTTCTGAAAGGCAATTGTTAGTAAGGAGTCCCATGTTTATTGCCAATGTAAATTCTTAGGCTGTTAAATGCACCCAAATAAATGACAAGCAAGCACTTCGAGAATATAACCTTCATCGAAGTAAATCTGTATAGTTATTCCAGCAGTAGTTTTGCATAGTCTGACCATCGAAAACTCGTCGCTGAGAAACTTCGGAGACTTACATATTCATTTACGCTGAAGCAGATGTGAACACTAGCCTTGAATGCGTTTACAGACATGGTGTTCCTTCAGCCGGGCGATCAGTCGATCACCGGCCGAGGTTACACTTCTTGACCTCATTTATGGCGGCCCATGGCAGGATGGCAGATTTAAGAACTATTTCTTGCATAATTTAATCATGCTTGCATACAATATGCCGAGATGACAAAGCAACCTTGTAAGAGTACCTGTTGCCTAACTCGTGCCAATTTATTATGAATGTTATTAGGTGCCTCTATCGGTCTCTAGCTTTCTCTGTCATACATTATGAATGCAATGTTCGCATTGTTTAGGCCGGATAACAGTATAGAAACGTGTTGCCTGTTCGGTTGTGTCAAAGCTCCTCACAGAACAGCAAAAATAATTATGTAGTTAATCGAGTTATTGTACGTTCCAGTGTTCAAGCGTAACTAAGCCCCAATCGATAGTAATCATGATTCGGCCTAAATAAGGCAACGGTCTAAAAGGCATTTGTAAGTGGTTTTGTCTGTGTTTTTGATGGTCGGGTCTCCTGTGGTCTAATGATTTGGCGCCGGATTCAGCAGATGATGACATGCACCGAATGACGTCTCCTTCAATCGATCCTGTTACGGAGTCCCGCTGCAGTGACAACGAATTCGATACAACTCACAGTTCCCTTTGTTCCATTGTGACGAGTTTACTCGTTAGCGGCAAATAAATTATGTATAGACTGTGACTTCCTGAGTTAGAGATTTTTGCAAAAGTCATGTCATGTAGGTCTGTATACAATTATCAGGAGCTAACACAGTATCGATTAATACGACTATGAACAGCCACAGAGACTAATCGATATTATGCTAGATAAGACAGGCATAATCTGCGACACGCTGTCAAAAACATTAGTCGAGCCTTACAACGTGGAGCCTATAGATTCAAGTCTCCCCAAAGACGACCTCTGTGTGTAGTCCTAGAGTAAGTAGAGTAAGGGCCCTACCCCGCACAGCATACCAGTCAGTTCTCTTAGCTGGGTGTTACGACAAGCACACACTGAGTCAGTATTAACCGTGTCGACTCCTATTCTACCTGGGTGACCGATCCGGACTCTTACGTATCGGTTATTATTCTCTTGGTCTGATTTAATCACCCTTTTATCCTGTTAACGTTAGGTATGTCTTAACCTCAGAACACTGACCCGCTGCATCTTCCCGTCATCTCTTTCCCCCGTCTGAATTTCGACAAGGAGTAATGTGGACGTGTCCTTCCCCGAGTTTCGCACAATGTCTTGTAATCTTCTCGCTATCTGGACTTAGGCCATCTGCGATCTAATAACAGGGTGGACCCGAGCCCTGTCGGATCAGCGAGCCAGCCCGGAACCAGGCAGCAATTGTTTCAGCTGTGACTTAGCAGGGCACCAATTAGTTTTTCCGGACGCTCTCTCTGACGAATATATATATATATATACACACATGTGTGTGTGTGTGTGTTGGCCTATAAGCCCTATAAATATATCGTAACTTGCCCGAATACGGGCTTGGACTTTAAACAATATTCGCCCAGTACACGGTGTAGGAGCCCTTAATCAACGACCCTTTCTATGTCTTGGAACTTAGGCTCGGACGACGCCTTTATTTTCAGTGTTATCTAATAAGCAGGCTTATACAATTGCTAGTTTGCTACCGTGCGAAAGACCGCTTCCCATGACCTTTCGCGCATAGATGAGATTTAAACAGATAGAGCGTCGGACTGTCCTAAGGACGCCATAAACTTACATAAGGCTTAAAACGACTGCCGGTGCCGCTTTGATTGAGCCTCTGCGATTATTTGACAGCGGAGGAGGAGTTTACAGGAAATATGGGCTTAATTATTACATCGAATTACATGTAATAATACAAATAAGTAAAATATTAGAAACAAGCTAAAATTAACCAAACAGCTCAAATATCAGACTATTATAAAATTCGGGTATGATTTAAGGAAAATTATTTTTTACAAATCCTAGCTAGGGCAAGCCTTCTGGCCGGTTCGCCACATTTTAATTAAAATTATATCTTGTAAATAACATAAAATCTGAGATGTCTCCATTTTGAAACTGCCGCTGTCGTTTTCCTACTATACCACGACGCATGATTCTAGATCAGTTTGTATCACGTGCTAGTAACCGTTGCTAGAGTAATCGCGGCATCGGCGGCTGAATTCGTCGTTCGGACTGAAGATTGTAAAGTTCTGTTTGGTAAGATATCTGCCTCAACACTAAATTGATAATTAAGCTTACTGTATTTGTTTATAGTTTTCTTAGTAAGGTCGTTATCAGTCAGTTTTCTATTCTTATGTATAAGTTGGTTCCCTTGCTGTTAGTACTTTACTTGCAACTACTACTCGACTACTGCAACACGCTTCTTACTGGCATTTCAACAGCTAATTTGGTGAAGCTTAGTAGAGTCCAAAATACCTTGGCGAGAGCGATCACGGCGCGGGTCCGGTTTTGAGGACTGTTACCGAATCTCATCAAATGCCTTATGCTAGCCACGGGCACAAGTACTCGAATGCTCCTATTCCGATTTTGCTGAACCGATCCGGGAATTTTCTATAAATTTCAAATATTCGACTCACCCGAAAACGGTCGATCGCCACCTGAGCTCGCCATGTATGTTACACAAATTCTGATGTGGTCAAGGACGTCTAACTCAAGCAATTATTGAATTTTTGTAGTGCAATTCAGGAAAACGCCATCCAGGGAAATTATTTTATTTTAATCATATGTAATTCATTATTATATCGTAATAATTATATTTAATCGTGTAAAGTAGGCCTATATTGTACTGCTGAAAGAGGTAAGCAAGTTTGCTGGATGATGAAAGCCTTTCATTAATTCAAACAACCACCATGTTTACTAATGGGTGGTTGAGACCATGGTAATCATTGCATCTAAATTATCAATTGGTTCAAGCTTGCTTACCCTAGAGAAATTATGCTTTACAGTCCAATTAATTGACTTTACCCATTTTGGTGATTGATTAAACTATCTCTAGATCTGTAAAAGATGACAGGCCGAGGTCGTGGAAAAGAAGTGGCCTTGCAGGTTGAGGTTGAGAGTCAGGAGGAATGGGAAGAACTAATCTCAAAGGAAGGATTGACTGGTAAGAATTATTGCTACCCCTATTGTCTTTATTCGTAACCACTGTCATCACTTCAGAAAATGGCCAGTAGTTGTGACCCACCCTTACCTATGATTCCTCGCTCAGCCGTTGAACAGATGGCATGTTAACAAATCTATTACTTACTTGCTTACTTTAGCAGCTGTCTTTCACTGTGATCCATATTGTGTTGGTCATTGCTAGGTGCTATATTAAGAGTCTAGACAACTACAAGCAAACTATGAAGCAGTACTCGGATACTGAATAAAGAAGAGAGTGACATTACTAAGTTGCTTAGTTAGTTGCTTAATCATCTAGTCTGTCAGCAGTTCCTTAACAACTGATTCTCAGAACTAGTTACAGTTTGATGACATTACCTGAAGTGGAATGTGTTGTGTTTTAGTGATTGATGTTTATCAGGAGTGGTGTGGCCCTTGCAAGGCAATGGTGTCAAATTTTAAGCGCTTCAAAAATGAGATTGGAGATGAATTACTTCGATTTGCTGTGGTAAGCGTGTACATTATGTACACATCTGCCGATAAGTATGTACGCATTTAGGCAACTGAAAATTTGTATAGCATCTTCTAAGTGGTAGGCTTAGTCTTATTTTTATCGGTGAACATGAATTACTGTTAAGCTGCAGCAACCCTGAAATGCTCATACATGGGGAGTTTGATCAGTGTACTGTTTTATCAAACATTTTACTGTAAAAATAAAAGCCTTAGTGATTAGAGTGCCTCCCACATTGTTGGCTTCATTATATTTCTTCATGTTAGGTTGCAATATCTTAAAGGGATTTTTAAGGCATTTATGTTGCTGAATTAATAATGGCATAATGATTTATGTTAATCTGAACATCACTGATAACAAATTTTGTAGATGTAGACACTTAGTCATCACAACCGTATTGAATCCTGGGGGATGTGAATAAGCAGTGTGTTTCAAGGCATGGTGAAGGATTCAGAAGTAATGCTTGCAAACTGTATGAGCCATTTGAATGACTTTTACTGAAACTGTAAAACCTGACTTCAGTACTTTCCTGCAATACATAGTTATTGATCTACAACTCTGAATTTAAAGAATATATATCTCTGAATTTAAAGAATATATATATGTAATTGAGACATTACAACATTAGTAATTTTTTATCTTAAGTGTTTTTGATTGGACTTATTGCTTCTTCCAGGCAAAGGCTGACTCCATTGAAGCACTCGAGAGATATCGAGGAAAGTGTGAGCCTTGCTTCCTATTTTATGCAGTAAGTAATAAATATTTAGAATATTTAGCAATTCAGAATTTTTTTGTTAATTTTTGGGATGGCAAAACTTTGAATTTATATCAACTGGTGCATTTTCTTACAGTAGTTACTATATTTATTTACTTCACTGTTTGTTTTCTAGAATTAATTTTTTTCTGATGTAGGGTGGCTTACTTGTCGATGTCATTCGGGGGTCAAACTCTCCTATACTGCAGAAAAAAATGATTTCTCAGCTTGCTTATGAACATAAAGTTCTTGAGGGTCTAGCTGAACGAAAGGAGGTGAGTTTTCAGTTGAAATAAGCAATTTTTCGGTTTTATTTTTAAAGGAAAGCATATTTTGTTCCTTTAGGGTTGCAATAAACAAAGTTTCTCTTCTTACTGTAGATTACATGGAGCTTTACTTTTATTATATGCTTATATGCTAATATGTTGGCAGTATCACCCTTCCGTGCTGACTCCCAAATCTTGCCACTACTTGATTATATGCTCTGATTTTCAACCCTTTGCTGCCCCAAGGAAATGAATATGTATAAAGACTTAGCACAAAGTAGGATGTATTTCAAACAAATGCTTGGCATTTTTCAGATTCGAGATCCTAATTTGCCTCATAGGGAAGATAAACATGCAAAGGCTGCTGTGGAAGCAGGTGCAGAGGAAAGCGAGGAGGAGGACGAGTCAGACGAAGAGGAAGATGAAACCAGAGGTACATTCTTTTACACTTTGTTCAGCTCAGTCGTGACTTGAAGAGCATGCAAGCTCAAAGGCATATCCATAGTGGGCCAGGCGTTTAAAATGTCCGTTCACTTTCTCAAAGGCATATCCGTAGCAGGGCAGGCATTTTAAATGTCAATTCACTTTCTCAAAGGCATATCCGTAGCAGGGCAGGCATCTTTAATGTCGGTTCACTTTCTGGTAACATAGATTTGAATTTTTGGAGATAATACAGGTGTGGATGGAGGGGCAGAGAAAAAGCAAAGTCTGAGAAGATGATGTTACTAATGTTTCATATCATTGCCAGTCTTTTTTCTTTGGTAGTTCACAATTCTGAAAGTCTCGGTGTTTCTAGAATGCTGAAGTTCTTCAGTGCAGTAGTTCTAGAATGCAGTCTGTAGTGGGTGAAACATAGGCATTGAATTCCAACATATCTAGCTGTGTCTTGTAGTTTCTTGTAGTTATGAGGCCGGTCTCTGTACTTGGCTACTGCAGTGCAAGTAGTTGATTTCTTCTGCATCTCTCTGCTGCTTGTTTGTTGTGTCATTGGTTTTCTTGGTCTCCAGTGCAGAGAATTTTATGCAGGTGGACATCTTGGACCTGAGTTACATGAATTTTGCCAAGAAAATTCTAACTTTTAAAACCAACTTTTACTTAAGCTGATTTTCCTGTACTGCATTCACATTTTCTCTTCTTATAAAGGTTTAGAAAGTCGTTGTTTTATTTCCTCTGCGTCGTTCTGTCTTTTGCTACTTGTGTGCTTGGTATTCCAACACCACTACCATGTACAACACAACAGAGTTTGTTGTAGTGTCATTTAAATGCAACATCTCGTCTAAATCCCATTTGTATCTCAAATGTTGTTTACTGGTAAATTCTGTAACCATAGGAAAATGTTGTTCTAGGCTCATATAATCTGTTATATCGTAATATTGTAAAACTTCTCTTTTTCAATACAGGTTTTCATCTTTTTATTGTTTCTGTTTGTGTCTCCTGTAGACATTTCTTGTTCTGTTTTATGTTTTGTCTGTTTCTCTTTTGTTTTGACATCATTACTGAGCTTTTAGGTTAAAACTAAGAAGCTGCTACTAATTTAGTCTCAATTTTGTGTCTTATGAAATGTTTTGATTTTAAAATCAGTCTGCAGTGGCCTTCTAAACCATTTCTGTTTCTTGTTTTTACAGTTCATGGTAAAATTTCTGTCACTGATACATGTTTGCCTGTCAGCCTGATGCAATTCAAGTGTTATTTTCCTTGGATTGTAATGTTGACACTTACTTACCTCCTTTGTTAAAAGTTTGCTTTCAGTGATACAAGAGAGCTGATCAGGTTCAATAAGTTTTGACAAGTTTTGCTTGATGCTTTATATCAATTGGAAAATGCAGGTGAAAGCGATATGAAATTTGGAGGCGAGAACATAATGTTTGACAGCCTACCTGAAAAGGCTGATATTAAACAAGGTATCCCACTATTGGCTTTCTGTGTATGCCCAGACAGCATGCTTTTGGAAGCCTTTAACCATGGTTGATCACAAGAGTTTTGTGGCTACAGGACTGGCTTAATGACACAGGGCTATTCATGTGATCAGTTTTCTGTTCTGATGACATTGTTTTGGCAGATGGCTTAATGGTAATGGCTACTGTTCAGTTTCATCTTGGTTGAACTGTTTGGCCAGAAATCAAGTGTGTTTTTAATGTCTGATGATCAGGGCATGTGTCAGACCTTGTTTCTTATAATTTGCCATGAATTTGATCATTTTAATTTTTGTTCTTATGTGCCTGGGTCTCTTCCTTGAATTTTCACATCAACATTGTTTCTAGAGAACTTTACTGCCATGCTGTGACATCTACGCTCATTATGCCACTCTGGGCTCCAGCGGTGGGGCGCCATTACATTGTGGGTCCCACTATATGCCATTGAACTTTCCATGGAAGGCTGGATATGGGACATAGAACAAACTTCACAATGAAAGCATCCTGTGCATGTTAAATGGATTAGCAGTTTTAAGATTAAAAAAAGTAAAATGTGTCCCATATCTCACAAGTGAGACATAGGGGAGGCGCTCATCTCCTTTTCTAGGTCCCTGAGCTGGCAATAGACGAATCCAAAGGTCCTGGACACTGGGCCAGTGCATCACAGGACTTACCATTTACTTCCCAGCTTACGATGGTACCAAATTATACTGCTTGGTGACAGAGGCACGGTGTGTGCAAACAACTTGCCCAAGGTCTTTACACAGGATCAAACCTGTGACCACATGATCATTGACCAAACACGTTACTGACAGACCACCATGCCGCACATAGGTTACTAAAACAGAAATGAAGGATCATCATTCGATGTTGGTTTGCTTTACAAATGAGGTGGTTTCAGAGTGGTCTGTAAACCATCTGTAGCATTTCTATCAGCTGTCAAAGAAATCCTTAAAAGTTAAACTAGTTTTGCCAGAGAATTATATCAAAGTTAAACTAGTTTAAGTTCCTAATAATAGTATTGGGTTTAATATTGGTAATTATGTAATTGGAATAGGACTATCTTGTCCCTGGATCAAAACTGAGCTCTTGGTTATTGGAAGTGATCATTTAAGCCAGTCCTGGCATGGGCTTTTCAGAATGTCTTCTATAGCTGGCATGGCTTGCTTATAATTATCTTTAGTTTTTATCAATGTAGACTTTGCTGAATGCTTTTTACTTTGCGAAGAATAGAACCGTGCTGTTGTAAAATATACAATTGTCATGTTTCCTTTGGTGCTTATGCTCTGGCCTTCTTTCACCAGATCTCACTAGATAATCTCGTGCTTGCCTGTGACTATGCATAATACTAAGCAAACACCACTGATTGTTTTGTGGTATCTATTTTCGCTTCAGGTGTCAGCTTGTGCTTGAATGCTTTTTAAATTAACTGTTCCTCATGATTGATGTGTGGGATCTATAAAAGTTTTCCTAGTAGAACTTAAGCATTTAGTAGAAGCAACAACATCTTATGGGTGCCATGACCGTTGACATTGACCTAATCTTAACTTTGTGTAACAGGGTAGCCAATTGGTTTGAGTGCTTGCCTTGCATTATGGAATATGAGCCTCCCTTTGTTGCCATCTGCCAAATAACATGGATACATTATACACTGTTGAAAGGTCATAGCCTGTGCAGTTCATATACTCAGTTGACACAATTCTTCTCCCAGGTGGTGTTGAATTAGAAGGCTTTAGTTAAGTGTTATGAATATAGGTCAGAATGTACAGATTTACCTGCCAGCCTAGTACCTTATTGCTTGGCATAACATTTCTATGTAGAATGTGATAAAGCAATCTTTTTCATTGGTTATGCAAATTAGAGTGTTGCATGAAATTGCAGACTGATCTCAGGCAAGCCTATCCATTCAGGAGTAGTTTTGGGCATTACTAACATAATAGTCTGGATGGGTCGGTTTGCATGTCTGTCAGTAACCCTGATTCGTTACTTGTATCCTAAATTGAATCACAAAAATTGTTCTTCAAAGGCTCATGCTATACTACCGAGAACTATAGTTTCATGGCATGCTGTTTCACTTCATTGCTTTGCCTTTCTCTGTAGCTTCAGCTATCCGCACTTTGTCTGCTACAGTTTAAGTTTTCCAGATTTTTGTCTTGCATGCCTAACCAGTACCATAACCTAGCTATCCTGTGTGAGCTTTGAGTTTTAGCATATAATATTTTAGTATTTTATAAAATACCAATACAGCCGTCTTTAATATTGCCCTCCTTCAAGAGTTCAGAAATGAAAACATGGCAGTATGACTGATCATCATCTATGGTGCTGCATAACTGTCCTTGAAGGACTTTCTCAAGGTCCCTACACACAATAAGTGTCACTGGGGTAGGCACGAATCTGTACTATCCATGCTAAAAGTTGAGTGCTCTAAAGATGGTGCTTCTGATCACTTTGACTCAATAAAATGCTTAGTGGAGTGGTGTAAAGTATAAAGAGAAAAGTATACCCTATATTCACACTTAGTTTTAGAAAGCAGCAAAGTGGCTCAGAAAGCACTGTGATATGATGCAGTTGTAAACCTATCTCTGTATCAAGCAGATCAGTGTATTCCTAAGAAATTCTGCTATCTGAAGAAACATAAGTGTGATACATGTGTATATCTGTATATACCGGTATGTAAAATATATTTAAATGTTTATGTTGCACTCTTTTAACTTTCACAAATGGTGATGTTGAAGGCTTATTTCACAGCTGTATGTTAGCTTGTTCTGATGCAGGGATTAGCATTAAGGTTAGCGCTCTCCAGTTGGCAAAGTCTGCTTGATAGGGTTCTCAGACCCATTGAGCTTATTGTCTGCACTCAACTCTGGAAAACGAGAACAAAAAAACAGAATTTTTCTATTTTCCATTTATCTTTTTCTCTTTTTCTGTATCATTTCAGGAATTATGTGGTCTATTCAAAGTTATTTTCATTGCAGAGCAAATTTACACTGTTATGCATTTGTATGTTTTTCAGTGTATCTTGAGAGAATGTTCACAGTTGGCATCATAAAACCAGACATTTATGCTGATGGAAAGGCCGACGAAATCATCGAAAAGGTTCTTTCCAATATCTTAATTTTTTCCATTTTGTTTTTTTCATTCATCACCTGTGCTCAGAATATCTTCATCATTCCAGGACCTCGTGCCGTTCTGTCCTGACCTGTCTTCTTCATCTGTGCCTTTCCAGTTTCTTTTCCAATGTCGTTCCGTTCTGCATGACCATATAGTTTCTTCCAGTGTTTTGGGGCTCCATTCATCACATGTCATGGTTCTGTGGTTCTCTGTGCTACACTCCCAGACCACCATTATAGAAACTGGACTGTAACTTCTTAGTACTGAACATCTCTGTATTTGTCCAAGCTGCATCTCTTCATAAAACCCTTGTTTCTTCCTAAACCTTCAATCATCGGCAGCAGCTGCCACCTAGGTTATGTCGGACACTGCTGATACAAAAGCTCGTCTAATCAGTATTAACACTGGTATAACGATTACTGGTATGTGTTTTTTCCAGCTTTTTGTTTATGGAGTTTTGTTTTATCTGACTAAATAGTTATTCTGTGCAATCAAATGAGCTTGTGCACTTCGTTTGCTTTGCCTGAGCAGATAAGAGAATCTGGCTTTGACATCATGGAGCAGATGGAGCGGATATTTGCGCCAGAAGAAGTAGAGGAACTATATTCAAGCATGATGGAAGAGGTAGAAAAAGCACCTCAAGTTAACAGTAACAACAACGGTGCCTGTCTTTTCTAGGTTGCACTTTCTCTTTGTCTAGTCCTCCTCTTCCTCAGCTGTAAGGATTGACCTACTTGAGTTAACTCAGACTGATTTCTGAACTTTGGGTTGTATTTTAGGTTTCATTATGTTGCATTGCATCGATTGATTTTGTGAATTTGATTACAATAATGATAAAGCTGTCATTAGGTCAGTGTCTCTATTGTTAAACTCCATTATTAGATCTAATGGAATTTTCAAATCAGTGTCTCTATTGTTAAACTCCATTGTTAGATCTAATGGAATTTTCAAATCAGTGTCTCTATTGTTAAACTCCATTGTTAGATCTAATGGAATTTTCAAATCAGTGTCTCTATTGTTAAACTCCATTGTTAGATCTAATGGAATTTTCAAATGCTAATATCATATCTGGTTAACTAACACCCGAGATTTCTTATCCTAACAGTGCATATCATTTGCATGTAATCGAGTGAACTGCACATAACATGTGTTTTATTTTGCTAATTGTTGTCTGGTGGATTGTTTGTTTCTAGGAGAACTTCCATGAGGTCATTAAGGATATGTGCAATGGTCCAAGCGTTATCCTCGTTCTGTCAAAAGGTGAATATGGGGAAGGCATAATTGAGGAGTGGCAAGAGTTCATAGGACCTGAACTGGTCTCTGAAGCAAAGGAGCATGCACCAAAGAGGTAACTCAACTAAAGAACTTTATTAATCTCTAGAATTTGTTATAGATTAGTTGTCAGGTTAGGGGTCAGCATGGTGCTGTGGATAAAATGCTGGCTAGTGCAGTGAAGTTTGCAATATAAAACTTGGTGGGAGCTTGGAGGGTGACCAGCTAGGGAGTACGAGGCCATCTTGTCAACACAGGAGTGCTGACATCCTTTTATGGTCGATATATGATCTATCAACACAAGTTGGGGGGGGGGAAGAGATGGTGTGCTGTTGATGGATTGCTGTGATCATGTTCGAGTTTCGGATGAAGATCATTCAAATCCTGGTTCGATGGTTTTGAGGATATTCTGTAGAGGTGTCTAAACACTTGTGTTACCCTTTCCTTTTGTCAAAACATGAAACTCCAAAGGGCGGTATTGTTTAGCTAATAGTACCAACCAATGATTAGATCATTGGCTGATACCTTGTTTACTGTGATAAGTGCACTTTAAAAAATCTTGAGATTGAATTAGACGCCACACAAATTTCAATATGCGTGGTTGTGTCGTAAACTTTTAATTGCATACCACTTAACTAATAGCAATTTATAAGTATAATAATGATGATGATAATAATAGTAAAAGAACGTCTTGACCAGTGACCAAGTTAAGTTGGAACATTGTCTAATTTGAGTTGAAGGCAAAAACTAATCCCAAAAGCTTTTTTGAGCTTGTGACAGAATCTCCCATTGCTGTCTGTGTTTTAGCTTGCGAGCAGTCTATGGCAGTCCGGGCCAACCACATTCAAATGGTTTCCACGGCAGCAGTTCATTCGAAGCAGCTAGAAGGTATGTTTCTCCTCGGAGTGTGGTTTTCTACAGACCATTTGAAGAGTTGCAATATGCCATTTGCAAGGTGATAATAGCAAATCTGTTATAGATTACTGATTTTAAAAAATATGGTCAGTGCAGTATGATCAAACAAACACTACTAAACAATACAATGCTACATTCACTCTAATCTAATCTTATGACTTTTATAGCACCTTCATATTAATAACTAATTAATAATTTATAATTTGTAATCATTATAATGTTATAATAATGTGTGTTGTTGGATTTTCTAGGGAGTTAAACCTCTTCTTCCCAGACTTTATCATTCCAAAGGTTTCCATAATGCACATTAAGCCACAAAGAAAGCCGACAACAATCGCTATAATTCGTCCAGCTGCACTTGAATCATATAGAGGTAGTCCACTTCATCTTAAACTGATCACGTGATGCACTGATTGAACTGCCTTAATTTTAGTCAAAATTGTAATCCGACATTTATGTAGCTGCTTTAGCAAACCTTTCGAAAGAACTCCACACAAGACTAGCTGTCAGGTTTTAAAAACATTAGCCAAACAATTTAACCACAAAATCACCTGTCTAAATATAATTCAGAATTGCTAAATTTTGACAAAAGGTTATTGAAACGAAACCAGAAAATTGCAGCATCAATTACTGATATTTTTGTGTAGATTGGAAATTTTTGGAAATGTTCTGCTGGTTGTGACTATGCAAAATTTTGAATTTTAGAGGAAATTCTTGAAAAGATTGCTGCAGAGAAATTCAGAATAGAATTGAAGAAAGAGAGGCAGATGACACGAAGTGAAGCAGAAGAATTCTACAAAGAACAGAAAGGAGAACCATACTTCGAAGAATTAGTTGAAAACATGACAAGGTATAGTTAGATAGAAAAAACACATCTTAAAAGGTGTTAAGATCAACTTAAGATTATGCTGAACAAGTATTGTACTTATTTCTTGTTAGTATCTTAATTTAAGCCTGTGTAAATTCTCTTGAACTAGGCAATTTTTCTTGTCAGCGATCTTAAACAGCACTTTAAAAAATATATTTAATGCAGACTGTGGGAAGGGGATGAAAATTTGTGTTAACTAGCTCTTAATCAAATTTTAGTTGTGTTGCTTTTGACTTGAACAGATTTACTGTGATTGACATTTCATTTTGATTATACATACCACTTATGCAAATCAGTCTACTTTAAGTTTGAGAACCACTATTCCATATAAGTGCAGTAGTAATAAATGCAGTTGGCACTAGGATATTTAGAAAATAGTAATAAGATAGCTTTCAGAATATTCATATGTAGTTATGTATATGTCTGTTGGTGCTGTGCAGCGGACCAATGCTTGTCATGGCTCTTTCTGCGACTGAGAATGTTGTGGAAAAATGGCGTTCTCTTTTGGGGTCAAAAGACGTGGAAAAGGCCGCAGTCTTAGAACCAGAAAGGTTTGTTGATGTGTCTTCATGGGCCATGTTGCAGTTCACTTTGTTGGCCTTTATTTTAGTGTTTTGAAAGTGTCTTATTATTATGTACTCTAAGAAACCAGTAAGCCATACTTTGTTTTCATCAGTGTTTGCATATTTCTGAGGACATTTTTGGTGGTTATTCAAATGGTATTTACAGGAAATGTAAACAATTACAAGCCGCACCTTCTGTGATTTTATGGATACTGTTCTAACGATTTTATTTTAGAAGAACTCTCTTCCCCTTCTGGAAGAGGTGTAGCTCATTATGAAGGCCAGAAGACTCTTCTAAAATTTAAGAGAGTGCCCTGAAAGTGGTTGAGCCAAAACACAGCCTAGGGCTACAGGATCATTCAGTTTACGAGTGGCCACAAAAGTTTCAGTACCACTGCTGGAAAATATTCAACAGATACTGGACATTTTTGTTCACTTCTTTTCTGAAAAAAACCACCATATTTGATTAGAACTGATCATTCTTGGCAATTGCTATCTTGCTGACAGAGACACTCATGTAATAATAAGCAAATGCTTTACATTGCCTTCCCTTATATACTGAAATTGCTATCTTGCTGACATACTTACTGGGTAATAAGCAGATGTTTATACTACTTTGTACAATGACAGCAATGGACTTCAAACTGGATTTGTCTGCTTCGTCTATGCTGCTTCCTTTGCTGGTTTTCAGCTAGTTAGTTGATTAGTAAATTAGTTAGTTAATTGTCTAGACATGTAATACAGAGCCTTCTAAGTATCTTGCAAAAGCGCCATCTATGCAGTCCATTAGTGGTGTTAAAGTTCATTCAGCACAAAAGTTCATCAGTAAGCAAACAGCTTGAACTGATTTCAGTTTTAATTGAAGTCTGACTGGCTGTCACCTGTTATAGCTTCAGAGGTAAATTCTGTGTGCGCGATGTGAACGTTAACCTGTTTCATGGATCTGAAACGGAGGAATTAGCACAGAAGGAGTTTGACTACTTCTTCCCAATGGAGCAAACCTTAGCTGCCATTAAACCGCATGCCTACTACTACAGAGGTCAGTCCGTCTAATATCAAATGTGAAAAATCAAAATGGCTGTTAGCTGCTGCTTGAGTGCTTCTGATCTATATATATATATATATCTAGATATTATAATATATATATAGATATAGATATTATGTATATGAATATATATATATCTATATATATCCATATATAGAATAGATTCTTTACCATTATTTATAATGCAGCACAACCCTTTAATGAATCTGAATGAGGTATATGCAGTAAAATTCTGATATGTGTTTTAAAAACTTCATTGACCAAACATCCTATATTTATCAAATTTTACACCGAATTAGATGAAACTCAGATGGCGTGGAAGCTCAAACGGATAAGGCAGTTTTGAAAAGTTAACAGTTTGATGATGTAATTGCTTTTATTGTAAATGTAAATGATTCTTCTGTAACACAGATGCAATCATTCACAAGATCAACCAGGCCGGTTTTCGAATTGTGGCAAGAAAGGAAATGGAGTTACCCGAGGAAAAGATTAAGACCATGTACCGCAGCTGCATGCTAAAAGAGTTCTATGGCAATCTTGCAAACAGCATGATGAAGTAGGTCCATCATCTACATTTTGCTTATTTGTTAGGCTTGCATTACATAACATATGTGCAGTAAGTATGTACTTGCTACAAAAAGGAATAACAAACGTTGTTTCACTTCAGGTTCATCAGCACTTTATGGAGTTACCTCTTTCAGCTGGTATATCCATCATATTCTGCCCTCTGTCTCAGTGGACTGATTTTATGGATACTGTCCTGATTATTGCTTGGTTTTGTTGCTAATTAATAATTTAACTGATGTGACAGAGATTTTTTTATATAAAGTTTTATTGCTCAGTGTTTTCTTTTTATGAGCTTGTATTTGTTATTGATATCACTGTTGTAAGTTTCCTAAAATGATTTCTTTCAGAGGTCCAACCACATTCTTAATACTTTCAAAACCAAATGCTGTGGCTGATTGGCGAGTCTTTGCTGGTCCTACAGACCCAGAAGTTGCCAGGGCAGACGCACCTACATCGTGAGTATCACTACAGGGGATTGTGCCAACCACACCTAACTTCTCTGCCACCCTAACACTACTCAGCCCCTCTGTCGTCTCATCCTACAAATTTTAAAGCTCTATCCTTCTGGAATAAACTCCTACCAACTGTCTGATTCATCCTGCCAACTTATAATTTCAGCACTTCTGTTTTTTTAACTGACAATATTGAATTTTTGGGAATAGCTACTTGGTACTATCTGGCAAAACTGGCTCACTTCTGTAATGTTCTTGTAGAATTCGAGCATTGTTTGGCAAAGATATTCTCATGAATGCAGTTCATTCTCCATCCAGTTTAGCAGCCGCCAAAGAAGAAATAGCTCTTGTCTTTGGTGACCTTGAGTTTGATGCTGATGGTAATTTCAAAACTTACTATTTTTTCTTTTTTCTTTTTCTTTTACTTTTTAATTAATATAAATTAGTCACTTAGTAAATTTATACTGTACAGTGTTAAGCACTCAAGGGCCAAGTAAAATCTACATGGAGAGAAGATACTAATATCTGTTAATTAATTTTTAAATGCTTCTCAGGGGTTGATTATGATTCCTGATTGAATTGTTTTGGCTGCATATATGGATTGGTTGGAACAGCTTTTGAGTTTGAAATGATTTTCAGGGGCTCCGAAGAAGAAAAAGAAACAGAAAAGGCGCAAGAGTTCTGAAGTGGAGGTTGTACGTCGACCAGGTTGGTACTTAGACAGAGTTCATACTGTATTTCTGTTGACTTCTTTGATTTCCTCTGATGCTCTCTTGTTCCTTTGTTTTAAAAATTGGGGTTTCCTGGGTTTCGTAGAGTTTCATTTAGATCACTGCTTAGATGCTGTATGCTGCAGACTTCTTCCATTTCCTCTATTCCATTTCCATTGCTCTCCTGTTCTTGTGCTTAAGAATTAGGATTTACTGATGCAATGTTTTAAGGAAATTAGCATTTCCTCCTTTTGTCACATATTTTTGCTGCACTGTAAACGATTTTCTTAGTGACACCTTGTCAGATTAGCTGAACACGTGTCACTGCTGTAGAACAGCCACTGTAGGGCATTCGTAACGAACATATCATGATGACTATTGTTGTGTGTAGATATTTCTGCTTTATCCGTTAATTGTTTATCTACTTGTCTTTGTTATAGTTTCTTCTGTTTCATATTTTGCTTTTCTCTGTGCTTAGTCTTCAATTCAATATTATTGCTGCACTTCTTAAGGTGAAGCTGTCATGCGTGACGATCGAGACAGACCAGGTGTGTGACTGTTTTCTTTATCAGTTTTCATGTGCTTTGAGCTTGCAGGCAAATGCTTGATTCCTATTTGTTAAAATTTTCCAGCTAATATGTAGTTAGTTCATATGATTTTATTTATGCGTAGATCATAACCCAACAGAATAAACTGTACGTCGTACTGCTGTGCTTTCAGTCACAACATAGAGCACGTAATTCCACGTTCATCTCAATTTGTTTGCAAAGGATTTGAACTTGGAACTGTTGCGCTCTTACTGTGTGAAGAATTACCTCATTGTTTCATACAAGTCTGTGATTTATGTAGAAATTTTAAAACGTTCTTAACTTTTGAACAAAGAACTAAATAACTATACAGATAGTGTTGAATCATCATGAGCAGTTTCAAGAAAAATTGAATAAGAAGTAATTGTTTCAAGATCTTTGTCTCATTTTCTGTATTCTGTTCTTCATTTCTTTCTCCCTCTGTCTTGTTGGTTCTCCTTTAATTACTATACTTTGTGCTTGCAGATATTTTGTATGATATCAATATAAATCCCATGGGCAACTCAAGTGACTTTTGAACAGCATATTACTTAACATCAGAAACCTGTTATAATGCTCTCTTTAGGAGTCATATGAAGAACTGCCTTATTGAGTTGTGTTTTATTGAGTTTAGTTTCTATAGGTGATTTATTTTCAGGATGCATGTCCCCAACCATTTTATATTAGAATTGTGTTATGATGAAGAACGTTATGATGAGTGTCCTGTATGTTATTGGTAACACTAAGTAGCTGTCCTAAACATTTTTACATGATAGGCCTAGTGAATTTTGTAGCAGTTCTGTATATTACATGGTATCTGTTACTTGGTAATTGTGTTTATAATACTGAATAGCTACCATGCCAACTCCAGACAAGTATGAAAAGGAGCAACCAGTTCTAAGAGCTGATTTTGTAAGTGTTTTTGCACCTGCTGACAGCCAGCTGGAAGACCTAGCCCACAGACCAGTAGAAGAGAAGTTGATACTTGACCTGGTTACCGGGATGCCCGTTGAGGACAGTCAGCTAGAGGACCTGGAAGCCATGGAGATGGATGCTTACGCTCGCATGGATTTGCGTGATGATCAGAAAGAGGATCTGATGCTGAAGGATGCCCTTGAGCAGAGGCTGATTGTGGAGGAGACACCACCAGAGCGATGGGGTGTTGAGGTAGAAGTTCCATTGGAAGTTGGGGAAACTGCTGTACCTTTCTCTGGTGAAATCCAGCTGGAGACATCCCCGGAGGCCAGCTGGGCTGAACACTTGAGGGAGATGGAGAGGTTGGCCCAGCTGAAACAAGAGGCAGAGATGGCGGAGAAGCAGAGGGCGCAAGAAATGATGGACGAGCGTGCAGAGGTGATGGAGACGATGACTGAACAGATGAAGGTACCAGAGCTGTTGGCGGAGGAGAAGTGGGAGGAAGAAAAACAGCCAGAAATCTCTGAAGAACTTAGGGAGGCCGAGCCTTTGCCAGAACAGCCAGTGGAGACTGAGCAGCAGATTGAAGAGCCAACTGGTGAGCAACCTCGCGAAGAAGAACCACAAGAGCAGTTTGAAGTTCCAGTAGAACCAACACAGGAAGAAACTGCTCCAGTTCAGGAAGAGATAATTCCAGTCCAGGCAGAACAGATTGTTCCGGTAGAGGAAATTTATGTTCCACCAGAGAAACTGGTTGTTCCTTCAGTGGAACTTATTGTGCCAGAGCAGTCTGAAGAGGAACGGGAGACGGCTTATCCTATGCCTGACAGCGCAAAAGAAGAGGTAGAGGGACTTCCAAAGGAGGAGGATCCTGCTGATTTGCCGAGCCCTGACTCCAACGAACGCATTGGTAACTTGAGGAGATTCATGTTGAGTTACTGGAATAGTCAAGAAGTTTAGTTATTACTAACTGACAAAATTCCATCAGTTCTTAGTCTTTCTTGAAGAGGCATCATGTAAATCTCTTATTACAATTCCACCAGTAAGTCCTTTGAGAAGTTTTGCAGTTTCAACCCATCCTATGCTTTTCCAGAATTACTTAAGGTGTTTGCTCATCTAAATTGGGCATCAAAGTAGAGATTCCTAATTTAATATAATCTTTGGTCTGACAGATTTTAATTTTATTTGAAGAATTTCTATATTAATATTTGTAATGCCATACATTGGTCACAAAAACTAAAATAAAGAAGAAAACAAAAACTGAAATTTTGAACATTGTGAAACTTATTCCCTTTATAGTTTAAAATGTTTTATTTTCTTTACATAAAATTTGTAATTAAGATTAGTAAGCTTTTTATTTAAAGTTAACATTTTAATGTCTTAGAATTGATGAATTGGTTAGAATGTAGTTCATTTACCTTCACACCTTGAATCCCTATTTATGATTATTTTTCTGTTTATTCTAAGTTTTATCAAAGTTATTTGGGTTTATTTATTTGAAGTAAAGCTGTTCACTGTTCCTGGAGAATGTTTGTATTATTGAATAATGTTTTTGTTTTTGTTACTCTAACCAGCGTTTCGTCATTTATTATCTATAAGAGTCATGGTTAAGATGTAAACGTCAGTTTCCAAAGCGCTTTTAATTGACATTTCTTTCTGTTATAAATCATGAGTTGCATGTTAAAATACCATACAAGACAGCAGTTATTCTCATCTGTCACTTAACAATGTCAGTGACGAGTAGATATACATGTCGGCGGGAGCTGTGCATGCTAGTCTGCGGTCGGCAACAATCACTATGGCTTGTACAGGGCTTCTTTGCTTGCGGAAATCAGCTACAGCATATTTTGCTGTACTGAGCACTGGTCCAGTCACCTGGAACGATCTTTCTCTGCATGGACGAACTGTACCACCAGAAGCTCTTCAAGGACAACTTTTGATTTAGCTGTAGTCTCACCATTTTACGTGTTACAGATAGAATACTATGTACTGTACAAAGCTTTTTTTGAGAAGTTTAAGAGAAATGTGGGAAATGTCCTTCATTACTGTGTGTGTCAAATGGCAAAGTTTACAGTAGTTGTGTATCTGTCTGGTTTCCATGACATATCAGATTTTGTTTGGGCTTCTCCAGTGGGTTATGATTCTTTTACTGTGGTTGTTTCACTTGAAGCGACCATCAGTTGATGCCTTGGTCATTTTGATAATGGCTCTATAGAAGTCATTAGAATAGATTAGATTAGCTATCTATGAACTAAATTTATCATTTGGCCTTGTCGATTGTGTTGCTATGGATGATTAGATGAGATAAATTTGATTAGTGATTAGATTAGATAAATTTGAAATGATAAATGCAAAACTTTGAGAATAAGGTCTGTCCTCTACTTCTCTCAGAAGGAATTGCCTACCACGATGCACAGTCTGTAGCCTAGATGTCAGTTTCATGCCTTGTTATTGTATTCTTTAGAAGAAGAAGATCGGTTATATGACAGTGGGAAAGAATCAGCCGGAGAGGGCCATGGGGAGCATTCGGACGAGGAACACGAACGTGAAGAGCAGCAGGAGCATCATGAGGATAAGGAAGAGCTGGGAGAACATGGAGAACAACGAGAAGATCATGATGGGGAACATGATAAAGGAGAAAACAAAGGCTTAGAGGAGGACAAAGACTTAGATAGGCACAAAGACTCAGATGAGAAGAGTGAGCACAAAGAGGATGAGGAACGCAAAGAGGATGAGGACCACGATGATTCAGACAAGCACAAAGAGGGTGATGAGCACAAAGAGGGTGATGAGCACAAAGAGGGTGATGAGCACAAAGAGGGTGGTGAGCACAAAGAGGGTGGTGAGCACAAAGAGGGTGATGAGCACAAAGAGGATGATGAGCACAAAAAGGATGAGACTCATTCACAGAAAGATGCTGGTGAAGAGTCAAAGCAAGAAGGTATTGTTGTTCAGTTGTTTTTCATTACTCCTGATAATTGTCTTCTTCTGACTAGGATGTGGAAAAAATTACCACCATGTTATAACCGTTGGTAGTACATTCATGTGGTTGAAGTCTGTGTTTTTTTATTCAATGTCAAGTATTACCAGGAATCCTTTGTATATTTTAAGCAATCAGGTTGCCAATTAAAATATAAATTATTCCAAACATAATAAATGATCATTATCATTATTTATTGAATCATGGTTTTGATATGCTTTATGTGTCTGCTTGCATGAGTGTAAGAAAAAGGAACAAGTACAAGGAGGTAGTAACATAAATGGTATGAAGCTGTGCTGAGAATGCCTAGTTACTCTTCTACACTTTTACTTCTTTTCACTTGGGATGATTTTCTTGTTTTTTTAATTGTTTTCATTTACTTTTTGGTAAGTATTTGAAATTTAATGGCAGTTTTGATTGTTGTTGTTTCAGACGACAAGGAAGCTGAACATAAATAACAAAGAATGAGTAACTGAGAAGTTTCATTTAGACTTTCCACAAAAGCTTTCAGAGCTGTTGCTCTGAGTGCATTTGTACACATTTTGGAATTTTGTCTTCACGGACTTCACATTTGTCTTAATAAGGACTATTCTGAACTCGTCTTTGGAAGCATTTAAGCTACTTTCTGCTTTCTCATGTTGCCTTACAGGTTAGCAGCTGAGCAGACTGAGCTGGAAATTGGTGTAGTTTTTGTTTAAACGACAGTTTACTAATGAAATAAATATAACTGCTAACATTTCCTATGGTGCACGGAGTTCAGTTTTGTGTTGGACCCACAACTGACCAGCAGTTTCCATCAGTGGCACAGTGTATCCCGCCTTGGGCCTTTTCAAAGTCTTGGGTGTCAGTTGAGAATATTTTCTATCAGCAACTAGGCTTTCGTTTCCAAGACTCCAGACTGATTGGATATTTTATTACTGTTGATATCAGTAGTGGGAATGCTGTTCAGTTTAAGCAGTTTGATGAAATATATTTTTGACAATTGTGTATTTGCCTTAAATCAGTGAATCCTTGTGTAACAACTGAACTGCAACCGAGAGGAAATAGCAAGCTACAATGCCACTGTGTGAGCAGTTGAAACTGAAGTTGCCGCTTAGATGTTGAGGATTAGTAAGTTGAATGCACAGACACCCAGCATATCTTTGATACTCTCCTCTCAGGTTGCATAGACTTGGATTACTCTGATGCTGTGAGAGGTGTTCCTTGGAATCCTTCTGCAATACTTTAAATA
This sequence comes from Norana najaformis, assembly GCA_964023275.1. Classification (NCBI taxonomy): domain Eukaryota; kingdom Metazoa; phylum Annelida; class Clitellata; order Crassiclitellata; family Hormogastridae; genus Norana; species Norana najaformis. The sequence goes on from OZ029925.1 coordinate 10,558,079, forward strand.
AATCGGAAGATCTTTTACGAATTTACCTATAGCTAGTGCTCTAAAATGCCAGAATTGTGCATTCATATATGCTGCAAAAGGGGTCGATTTTCAATATAAATTAGACAAGTCGGCAAATACATAGAAGCCTGGTAACGGAAAAAGTTGAGATCTACTGAAGACGGCATGAAGAGAACCATTATTTTAGAGACCGAGACTACGTGTGCTATATAGCAGTGGTTTAGGCTTCGGCCTTAGTAACGTCTGGCCTTGAAAGTATCATCGTGATTTAGGCCCTAATTCTTGCCTCGGCCTCTACGTTGACAATTCAGTACGTTAAATTAACACTAGGCCGGGCCTCGACAACGTATGGCACGCCAGAAGATCGCAGGTCGAACGCTGAGCTGCACCAGAAATCCTGTGTTGATAGCTCGATTTAGATAAATAGGAGGAAGGACTAATTTAGAAATTCCGGCTAATTATGGTTTCACTGAGGACTAGGCTACCACAGATTATTATATTTAGTACAATATGTGAGGCCACTGCATACTATAGACGAGCTTGAAACCATGGTCCATCCGGTATCTTCCTGTCAACTGAAGGACGGCGTGTCTGGCCAAGGACGTCTGGAACGATGGACCGTCAGACTAGCCGCTCTACTATGGTCCACTTTACGGTTGTGGTCCCACGGCGGATGCTTAATGAAGACAGTTTGGCTGGATGACTCGGTAGTCTTCGCTTGACTGTGCTAGACTTAACGGTATTTTCTGCGTACCGAGTAATTTATAACTACAAGGAGTAGAATTTGCAGTTATTATTCGTAAGAACTGATTATAGGTTAGCACTGATAGATTACAGGCAATTCTAGCTTACATAGATTAGGATATATAGATTTCTTATATTTTACACTTGTGTAACGCAGAAGTAGATTTCCGTAAGAATATATTAGGCAATAACGTCTTCGAGCAGCCTTAAAAAAATTTCGGAGTAAGACCAAGGCAAGGATGATTTATATTTCATATATAAAGTTTGGATTTACCTGAAGATGGGAAAGAAATGTTCTGCGTATGGAAGTAAAAGTGAATATGCTTCTGAAAAGGCAAATGTTTGGACAAGATGATCAAAATACGTCGTTATCCTACCTGGATGGAAATAAGCTGAGGGTATCCGAGACATCAAGAACTGAAAACCTGAAGCCTCTGTCACTAGAAGTCCAGGGCAGAACCCCGAAGCCAACTCATTTCGGAGCATTTAGTACGCAATAGAGCACATTGGGGATTTATGTCCTCTAATGACTGAGCTGCTTAGGTAGGTATTTCACACTTATCCGTGGCACTCATTGCCTGGCATAGGTGGGGGAGCCACAGGGTTCGGGGGCTATTTGACTTCCCCGTCTGAGCGCACGGAGTCCTGATACAAGGTGGGAGCCACACATTTTAATCAAGCCAGAACTTGCTGCAAGAGAGTCGATTTTCAGTTCAAAATTAATCCTAATCGTAATTCCGAGATTTCTATAGCCTTGGCTCTGCCTAGTTTTAAGATCCTCAAACCCCATTACGTTACAAGTCTACCGCTGTATGCCCCGGTTGGCACTGCAGGATTGGTTTGCAAACAATACCAGCTGGTTATAACAATAACCTACGAATCAGACAACCACTACTGACTGATAAGCTTAGAACTGTGCATAAGTTAAGAGATGAAACCATTAAAGCTAGGCGGAGTTGGCTGCCATCGTCTGTTGAATCCAGTCAACAAACTGCGTGACTCGGGCGACAACGGACAAGTAGCAGGTGTTCACAGCCGTTCCATCGTTTGTTCCGAGAACGTAGCTATTAATGCCAATCACTTTCCAAATGCCATATCGGTCCTGGCACGAAAGCGGTCCTCCGCTGTCACCCTGAAACACATACGATGAATGTTTGCAAAAGCCTATAAATGCAGCAACATGGGGTTAACTATTGAACTGTAGTCCATTCGTTCGGGTATTTTAAGTACAGAAATGGCTGGTTAACAAGTGCGGGTGAAAGATGAGAGGAAGTTAAACAACTGAATATAGCCTACATAACAAAATCTACACTTAAGTTAATCTAATACAACCGTCTTCTTGCCTGCATTTCGCTACGGTTGGTATACCGACCTGACAGAAATTGATGTCTGCTTCGGTGGGAATTGTTCCAACGCAGATCTGCGTCTGATCTCTTACAAAGGTATTTTTCATGTAATTGTAGCAGTCCCGGTAAGAGAGAATGTTCATTCGAGCCTGAAGGAGATCGTTCGATCCCTCTGAAAGGGTAAAAATGTTACACTGTTATTCATTAGTCAGAGGAAAAGAAGAAGGAAACGAACCGGAAATGCAGCCTAACAAGAATTGTTGCCAACTGTGATAGAAAAGAAAACCTCACTGAAGAGAAGTTAGTCAGTCTGCAAGTGAAAAACTCTTCTGCTGAAAAATTATTTAGAAAAAGTAGTTAACTACAAATTGAGATTGCATAGTTCAACTGCATGTCTTAAACAGGGTCTACTTTTGAAAAAAGTAGTCAACAACTAGTAGTTGGTCAACTAGTAGTTGTTGAGCTACTAGTTGTTAACTAGAATAGTTACATGTAACTACTGCCCGTCACTGCAGAGGATAAAATAATTATACTGCAATTAAGCTATATTCTGTTTAATGTGTCTATATACATGTATATGTATGTGTGTGTTTCTGCACGTGACTTTCAACACATTGCTCAGGCTAATACCAAGAGAGTTAAGTAAAGGTCCCGAGTCCGATAGCGGGGCTTAAGGGAGGCTCTCATTTCCTTTTCTTAGGCCCTTGAACCGTCCACGGACGAATCCGTGGGTCTTGGATACGGGGCCATTGCATCGCAGGACTTGTCATTTACCTGCCAGCTTGCGCCGGTACCAGAGAGGGCATACACTATAGAATACTGCTTGGTGACAGAGGAACCTGTGGGTAAACAACTTGCCTGGGTTGTCACACGGAGTCCGCATGGCACCTCCGCTGAGCGCCTCTGTTGAGTTTATTTTCTAAGAGACAATTTATTATTCTTAAATTACAATTAGCAGGCTCGAACGAACACCTTGTAAGTCACAGACCCAGCGCGAACAGAATGGATCTGACTAACGTGTCGCTTTCAAGACAGGTAGGAATCGAATCACATACGCGTGAATAAGAAGATGCTGATTCTAGAAAAAAATGTGCTAAAATTTGTACCATTACGAATGGTTCGACCGAATCCCGTGTCGACGCAGACCCTGTACTGAGACAAGTCTTCGGTTGACGTCGGAAGGCATATGGGCCTGATAGTGTCTGTGAAATTCACAGGTGCACTCAACCGTAGCAGTCCGACGTCGTTATCTACCGTTGGAGTAGTGTTGTAAGACGGATGTACGAAGACCTTATCCGCACGCGTGTACAGCGTATCGGCATCTCCATTGCTGGATAAAGTCCCCAGCATTATGAGAATGTTGGATGGTTTCAATATACCTGTGTAGCTAGTATAACAAATAAATGGCATTAGAAACATTGTCTTCTTCATTGTAAATCATTTCAATTTCGTTAGCTACAGAATCTACTGCGTACGGCAACAGTCGACGAGGCAACAAAGTCCAACCCCAATTCTAAGCTCGTTTCCGGAGGAAAGAGGGAGTCAGTGCATTGAGGGAGGGAGAGGCCGTCTGCAGCAATTTCAAATTAATTCAATTAACTTCATAAGCTATCAGATTTGGCCATAATTTTACGGGACGTTACCCATATCAACATCGATCATAACCCGCATGAAGGTCTAGTTGAAAGTTTCTTTTGGAGAAATGTTCAGTAAGTAGCTTTGGGCAAAGAACACTTGAAGCCCGAGCCGATTAGGAACTATTCGTCGATAGTTATAATTACATCGTTTAAAATGCTTTTCATTGTTTTGCTGAAAAATCAATTAGTCCGCAGAGCGGACTGATCCATTCGTAACGCAGTAGTAGGCCTATAAAGTGAAACGAATTCACAATAACGTGGAAGTTGCTGTAAAATTCGAAGAAGATTACTGGCAACTGACCATACTGCAGTGTGTTACTAGGATTTACTACAGATTTTTCACCGCTTCGCAATTTACCAGTTCAAACAACTCGCAATTCCCAACCTACCCAAGGCCTGAGAAGGTGACCATATTGCAGTGGCCAGCCGTCAGAATCCACCTGTTGTTGATAAGAATGCCTCCGCAGTAGCCATACTGAGTGAAGGGAGTGTAGGAAGAGGAGGAATATATGCCGACTAACTGACGAACCTGCCATGGCCAGGCACCTCGCTTGGCGCGTTGTCCGTTCAGAATATAGGGACCTATCGTGTCGGGCGGCGCAGAACGCCTACCACATCCTATAGACGAAACAGTAGTATTATGTCAATCAATCAATCAGTCAGTCAGCAGTCAGTCAATGAATCAATTAATCAACTAATCAATCAGTCAGTCCGTCAGTCAGTCAGTCAGTCAGCCAATAACTCAATCAATCAAAATCTGTCTATGACGCCAAAAGAACGGTTTGCACCCAAAACGTTACTGTCCTAAGTAACAGGAGGATGAAAGCTATTTGCTTAAATTCTATTAAGACCCTATTTCCAAGAGGGAAATAATGCGACTGATCTCATCATGTAACGTACACGCATGATATTGTTTTCTGATTCGGTATTAAAATAATAAAGCATTATACAGCGCCTATATTCTTAGATTATAAGCAGTGAATCTCCAATGTACAGTTTACGTCGCTATAGGAAGCAGGGCTAGATTAAGGTCTTTCAGGGCTTGGGCTCGCAGCCATAATTAAGTCCCAAAGTAGGCTCGAATTTTTGACTGCCTTAACAAAGCCGATGAACCTTCCAGTTTATGATAATCTGAAGCAATGGCTCAGTCAGTGCCTTGACCTTGACCCTGAAGTTTCTGGTCGATCTCTCAACAAGTTCTTTATGGAGCCGATTCGTGTACCATGAAACCTTGTCTGTTCAAATCCTAGTAACATACTAAGTAGTCAGCTGTCAGTAAATTTCTGCGAATTTCACAGCAACTTCCATGTTATTGTGAATTCGTTTCACATTAAGTTACTGTGAAATTCTATGAAACATACCGGATAACACGCAGCTAACTGCAACTGCCAGATTCGAAGTGCAGTTCCTACAACAGATATTACTTATTTTATAATTGGAACTATAAATTTATATCTACACAGTGTCAAGACTTTGAAAGTACTTTAACACTCGTTAGTACGTAGGTCTCTTTTACGTAATATAGCGCCTTTTAGGTGCCTATAATAAAAGCTCTGCATACGCTAGCCTACGTGATGTCAAAATCGTTAAGAACAAAAAAATCGTCAATTCCCGAACAATGATCATACAACTAGAAGAGGCATCACTGACGGGTGTACACACACACACACACACACACACACACACACACACACACAAATACACACACACACATACATATGCACCAGATAGTAAGACTACAGTCGAAGCGTTTGAAGTCTTTTTCTACTGAACTCTACCAACCATGTGTTAAAGGCTGTCTACACGATATTCTGGTGGCATAAAATTTAGCATCGTCAACTAGAAAATTAACATAAAATACTTACGACATTTGTAAATAAGCCAGCAAGTTCGAAGACGAAACAGACAAATTCAAGGCCAGGAAAGATCCATTTAGGCCTACGTTGTGGTAGGAAGTTGACAATGACTTTCTTAAGAAATAGAAAACAGCAGATTGGTTTTTAAAGAAACTTTATTTCAAACAACGAAGAAGCGATTATTTAGGACAGTTCAGCATTGCTTTAATTAAACTATAGCCAATAGTTTTTGCTTATGTTCCTAGGCTTTTTAAAGGACCTGCAGTTGTTCGGCTGAAACAATCTCTCTGAAACAACAGATCTGCCTGTAACAAAATATAATTTTACACTATGTATTTAATATTTTATTGATTTCTACTTAATGTCCTCATAATATTGCACAGAGAAAGCACTTCAGTTAGTTTGAAATTGTTTTACTATTATGCTCTGTGCTTATAGGAGGCGATCTATAGTCTCTTCCTTCGTATGTCGTGTGTCTTCGGTTGCCTCCAAAATCTTCTCAATCGTAATCGTAAACTCGAGATTTCAACAGGGCCCAACGAAAGCTAAGTCGCGGGAACCAACTAACTCACCGGCGCTCAGTCGAAACAAATTTCAATCCAGTTGATTAGTGGTTTTGGAATTAAGTAAAGTCAAAAGATCATTTCCTTAAATTTTAAGCTTAAATCTCGTTACCATCAATACTTAAAATGTTGCACAACCGTTGCAGTTCATGATGTTTATATCGTGCATTGTGCCATCGAGGAACAATAACACACAATAATAACAATGACAATAACATGTAACTGTACAGCAAAAATGTCATGTGATGCGGTTGATTTGTTTGATTAACAACTTAATATATAGATGCTCCAAATGTAAATAGACTGATTTATCTGTTGGGGTATTATAGACCTTCGCAGTTGACCTAGACCAACGTTCAGGTTCACCTTCAAGACGGTTAAGCCTTACAACCAACTTGTCACGGATTATAGTTTCGGTTATCTTACTCGTGCCCCAGCTGCTTGCAAACGGAGTCACTCCAAGTCGAGCCCCAGTTGTCCGAACAGATTTGGAAACCAGATTCTCCTCGGTAAGTGACGCTCACCAAAGACATCATCGTGAAATTACCGTTTATCGATGTTTCATTTACCTTCACTGCAAACATTGCCATTTTGATAAAACGGTGAATTCTAAGAGCGTAATCAATTTTATCCGTACAACTATCGAACTTCCACGATAAACTATCCAGCTAGCACATACACACATGAGGTCAATGTTGGGCCGACGTCATGGTCACAAACGGCGAATGGTTGTACATCTGACACTGGCCCACAACTGATTTGGAATCGATCCAATGTTCGGTCAATAACATTGACCCAACGTAGTTTTACATGGTTTTGTGTCATTAGATATAGGCTACATTGGCCCAGTGCTGTTATGCTGGCTGGGTAGGCATCATCAGTGTACTCTATTGTTGCTGTAGCACAAACAAAACTAAACGTTGTTGATCTGATGGTCCATTGTTAACGCGAATAAACCATTGCCTTTCACGATGCATTTGTGTATTGGTAAATTCATTGTCGAACCAGGAAACTGCACAGAACATATTCTCTGTTGCTTGTGTATTATTTATTCAATGACAAAACCGAATCTCTGAATATTTAATATCCATCACGATGCATTAAGCTTAGCCTAATTACTACTTGATATGTAGGGGAAACATGAGTAATTTGGACCAGTGTGTAAATCGAAACTTTCCTAATATAGCGAAACTGGCAGAGCGGAGAACTAGCGGAAGCCGCGTGCGCATGCGCAGTTGCATTGTTTGTTTGTGCGGAAACGGATAAGATGACAAGACTTTTAGTTTTAAGTAAGTCCTCGCTTAACTGTGTTCAGTGATGTAATGAAGCAGTGTCCCTTTAATGTCAGATATGCGTAGTTTTCAGTGGTAGACAGCTAAAAGGAGATAGACATGCGAAAGTGCTTTTCAAAGTCCTGTTATTCATATAGTTTGGCCCTCACAAGTCCCAAGTCACAAACGTCCATTTAAATATTTGCACACTATTCGCATTCATGTAAAATGAACCACATGCTGGTGTTTAAAATGGACTGCGGTCCATTTTACACAAACTATTGTGGATGGATGGGAGTAACAGAAGAGGACGACCGCACAGGGAATGGGCGGACGACATAACTGAATGGTGTGGAACAACGCTTCAAGAGCTGAGCCACGCCGCACTGAACAGACAACAGTGGAAGGACATGGTGAAAATGGCATCGGACACCTACGGGCGCTGAGCCCACGGTACATGATGATGATGATGATTGTGTAAATTGTACAACAGATCATAAGTGATAAGTTCCGTGGAAATGGTCACTTGTCTTATGTTGCTGTCATAAAATCATGGTTTATAAATGTCCACACTAAAACATGAATGTTTTGCTTGACATATAGGCATACACTTTTCCAAGTAAAATGCCAAAAGAGGTCAGATCGATTAGCAAATGGAAAGTATGGAAAGTGGACAGAAAGTTCTATGGCAACTGCTATTGATGCTCTAAGCTATAAAGGATATGGGCTAAGTAAAGCTGCAAGAGAGTTTAGAGTGCCAAAATCAACGCTAAAAGAGAGGCTTGATAGAAAAATAAGTTGGCAGTTGGATCTCAAAAAATGTTAGGGAGATCGTGCGATTTACCAGTGGATGTTGAAGAAGAACTCGAACAGCATTTTCTTTCAATGGAAGAGTGATTTTATGGGATTAATACTACTTCATTAAGGAAAGTAGCATTCCAAGTTACAGAAGTCAATAGGATTCCAACTCGATTTAACTCAGCAAAGAGAATGGCTGGGCAAGAATGGTTGAAGGGTTTTCTAAAGCGCCACCCAAGTATAAGTCTGCGTACTGCAGAACCAAACTTTCTGGCAAGAGCCGCCGGGTTCAACAGAACTAGAGTATAACAATTCTTTGACCTTCTTGAATAATTTGTAACTGAAAGTGGAATAGGTGTTTGTGACATCAAGAAGGAACAGCAAAAATTCACAAGTTAAGACTTTTCAACGAAAATATACTATCATTTTAGCTTACTTATGTTAAACGTTTTAAACGAACCATAAAGGCTCAATTTACACGACAGTCGTGCAAATTGGACCAGTTTTTTAAAAACACATTTCTTACATTTTTACATTTTCTACAAAACCTACAACTATTGCTTCAATACATATTACTCTAGAGTGCGTGGACATGTTTGTGCCAATTTTGCCTGGCACTAATTACTACTTGATATGTATTTAACTTTTATACTATTTTAGGCATTGTTAAGTTGATTCCAGATGGTACAAGAACATTTTATACCATTCACAAACATTATGAATCTCATTAAAAAAACATACGTGATGATAAGCAATTCAAGTAGAAGAGTTCACTTCTACCTTAGCACCCACTAGTTCCTAAATTCTGTATAACATGTACAAACACACACACACACACACACACACAAAGAGCAGACTTACAGCAAGAGCTTTCATCCGACGAGTCGCTGCAATCCGGTACACCGTCACACTGCGCACTCTGTGGCACACACGACCGAGATTTTCCGCAAATAAACTCAGTGGAGTTACAAGATCCTACACAAAACTTTCTCCTTATACTACATTTTCACGACAGCAAACTATCGAATACACATACGACACCAGATGGACGATTTAATTATGCGACAATTACGCAAAGGACTGCTACTGGGTCTTCTAGCCTGGTTGGCAACACGCGTACGTCAAGGCGCCTCTGAGCGTGAGGATGCCGGTTCGCGACCTGGTCGTGGCTTATTTCAGAGATTTAAATCTCGGGCTAGCACAGTCCGTACACAGGTATCTGAACTAGCCTGACTCCCATTCAGAAGGGCAGCAGTGATGAAGAATTGCATCCGATCAATTCAATGAAAAATGAATAGGTTTTAGGCCATATGGTCGCTATAGAAAAAAGTGTACATATACATTTACCTTTATATTTCTTAGTCCTTTTTGGCCTCCACCCTTATGCTGCCCATATAATGTAAAGTAACCTAATGTAATGCATAAGTATGAAGCGCCATTTCAAGACACATCTATTTAGCTTCGGCGAAAAATAAGATTGAATTTTAGGCTACGCAAGATGACCTATTTGTCCTCCAAACTGAACTTCCATGTACATCGCAGCATAAAAACATTGCTGTGACCGACCCCTCTATCTGGAAGAGGATGCATGACAACCTACGACGTGAGCTTCTTGGCCTTTCTTTGTCTCGTGTCCGTAAGTCCTTGAAAACAGTTCTGTTTGATCGTCGTTTTGTGTTGTTGGGTCGGAAGTTCCTCTGAGGAGTCTCTTAAAGAGGTGCTACACACGTTTGTGATTACAATTACAATGTGAATTAACTCTTTTAAAAATCGTTTGAAACTAAGCAGTTCAAACATCGAGACTTACGACACTGAGGCGGACTTTCGTCGTCTCCAAGCGGACAATCCTTAACTCCATCGCAAAGCCACGACTTGTATATGCAACGTCCATTCTGACAACGGTAGTGCTTCGAGTCGCATACTTTTATACAAATAAATGCAACAGTCTTAGTCTTATGCACATGTGTGTATATGTATCACGAAGACTGAACATTAGACGTAATTCGTATTCACTTAAACCTGGATGTTAAGTGTGTTTGAAGATCGCCAGCAAACTATTCGATCATCGCATACAATGAAACTAACGATAAACACTTTGAAATTATGATTAAGCAATGCTCATAGAGACAATTGATTTGATACTTTCGTTAATTAAAAGACTCTAAATTACTGCAGTTGATTTCGTCACTGTCATCCGGACAATCCTGGAATTTATCGCAGACCTGACTCGAAGGAATGCACTTTTGCGTTGCAACACAAAACACGGCACAACCTGAAAACATGCACAGAATGAATGAATAAATGAATATTAAGAGATTAACCAGCATGCACATACAATCGATAGTGTCAATATTAGGAACCATGTTCGCCAACTGACATAGTTTATTAGTTAATACAATTCTTGAACTATGCCATGGTATGGTACAGTAATAGCGAATTTACTACCAGCTCCTTTCAGCTGTACTGTCCTGCATGGTGAAAGGTTTCTATATCTTTCTGGTAAAATGTACACAACAGCAACCCGACGGTGGTGATTCGAGAAAAGCCTGCATGAAAAACCTTTCTTTGCCAACGAAACTTCTTCAGTGCCCAATGTCAGGCTTTCCGATGTTTTAAATCATCAAAATTAGCACATCAAGTAAGTGGCTCGTGTGATTATTGTAACTTAACATGTGTTTATGTAGTTCTAAGCGCGCAAGTGTAATTAGCTAAAGTTCAGGCAGAAGAGTTGACACGGTCTTCGGCTATAGTAAAATGGATATCGTTGCTGTTTAAACTTCTAATACACACTGATACAAGTCGGAGCCTAGCGCTTCAGAGTCTGCAGAAATCCTGATACAACGCTTATTACACGTGTCCTGCTTACTTCATTACTTAATAAAATCATATAGCCATCTTATCCTCACTGAGCTAAGGCGTTAGCATTGAAAGCAGACTAGATAGGTAGGGTTGTGGAGTGTGTGGGGGTAACGTTTCGCCCTTTTGTTTGGCTAGATTTCGTTCAAAGTAGTTTTAGTCTTACACAGGCCCTACCTGTTGTCGGGGCCATCGTTGACTGCCAGGAGGTTATCGTAGAAACTGTAACATAAGTTGTTTTACGTATTGGTGCATTTAGTAAGTAAGTAAGACATTTGTTAACACGCCATATGTCCATCGGCTGAGCGAGGAATCGTAGGCGACATATTTAAGCATCAGTTGATTGATATTAATTTATTGAATTTTTGCACAATTTAACACTGGCCCAGTGTTCCACGACAAAGCATACTTGACCATATCATAATCATAATAATCATAAGTAGGGTCATATAATAAGCATTAGACTTCACCACAACAATTCTGCAGTATGATGCTCATTCGAACTGTGCAAAATAGCTTCGGACTTGCTTAATTATGGTTATAGGTGTTTAAGTACGAGAAATTAGATATGCACTTCTTTGTTAGTAAAATAATAGTTGATCATATTATCATAATTATTAATTAATAGCTTCTGTTGCGTCGGTGAATAATGTACACAGCAAAAACTGATGGCGCACTTTACCAAAGCGATAATGATCAATATCCATAAGGTCAGTCCATTGAGAAGAGAGGTAGCCTGTGGTGAATAAACCAGCTGAAAAAGTAAGTCCTAATAGGCCTACCAAAGGGTGCAAACATCGCCATAAAAGAGAGACGCCGAGCTCTGAGGATCTGCTCTTGAACTCTGAGTTCCAGACGTTGATGTTTGAACATCAGCACTTGAACCTCGAGAACCTTGCCCTGACGTGCTAAAGTCAGGTTTCAAAGTTTGGGAATCAGATATGGTTGTTTGATGACCAGATCTGGATGTTGTAAAATCAGTTCTGATTTCACGTGGACTAGGTCCAAATGTTATGAACTCACCTGTGATTGTTTGAAGACCAGATACGGATGTTACAGAATCCGGTTTGGTTGTTTGAAGACCAGGTCTGGATGTAATTGAGTCAGGTTTGGTTGTTTGAAGACCAGGTCCGGATGTTGTAGAATCCGGTTTGGTTGTTTGAAGACCAGGTCTGGATGTTATAGAATCCGATTTGGTTGTTTGAAGACCAGGTCTGGATGTTATAGAATCAGGTTTGGTTGTTTGAAGACCAGGTCCGGATGTTGTAGAATCCGGTTTGGTTGTTTGAAGACCAGGTCTGGATGTTATAGAATCCGGTTTGGTTGTTTGAAGACCAGGTCCGGATGTTATTGAGACAGGTTTGGTTGTTTGAAGACCAGGTCTGGATGTTATAGAATCAGGTTTGGTTGTTTGAAGACCAGGTCCGGATGTTTTAGAATCCGGTTTGGTTGTTTGAAGACCAGGTCTGGATGTTATAGAATCCGGTTTGGTTGTTTGAAGACCAGGTCCAGATGTTATTGAGACAGGTTTGGTTGTTTGAAGACCAGTTCTTGAAGTTTCAAAATCAGGCTTTGTATTTTGTACTGCAGTCGTCTGCGCGCTCACAGATTCTGGAAATAAAACACTTAAACTGTTTATCTTTAGGAAGAGCAGAAACAATTTAACTGCCATCAAATCTAGCAAATAAATAAATAGCTCTGGCATCATGTCATCTTGATGGATAGCATTTTATCCTGACCTTTATTCCTAACCTTCAAATCTACCTCGATGTTCAGAATTCATTGTTGCAATAAACATAGCAAACAGATTCTCCTGTGTTGAAACTTGGTACCAAAAGAGTAAAGAATTTATTTCAAATTTGAGTTAGTAATTTTATAAGGCTAATTCATCGATTTTTGTCTTTCTCTCTCTATGTTCAGGTTTTTCGTTGATCCACTGGATCGTGAACGGTTCGCTGAAAAGAACTGTTCATGTCAAGGACAAAACAGTTTAGCAAGACCTAGATAAATTCAATCTCTAAATGCTCCAATGTTTTTAACTTCAGCCCATTTCAACAATTCAAACGTTAGACGTTCGCAATTCCACATTTATTTAGGATTAGTTAAGATCAAACCTCTAACTACTACCACGCTTTCAACTTCAGGGCTAATCAATAAAACTAAACGCTTGACCAGCCTTTGATTTCAAACCCCACAAAGGCTATTTGCAAAACTCCACTATCTATTTTCCAATTTCAAAATCGAAATAGGCCTTTGATGCATATAGCCTTTGAGATTGTCTTGAAGGGTGTTCTACATATTATGTTCAGCTATATACAACACATATATTCATGTATGCATATATATATATACATCATGTGCCACGTTCATAAAGGCATCTATAGATGTCTAATAAGCAAAAGCTTACAAGGACAGTTAATTCAAATCCAGGGATATATTTTATATTCTTCAGTTAGTGTGGATACACTAGAGGCTGTCTTTGTACCCCATCACAGTCTGCCTTTCTGTCTTAGTGGGCTGACTTTCTGGGTATTGACTTAGTTGGTTTCGGTGAGCCATCGGTTGATGCCCTGTGCATTTTGTCTATAATTGTCTATAATTTTATATTATTATTTGTTCGTTTTAAGAACGGCCGATGGTTTCCTTATGTGGATTCCGGTTCGCATACCGATAGTGGCTATATTTAAGAGATTTGAATCTAGGGCTAAATGGAGTGGCGCCCATTCAAACGGGCAACGGTGGCGAAGGACTTCACCCGATCAATTCATTGCAAAACGAGCAGGGTCGAGGCCATACGGTAGCTATAGAAAAACCTTTACATTTACATTTACCTAGCCTAAACAGCTGTAACTGTAGCTGTAACAGTATAACAGAGTAGATCACCTTGACGGTTAAGTACTAGACTTAGGACAACTGCTAACACTATTGCCACAGTAACCAGAAGCAATCCACTGATGATGATCATGGTAATCACACGCTTTGACCGGACGGCATTGTCTCCAAACGATCTCCTAAGACACATCGGTGTACAATTTTTGCTTTAAGTTCAAAGTATTATTATGTCATCGTCCTCATCACCATCGATATCACCGTTATTTTCTTTATCTGCCCTCTCGTCGTCGTCACCATCAACGCCGCCGCCGCCACCAACAACAACATAAACAACAACGAAAATGTCAACGCAATCACCACCACCATCATAATCGTGGTTTATATGACACGGTTTATCACTGGTGAATTCATCATTAGGCGCTCTTAAATTGCGCAATACTTAAATTACAGGCCTGATTGCATGTTAGGTAATCTTTAACTATGGCCCATGGATGCATTCAGATGGATTTCTTTCGTGACTCTAAAGTACTAACCAATCTTTTGCAGTTGCTTCGTTGGGTAAGTTTTCTCGCCGATCTGGAAAGTACCTAATATTTGGACCATAGCCACCGATCGCTGACGAAGGTCGAAACGGAAACACTGGAATACTGAAATTCTGTACAGATACAACCCTGCAAATCTATTAAACTTAGAGAGTCACGTACAGACCGATCTGTTAAAGAAGACCGAACTCGTCTGTCTAAAATAAACAGGCTTTCTCTCCAAACGAGAGTCGACAATTGCAGAATCTCGAAATCGTAATCGTAACTCAAGATATCTACAGTACTCACGGAATTCTAAGTCACCGGAAGCAGTTTATTCACAGGCGTTCAGTTAATACAAATTGATAGACAGGTAAGTTCGGATTCGGTTCCAGGTCAAGATCAGGGTGGCAGGCAGGGACGCAAAGAGAACAAAGGGTGCATGATGGCGTCAAATATTAGGCAATAGAGCTGTTAAAAGTTGAATAAGATATGAAACAAACTCGCCAAAAACTGAAGATACATTCACGAGGAGAGATAAAGTAATCTTGTCAAAGGAGACGCCTAAAGTTAGGAATACAAATGATGAAAAGAGAGTGAGCTTCCTTTGACACACTGTCATTTGCTAAAAATTACCTCCAGCATTGCAAATTTATATTTCTCTGAAATGTTGATGAGATGGAGTAAATAGAGAAGATATGTCTTACCTGCCGAACTGTAGATGTCATTATGTACACTCTATTAGTTGACACCCAACTGTGTATTCAAAACAGCATGACCTCTTATATGACCTACACAGTTGGTAATAAAGGGATTTTGTTACAAATATTACTGGCCTACAGTATGCTATTATATACCTATCCGTATATTGAAACATTTACTGGATTAACTCGGTCGCAGCTTTCTAACGAGTCTCCGTCTAGAAAATTTGAATTATTGCATCTACTATTAGGCCTATATGCTCTGGCTCTGTGAAGTTAGGCCTACATATAGCACAAAATATATGCTTACCCTATAAATGTCGAAATGTACACGTATGTATGCATGTATGTTACAGTGTAGATTCGATTGAGTAAATAAATAAGCCGTTGTGATTTTCTTATGACTGGTGTACTTTCTCCGTTCTTATCGATGAAGCTCAGAAATATAGGCCTGGAATACAGGCCTGGTTTACGAATGGTTGAAGTTTTAGACTGAAAGTCAGATGCCACGAGGACAGACCGGCTGTCGTCATGCATTGAGGATATACATCCCTGTGTAAAAAAATTGTAAATTGTACACGTTTTTCTATAGCGACCATATGGCCTCCACCCGCGCACGGGTGAGATTCTTCACCACCGCTACAACCATTTAAGGTCCCCGCGCACGGATCGTACTAGCCCGAGATTCAAATCTCTGAAATAAGCCACGACCGGGACGCAAACCTGGGATCCTCACGCACCGAGGCTTCCTTGGCGTACGCGCTTACTGATGTAGCTAACTTGGCCAGTGTGTAGGTTGAATACATCTAAAGTAATCCTAGATCGAGCAACGTGAAAAAATAAAGACTTAAGAAGCGATAGATAAGAACGTTTATCACATCAGTCGTTCTTGGCCTAGTCGCCCTACAGTCATCCAGAATGGCAGTTATCTGTAACCTGTATTCTGATGAGCTGAGGATAGACTTAGACTGAGACTTTAATCAGTAATTTTCCTAAAGTGACTTTTTATGGTAACTAGCTACTTTTTCTTGCCCAGTAACTAATTTCTGCAACTTATTACTTTTAAAAGGCAACTATCCAACACTGCACGGTGATGTTGGCCATGGGGCTGTTCGCTGAACTGGTTTACTTCATGAATTCTCTATTCATATCGCACAGGTCATGGTTCAAGGTCGAGTCACTTACCATTGAGATTTGCTCTGCTGTCCGACACCATTACGCTCCGATTTGAACGAAACAATATGCATCCATACACTCAGTTGCTATAGGTAGATTCTTAACTACTCCTGGTCCGCTGTTTACTGGAGCTCACTCTTGCACTTTTATCCAGCGACGTTCATCGACTTATGATATTTCTAATCCATTTCGAATTCTCTGGCCTATTTCGGGTCACGAACTTGGGGTACCACGCATGAATGATTATGCTTTATAGACTCTAAGAAGGCGGCTACGACTAAGTAACTAGACCGTGTCATTTCGCGTTTTATACTGTATGGCTTCGTTATGTATATTCAGGAAGTTCCTTGTGGATACTGTAGGGTCTACATAAAAGCCAACTATAGTTATACTCTTGCTGGTATTCTAAAGCTATTACAATAGTAGGCGTGTCTCAGTAGAAATTGGTGCATCTTCACATAGGGGACCTCTTTCATATAGGCCTTAGCTTCAATTATTTAATGGTAAATATATTTAAAAACTGGGATGGAGAGGAAAACTGAAATAAATTTTAATTTATTGCTTAGGATCTAAACGCGGTAGTGAGAAATGAGAAACCCAACCTTAGACTACCTATCGCTGGCCTGGTTACCTACATTGGTTAAAGCATACGTCAAAGCATCCCTGGGCGTGAGGATACCGGTTCGCATACCGATCGTGACTTATTTCGGAGATTTAAATCTCGGGTAGCACGGTCTGTACATGGGGACCTAGAAGTGGCGTGGCACACATTTAAAGGGGTAATGGTGGTGAAGGATCTCACCCGATAACAAGCAGGGTAGAGACCATACGGTCGCTGTATAAAACCATTTACGTTTATAGGCCTATACGCGCTTAGCCAATATCTCAAAGCTTCAGTCTGTACTTATTGCTGCTGCTCGTCTTATTGGAGGAGGTGTCTCTAGCTATGGTCATATAGCTCCCTTCATGCGGGACAATTTACACTGTCTGTCCATTCAGCAGCGTATTGAGTTTATGATCTCAACCCTTATGCGTAACTGTCTCGGGAGCGCTACTGATGACTTTATTCTTGAAGTGGCGCTCTATAAATGTCAAATTACAATTACAATATCAGTCCAGTTTCCGGATTACCTTTTCTCTTGACTGAGCGCCGGTTAAACGGCGGGTTCACTCGACTTTCTGAGCGCCGAAAGAATGAAAACTTAAAATTCCGGGTTTACACTGCAATAGCCTATTAAAGCCTCTTGAAAAAAATTCGTATCTCTGTGACTGCGCAAATATTGAAAACATTTCATTGAAGTCCGCGTTATATTTGAAAATGCTTCAGCTTGACCAGGCTGTCCCACTGCACATTTATATTGAAGTCTTTAGAATTAAGACCCATTACTGAGATGAAGGTAAAAGGGTGAAGGTAACACGCTTATTTATACGACCGTGTCTATAGAAACTGTTCAGATGCACGCTCCTGAGATGATGATTATGCATAGGCCATTAAATGCGGAAAGGATTTTTTATTCTAACACTATGCGTCTGCGTATATTATGTGACATAAAAATTTATAAGCTTTTATTGATCAGTTCACCACACACGACATAAAGTTCTGTTGCCGTACATTTATAATGGGACCCTATCGGATATTTGAAAGGAGGCCCACCGAGAGCCTTTCTTGGAGCACGACGACAGTTCTCATTAGACGTACATTCCTATTCAGAAGCTCCTTTCAACCACTAAGATGGTGAAGTAACTCATATGAATTAAACGTATAACAAATTTCTGCTTGGTAAACTTTATTCTGAACTTTAAAAATAGTCAATATAAATGCAAAGCTTAAGGCAGGAGAAGAAAAAGATGTTTCACACGCATTTGCAAGTAGCATACATTGTTTAACGATATTTTATGGCTGTTAAGGCCGCTGACGTCGACCTTACCTTAACTTACAATACTAAGGCTTAACGCACTCGGAAGAATGTGCCTTCATGGTTAAACGTGTTTCTCTTAAACGGAATTGGCTGCCATGGTCTGCTGGATCCATTGAACGTAGGCCGTCACTCGGGCAACGACGGTTCGAGCGCACGGAATGCCAGTCAAACTGTTGATGGTGTAGCTGTGGACACCCATCAACTTCCACGCACCTGTGTAGTCTTTACATGCAAATGGTCCTCCGCAGTCCTCCTACGGCAACACAAAGATGAATGCTTACGAAAGGTTTGCAATGTGCTGGATTTTCTATGTCTATAATATTCTGAATACTCGTTACAACAACTTAATATAACGCGCTCGGGGATCATGGATCCCAGTATAACGTTCACCTCGTTATAACACGATCTCCTTATAAGGCGATTTTAGTGCGGCTCCTAAAGACAACTTCATAACGAGTTTCTGGTGTAGTCATTGGTAAGATCTGGGTCGGGTCAGCTAATCGATCGATGCAATGGCAGGCTACATACAAGTTCAATGTTACACTTACCGCACATATGTTGTTGTCGCTTTCAGTTGGCAGTGTCCCGATGCAGATCTGTGTTTGACTTCTTAAATAGTAGTCACGGTAGTAATAACAATCCCTGTACGGTATGATGTTCATTCTCGTCTGAAGTAGATCATCCGAAACTCCTGTGAAACAAAAACAGTTGGAACATGGTAAATACATCATTTGACATATATTTGGGCATCTCTGGAAAAATCTAGCCTGGTCGTTATAGTTTGGCCTAAGAGACGAGGCCATGTGTTCTGTTAAAATCTATATTTTGCCGATTTGAATATGACAAATCATGGAAGCGAAGGAAACATTTTGTAACTATACCGAAATTGACGCAACAAAATCAACACCAGTTGGCTAATAAAATCACAAAGACAAACAATAGCTAAACTAATACAAATTAGTCCACGTGTCAGAAGGAATTGTTGTCAGAATAAATTCTCAATTCTTAGATTAGAAGCCGAAGCAGATGTTAACTTTAAGTATTTAAATGCAGTGTGAGTAACATATTTGGTTTGATTTTTCTGCTTGAGTCTTCACGTGCGAAACACGCTCAAGCAATGGAAAAAGTATTCGTCATGAATCACTCATTCGTAGTTTACGGTACGTACTAGTTCTAATGGTAGGTTAGCTCTTGGTCAATATAAGTGTAAGTGGCACACTATAAGAGACGCCACGGTGTTGTATCTGTATGGGTTCGAGCCCTGCAATAGAACTAAGTCAGTTTACCGCCACGAATTGTCCGACCAAATCCCGTGTCGACACACACCCTGAACTTTGAAAGGTCCTCATTTGGCGTTGGAAGGCAGATGGATCTGATTGTGTCCGTGAAATGTACAGGTTCACTCAACCGTAAGAGTGCGACGTCGTTGTCCCTAAACGGGTCATTTATATAAAACGGGTGAGTGTAAATCTGGTCGATGCGTGCGTACACTGTGTCATTGTCACCAAAACGTGACAGCGATCCTAACATTATGCGCACATTCTCTGGTTTCACTTCTCCGGAATACCTATAGTATCAAGTGTAGGAAGAAACAGACAATTTTTGATATAAAATTTTATTTCGAAGTTCTTATAAAATGCAAAATGAAAAACTCTTTTAGCAACTGAAGGTGACTCCATAATTAGGCCTATATTCACACGAGACCGTGAGTGAGACAAAGTGAGGCTTTTCGTATTACGTTTGTAACTTTTCTTTCTATTCGTAGTCAGTTGAAAAACGGTTTATTTTTAGGCACTGAGTTTTGTAAATAACAACCTTCTTACCACATTTTTTCTTCAGAACTTTGGAGAAAAGGATTAGATTGAACTAAATCCGGAAATGACGATTATATTTCATTATTTGTCGGGAATCGATCAGGATCAGTTTTTAACGCTGCCCACTTACTCACTGCGACTAACTATAGCCTACGTTCTATGGTTTGACGTTAAACACTTTGATAGACAACATTACTGTAAACTGTGGCTAGCCGACTGACTGTTGGATTGATCACTCGAATACTACGTAATGGATGTCACATCATAGCAGTAGTCAGGATTTAAACAAGGGCTGATGATGTAGACATTACCTTGCCTAGGCCATCACTCTATTATAACTGTGTTACATTAAAGGACGATCCGCACAAGACTTTGATGTAAGCGACTATGAAGTGACCTTTGACCTACCCAGTGCTACTGTGTGGCACAGTACAATGTCCGGCCGTAAGAATCCATCGGTCGTTAATAAGGGATGCTCCGCAGAAGGAATGCATGCTGAAGTTGGAGGGGTCGTTGATATCATAGACCCCAACTTGGAAGCTCACCTGCCACGGCCAGGCACCTCGCTTGGCACGTTGTCCGTTGATTATGTAGGGACCGAAACTGTCCGGAGGGAAGTCAGCACGTGTGCCGCACTCTGCATCAGAAACAAATCCATCTAATATCGCATTATTAGTAAACTTTTGGCCACTCCAGAAGTCATTTATTAACCAATCCAAGTAATACAATATGATGTTGTGTGACGCAAGTTAATGCATTGTAAATTATATTAATGTTTACTAAAGAGTACAATAATTAATATAGCACCTTAGCAAGCTACTTCATGGGTTATTCACAGTTACTTGTTGGCTGCAGCCGTATGCGGTTTATTATTTTCAAGTGCTATAATAATAATTACATGCAGTTCCCCTTATCTCACTTTATCTTATTTTACCTTACCTACCCAGATCTACCTTACCTTACCTTTCGTAACTGTAGGCTGCTAATCAAGACTCCTTTGTGTCCTAAAAAAGTTTTCAGAATCTGTAAATACACTTTTTTCTACAGGATCAAAATGATCACCGATTCAATAAGATTAGGTCATAGATCGTCTGTCTTATGGTCTCTGTGTTTTACTGCCTTATTACCTCAGATGGAAATGACTTACGCCATTTTGTAATAAGCTGCATAACTTGAATTGTCTACAGACCTGAAGGAACGCAGGAGACGGCGACTGCCTGGTTCGATTCACACATTCTACAAGGCAATGTACAATGACATTTATATGTGGCACATTTTATGAGTACATGCATCTCAATAAATAGATGATATTCAACATTTAGTGATGTCCATACAAATTTCGGAACCTTTCCACTGCACTACTTAGCTACAGCATCGGGTTCCAGCCAAGTAACAGATACAATCAAAACTTGTTTGAGCCAAATCTGAAGTCAACGTTTGAATGCGTAACAAAGCGCTACTTATTTTGGCTAAGTTTTGGTTAGCAAATGCTAAGTTCTAACGCAGCTGCGTTCCACCATGTTGATGACAACGATTAGAACGTTGTGTAAGTTTTTACAATAGAATACAGTAGATTTGATTTGATTTGATCAGAATGGATCAGGTAAGATCAAGTCAGATCAGATCATATTAGGCCTACCTACGATTGTATTAGATTATATAAGGTAATCGTAATCGTAATTCAGAGATTTCTACAGCGCCCAACGAAAGCCACGTCGTGGGGACCAGCTTATTCACAGGCGCTCAGCCAAAACAAAATCGATAGGCAAAAGAGTTCGGTTCCAGGTCAAGATCCAAAAATCAGACGGAGAGACAGCGTGGCAGCTATGGGTGGTGGTGTTTGGGGTTGGAGAGAAAAGAGAGATAAGAGGAAGAAGGTTAGATTAATTACTTCAGATCTGCATTGCGGGTCTCCAAATTCGGTAGGCCTACTTACGATGTCTGCAGATGGGCCAAAAGATTTGAGGACGAAACGGGTAAATTCAAAACCAGAAACGATGCAGGTCGACTGATGTTTCTGAACGATGTTGCATAGGATTTTCTGTAAAAAGAGAAAATCGAGATCAGCTATAGGGAAGGAATAACGCCTTTAATATAATTATGCATGTATATATTCTGTGTGCGCATCAATGCACTTAATATAACGCATCAGTGAGGGCCTTACAAAAGCGCTGTAGCCTACACATGGGGTCTAGATACATGTAGTTGGTAGTTAGTTAGATCGCAATATGTATACTGTATGTGTTTGCTATATATGTTATATGATAAGCTCTCTATAATCAGTATGCTCGCTTCTAACGTTCATACATGCATACATATGGAAAGCCCTATGTTTAAGCTATTTTATGTATATAAGTATATTTATTTATGGTAAACTGATCTACATATATCATATATATGCATATATATGGTGAAACGTCTAGAGATAAGGTTTTAATAATGTGCATGCATACGGGCATACAGTGCAGTCTGGGAAATTGTCCAAACGGTACAGGGCAAAGATCCAAAGTAAATAACGCCGGTCTTTGAAGACTGAAGGTGTCAGAATAGCGTCTAAATCCGCACACAATCAAACTCGAAGAAAAGGTCCCATAACGCGGAGCCAGAGACAGAAGTAGGTCAACTCCAAATAAGGAGAGTCAAGAAGTAGAGTCAACTCCAAATAAGACGAAGAGCCATCTAGCCGGTCCGTAGCGAGAAATTTTGTTCTCGGTGGGTTTGCAGGTTGGTATGGATATACTTTCATGTGTAGGCCTACGTAAGTACTTAAGTACGCAGTTAGCCAGACAGCCAGGCAGAAGAGTGACAGGCAACCAACCGGTCAAACTGTATTGTGACACAGCGGGCCAAGTCATTTATATATTGCTGCTGCAATAAACGCTTAAGAGACAATGCATGAATGGTTACACGACTTTAATATCTGGTCAGAATGTATGTCAGGGATATCTAATATTAGTATCTTAAGTCTTGTCGTCTGAAGTTATCTTCTTAAGTAACAAGCATTACATTCTGTCACACTGCAGCCATGTAAAGTAGCCATATACTGTGTTTTGAATCGATTCCAAAATACGGCGCTATATAAATGCACTATTAGGTTACATTATCGGACTGACCTGTCTCCGATGTGTTGGCAGACAGAGTCACTCCATGACTCAGTCCAGTTCTCAGAACAGATGAAGTAATCGGAGACGCCTCTGTATGTGGCACTGACGAGCTGAGTGCTAAAGTTACTTCCAATCGTTGTTCCATTTCCAGCAAACCTCACTGCAACAGTTCATAATTCTTTCCAGTTTATATTTATAATGATGAAGCATCTATCATTGAGGTTGAGCGAGTGTACCTTGAAGATTTGCTCAAGGTCCTTGCTAACTCAACCAGTCGACTACCATGTAATTGATCCACATTTCAATAAGAATCAAATACAATCATCGGCCACCATATCACTTGATGTCAGAGTTTCACTGAGAATGAAGGTCTCGCATGTATTTTAATTGCCCTTTAAATTGCTTGTTTCACGTAACTGGTTAACATACTGCTCTTTATTCAAGGTAGCTCATACATTATCGATCTCATAGTATACCTGATAATTTATCTATGTTATCCTTGATATACGTTATATTTCAAGTATATTACCCTTTATGTGAAATATCTATATAGTACTCTGTCGATCAGTAATAAGATAATTAAAATATCGCCTGACTCCTATTCTTCTTCTTATCTCTATTTTCGCTCCAGTTCCAAACATCACCCACCGTAGCCTCCACGCTCTCTTTCGGCCTGACTTTTGGGTCTTGACCTGGAACTGAACCCATTGTGCTTATCGATTTTGTATTGACTGAGCGCCTGTGAATAAGCTGGTCCCCGTGACGTGGCTTTCGCTGGGCGCTGTAGAAATCTCAAGATTACGATTACGCTTACTATTCCAAGTACTTCAAAAAGCTACCTTTGGATTATATATACTCCAAACTCACGGCAGTTGACTTCATCCTCAGAACCTGAGCAGTTGGAAACGCCATCGCACTGCTGACTCGTGGAAATGCACGTGTGAGTTTTACCACAGAGAAACTGCGAAGAGTTGCACGTACCTGCGCATCATAAATATTAGGTTACTAGATTGGATATATATGATTTTAAGTACTTAGCTCCTAAACATAAGGGAATAGATTTCACGAGTTACAGAATTTTGAACACAAGCCTTCGATTCGGAGCTTCTCTTTTAAATAAGTCGCGTGTTTAAGGGTCTGTAACAATTCCAACCAGAATGATAAAAATTAACAATAAGAATCTAACTTAAAGACATTACCAAACTGCATCACTTACAGGCCTGCACCAGTCACGGCATCTGTGATAAGCTAAGTCGAGTAAGTTAAATTGAGTTGGGTAAATTCAGTTCAGTCGTGTTTCGTGTGTAACAGCTCGAGCAATGATGAGAAACATGATTTATAGACTGTTGTAAGTACCGGAGATTCACGCGACTGTAATGATACTTAAACCAGTAAATTAGCCTATTTATGTTAAATAACCTGACCAATTAAATAGTGTTAATTATAACAATTTTCGACATAGCGTATCAGAAATGCCACGACAGAAACAGCAAAAACTAAGCACTTTCAATCTTTACTAATAATTCAACAATTCACTGTCGATGTAGGCCTACACTAATAATTTAAAGAAACACCTTCGAAATCATAATGGTGGGCTATCTTAGCAGTAAGTTCCTAAAGTTTTACTTTTTAATTTTTGTTGCTTCACTTACATCATTATTAATTTGTGGTCTTAGTTAAGCAATTTAAGTCAATGATCCTATATACAAATATTTATAATGACTCTTTTAGAATATTTAGAAATACCACCGGTAAGTGTACAGAAGGAGACCATTAGATCCTGTGATAAATCATAAGCACACCAGCTGCCTGAACTGAGAGATTTCGTGAGTCTTACTGCACTGTGGTGAACTTTCGTCGTCTTTCAAAGGACAATCTTCGACTCCATCGCACAACCAAGACCTGTAAATGCATCGTCCATTCTTACACGGATAGTGATTGCTATCACAAGCTGGAATAAGATACAACAAAAACCATAGAGAAAACACGAAAACATAATAGTATTAAACAGCGACAATTTCGAGGAGTTGTCATATAGTTGTCGAAAGAAAACATTTTGCGAGCTATAAATTGTAAAAAGAGGTATGTGTGTGCGTGAGTGTGTGAGAAAACTATGAAAGTCAAGTAGAGCGTCGATCGGCATGATTTTGAAAGTAAGATAGCAATGATGGATAGAGGTTTGCAAGGGGCCAAGTGCAAGATCGTAATTCATTTCGCAGAAAAGTTTGACGACCTTCTTTCTTGTTTAATTAAGTTGCTGCTAGACCTATACCACTTAAAACTGACGTCTCACGTTTGTGTGTACCGTTTTAGGTGACACAACAAATATTTCAATCATTCGGGTCACCAGTGAGAGGAGCAAAAGCCCTTATGTCCCCAATGGCAGAAGTACTTTTCCAAGTGCTTTTCGACGTGCTTTATAAGTGGGGCATAGCCCTCTGTCCCTTCCCTCTCCCCCGATGCCCTTAGGATAAACAAAGGCTTCGTTAGTATTACGAAATCCATCATAATGTCTACGTATAGGGCTAATGTAGGATATATACTGTAGGATATCCTATATTCAACATTGCTTCTAATTTTTCGCCGTACGCGAAGTGGCCACCGCGTGGGCAGTAACATTTGGGACATGCGCTGCGGCTTGTCCTTGGAGTCGTCCATTAAGAACGTCCACAAAATAATTGACCTAGTTTGGACCTCTCCCTCCTCTTGCCGGCATTTGTCTGCTTTTGGCATTACCCTGCTCCCGCCCCCTTAGCAGGCATCCGCACTCCAACAGATCCAAAGTAGTACAGTGTCTTATTTCTGACTGGCGTTGGTGTTCAACAAACAAGCTGTACTGAAATAAGTATAAGTACGAAATCTAGATACGGACGTCCTCACTGGCACGACCCCTCCCCTTATCAGTTTTTGTTGACAATTAGGTGGCCCAACCTTCCCCCTTCTCTATATGAGGTTGTCAACGACCGCACATCAAGATCCATGTTGACTTTTTGTAATACAAGTCTATTAGTCTAAAAACGTTTGCATGGTTGATTCTTCGAGCCTCTTGAAACTGGCTCTTTATCGATATTCCCATGTTTTGTGACGGAATTGAAATGATTTATGTGTGTCATGTGTCGCTATAAATAACACAACATCCATTCGTGGCGTCCTTACCAGTCGTAAAATCGCCATGAGCACTCGCTTTTGAGCATATTTGGTAAACAATTTCATCGGAATTTTTATGAAATGTAAAACACATCTTTTAACATAACGGTTTGCTATGCACCGCCAATGACAGCAGAATATATCGCAGCTTAGAGGAAACATTGACCATAGGCTCCAATCGACTCGGTCTCGACCATATTTGAGCATGGAGTCTATGGTTGCATACAAAGCGTACAGACAACGTATGCAAATTCTTACTGCAGTTAGTTTCATCGATGTCGTTCGGACAGTCCTGGTATTTATCACAGATCTGGTATGAGAAGAGACATTGCTTGGTGGGCTCACAATAATTCACAGCCCAACTGGGACACACTAAAGTAAAACAAGGGAATTTTGTTAACACGCAGACGAAAAACAAATCCTGATGCTAATTGTTATGACCTATAGGTCATAATAATATGCACCGAAACCAGGTTTTTAAACCAGGTTTATAGATTAATGGCACAAAGTACACAACTCCACAAACAGGTATCTTAACTCGATCGCATAGTATATTCTTTACTAGCCTTTAGCTATACACGTATACGCTTGCCGCAACCTCTGGCCTATTCACGGTTTATTATTGCATTATCTATGTAATTGTTTTCTTGCAAACTATAGTCTATATGTATCTAGAGACATTTGTAGGTCCCGACTGGGACTAAGCTTTGTGCACAAGAAAATTAGCGTAATGAATACGAAACTGAGACATACATCGCTTCATTTTTTAGATATTCTCACATTCTTTTATATTTTATTAAAATGTAGAACTGTTTCGTTTTGTTAAGTTTATCGGAGCGTGGCATTAACTATCGATTTTCGTATTCGTATTAATTTGTTTTATGTAATTTATTATAATTATAACTATTGCTGTTGTGCATTTCCAGTTGTTCGCAAAATATAAGTAAATGGAATGCAAGAAAGCGTGAAGAGGTCTTTACAAATCTCCTATATACCTGAAGGCGTGGTCGAAGGCATAGACAGCGTCGTCGTCGTGGCTGGCAATCAAAAGAAATCGTTAGTTAAATGTTTTACTAAGCCAAATAAATTTTTAATTAGTGAAATTAACGTACCAAAGACTATTTTTACAAGAACTTTGATTATTAATGTTCTAGTCTTCAAGATTTACTGCTTACAAGTCTCTTTTGTATTTTTCGCGACAGTCCTTATGATATTTAGTTAACGTGATGATAAAGTAATTTATCTTCTGCTACTATAGGCCTAGGTTCGAAATTGAACTAATTTATAGTAACACTACTATATAGTCCTAGGTTCACATCAGCATACAACCAGGTTGATAGACGGGCCTATGGGTAAGAAGTCAGGGATTTGTAGAAAATGAGTCTAAAAAGCAGTACATTAGACTCCTGTAATGCATCATGCTATAGTAGGCCCTAATCGTATCAGATTTAGGTGACCTAAGTCGGTCCAAAACAACTTACCCTGGCGATCTATGCAATTCTTGTCGAAATGATAAATGTAAGGATTATATTGGGTTCGACAACTTTCGTTCGTATTCAGAAAGTGCCAGCAATAGTTTTGATTTCTATCCCAGTCAACAGCCGAGCAGTTGAGGTTGTTCTGGCAGGAGACGATACAATCGTTCAGAGTATACAGATTCATATCATGAACGGCACCAAGGGCTTGGCGATATTCCATTCCAATCCAGACGTAGATGCAAAAATCATCTAAGGTAGAAATCAACAGCACACTATGGGCGAGAAAGGCAAGCCTTAAACTAACTAAATTTATCATCTGTTGCAAACATTTAAGCTCCAGTAAACACAGTAGAGTTAGTAAAGATAGAATAATTACAGAATTTAACCACTTGGTTTTGTCAATATAACGCTGGCAGGCACAATGAATTTAAGCAAATCGAGTCAGTTTAGTAAGCCACCTGGCATGTGAACTATTAAATATATGTTTTGTTTTCGGACTACCTTAATACTTCAGTGGCTCTCTATCAATGGTTGACATTACAGCTCTCCTACTTCGCATGCTTTCTGCCAATTTCTCTGCTGCTGTTTTGTGAACAAGTGTAACAATTTCAGTTATGGATTTTGAAAAATCCTCTTTCAATGTCTCTGTAATTATTTGAAATGCTGATATAAAGCTAATAGATTTCATGATTTTGATGTGTTTCGTTTTACACAATTGAAATAAGTTACTGAGACACACAGGAAAAGTAGGCCAAATAGGTAAACTAGAACAGTTAGGCCTAAACTATGGTTGAAACCTATATAAACAACCATACAGCAGCGTAGGGTCCAAGATGCTTCATCAGTGAACATCAAGGAGGAAATCTACATTACATCTCTGTCGTCTAGCTAGGCCATGACACGTAAATGATAAAATATATTAAACTGTCAGCAAAACTCAAGGCATAATGTTACTTGGCAAAGCTGCCAAGCATTAGTCTATTGTGAAAAGCTGACATCGAAGATGTTTAAGCTACTAACTGACATCGCAGTTCCTTTGATTTCGAATCAGGCTGTAGTAGACGTAGTAAGGCCCATAACCATAGTAAATTATAGAGTTGATCACAAAGTAGCAGCCTTGTACATTTCCTGGATACCACATTATGCCCTGGCAGGTGGAATTCTGAAGACATTTTGATTGGCAGGCGGCAGGGCTAGTTATTTCTGACTGAAACACCGAATTGAAGGCATATGCACCCGGTATCTTAACCCAGGTGTTATCGGTACAGACGGCTATATAAAACAAGCAAAGGCAGAGTAATCATTATGGCTAAGTTTTACATTCTTTCTCCGTAGGCTAGGAGCTCGAGAAAGGCGCCTTGCTTCAATTTTTGTAACTTATAAGCCTGTTTAGTTGATTTCTTCTGGCAATATCCAAGTTATCATTCTCCCTTTCGTCCTAATAAAGCAATCTAAACGAATATTAGAATAATTCCACCATATTGATATATGGGTTAATGCTGAGTAAGAATTGATAATATTCAATCTGTAAATTCCATCTCATGTTCATGTGCCTATACCAACTGGAACCATTTTCAACAACCGTACAGCAGCGTAGGGTCCCAGATACTTCATCAGTGAACATCAAGGACGAAAACTGCATTATATCTTTATCATTTCGCTAGACTACGACACGTGAATGACGAAAACATGTTAAACTCTCATGTAAAGAGCTAACAGCAAAGACGTTAAAGAAACGACCTAAAATATCTTGCGAAAATGGAGTTGACGACATTGAAGAATCAGTTGTTCCACCTGCAATCAAAATTATGAAGAATTTAAATTAAGGTTTAGATTACATATAAGTTTAGACCACGCAACAGTTGTAAATTCTTCATTTGCAAAACGTAAGTAAGTAAGTAAGTAAGCTAGCGTTTATAACGCGCTTAAACAAAACTAGTCTTGCACGAAAGCGCGTAACATGAACTAAGTTAATCATAATACAGTCTAAATAGATGAGTTTTAAGTGCAACTTTGAATGCAGTTATCGTAGGTGAGGTTCGGATGGCGATTGGTAGCTTATTCCACGTGCAAAAAAAGATAAGCAAAACATTTAATTTAGCCCCATTAATGATGGCCAATCAGTCATTCACGCCATGGAAAGATGGTCGGAGTTAGCTAATTATCTCCATAATCGTAATAGTAATATCCAGGTTTCTTTAGTGTCCAAAACAAGCCAAATCATATATGAACCAGCTTAATCACGGGCGCTCGGTCAAAATGGATGAGGAATCTGAGGTCAAATTGGGTTGTGGGTAGAGATCCAAAGATCGCAATGAAATGATTTCCTGTATACCGTTTACGTTGTAACAGTTGCTGCTTTTTCCAGGTCTTGCGAAGCCAGGTTTGCATACACACACGAAGCCATCGACCACAGAGATACATTGGGCATTTTCGTCTGGACATTCGCTACCGTTTACGCAGTTCGCCTCTGTACCGTTGCCTGAAATAATGTGGCACAATACCACGTATGCAGCAGAGCAAAATTTTTGTCAGTTCGCTAAGCAATTTGGCACAAAGTGTACCCTATTATCGTTTAAACAGTAATCTCTTGGGTCTTTTAACTGAACCTTATAGTTCTTTCATGTGGCAGTAATTGAATAGCCTCTATTGCAGTTTTTACTGCTATACTTGCATCTTATAGGACCGGGCTGTTGTGACAGAATACCTGGAATCTGACAGAGCACATTTAGCATTACGCTAGCGTAACATACTATAGCAGTGAGTTGTAGAATTGGGTTAAACTGAATCGGTGATAATCTTATTGGGCAGGTCAGGAGCTATACAGTGCAGTAAAAGTTTTTTTGGAGTGATTTGTTTTGCTGTATGGTACATCCTTTCGTATATATAGGCTACTCTCCGTGCGAAAGACGCCAATGCATATGGCTTCCCTATAGAGGGCCTTTGAATGTGCCTCCGGCCAGTTCAATTTCGACGATCAACCTCGTCGTTTTGGCACTTGCTCGAATGTATCTCTGCTCCCATAGATTTCGTGCTTGTTAATTACTATTAGGGTCTGGAATGATTTTTGTACGAAGAGCTGCTATTGGAGACCTTCTCCTATTATATATGAGGTCCTGTTGTCGGATTACTGAAGCTGTGTTTGCTTTTCAGCCAACTGATCCATCCCTCCAGGTACCATATTTCCTGGGAATTTCTATGTAACGATGTCCAACAAGTAAGCAATCTTAAACTGTATTCTTTTACATACACGCAGAATAGGAGTTGCTTTTAAGTGTCAGTGAATTTCCTCTGAGAAAATTTTATATTGTAAAGAGGCCTTTAGCGATGCTGCCTTACGTTAGATTAAGAAATTAAAGTGTAGCTGACCGTTTTCTTTTTCGAAGGTGATGGTGTTAAGATCTACTTGGAAGACACCGTCATCTGCCGAGAGACCCAGAGCAATCGCCGTACTTGCACGCTTCAAGGCGTTTATTTCGTCTTCGTTGAGACTCTTCAAGATTCCGACTTCAAAACGGACTCTAACGCTACCTGGTCTAATTGCATAGCGTCAGAACAGAATATTCTATTGACTCCCACTTAAATGTACAATATTATGCTTGACTAAAATAATTATATGAAAGAAATAGCTTACTACATATAAGTGGCTTTAGTGCTGTTATAGCTCTAAATGATGACGACAACGACAAAGGCAAAGACGACGACGACGATGATGATGATGGTGGTGACGATGACGATGACGTTGATGGTATAGCAACATAGGAACTTTAGCAACAACTACAAAAATAATCATAGCAGAAAGTAGGGCAGCTTTAATCAACAATAACGATAATGAGTAACTAAGTGATATACCGTAAATGAGTAATTCTGCAGTATGTGGTCGTCTGATTACTTTTCGCCACTTGCTTCATTATCTTGAAATAAAGAAACAGAAAAAGAAGACAGGCTGAGACGATCTCAGGCAAAGAACTTGTCCTCCAGTGATTGAGAAGTATTGTCGTTTAATATTTCCCTAATGCATGTGCCATTTCCATTGTGTCTGCACTTAAAATGTTTATATGGAAAAAGTTTATCTGTCAGTCCATTATGCAAACAATACCCAGTTTCTGAAAATGCGCATAGTCCATCTTTCAGTTAGCTGGACATTTATTCAGCACTATGTGAATCGAGTATAACGGCTGACACGAGCTTCAGCTATATTTATTTACCTTTAATAGTAATTACAGAAGGTGCAAATACATAGACAAAAGTGGATAGGTTTACAAATTGAGTCCAAGAAGACTTCTGGGAGCAAAATAGGGTAGGCCTATGCGGATGGACAACTCCAAGTCAGGCAACTCTGGTTAGGCAAATGTGCTTATTCAGATGAGTGAATTTGCCAAGTGTTGCTTTTTCAGAAATGAATCGAGTCTACCCTTACGTAAGTGCAGATGCTAGTATTGGTGACGTCATCCAGCGTCTTTCCTAGAATCGTGAAGTTTCCGATCAGTTGTGCCTCAGAGGAGATCAATGACTCCACTACTGGTGGTGTTTCTACTTCTATAGAAATTTCGACCGACTGAGACATGTTGGAGTGCGGCGTCTGTTTTGTCGATGATGTCTGACTCACTATACAATAATAGCAACAATCAACTAGCGCCGCAACCGTAAAAGAAAAGACGGGGAAGGAAAATAGACAGCCTGAAGACGATTGAAGTGGATGGATCATGTAGTTTTTGTATGGGTAAAGAGAGAAGAGTCAAAGCAGCGATAAACTGGATTCCTGAAGGGAGACGAAACTGACGAAGACCATCAAAAAGCTGGCCAGAAACCATCAAAGATGTTCTGTAATGTATGTATATGTATGTATGTACGTACATGCTTTATGTCTGTCTGTAGGCCTATGTATACATCTGACTGTTAATATAACACGTTTTAAGAACCTCACAAAGGCGCTTAAACATGGCTACCAAACAGGTCTAAAGGCGCGATCTAATGTGATCGAAAATATGTAAAGGGATACTAAGCAAGAGAACTAACGGTGCATGGACAAATTAGTGGATTTGCTTCGTTGGCCGATGTGTTGCCTACATCTGTGCAGGAAGGACTGAGTTCTAATTACCTATTAATTCTGCTCATGGTGATTGGTGCACGTAGCTTAAATTAAGCATTATTATATGCTAATAGCAATCTATCATTTGACGTAAAGTTGGCAAGCTGATAGAACCAAAAACAGAATCTTCTATCTATAAGTCCGGTGATAAACGTTTAGGAGAAGAAATACGGGGTCTTTAAAAATAAGATACAGTTGGAATTGTTGAATTATAAATGGGAAACTAGAAAATGCTTTAAACATTATGTGTTAACAACAGCCTTTTCTAAAATACATGTCACTATGCACCTGTATACGCATATCCTTACACAAAAAGTCTTATACATTTTTGGCCGTTTAAAGGTTTGTACGGAAGCCCATAGGGGACAAGCGATTATTTATCTGTCTAGTGTGCATTAAATATTAACAGAGTGCGCACTAGATAAATTAAAACAATCTCATGTCCCCTATGGGCTTCCATAGGTATGTCCCTATGGATGTAAACAAAACTAAATCGTAGTTTAGTATTAAGCTTGAGCTTTCTACACAGCCACGTTATCTCTTCACACGCGTACATAATAGAATCACTTTGCGTTACAACAGTTTCTAAATTTAGAGAGAACGGCCTAAGAGAGGAATGATCTGCTTCGGTACACCACCAGATTTTTAACGATTCTTGCTTCACTACAATATTTAGGCCAAAAAACAGATTCATATCAGGTAGGCCTTATAAATTATCTCTCGCTTGGCATGTTTTCTTACAGTTAAGGTCTGCCTACGAATTTTACGAGTGTTTGTAAGAACATTGTGAATATGGCAATGTGAGTGGGTGTAAGTGCATGTGTCTATGTATCTATGTATCAATGCTTATATCATGTTACATTTTATCACATTATGTTGCATTATGTAACCAAACGTGTGTCTTGTATTCACACATGGAAGAATGCATGAGCGTTATTGTTTCATTAATTTCTATTAATTTGTCCTTCATTTATCTTCCATTTTCTCTTATTTATGTAGAAATTTATGGATTTTTCGTATTTGCTTTTAATTTGTTTACATATTATCATTTTCTATTGTAGCAGCATTTAATAGGATGCATAGAAGACTAATCTGTAAATGCGAGTGCTTGGAATAATAAACGTATTACGTCTGACCCTAGCAAAATGGATAGACTAAATCTGAGGAAGACTTTTTCGCGTCTGGCATTCTGCTGGATCAAGGCTGCCTCGTATATGTGCCCAGGAACTGTCACACTTCTTGTCACAGTACTACACGAATTGTACGTTTTATTAAGCGTTTATGCATTCTTTAAAAGCGCTGTGCAAATATCCAGACACGTATACATGCATGCTGAGGTACATACATACGTACATGCATACATACATATATACATACATTTATACAAGGAAATATACACATAAAAGCATACACACGCATACACGCACACATATACATGTACATAGGCCTACAGACGTTTACTGGGCGCTCATACATCGTGATGAAAAGTATTCCACGACAAAGCAGGAAGAAGTTACAAAATCATGAAGCCGGTGGCCTGTATATAGCTATTAGAATGCCATTAGGTATATGAAGACATATTTGTCCTTATATGTGGGACTATTCATGAATGACTATGATATTGAAAAGCCTTACACTTTCCACTGTACGCACCCAACCTCTTCGTAGAAGTAGCTATGTAAGCGTATATATATATACGCTTACACATGCGTATATATGTTTGTATGTATGTACGTGTATCATATGTATATAAGTATATATGACATGCATGTATGTATGCATATGTATGTATGTGTATGTATATATGCATATATGAATGATTGTATGTACCGAAACACTTAATATAGCGCCTTTTCATTACCTCACAAAAGCGCTGCACGTATGGCTACCTAACTGATCGAAACAAATATACCTGTCGTATCAGCAGCAGCCAAGCATAACAGGTCGGCGGCAGTATATCAAAGTATTTTCGTGTGGGGCTGCCTATCTTAGTTTCAACTGTAGTGCTTCATTACCATGCAGACAATTATGTATGTCTATAAAATTAATGCTCCACACACTGTGAAGTCTGTTGGCAAAAGACATTACATATTCTGAGGAGTCACATAAAACAGTTTGCATTCTGTTCATTGCAAAAAAACCTAATCTCTTGGTCACACGTACCTTCGTCTGCCTTCTGTGATTGTCTGGTCAATTCGTGGGCAAGGACAATGAACTGAGTCACCAGAATGATAATGCCAATGACCAGCGCCACCCAATTGAACTTCCATCGGTCAGCAGTTATCGACTTCGAGCTTAGATTTGGTCTGCAATCAATTAGACATTCTGTACATAATGAACAACTGACAACGGTTTGCCTTTAAATCAAAGCGCATCATGTCACATCGATAATTAGTTGTCAGTAGAACGATCCTTCAACGCAAGCCTCTGGGGTAGTCCCCGGAGTCAGTTGCTAAGGAATTACCGACCAACTTAATAAAAAAAACAAGGTCACGTTTCTCGCCACCTCTTGGTTTGTGTCAGAATAAGGCGGTTGCAATTCAATCGCTAACTATCATAAAGTCTAACTAATCAAGTGCTGCTTCTTTCATGCTCCTTCATCAAAGTGATACTCGGAAACCGCAATTAAAACAACACGCTAAATAGTAAATGAACAAAGTCGCTAGCAGTCGATAGCTAATCGACTGATTTCCACTTGATGGCTTAGCGCCGTAAGCAGTGATTGATGGCGGCGGTTGCTTGGTCTGCTCTGAGGAATGTTCCGGGTTTGCAATGAGTGATCAGCGATTACCTTACCAAATATACCATAAAATATGCATTTTGATTTAGGAGTGATCGAAAAATCGCTGATCGGAGGAAGCTAGGCTACTTAAGCTGTGGCGTATGGCAGAAGGGATTAATAAGCAAACTGAATTGAATTAGGTCCTCAACAAAGTAGTTCCGTTGCAGTTAGAGGAAAATGACACGTATACGTAGCAACTGGACTAAATGTTCCAAAGACGCAGACGAAGACGAGAAAGTCGATGATTAGTGGTGGTGGTGATGATGTTGATGGTGGTGGTGGTCGTGGTAGTGTTTGCGGCGGTGGCGATAGAGAGGTGGTTGGTGGTAGTACTTACTGTAGAGTACTCGTTCGGAAGTAGTATCTCGCCTGTGGGTCCCGTTTCATGAGAAATTCATTGGACGAAATGAGATGCGGTTCAAACACCGACAACGGACGACCGTTTGACATCTAAATAGTAGTACATTTCAAATCTAATCTAATGCAAACAGTTTTATAGCGCTTCCAAATGAGTTCTTGACCATGTTCTGGTTTAAAATGTAATTCTTTTCTAATCTGAGCTGATGGCTTCGATAGCGCCGTTACCATAATTTCAAAGGCAGCGCGAGAGAGGTTGAGTAGCGAAAGGTTGTGATTATGGTTCCATGATGGTATACTCATAAACAAGAAAGAACCGATGCAGGCATATGCGCGCTGTGTGTGTGTGTGAGAGAGAGAGAGAGACAGACAGACAGACAGACAGACAGACAGACAGACAAACAGAGAGAACAACTCGAATCCAAGAATTGGAATAATTAAACAGATCTAACCTTTTTTTCTTTAAAAAAATGCAATCCAGTGAATATAACAATAAGTACGCAGAGACAAATCCCTGTTAACTATGACCTTTAAAGAACTATATTTTGGCTGAAGCAACGTCAGCTAAATCCAATGTGTCGTCAAGGATAACTCAGGCAAGGACAAGCAACGGCTTATCTACATGAAGACGGCAATCGACATGCTGCCCAACCGTAAGCAAGATCTCCTGGTGGTCTTGGAAGACTTGTGAACGCGATTGTAAGCCTAGCGTAACCGCTGATCAAGTAACTGAACTGTGTAAACAACATGTAAGCATTGGCTTCGGAACGGTTTCAAAAGGCTCACTCTTCGGCAAAGGAGAAAGTGATTCACTGAAGGCGACGACTCGAGACGCCAAAAAGGAAGACGAAGCTTGGTTTTGCTCGTGATTTGCCTCGTTTAGTCATGTGAAACTTTATATAGGCCCTATTTGTAGCATTTTGAACTGAAGAGTGTGCTGATAAAAGCCTAGACGGGGTTGGCTGCCATCGTCTGTTGAATCCAGTCAACAAACTGCGTGACTCGGGCGACAACATACAAGTAGCAGGTGTTCACAGCCGTTCCATCGTTTCTTCCGAGAACGTAGCTATTAATGCCAATCACTTTCCAAATGCCATATCGGTCTTGGCACGAAAGCGGTCCTCCGCTGTCACCGTGAAACACATACGATGAACTTTTGAGAAAACCTATAAACGCAGCAACATAGTGTTAACTAATGGACTGTACTCCATTCGTTCGGGTATTTTAAGTGCAGAAATGACTGATTGACAGGAGCAGGTTAAAGATGAGAGGTAAAACAAGAAGCTAAACAAATGAACATACACAACAGCATCTACACTTAAGTTAATCTAATATAACTGTCGTCTTGCCTACTTTTCGCTAAGATTGGTATACCGACAGTTTCGGTGGGAATTGTTCCAACGCAGATCTGCGTCTGATCTCCTACAAAGGTTTTTCTTGTGTAAATGTAGCAATCCTGGTAAGATAGAATGTTCCTCCGAGCCCGAAGGAGATCTTTCGATGCCTCTGAGAGGGTAATAACAGTTATACTCCTTTTCGTTAGTCAGATGATAAAAACAACGAAAGGAAGAGCAGTCATATAAAGCAAACCTCTGAGTGGCGGCCATGAATATCGCTGGCCTAGTTAGCTACATTTGTTGAAGCGTATGTCAAGCGTATCTGTGTGCGAGGAACCCGGTTCGCATACCGATCGTGGCTTATTTCGGAGATTTAAATCTCAGGCTAGCACGGTTTGTACACGGGAACCTAAATGGCGTGGCACCAATTCAAAACTGCAACGGTGGTGAAGGGTATCACCCGATGAATTCATTGAAAAAATGAGCAGGGTCGAGGTGATGCGGTTGCTAGGTAAAACCGTATACGTTTACATATTCGTTTACAATTATTAGAATAAGGCGCTCTTTTTCTAAGTTTTGCTGAATCTGTCAGCGGAAAATCAATTCAGAGCTTATCTAATACTACAGTATGAACTACTGTTCTAATGTTTGAAATTAAAACACTTGAAATATTTCATCATTTGTATCACTCACGAGAGACAAATTAATGGTACGTAAGTAAAGTGTTCCGCATATCTCACAAGTGAAACGTACAGGAGGCGCTCATCTGCTTTTCAAGGCCCTTGAGCCGGCAATGGACGAATCCCAAGGTCCAGGACACGGGGCCAGCGCATCTCAGGACTTATTGTTTACTTCCCAGCTTACGCCGGTACCAAATTATACTGCTTGGTGACAGAGGCACGGTATGTGCAAACAACTTGCCCAGGGTTGTTACACGGGTCGAACCCGCGACCGTGCGATCATTGACCAAACGCGTTACCGATAGACCACAGTGCCGCACTAATAATGGTAGCAAATGTCTAGCTGTATTCCCAAGCTAATATGAAGTAGAGACTGAACTTCTATCATGATTCACTGACCTTTACGGAGTACCAGTCCGTAAGGATGCAAAGCATAAGCCTCTGTCTCGCGCTTGAACAACACTGTGGGCTTCTGAATGATATGCAATAAAACCTGAATCATCGTATCATCGTTTGCCTTCAATCTTTTGAAGCTACTTGCTTCAATTTTATTCTTGTTTTCATTCAGCAGCGGATCGACTGCACAAAGTTGTGCAAAACGGCCTAGAATTAGTTATCATCAAAGCACGTGACAATATCCCGCGGATGCATGTCATGCTACCAATACAGAGTGACCCGGTGGCCGAGTTGTTAACTCGCCTGCTTTGCACCTCTGCAACATGGGTTCAAATGCGGGCCCGTCGTATGAAACCGACATAGGTCGTTTTGTCGAGCTGTGATATATCGGTGGCCATTATCTGAGATACGATGGCCTACTTAAACCCAAAACACTTTAACAGTACAAGATGGCTGACCTTGCATGAATAGGCAATGTCACTTTCTTTCTCTAGATGTTATGGCTCAGCCGAGACCATGCTGAGGCTCCAGTCCACAATTTTCACTCAGTGGACTGCTAACTTGGGAGATTGGTTGATGGCTTGCAGGAGAAAAACTCCGGCTTCTACAGATTTGTTACCAGCAAAGTATTCAGAAACGGTTGGCCGTGTTCAACTCCCCGCAGTCTATTGATTGGATGACCGTCTTTCTAGTTTCTACGTGTTGCCTGGATGAGTCCGTACCTGTGGAAATTGATCCCAAAAACTGTCTTCTCCTCTCCAGACCTCACCAATGAAAGATATTTTGGCCGAAGCACATCTAAGCCACGTTTACTGGGCCAACAGTGGGTCCGCATCATGACACCGGCTGCAACAGGCATCCAGTTATGGACCCAGTGTTGTCCCAACGAATGTAGCAGCACATGTCAGGGACACGACGTACAATATCAGTCCAGCCGCCGAATAACCTTTTGTCTTGACTGAGCGCCGGTTACAAGGCTAGTTCACTCGACTTTCTAAGCGATGAAAGAATGAAACTTTAAAATTCCGGGTTCACGCATAAAGCCTATTAGAGTCTCCTGAGAAAAATTCGAATCTCTCTGATTGGACAAAATACTGTTAAAATTTCAGTTAAGTCAGTCTTACATTTGAATATGCTTAAGCTTGACGAGGCTACTCTCCCGTAGCACATTCCATGATAACGAATTCCTCAGAATTACGATCCATAACCGAGATATATGAAAAGGTAACACACTTAATTGTAGGCTTATGTCTCTATAGAAACTGTTCAGAAGCACGGTGATTACGCATACGCCATCAAATGAGGAAAGGCTCTTATTATTCTGACTCTAAGCGTCTGCGTATATTATGTGACATAGCAATTAATAAGCTTTATATGATTAAATGACCACAAACGACATGAGTGTTCTGTTGCCGTACATTTATAATCGGACTCTAAGGGATGTTTTATAGGAGGCCTGCCGATAGCCTTTCTTGGAGCACGACGACAGTTGTTAGTAAAGGTAGATTCCTATTCAGAAACTCCTTTCAACCACTCGGGTGGCAATGTCACTCAGAAGAATTAAACATCTACGAAATTTTTTAAGGCATTTCTTATTCTTTTCTTAAGACAGAAATTTCTTAAGAAATTTCTCTTGGCAAGAGAAGAGAAAGACGCTGCACACGCATTTGCAGGTAGCTTACATTGTTTAACAACATTTTATGGCTGTCAAGGCCGCTGACATCGACCTTACCTTTGCTGTCTAGGCCGCTGACATCGACCTTACCTTAACTTACAATACTAAGACTTAACGCACTCGGAAGAATGTGCCTCCATGGTTATAGGTATTTCTCCTAGACGGAATTGGCTGCCATGGTCTGCTGGATCCATTGAACGTAGGTCGTCACACGGGCAACGATCGAACGAGCGCACCGAATGCCAGTTAAA
Organism: Norana najaformis; assembly: GCA_964023275.1. Lineage (NCBI taxonomy): Eukaryota > Metazoa > Annelida > Clitellata > Crassiclitellata > Hormogastridae > Norana > Norana najaformis. The sequence goes on from OZ029925.1 coordinate 10,598,412, forward strand.
CTGTTGATGACGTAACTGTTGACTCCTATCACCTTCCACGCACCTGTGTAGTCTTCACAAGCAAATGGTCCCCCGCTGTCTCCCTATGGCAAGACAAAGACAAATGGTGAACACAGGTTTACAATGTTTTGGATTTTCTATATTTATATTAATCCGAAAACTCGGTACAACACGCTCCATTACAACACGAATTATGATATTAAGCGCTTGAGAACCATGGAACCCAATATACTTCACTTCGTTATAACACGATCTCCTTATGAGGCGATTTTAATGCGGCTCCCAGAGTTAACGTCATAACGAGATTCTGGTGTTCACTCAATGGTAAGATTAAGGTTAGATCGGCTAATCGATCGATGCAATGGCAGGCTACATACAAGTACAATGTTAAACTTACAGAACATAGGTTGTTATCGTTTTCAGTTGGCAGTGTCCCGATGCAGATCTGTGTTTGGGGTCTTAAGTAGTAGTCACGGTAGTAATAACAATCCCTGTACGGTACGATGTTCATTCTCGCCTGAAGTAGATCATCCGAAATTCCTGTGAAACAAAAACAGTTGGAACATGGTACATATATCATTTGTTACCTTATGGCATCTCTGGCAAACATTTAGAGAGGTCGTTGCAGTTTGGCCTAAGAGTTGCCATGTGTTATGTTAAAACTATATTTTGCCGATTTGAATAAGCCAAACCATGGAAGAGAAGAAAACATTTTGTAACTATACCGGAAATGAAATAACAGAACAAAACCGGTAGGCTAATCAAATCGCAGAGACAAACAATAACTAGGTCAACAAGAATTGGCCCACGCCTCAGAACTAAGAGAATTGCTGCCATAAGATATTTTCAGTGGTGTGAAAAGAAGAAGAAACAGCTATTACATGATGTATTCACATGAAGTGCGAGGTACATGTTTGGAATGATTTTTCTGCTTGAGTCTTCACCTGCTGCACTACACGAAGACAGCGAAACACGCTCAAGCAATGGAAATAGGATTCGTCATGAGTCATTCATTCGTTGTCTACGATACGTTCTAGTTCTAATGGTAGGTTAGCTGTTGGTCAGTGTAGGTGTAAGTGACACACTATAAGAGACGCCACGGTGTTGTATCTGTACGGGTTCGAATCCTGCGATAGAACGAAGTCAGCTTACCGCCACGAATTGTTCGACCAAATCCCGTGTCGACACACACCCTGAACTTTGAAAGGTCCTCTGTAGGTGTCGGAAGGCAAATGGGTCTGATTGTGTCCGTGAAATTTACAGGTTCACTCAACCGTAACAGTCCGACGTCGTTGTCCGTGACGGGGGAGGTGCTGTAAGACGGGTGAGTGTAAACCTGGTCGACGCGAGCATACACTGTGTCGTTGTCACCAAAACGAGACAGCGATCCTAACATTATGCGCACATTGTTTGGTCTCAGTTGTCCGGAATACCTTCAGTACCAAGAAGAAACAGACAACTTCTCATATAAAAAATTAAATTCGAAGTTCTTATAAAATGCAAAAAGAAAAACTCTTTGAACAACTGAAGGTGACTCTATAGTTATGTTTACACTCACGAGATTGTGACTGAGGCAAAGTCAGGGTTTTCGTTTTTCGTTTTTAGCTTTTCGCTTATTGGAGTCCGATTATAAAAGGTTAATTTAGGCACTGTAATTTAGGCATTTTTCTAAAATAACAACGTTCTTACCAACGTGTTTTCTTCTGAACTTTGGAGAAAATGATTACAATAAACTCAATCCCGAGATAACGATTAGATTTCATTATTTGTCGGTAATTGATCAGGATCAATGTGCACTGAAAACTTACTCACTGCGGCTAACGATAGTTATGTGGTGTCACGTAAAACACTTGGCTGAAATCACTACTTTAACCTATGACTGGCCGACAGGCTGTCGGATTGAGCTCGTAATTCAGCCACATCATAGTAGAAGTCAGAGTTTACCGAAATCAGAGCCGGTGACATCGACATTACCTTGCCTAGGCAAAACACTGTATTACAACTGAGTTACTTCAAAGGATGCTACGCACAAGACTTTGAGGTAAGCGACTTTTGAGTGACGTACTCTTACCCAAAAGAACCGGATGCCTGAGTACAATGTGCGGCCGTAAGAATCCATCGGTCATTAATGAGAATTCCTCCGCACATGTCATACATGCTGAAGTCTGAGAGGTCGCTGCTCTGATAGACCCCAGCTCCGTGGAGTACCTGCCACGGCCAGGCACCTCGCTTGGCACGTTGTCCGTTGATTATGTAGGGACCGAAACTGTCCGGAGGGAAGTCAGCACGTGTGCCGCACTCTGCATCAGAAACAAATGCATCTAATATCGGGATATTACTACATTTAAGGCGCTCCAGAAGTCATTTATTAACCAAGCCAAGTAATGCAATGTGATGTTGTGTGACGCAAGTTAATGCATTGTAAATTATATTAATAAGCTTATTTATTAAATAGTACAATAACTAATATAGCACCGTAGCTAGCTACTTCATGGGTTATTCACAGTTACTTGTCGGCTGTCGCCGCAGGCGTTTTATTATTCTCAAGTGCTATAAAAATGGCTAAAAAGTGCAGTCCTCCCTTACGTTACGTTAGCTTATTTTACCTTACCTACCCAGATCTACCTTACCTTACCTTTCGTAACTGTAGGCTGCTAATCAAGACTCCTTTTGTGTCTTAAAAAATGTTTTCAGAATCTGTAAATACATTTTTTCTACAGGATCAAAATGATCATGATTCAATAAGATTAGGTTATAGGTCGTCTGTCTTATGGTCTCTGTGTTTTACTGTCTTATTACCTCAGATGGAAATGACTTACGCCATTTTGTAATAAGCTGCACCACATGAATTGTCTACAGACCTGAAGGAACGCAGGAGACGGCGACCGCCTGGTTCGATGCACACATTCTACAAGGCAATGTACAATGACATTATATGTGGCACATTTTATGAGTACATGCATCTCAATAAATATATGATATTCAACGTTTAGTGATGTCCATACAAATTTCGGAACCTTTCCACTGCACTACTTAGCTACAGCAACGGGTTCCAGCCAAGTATCTATAGCAGGCCCAATCAAAACCTGGTTGAGCCAAATCTGAAGTCAACGTTTGAATATGTAACAAAGCGTTACTTATTTTGGCGAATGCTAAGTTCCAAGAAAGCCGAGTTACACCATGTTAATGGCAACGATTAGAACGCTGTGTAAATTTTTAAAATAGAATAGATTTGATTTGATCAGTTTGTTTGATGTAAAGTCAAGTAAGATCAGATTTTGTTACCTATGGTTGTTTTAGACTATATATATATATATATGTGTGTGTGTGTGTAAGGTTAGATTCGATTAATTTAGATCTGCATTAGGGGTCTGCAAATTCAGTACTTACGATTGCTGCAGATGGGCCAAAAGATTTGAGGACGAAACGGATAGATTCAACGCCAGAAACGATGCAGGTCGACTGACGTTTCTGAAAGATGTTGCATAGGATTTTCTGGGGAAAAAAGAAAATCGAGATGAGCTAAAGGGAAGGAATAAAGCCTTTAATATGTGCATGTATATGTATTTATGTGTGTGCATCAATACACTTAATATAGCGCATTTTAAATAACTCGTACAGTGCTGCAAACACAGCAAGATAGTTAGTTAGATAACAATGTATATGTGTTTACAATATATATATTATATATATGGTATGCTCTCTATATTTAATGTTTATATGAAAAGCCCTGCATAATATATTTGTGTAAATGAATACATAATTATATGTGTGTATGGTAAGCTGATCTACACCTAGATTTAATTTATAAATAGTGTGCATTTGTGTATGTACATTATGTATAGAACATTTATCTTTGTTGGTTATAAAGATATCTGGACAATGATATAGCGCCTTCTGGGCTTTTCGCAAAAGCGCTCCTTCCCATTCTAATAGACTGAATCAGACCAATGGTTTACTGGTTACTGGTCCGCGCTGCGTTGAGGACGATGAAATACGAAACGGAGCGTTACGCTCACCGATTGCTACTTCGTGGACTGATGGTATGGCGAACTGTTGAGCCCTAGTTACCCGATTCGCTGGGCTATTCTGTAGTTAGTTACAGTAAAGAGCAAGGGCTTCTACATAGGTCGATGCCACTCGAAAAATTACAGTTGACCGTTGCTTCGCCGACTCCAGGACTTCCAGCCTCATACGGATGCAGTGCGATCTGGAACATTGTCCAAACGATATAGGGCAAAGATCCAGATTAAATCGTGCCGGTCTTTGACAACTGAAGGTGTCAGTATAGCGTCGAATTGCGCACAATATAAAACTCCAAGACTAAGCCCCGAAACACGGAATCAGAGACGCCCGATCATAAGAGACTTATCAAGTCGTCTCCGAATAAGACCAAGAGCCATCTAGCCAGTCCTTTGCGAGAAAATTTTTCTCAGTGTGTTGGTAGGTTGGAATAGGAATATCTTCTTGTGTACGTAGGCATTAAGTTCCTAAGTGCGCAGATAGACAGTCGGCCAGAGAGGAAGAGTCACAAGCAGCCAACCAGACAGACTGTTGTGACACTGCGCCATTTATATAGTGCTACTGTCATTTATATAGTGCCACTGTACGAAACTCTTAAGAGACAATGTATAAATGGTTGCACGATTTTAATCTCTGGTCTGAATGTATGACAGGAATATCTAATATCGATATATTAAGTCTTGTCGTCTGAAGTTATCTTCTTTGGTAACAAGCATTTCATTATGGCAGACTGCAGTCATGTAGGCCGAGTATAGTGAGCGCTTTGAACAGATTCCAAAATGCATGTACGGCATTGTATAATTGTACTTTTAGGTTAAATGATCGGACTGACCTGTATCCGATGTGTTGGCAGACAGAGTCGCTCCATGAGTCATTCCACCTCTCAGAACAGATGAAGTAATCGGAGACGCCTCTGTATGTGGCGCTGACAAGCTGAGTGCTAACGTTACTTCCAATCGTTGATCCATTTCCAGCTAACCTCACTGCAACAGTTTATAAATCTTTCCAGTTTATATTTATAATGATGAAGCATCTCTCGTTGTCGCTGAGCGATGGTGCCTTGAAGATTTGCTCAAGGTCCTTGCCAATTAAATGACCGTTTAAGCCTTCAAATAAAGTCTCGAATCCGAACTCTCAGCGTTACAAGGCAATCGTTCAACCAGTCGACTACCATATAGGATGATGCCAACACATTTCAATAAAAATCAGACATAAGAATCAAAAGAATCATAATAAGAAAAAAATAGCAATCGGCCACCATATCACTTGAAGTCAATCTTTTCCTATGAAGAAGGCCTGGCGTGTATTTTGAATTGTCACTTACCGTTGCTCTTTATTCGAGCTGCCTTATATTTTACTTCAAAAAGCTACCTTTCGATTATATTGTTTATAATTATATAGGGTAAGTTAGGCTACTAAGTTAAATATTCCAAACTCACGGCAGTTGACTTCATCTTGAGAATCTGAGCAGTTGGAAAACCCATCGCACTGCTGACTCTTTGAAATACACGTGTGAGTTTTACCACAGAGAAACTGCGAAGTGTTGCACGTTCCTGCGCAGCAATTGATTATACTGCATTATGAATATGCTCTACTAGATAGGTTATCTACAATGTTAAGTATTAGCTCCAAAAATGTTTTGAATTTCACGAGTTACCAAATCTTGAACATAAGCTTTCGATCGGATGCTTCCGTTGTTAATTAAATCGCGTGTTTAAGGGTCTGTCATAGTTCCAATTGTAATGCTAAAAATTGAATAATAGGAAACTAATTCAAAGGCTTTACCAAACTGCATTACTTACAGCTTTGCACGTGGCGTGCACGGCATCTGTGATAAGTTAAGTCAAGTAAGTTGAAGTGAGTTTATGAAGCTCAGTGCAGTCTTGTTTCATTTGCTATTGCTTGACAAAATGATGAGAAACCTGATTTGTAGATTAGAATAATTCATAAGAACACCTTCGAGATCATGCTGGTAGGTTACATAGCTGTAAAGTTTGAAAGCTTTCGTTTGTTTTTTGCTACACTTGTCTCATTTCTAATTTGTGGTCGTAGTTACTCACATTTCAGCCACCGAATAGTCATATAAATGCACACATATATAATGACCCTTTTAGATTATTTAAAATATCGCAGGTAGGGTACAGAAGGAGACCTATAGATCTAGTAATAAATCATAAGCACATCAGCTGCTTGTTGAGAGAGATTTCGTGAGTCTTACTGCACTGTGGTGAACTTTCGTCGTCTTTCAAAGAACAATCTTCGACTCCATCGCACAACCAAGACCTGTAGATGCATCGTCCATTCTTACACTGATAGCGACTGCTATCACAAGCTGCAATAACATACAACAAATACCTTTTAGAAAACATGAGAACAGACCAGGATTGAAAAGTCGCAATTAAAGTTTTGGATATTTCGATCTTACAGAACATTTATTATCGAATCATTCTCTTCAGAAACAACTATGGAGTTGCCTTAGAGAGCTGCAGATTGAAGAAGAAGGTGTGAGTGTTTATGAGTGTGCGTTTGTGAGTGTGTGTTTGTGAGTGTGTGTTTGTGTGTGTGTGTTTGTGTGTTCGTGAGTGTGTTTTTGTGAGTGAGTGTGTGTGTGTATTTGCAGGGCGAAATTACGAAAGTTAAGAAGAGCGTTGATCGGCAAGACTTAGAAGGGAGGGAGCAGTGATGGATCCAGATGTTTTGAACTTCTCACGCTTGTGTGTGCCGTTTAGGCAATACAACAAACATTTCAATCCTTCGAGTCAAGAGTGAGAAGTGTAAAAACCCTTATGTTGTCGATGGCAGAGGTGTTTTTCACGTTCTTTAAGAGGTGCTTTTCAGTGGGGCATAATCCTCTGACCCGCTACTCTGCGCCGATGACCTTCCGATGCAAGGCTTCTTCGGTGTTACACAATCGATCTTTATGTCTACATTTAGGGCTAATGTAGGATATCGTATAGGCAATGTTGCTTCTAGTTTTTTCGCCGTGCGCGCACTGGCCTGCCGCGTGAGCAGTAACATTTGGGACATGCGCTCTGGTTTGTCTTTGGAGTCGTCCGGTAAGAACCTCCGAAAACGTTGACCGAGTTTGGACCTCTCTTCCTCTTGTCCGCATTTGTCTGCATTTGCCATCACCTTCTTCCTGTCTTGTACGCGCAACAGAGGCCTTTCTAGACCAGATCAAATCATGGCCTTGCGCGACGCGAACGGAGACCGACCAGGGACCAAGGAAGCTGGAAGACAGTCGACAACCAAATACGAGGGCGCCATTCCATGTAGGCAGACCAGCACTGCAATTACATGTCTTGTGACGGAATTGAAATGAATTATGTGTGTCAGGTGCCGCTATAAATAACCCAACATCATTCGTGGCATCCTTACAAGTGATCAAATCGCCATGAGCACTAGCATTAGCGCATATTTTGTAAACAATTTCATCGGAATTGTCACGATATGTAAGACATCTTTTACAATAACGGTTTGCTGTGCATCGCCATTGATGGCAGAATATATCGCATCTTAGAGGATACATTGAATATAAGCTCCAATCGACTCGGTCTCGACAATATTTGAGCATGGAGTCTATGGTTGCATATAAAGCGCACAGTCAACGTATGCAAATAATCTTCTTACTGCAGTTAGTTTCATCGATGTCGTTCGGACAGTCCTGGTATTTATCACAGATCTGGTATGAGTAGAGACATTGCTTGGTGGGCTCACAATATTTCACAGCCGAACTGGGACACACTAAAGTAAAACAAGCCAAGTTTGTTAACACGCAGACGAAAAACAGCCGCTAAGACCATTCACTTAAATGAATAACCAGGTTTATAGATCAATTACACAGTGTACACAGATCCACAAACAGATATCTTAACTCGAGCGCAAAGTTTATTCTTAACTAGCCTTTAGCTATACGCACATACGCTTACCGCAACCTGTGGACGCCTATTTACCGTTTATTATTGCAATATCTATGTTATTATCCTGTAAACTATAGTCTAAGAACACATGTAGGCCCGCATTGGGCATATGCGAAGTCCAGAAGGAAACTAGCGTAATGAATACGAAAACTGTGATGTAAATCACTTCCTTTTTGATATTTTCTCACATCCTCGTATATTTTATAAAAAGCTTAGAACCTTTACGGTTAATTGAGTTTATCATTGCGGGGCATTAACTATCGATCTTCGTATTCCTAATAATTTGTTTGGTTTAATTAATTATAATTATAACTATTGCTGTTGCGCATTTCCAGTTGTTCGCTGTATTTGTAAGTGATCGCAAAGATGCAGTGTTGCATTGCATTTGTTATCCAGTATACTGTAGGCAAAATATAGGTAAATGGAATGCAAGGAAGCATGATAACGTCTTTATAATTCCCCTATACCTGAAGGCGTTGTCGAAGGCATAGACAGCGTCGTCGTCGTGGCTGGCAATAAAAAGAAATCGTCAGGTAAATGCTTTAGTAAACCAAGTTAAATGTTAATTAGTGCAATTAACCTATGTTTATTAATGTTATAGTCTTCAGGATTTACGGCTTACAAGTCTCTTGTGTCTTGTCTTTGCGATAACGCTTGCCTCATTTATATTTAATTAAAAGTTAACATCATGTTAAACTAATTTATCTTCTCTACTATAGGCCCAGGTTCAATCTTAAACATCAGCATACAACCAGGTTGATATAAAGGTCTATCGGTAAGAAGTTAGAAGTCAGATTGAGGACAATTACTCTAAAAAGAAATACATTGGACTCCTTTAATGCACCATGCTTTAGTAATCGTCAGCGGATTCAGGTGACCTAAGTAGGTTCAAAAGAACTTACCTTGCGGATCTATGCATTTCTTGTCGAAGTGATAAATGTAAGGATAATATTGGGTTCGAGTACTTTCGTTCGTATTCAGAAAGTGCCAGCAGTAGTTCTGATTTGTTTCCCAGTCAACAGCCGAGCAGTTGGGGTTGTTCTGACAGGAGGCGATACAACCGTTCAGAGTATACAGATTCATATCACGAACGGCACCAAACGCTTGGCGATATTCCATTCCAATCCAGACGTAGATGCAAGTATCATCTAAGATAGAAAATAACAGCACACGATGGACGAGAAAGGCAAGCCTTAAGCTAACTAGATTTATCAATTGCTACAAAGATTTCAGCTCCAGCAAACACAGTGGCGTTAGTAAAGATAGAAAAATTACAGAATTTATCGGCTTGATTTTGTCAATACGACGCTGGCAGACACAATAAATTTAAGCAAATCGAGTCAGGTTAGTAAGCCACCTGGCGTGTGAACTTTTAAATATATGTTTTCTTTTCGGACTACCTGAACACTTTAGTGGCTCTCTATCCATTGTTGACATTACAGCTCTCCTACCTCGCATGCTTTCTGTCAATTTCGCTGCTGTTGTTTTGTGAACAAGTGTAACAATTCAGTTCTGGATTTTGAATCCCAGAAAAATCCTCTTTCAATGTTTCTGTAATTATTTGAAATGCTGATATAAAGCTAATAGATTTCATGATTTTGATGTGTTTCGTTTCACACAATTGAAATAAGTTACTGAGACACACAGGCAAAGTAGGCTAAATAGCTAAACTAGTACAGTTAGGCCTAAACTATGGTTGAAATATAAGCTACTAACTGACATCGCAGTTCCTTTGGTTTCGAATCAGGCTGTAGTAGACGTAATAAGGCCCATAACCATAGTAAATTATAGAGTTGATCACAAAGTTGCAGCCTTGCACATTTCCTGGATACCACATTATGCCCTGGCAGGTGGAATTCTGAAGACATTTTGATTGGCAGGCGGCAGGGCTAGCTATTCCTGACTGAAACACCGAATTCGAGGCATATGCACCCGGTATCTTAACCCAGGTGTTATCGGTACAGACGGCTATATAAAACAAGCAAAGGCAGAGTAATCATTATGGCTAAGTTTTACATTCTTTCTCCATAGGCTACGAGCTCGAGAAAGGCGCCTTGCTTCAATTTTTGTAACTTATAAGCCTGTTTAGTTGATTTCTTCTGGCAATATCCAAGTTATCATTCTCCCTTTCGTTCTAATAAAGCAACCTAAACGAATATTAAAATAATTCCATTAGATTGCTGAATATGGTTAATAATGAGTAAAATTTGGTATATATTCATTCTGTAAACTCCATCTCATGTTTATGTGCCTATACCAACTGGAACCTTTATCAACAACCGTACAGCAGCGTAGGGTCCAAGATGCTTCATCATTGAACATCAAGGAGGAAATCTACATTACATCTCTGTCGTCTAGCTAGGCCATGACACGTAAATGATAAAATATATTAAACCGTCAGCAAACCTCAAGGCATAATGTTACTTGGCAAAGCTGCCAAGCATTAGTCTATTGTGAAAAGCTGACATCGAAGATGTTTAAGCCACGACCCAAAAATACCTTGCGAAAATGGAGTAGACGACCACGAGGGATAAGTCGTTTCACCTGCAATCGAAATTATCGTAATCGTAAACTCGAACTTTCTAAAGCGCTACTTAGAAATAAAGTGCAGTGCACCAGCTTATTCAAAAGCGCTTAGTCAATTCCGTGGGTTTGTCCCAAGAACCAAGTCCGGTTACCAGGAGACCAGAGCGAGGAGAGGAGAGTAGGCTAGGGTGAGTTGTGTTTTGAAGACTTTACAAATTAAGGTTTAGACTAAATATTAGCTGAGACCACACAACAGTTGTAAATTCTTCATTTGCAAAACGTGCAACAAAAGATAAGCAAAACATTTAATTTAGCACCATTAACGCGTGCCAATCGGTCATTCACGCCAGTGGAAAGATGGTCGGAGTTAGCTAAGCTTCAAAATCGTAATAATAATATCCAGATTTCTTCAGTGCCCCAAAACAAGCCAAATCACAGGAACCAGCTTAATCACGGGCGCTCGGTCAAAATCGATGAAGAAGCTGAGGCCAAATTGGGTTGGGAATAGAGATCCAAAGATCAGCCATGTTGACAGACGGCTGCTTGCAGGTACAGGTAGACAGACGGACGTTAGTTAGTTAGGTTTAGCTAAATTGTGATTGTCACGATGCCTAAGATGATCCACTCTGATTCGCTTTTCCCTTTTTCAAACAAAATTTGCTAAAGACTGTCGGTAGGCAGAAAGATAGGCCCTTGAGATATATACAAAAGAAACAATAATATTCAGCACCAGGGCAATAATTCTTAACTTACATATAGGCCTTTATACAAGGAATTCCTGAAGGAAAAATTCTCCAAGGAAACTCCCTGAACTCGCATTGCACAAGGAAATAAGAAGCGTCCGACGTAATTATTGCTAACGTTCTAGTAACAATGTAAACGATTATTTATTTTTTACTAATCAAAGTGCACCGCTATTCCTTTCAAAAAAACAAAGCGCTTTACTGTATATAACCCAGATTGATGAATTTGACATACTATAGATTAACATCGTTATACATAGAGTCTAGATGTTGACTCGCTAGGTTACATAATCTTCATACGACTGCGCAGCCTAACTACAGCCATCACAGCCTCACAATACAGGGGTGGGCCAAAAGAGGCCTTAAATTACGCTTGACATAATTTTTACTCTATTCGTTTCTCTTGTGGTTTTTCCTAATTTCCGACAATGATCTCGATGACTGATTTGGTGTATCTTTATCGCTGAAAATTAACGAACACTATAACTTTTAATCTTCTTGGTTTGCAGCAACTATTAGTGCTAGGATTATCTGAGTATCTGAGTGGAAAGTCAAATGGTCTTAAGTAATATTATTATTCCCATGGATTACATTACAGTTGCCCAGTGTTGTTAAGCGTAAGACTTAGCCCTTAACCTTCGCAATGAAATGATTTCCTGTATACCGTTTACGTTGTAACAGTTGCTGCTGTTTCCAGGTCTTGCGAAGCCAGGTTTGCATACACACACGAAGCCATCTACCACAGAGATACATTGGGCATTTTCGTCTGGACAGTGGGTACCGTTTACGCAGTTCTGCTCTGTACCGTTGCCTAAAATAATCGCAATACCATGCAGCAGAGCACAGTTCCGTTAGTCTGCAAAACAATTGGCAATGTGCACTCTATTATCAGCATCGTTTAAACACTAATTCCTTGTGTCTTTTAATTGAATCTTAGAGTTCCTTGATATGGCAGGAGCTAAGTAGCCTCCGTTGGAGTCATTACTGCTACAGCTGCATCTTAAGACCCTGCAGTTGTATTTTTACTCAAACTTTGACAGATCACATTTAACGGTGGCGCAACATGTCATAACAGTGAGCCGTAGCATTGGGCTAAACTGAATCGGCGATATTCTTATTAGGCAGGTCAGAAGCTATACAGCGCAGGCCATGATCTTTGTAGTGTTTAGTGTTCTTGAGTGAAAACTCCTTTTCGTAGGCTACTCTCCGTGATGAAGACGCCAAAATGGCTTCGCTAGGGGGCCTTCGCACGTTCCTGCCGCCAGTTCGATTTCGATCATTCGGATCAACCTCTTCGTTTTGGCGTTTTTGCTCGAATGTTTGTCTACGTCCATTCACTACATTCTATATCTTGTTCTTGTGCTTATTAATTTCTGTGGTAGGAACTGCTAGTGGCCACTTTCACCTAATAAAATGAGGTACTGTTTTTGGATTGCTGAAGTCGTGTTTGCGTTTCAGCCAACAGATACAGCCAACCAGATAACAAACCTCCGAGAAATTTCTATATAAAGAGGTCAAATAAGTGTGCTATCTTACACTGTATCTTTTGCATACACGCAGAATAAGATCAGCTTTTATTGTCGGTCAACTACCTGTCAGTAAATGCTATATTGTATTATATTTATAGATGCTGCCCTGCGTTACATTAAGAAATAAAAAGTGGCTGACCGTTTTCGTTTTCGAAGGTGATGGTGTTAATGTCTACTTGGAAGACACCGTCATCAGCCGAGAGACCCAGAGCAATCGCCGTACTTGCACGCTTCAAGGCGTTTATTTCGTCTTCGTTGAGACTCTTCAAGATTCCGACTTCATAACGGACTCTAACGCTACCTGATCTGTATGCACAGAGTCAGAACGGAACATTCCGCTAACTCCGACTTAAATGTTTAATACTATACTTGATACAAATAAATATACAAAAGAATAGCCTACTACTTTAACTTTCATATTTTTATAGCATTAAATGATGACGTCAACGACGAAGATGACGATGGTGGTGGTGATGATGGTGATAATAATGGCGACGACGATGATAACAACTATTAGGCCTATGATGATGATGATGATGATGATGGTATAGCAAATATAGCAACAACTGCAAAAGCAATCACAGCAGGAACAAGCGCCTTTTTATAAACAACAATGATTATATTGTTGTTAACTAAACTGCGCTCATCATAATGAGTAAATAAGTGATGTACCGTAAACAATGATTATATTGTTGCTAACTAAACTGCGCTCATAATAATGAGTAAATAAGTGATGTACCGTAAATCAGTGATTCTACAGTATGTCGCCGTCTGATTTCTTTTCACCAATTGTTCATTTATCTTGAAATAAGAAACAAAAGAAAACAGGCTGATACGGTTTCAGGCTGAAAAGCTGTCTGCTAGTGATTGAGAAATCTTGGCGTTCAATATTTTGCGTATTGAGTTTGTCACTTCTGTTGTGTCTCCAGTTGAAATGATCGTAAATAGTTTTATGTGAAACCATTATGTATATATAATGTAGTTTCTGAAAATGCATACAGTTTATTTCTCAGAATATCTGGGCATTTATTTAGCACCCTCCTAGAGCCTCATATTTCGGCTGACACGAGCTATACCTATATTTATTACCTGTAACAGTAATTACAGTATGTACCAAAATAGAGTAGGACTATGTGAATGGACAGTTAGGCAACACCGGTTAGGCAAAATGGGACTATTTAGATGAGTCACTTTGACACCTGTTTCTTTTAAAGAAATGGATCTAATCTGCTCTTACGTAAGCGCAGATGGTTGCATCGTTGACGTCACCCGGTGTCTTTCCTAAAATCGTGAAGTTTCCGATCAGTTGGGCCACAGATGGCTCCGCTACTGGTGGGGTTTCTGTTACTACAGAAATTTCGACCGTCTGAGACACGTTGGGGCTCGGCGTCTGTGTTGTCGATGATGTCTGACTCACTACACAATATTTGCAACATTTAAGTAGATACTGCAAATGAAAAGACAGTAGAAAAAAATAGATAACCTGAAGACGATTGAAGTGGATGGATCATGTAGTTTTTGTTTGGGTAAAGAGAGAAGAGCCAACGCAGCGATAAACCGGATCCCTGAAGGGAGACGAAACTGACGAAGACCATCGAAAAGCTGACCAGAGACCATCAAAGATGTTCTGTAATGTATGTATATGTGTGTACATACGTACACATGTAGGCCTATGTACGCATGAAGTTAGATATTTATATAGCGCCTTTTAAGAACCTCAGAAAAGCGCTCCAACATATTTATCAAACCGATCTACACGTGATATTTAATGCGAGTCGAAAATATTTAGAGGGCTATTTATCAAGAGAACTAACGATGGACAGATGGACAAATTAGTGGAGATGCTTCATTGGCCGATGTGTTGCCTAGATCTGTGCAGGAAGGACTAAGTTCTAATTATCTATTAATTCTGCTCGTGATTAATGATGCACGTAGCTTAAGCATTTTTATATGCTAATAGCAATCTATCGTTTGACGTAAAGTTGGGAAGCTGATAAAACACGAAAACATAATTACCGCCTATAAGTCGGGAGAAAACGTGTAGGAGAACAAATACAGTGCCTTTAAAAGTAAGATACAGTTGGAATCGTTGAATCATAAACTAGAAATCTAGAAAGTGCTTTAAACATCGGTGTATTACGTTCTATCTATATCTATACATATGTGTGCGCGTGTTTTTGTGTGTGCGTTCGTGTGTGTGTGTGCGCGCGCGAGCGCGTGTGTGTGCTCGAGAACTGTTTCTAAAGTACATGGTACCATACACCTGCAGACGCATTTCCTTACATAATATTTTCCTTTGGCGTTTTAGTGGTATGTCCATATGGACGTAAAAAAACTAAATCGCAATCTTATTAGTAAACTCGAGATTGCTGCAGAGCCACACCCTTCATTATCCTCCTCCTTACAAATACGTATATCACTTTGCGTTACAACAATTTCTTAATTTAGACCGGACTGCCTAAGAGGAGAATGAATTCTGCTTCTGTACCCAACTAGGTAGTCAAACGCTTCTTCCTTCGTGATAATATTTAGGTCACGTCAGGTATAAATTATCTCTCTTTGATCATGCTTTCATAGAGCTAAGGTCTGTCTAGGAATTGTACGCGTGTTTGTAAGAACATTGTTTAGATGGCATTGTATACGTAGGCCTACAATTCATGCATGCGTCTATGTATCTATGTATATGTGCTTACATTATGTTACATTTTATTGTATTACATTATGTAAGCTTACGTGTGTGTCTTGTAAGCACACGTGAAAGAATGCATAAGTATTATTTTTCGTTAATTTCTAATAATTTATCTTTCATTTATCTTCCATTTTCTCTTATTAATGCAGTAATTTATGGATTTTTCATTTTTGATGTTTATTTATTTACCTATTATCGATTTCTATTGTACCAGTACTTACAAGGTTGCATAGAAGCCTGTTTTGTAATACGAGTGCATGGAATAGTAAACGTATTAGTTCTGCACCAAACGGGTAGACTAAGTCTGAGTCTGACCTGCTCTGCTGGATCAATGCTGCCTCATGTTTGCCTAAGTTGTGTCACGCTTCTTGTCACGATACTACGCAAATCGAACGATTTGTAAAACGCTTTTGAATTCTTTAAAAGCGCTATGCAAATATCCAGACATGTATGCCAGCATACAGAGGTACATACATTTACATATACATACATACATACATATATACATACATACATATATACATACATACATACATACACACTCATACATACATGCATGCACACATACACACTCATACATACATGCATGCACACATACACACTCATACATACATGCAAACACATACAATCACTCATACATACATACATACATATATACATACATACATACACACTCATACATACATGCATACATATATACATACATACACACTCATACATACACACTCATACATACATACATGCATATATACATGCAAACACACATACATACAGTACATATACTGGGACGCTCATACATCGTGATACAAAGAATTATATGACATAGCAGGAAGACGACCCACGATCAACGAGAGGTGGGCCTGTGTATAGATACGAGAACGTCATTAGATATATGAAGATATATATTTGTGCTTATATATAGTCCTATACATAAAACACTAGTCGACTGTAGTCGATACTGAAGAGCCTTCGGCTTTAGACTGTACGCACCCAGCTTCTTCGGAGAAGTCGCTCTGTAAGCGTATAGCACTCACTCACTCTCTCTCTCTCTCTCTCTCTCGCTCTCTCGCTCTCTCGCTCGCTCTCTCTCTCTCTATATATATTATATATATATGCCTACGGCTTAAACACGTTTGCGTTTCCTTATGATTTGATTTTGTTTTATGAGTTTTCATATTTTAGCCTTGTACCTGGACCCAGAAGATTGTTTATGGCAGAAATTGTGTTGCCAGCACGATCTCCATTAGCACCTGTCTTAATATTGTACACGCGTGAATGAACAACGGTGAGCATACATTCAGGCAATTATTCGTACGCATCGCTGCGTTGGGCGTTACGCTGAGGGAAACTCCAGTCTGGGACAATTGCAGCTGAAACTTGGTTCTCTTCTTTGTACAACATAACATTCTGTGTAATCGCCATTTGCTTCGTTCGGACATTGTGTATATGTTCATTAGAATAGGTGAAAAGAGACACGAGCTGCCCAGTAAGATTTAAAGGCTTATCTACTGAAGCCACTCCACGTTTTGTATGTATGTATGTAGGTATGTATGTATGTATGTGTATATGTATGTATGTGTATATGTTTGTGTGTATGAATGTATGTATATATTTATAAACGTATATGTATGTGCGTGTGTATGTGTATTTATGTATGTAATTGTATGTATGTATGTATGCATGTATGTATGTATGTATGTATGTATGCATGCATGTATGCACATATGCATGTATGCAGGTAAGCATGTATGTATCGAAACATTTTATATATCAAAGCACTGAATCGAGTATCGAAACATTGTATCGAAGCACTTAATATAGACTTACAGCTAATATATTATATAATTTGTATCGAAACACCTAATATAGCGCCTTTTCTTTACCTCACCAAAGCGCTGCACGCATGACTGATCGAAACAAGTACCTGTCGTGTCAGCAGACAATTATGTATGTCTATAAAATAAATGCTCCACACACTGTGAAGTCTGTTGGCAAAAGACATTACATATTCTGAGGAGTCACATAAAACAGTTTGCATGCTGTTCATTGCAAAAGCCACCGTAAGCTCTTGCCACACGTACCTTCGTCTGCCTTCTGTGATTGTCTGGTCAATACGACGGCAAGGACGATGATCAGAGTCGCCAGAAGCAATGCGATGATTATGCCAATGACCAGCGCCACCCAATTGAACTTCCATCGGTAAGGAGTTACCGAATTCGGGCTTATATCTTGTCTGCAATCAATCAGACATTGTGTACATAATGAATAATTGCCAGAGGTTTGCCTTTGAATCCAAGCGCATCATGTCATATCGACAATTAGTTGTCAAACGAGGACTTGGTTGTCCTGTTGTCGGATCGCCGTTGTCGTCCTTGTGCATCAATAGAACGATCCTTCAACGCACGCCTCTGGGATAGTTCCCGGAGTCAGTCGCTAAGGAATTACCGACTTACTTGACGAGTTAGCGACTGACTTAACGTAGTCGATTAAGTCGTATGCTTAACAACTTATCAAGCCCCCTCGACTTGTCTACTGGTTTACCGACTTGCTATCGACTTCGTAGGTATATGCGGTATTTTAGCAGTTCCATAATAATAAAATACATTTACCGCATACTGTACTGTGTCAAAAAAGCTATGGTCAAAATTGCATTTAGAAACAGTTGCTGTTTGAAGGATCTCGCGAGATTATAAAAGAGTCACGTGATTCCTGTCATTAAATACCAAGGAAACTATCGGTGTTAATTAAAGCAGTAACAGATGGTAGGCCTAATTAATGTAGATAAACACTTGAAATATCTAACACAGACAAGAGTAGTCTACAGTTTGAAACCAGTCACACTGGTAGCACTGTTCTAAAAAAACGATTTCTCTCGGGAACGCAAATGGCTCCATAACTTCACAAACATGCTACCAATTTTCCTGCCTTCACTTGCAGTTTAAAATGGCTGCCTACTTTCCGTAACTTCACAAACATGCTATCAATTTACCTGGTTTTACCTGCAGTTAAACCGCTGGCCGTAGACGTTGAAACAAAAGTATTTCAACGCGACGTTTCTGTCCGAACAGACGTCTGTCTCGATGAAAACGATTATGTGAAATACCGTTTATTAAAACGTAGGAAGTTAGCCTATTATGCATATGACATCGATGGTGATGTTGTTGTTGTTGTTGGTGGTGGTGGTGGTGATGGTGGTGGTGGTGGGGTGGCGGTGGAGGTAGTAGTCGTCGTTGTAGTTGTGTTTGCATCGGTGGCGAGAGAGATGGCGATATGGTGGTAGTACTTACTGTAGAGTACTCGTTCGGAAGTAGTATCTCGCCTGTGGGTCCGGTTTCATGAGAAATCCATTGGACGAAATGCGATGCGGTTCAAACACCGACAGCGGACGACCGCCTGACATCTGAATAGTAGTACATTTCAAATCTAATCTAATGCAAACAGTTTTATAACGCCTCCAAATGAGTACTTGACCATGTTCTGGTTTAAAATGTAATTCTTATCTAATCTGAGCTGATGGCTTCGAACGGCAGCGTGAGAGAGGGGTTGACTAGAGAGTTTTCAACGGCAGCGTGAGAGAGGCGTTGATTGGAGAGAGGCTTCCACGATGGTATACTCATAAACAAGAACGAACAGATGTAGGCCTATGCGTGAAAATATGGGTCTTTGTGTATGTCTGTTGTGTGTGTGTGTGTGCATGTGTGTGTGTGTGTGAGAGAGAGAGAGAGAGAGAGAGAGAGTATGTGTGTGTGTGTGTGTGACAGAGACAAAAAGAGACAGTCAAAGACAGAGAGACAGAGAGACAACTCGAATCCAACAATTGGATTATTCAAAGAGGCCTAACCCTTTCTTTAAGAAATGCAATCGAGTGAATATAACAATAAGTACGCAGAGACAAATCCCTGTCAACACCTACCTTTAAAGAACTATATTTTGGCTGAAGCAACGTCTGCTAGATCCAATGTGTCGCCAAGGATAACTCAGTCAAGGACAATCAACAGCCTATCTACGTGAAGACGGCAACTTCTCTACAGTCTGCGCAACCGTATGCAATCTGTACTGGCGGTTTCGGAAGATTTGTGGACCTGATTGTAAGCCTAGCGTGGCCTCTGATCAAGTACCGTAACTGTGTAAACAACACGCAGGCATAGGCGTTGGAACGATTTTAAATGGATCATTCTTCAGCAAAGAGGAAAGTGATTCACTGAAGGCGACGAATCGAGACGCCAAAAAGGAAGACGAAGCTTGGTTTTGCTCGTGATTCGCCTCGTTTAGTCATGTGAAACTTCATATATTTGTAACAGTTTGAACTGAAAAGTGTGACAATAAATGCCTATTCGTGCCGTTACACTTGTCAGACTGCCATGGGTGAACCGCTACGGCTGAAGGCGCACCATAACTATAGATGCCCACGAATGTTTAGGCCTAAAAGAGTCGTAAGGTCTGTGCTGCACTTTCTACACTCAATCAAAAAACAGGTCTCAAGACAAATATAGTTCTCAATTAACACAGGTCTGGATACATTGCATGCATTGGAATCGACATGTTCTTTGCTGCATTACATTAAATCATTGACAGTTAAACCAACCTCTTTCTGTAGAACATTGTGATTTTGTTATTGTAATTTAAAATTTATAGAGCGCCCATTAGATAATAAACTCAACAGAGGCGCTCCCGACTCGAACAAGAGAAATCACTATTAAACAATACAGTCTACCGGCGCTTGCGAAACCCTGAGAGGGAGAGGGAGATGAGCTCAAGTCGCAGTTCTTGAGAAAGACGGTTCCGACAGATGGAGCCAACGTAGGCAAGGCTTCTGGACTGGGCCGCAGCAGTTCGCATGCGGGGGACAAACAGGAGATCCTGGGTGGCCGAGCGAAGGCAGCTACGGCCCGGCAGCTAGAAGACCAAGTCAATGAGGTAAAGGGGCAGAGCCATAGCATAGACCTGCGAGCTATTTCGACAAAATATCCATTATGAGAAAATTTTCGTTCCCCTTCAGCTACAGGCCACGAAAGCAACTGACCAAACTATCCCGATTTTGAGAACTTTACCCCAGCACTCCTCCTTTTCTAAAATCATCTTTGTCCTCATAGTATTCGCCAGATAGCGCCAGCGTTCATCGTCATATACTTACAGCCGATATGACGCGCATGAATTTCAGGTAGTCGTCAGTTTATTATCTAGATGGTAGTGTGAAGAATAGAGTGTCGTCAGTCCTTTTCCAACATTTAGAGATTAAATCGACTACCTTCACTAACTTTCCTTCTTTCTCAACGGCCGAAAGTTTGAAAACATATTAAGCTGGTCGATCCGTCCTCAACTTCGCCGGCCGCAATGTAGACAACATCCCAAATTTCTCGCATTGTTCTAACTAGATACATAATATGGGAGACGTTGACAGACTCCAATGATTCCACACAGTGCAGTCGCTCCTGGTCGAGGAATTAATTACATCCACATAAACAAAGATCACCTAGGTTCCCCACTGTCCGAGTCTCATTGACATCTGAGGATTTTAATTGTAAATGCCTGTGAAATAAGTGTGTGGGGCGGGAATCCCCTCCGCAAGGAAATGGACAGAAAGAAACTCGATGGAAACGGTCTCTATCTACCTGCCTTTGGATCTGTGCTTGGAACTGCATCCGATCATAGCTGCCTCACTAATTTTGTATTTGATTGAGCATCTGTGAATACCGGTAAGCTGTTTTCTATGACTCGACTTTAATTGGGCACTGAAGAAATCCAGAAATTATAGTGAGCCAAAACCGGTGTGGCGCCCATTCCAACGGCAATAAATTATTTGAAAATCAGCTGAGTCGAGTCATACGGTTGCTTTAGAAAAGAGCTACATACGTAGGAAAATCCATGGATTTTGGCGTATTTTAAAATTATTGCGCTATAGAATGCTCAGCTCCATGCAGAGGACCAGCGTCAACGTCGGGCGCCAAATATCAACAACATTTTTACTTGATCGGTAAAACCGGTTGAACCTTACTAATATTGCTTACTTTATTAAGTGAATAATCACTTTATTAAGTGAGTAATGTTGGAATTTTTAGTTCCTCATCGAGTTTGGCCGTATTTCACCGAAAATGTGTGATATGTAAACTAAAGAGTAAACTGCTCCTCAATGTTACACAGTAGCCTGGCCTCACGGGCCTTATCATTCGTCCCCAATTCCATTCTGCAATCGAGCACTTTCGGTACAAATGTCGAGGTCGAATGCAGAAACTGTTACTAAGCTTGTAAACTGGCTGTTATCATTGACTTACAGGGCATACTTATAGTATCGGGGACAGCTGTATGTTGAGTTATGTAATACATAATTTTATATGTAATGCAGAACTTTTAAAGTGATTTATAATGATATATCGCTTCTTTTAAGGGGGAGCAAACCAGTTTCAACAAATGATGAAGAAAAACCACAAAACTGATACTGTGGGAATTGGTTAGGGCCAGTGAAAGGGTTCAGATGCAATGCAAAACAAAAACTCTGGGGCTGACTCAAAGAATCACTCTAGAATTCGGACTTTAGCATAGGAGCAGTCTGAACATATTATAATTATGAAGCAAACTGCAAGAAACCGACTTAGATCATGGATGCACATATCGAATGAAATATGTCAATACACATAGTATGGCCATAACTATCTCATTCCATTGATGTATTAGTACTGTTGTTTTTATTATGTCGTTACTGTCTCTTAGCCTAACGATGGACGAAGAAATTGTAAATGAGATATTTAAATGCACTTGGTATCACCATAACTACCTTATGATTCCATTGATGTATTAGTACCATTTTTTAAATTATGTCCTTGCTGTCTTTTAGCCTAACGATGGACGAAAAAATTGTAAAATTGTTCACGGATGAGAAACTGATTGAATTAGAAGAAATGCTGAGCAGATGTGGTGATGCAGAGGTAAATTGTGATGTCAGTCATCAATTTAAGTAACATGTCATGGTATTTTTGAGTTTTAAATTATTTGGTTGAGTTTTAAAACATGATATATGATGTTGTTACCAACAGTTTATTTGTATGCTAGTTATCTGCAAAAGAAATATAAGTAGAATTTGGGGAACAAAATGTTGTGAAAAG
This sequence comes from Norana najaformis, assembly GCA_964023275.1. NCBI lineage: Eukaryota > Metazoa > Annelida > Clitellata > Crassiclitellata > Hormogastridae > Norana > Norana najaformis. The sequence goes on from OZ029925.1 coordinate 10,620,942, forward strand.
TTTTGTTGGAATCCATGTCACTCCAGAATTTTGTATAAGGAGAGCTTTGGTGAGTCAATCAAATGGTGAATTTCAGGTCACGTCGCTGATTGACAGGCGAATTACGCAAGGTAAAAAGGATCCAGCTGCATTAATTCGAGCTGTTTTGGCAGGTGAGCTCTTTTCCTGTCTTAGTTATTATTAAGGATGTTGCTAGGGGACCTCAAGGCGTTCGCCTAAACTGATGTACTAGGGGGCGTCAATGTGAATGTGAATATTAACTTAATTCTTTATAAATGACGTATTGGTCAGAACCTAACCCTATCCCTAACCCTAAACCTAACCCATTTTGCGTTCGATTTTTCGCGTTCTGTGCAACCACATTCAGAAACATTTACAGTTGGTCAAAGTCAGGAAAATGACAGTTTGGATCTAGTATTTTGTCACCGAACAAAATGATGCTGTTCATTTACTTTCTTTGCAGTTTGTAACTCTTTAATTTCAAACAAAAAGTTCATTCCAACAGAAAACTCAGATTCTACATCCGCAGCCATTTTGACTGTTTATAATAATCATGCGAGAGTCGCGTACTTGAGGCTCCCTAGTCTGCGCAATTTCGGAGCCTCCTTGAGGTCCCCTAGACACTTTGTATTATTAAACCTAAAAGTTCAGATATTGACGTGTGTCACGAACGTACACATCACCATTTGAAGGAAGGAAGGGCTGCTGTCAACTAAAGGTCAACACATTTGCATCCAATAATTATGCTAGCCATATATCTGGCATTTGCATAGCACCTCCTGAGAAGCTGTCAGACGTACTTCTTGCTAGTGTAAATGATGTTAAAGTTTGTTGGTAACTGCTTTTGATGCACAAGTAACTGGAAAAGTTTACATTCACAGACTCTTGCACAGCAGAACAGACCAACTGAGTGCTCTGTGCAGATGTAATATAAAACTCTGAAATTTGTCAACACCACAAAAGCTGCATCAAGGAGATGAGCTAATCTCTGCAGATGTAATGTAAAACTCTGAAATTTGTCAACACCACAAAAGCTGTGTCTAGGAGACCGGCTTATTTACTGGCGCTATATCAAATCAAGTCTGCAAGAGCTTGGTTGTTGGGTCAGTTTTGGTGCCAGTTCTGAATCTTGGTTCAGGCCATAGGAGAGATGTGCAATACATGTTGGATAGGAAACATGTTGGATAAGTGTTCTAATGCTGTACACATATGATCGGAACCTATCGGGTGTTTTACAGCAGGCTAAACGATAGTCTTTCTCGGAGCACGACAACAGTTGTTAGTAGAGGTACATTTCCATTCAGGATCTCCTATTTGAACCACTCAGGTCACAAACTCAGATGAATTAAACGTCTAAGAAATTTCTTAAGGCGAGACAAGAGAAAGGTGGTGCACAAGCATTTGCAAGTAGTTTACATTGTTTACCGAAATTGTGTGGCTGTCAAGGCCGCTGACGTCGGCCTTACCTTACAATACTTAACGCACTCGGAAGAATATGCAGATGATGCATGTCTGATTGCAGAATGCCTAACAAGAGTAATGGAGCTGTTAGAGGCACTAGCAGAGGAAAGTGGAAAACTTGGACTGAAAATTAACTATAACAAAACTAAAATAATGCCAATAACAAAAAAGGAATACAACGGGCCGATAGTTAAGCTTAAGGAACAAGAAATTGAGGTAATAAATAAGTTTGTCTATCTGGGAAGTGAAATGAAAGCAGGGGGAGGATCTGAAACAGAAATCAAAAGGAGAATAGCACTTGCAGGGTCAACCTTTAACAGGTTACAAAAGGTCTTCAAACGACATGATATAAAACTGGAGATAAAGCTAAAAATCCTCAACACATGCGTGATCCCAGTACTAATCTATGGATGTGAGTCATGGAGTATTACAAGAACAATGGAGAATAAACTGAATGCAGCAGAAAACAAATGGCTCAGAAGAATACTAAGAGTTAGCTATAAGGACCATGTAACGAATGAAAGTATTAGACAACGAACACAACAACCATTGATAAACAATGTGATTAAGAAAAGAAGAATGAAGTGGGCAGGACATATCCTGAGGATGGAGGAGAACGGTAATCCAAAGAAAATCTTTAAATACAAACCGGACGGAAAGAGGGCAGTGGGAAGACCGAAAAGAAGATGGATAGACTGCCTTGAAGAGGATCTGAAAGGTGCCGGAGTTACTATCTATGGGAAAACGGAGGGCAGACGGAGAATGACCCTTGAGGAGATGGCCGGGAAACGAGATTTGTGGAGGGATGTCATAGAGAAATCAACGACTGGATCCAGTCCAGAGATGATTACATGACATGACATGGCTCGGAAGAATGTGCTCCCATGGTTGTAGGTATTTCTCCTAGACGGAATTGGTAGCCATGGTCTGCTGGATCCACTGAACGTAGGTTGTCACACGGGCAACGATGGAACGAGCGCACGAAATGCCAGTTAAACCGTTGATGATGTAACTGTTGACTCCTATCACCTTCCACGCACCTGTGTAGTCTTCACATGCAAATGGACCTCCGCTGTCTCCCTATGGCAAGACAAAGACAAATGGTGAACACATGTTTACAATGTGTTGGATTTTCCATATTTATATTAATCCGAAAACTCGGTACAACACGCTCCATTACAGCACGAATTCTGATATAACGCGCTTCGGAACCATGGAACCCAATACTACTTCACCTCGTTATAACACAATCTCCTCAAAAGAGCGGTTTTTAAAGACAACTCTCGTAAAGACAACGTCATAGGGTCCGCCACTGCCTTTAGTGTGATAGTGCCAGTCCCAAGCCTGGATAAAGCAGGAGGGCGACGTCATCGGTCTTTGATGCCATAAGATGTCGTTAAACATGGGAACTACTACTACTACCACAACGCCATAGCGAGTTTCTGGTGTATAGTCAGTGGTATGATCAAGGCCAGATCAGCTAATCGACCGATGCAATGGCAGGCTACGTACAAGCATAATTCTACACTTACGAAACATATGTTGTTGTCGTTTTCAGTTGGCAGAGTCCCGATGCAGATCTGCGTTTGGGGTCTTAAGTAGTAGTCACGGTAGTAATAACAATCCCTGTACGGTATGATGTTCATTCTCGCCTGAAGTAGATAATTCGAAACTCCTGTGAAACAAAAACAGTTGTATGATATCTTTTGGTATCTCTGGCAAAAATTTAGCGTGGTCGCTATAGTTTGACTTAAGAAACGATGCTGTATGTTCTGTTAAAACCTATATTTGCCGATTTGAATATGCCAAACCCTGGAAGGGAAGAAAAACTTTTAAACTATATCGGAATTGACGTATAGCCAAAACAAAACCAGTAGGCTAATCAAATCACAGAGGCAGTAATCATAAACAATAGATAGGCAAAAATAAATAGCCCACGTGTTAGAACGAAGAGAAATGCTGCTAAAGTAAATTTTAATTCTGGAAGAGAATCAGAAGCAGTTTTCACATAACGTATTTAAATGAAGTGTGAGTTTGATTTTTCTCCTTGAATCTTCACCTAAGTGCATTGCACGAAATTGTAAAAAATGTGTAAATTGTACACGTCTTTCTGTAGTGACCATATGACCTCGATCCTATTAGGTGAGATCCTTTACCGCCGCTACACGCCATTTAAGGTCCCCGTGCACGGACCATGCTAGCCCGAGATCAAAATCTCTGAAATAAGCCACGACCGGGACGCGAACCTGGGATGCTCACGCACAGAGGCTTTCTTGGCGTACACGCTTACCGATGTAGCTAACTAGGCCAGTTTGTAGCTAACTAGGCCTGAAGACAGCAATGGAATTAAAATTAGTCGTCATTCATTCATTCAGAGTTCAGGATGCAATACCAGTTCTAATAGTAGAACAGCTATTTGTCAACGAAGGTGTGTGGAATTAAAATTAGTCGTCAGTCATTCATTCACAGTTCAGGATGCAATACCAGTTCTAATAGTATAACAGCTATTTGTCAATGTAGGTGTGTGGAATTAAAATTAGTCGTCAGTCATTCATTCATAGTTCATGATGCAATACCAGTTCTAATAGTAGAACATCTATTTGTCAAAGTAGGTGTGTGGAATTAAAAATAGTCGTCAGTCATTCATTCATAGTTCAGGATGCAATACCAGTTCTAATAGCAGAACAGCTATTTGTCACACTACAAGAGACGCCGCGATGTTCTGTCTGTAAGGGTTCGTGGCCCGCGTTAGATCGAAGTCAGCTTACCTCCACGAAGTGTCTGGCCAAATCCCGTGTCGACACACACCCTGAACTTTGAGAGGTCCTCAGTTGGAGTCGGAAGGCAAATGGGCCTGATTGTGTCCGTGAAGTTTACAGGTTCACTCAACCGTAACAGTCCAACGTCATTGTCCGTAACGGGGTAAGTGGCGTAAGATGGGTGAGTGTAAACCTGGTCGACTCGTGCGTACACTGTATCGTTTTCACCCAAAAGAGACAGCGATCCTAACATTATGCGCACATTGTTTGGCCTCACTTGGCCGGAATACCTAAAGTATTAAGTATATGAAGAAATAGACAATATCTCATATGGAATTTTAATTCGAAGTTCTTATAAAATGCAAAATGAAAAAACTTTGAATAACTAGAGATGCTTGCATAGTTTTGACTAAACGAGATTGTGAGTGAGGCAAAGAGAGGTTTTTCGTTTTTCGTTTGTGACTTTTCGTTCTATTCGAAGTCCGATTATCATAAACGATTAATTAGGCACTGATTTTTCTTAAATAACAACCTTTTTACCAACGTGGTTTTTCCGGAACTGTAAAGGCAATGATTAAAATAAACTAAATCTGGAGATAACGATTAGATTTCACTATTTGTCAGGTCTCTTATCGCGCGATCAACTTACTCACTGCAACAAATGATAGCCTAAGTTCTATGGTTTAACATTAAACACTTAGCTGGACAACATAACTGTAAACTGTGGCTGGCCGACTGACTGCTAGATTCACCAATAGAGTGCTAGAACGAAGTAGTATTCAAGATTTAAGCGAGATCTTATGACTGCCAGGGCCGTTGATATCGACATTACCTTGCCTAGGCAAAGCAATCTATCGTAACTTTGTTACATCAAAGGATGATACGCACAAGACTTTGATGTAAGCGACTATTGAGTGACGTAGTCCTACCCTATGCCGCTGCGTGCTTGATTACAATGTGCGGCCGTAAGTATCCATCGGTCGTTAATGAGTGATCCTCCGCAGAAGGAATATCTGGTAAAGTCGGAGGGGTCACTGCTGTAATAGACCCCAATTTCGAAGATCACCTGCCACGGCCAGGCACCTCGCTTGGCACGTTGTCCGTTGATTATGTAGGGACCGAAGCTGTCCGGAGGGGAGTCAGCACGTGTGCCGCACTCTGCATCAGAAACAAATGCATCTAATATCGAAGTATTAGTAAAATATTAGCCACTCCAGAAGTCATTTATTAACCAATCCAAGTAATGCAATGTGATGTAGTGTAATGCAAATTGACGTATTCTAAATTATATTAATGTTTACTAATGAGTACAATAATTAGTATAGCACCTTAACAAGGTACTTTAAGGGTTATTCGCAGTTACTTGTTGACTGTATACCCACATGCGGCTTATTTGTCACGTGCTATAAAATTAACCACTTGTAATTTCCCTTACGTTACCTTACCTCATTTTACCTGACCTTACACAGCCCTACCTTTCCTTGCCTTACTGTAGGCTAATCAAGACTTACTCCCATTGTGTCTTTAATTAAAGAGTGTGTACAACATCCGTAAGTGTACTTTTTTTGTACTGGATCACACGATCTTCAATTCAATATTCGGATGCATCGCTGCTCTCACAGACCCCAAAAGTGAATGCATAAATTAGCCGTTTATCAACGGACTTCGAATAGAAGAAAAAGCTAAAAACGAAAACCGAAATGCTGCACTTTGCCTCACTCACAATCTCGTGTAAACATAACTATGCAATCATCTCCAGTTCTTCAAAAAGTTTTTTCTTTTTGCATTTATGAGAACTTCGTATTAAAATTACGCCTGAGAAATTGTCTGTTTCACTGTATGCTTTTTTTATTAGGTTAAATGTCGTCTGTATTACGACGTCCTGTTTTTACCTGTCTGATTATCTCAGATGGAAATGACTTAGGTCGACTTGTATTTATCTGCATAACATGAATTGTCTACAGACCTGAAGGAACGCAGGAGACGGCGACCGCCTGGTTCAATGCACACATTCTACAATGCGATGTAGAATGACATTTATATATGGCACATTTTATAAGTACATGCATCTTAATAAACAAGTGATATCATTTAACATTTTGTGATGTCCCTAAAAATTAGGAACCTCTTCACTGCTCTACTTAGCTACAACATCGAGTTCCAGCCAAGTAACAGACCCAAACAAAACTTGGTTGAGCCAGATCTGAAGTCAACGTTTGAATATGTAACAAAGCATTACTTATTTTGTTCAACGTTTTGGTTAGCGAATGCTAAGTTCCAACGCAGCTGCATTCCATCGTGTCGATGACAACGATTAGAACGCTGCGTAAGTTTTAAAAATAGAATAGGTTTTGATTTGATCAGATTGGATCAGGTAAGATTAAGTCAGATCCGACTATGTTGCCTACGATAGTATAAGACCATATATAAGGTTAGATTGGATTAATATAAATTTGCAGTACAGGTCTGCGAATTTGTCACTTACGATATCTGCAGATGGGCCAAAAGATTTGAGGACGAAACGGATAGATTCAGCGCCAGAAACGATGCAGGTCTACTGACGTTTCTGAAAGATGTTGCATAGGATTTTCTGGGGAAAAAAGAAAATCGAGATGAGCTAAAGGGAAGGAATAAAGCCTTTAATATATGCATGCATGTATTTCTGTGTGTGCAGCAATACATTTAACATAGCGCACTTTAATATAACTCATAAAGCGCTGCAAACACAGCAAGATAGTTAGTTAGATAACAATGTATATGTGTTTACAATATATATGTTATATATATATATGGTATGCTCTCTATGTTTAATGTTCATATGAAAAGCTCTTTATAAGCTATTTGTGTATATGAATATATGAATATATATATGTGTGTATGGTAAGCTGATCTACACCTAGATTTAATTTATAAATAATGTGCATATGTATGTAAATTATGTATAGAACACTTATCTTTGTTGGTTAATTAGATATTTGGACACTGATATAGCGCCTTCAGGGCTTTTCCCAAAAGCGCTCCTTCCCATTTTAATTGATGCCACATTTTGTCAAATCTATCTGCTGACGAATGACGGTCGAATAGCTGGAAGGGGTCTCCATTGGCAGACTGAGTCAGACCAATGTTTGGCTGGTTCCTGGTACGTTCTGCGTTGAGGACGATGAAATACGAAATGGAGCGTTACGCTCACCGATTGCTACTTCGTGGGCTGATGGCATGATGAACTGTTGAGCCCTAGTTACCCGATTCGCTGGGCTATTCTGTAGTTAGTTACAGTAAAGAGCAAGGGCTCCTCCATAGGTCGATGCCACTCGAAAACTACAGTTGGCCGATGCTTCGCCGACCCCAGGACTTCCAGCCTCATACGGCATGCAGTGCGATCTGGGACACTGTCCAAACGATACAGGGCAAAGATCCAAATTAAATCGTGCCGGTCTTTGACGACTGAAGGTGTCAGTATAGCGTCGAATTGCGCACAATATAAAACTCCAAGACTAAGCCCCGAAACGCGGAATCAGAGACGCCCGATCATAAGAGACCTATTAAGTCATTTCCGAATAAGACTAAGAGCCATCTAGCCAGTCCTTTGCGAGAAAATTTTTCTCAGTGTGTTGGTAGGTTGGAATAGGAATATCTTCTTGTGTACGTAGGCATTAAGTTCCTAAGTGCGCAGATAGACAGTCGGCCAGAGAGGAAGAGTCACAAGCAGCCAACCAGACAGACTGTTGTGACACTGCGCCATTTATATAGTGCTACTGTCATTTATATAGTGCCACTGTACGAAACTCTTAAGAGACAATGTATAAATGGTTGCACGATTTTAATCTCTGGTCTGAATGTATGACAGGAATATCTAATATCGATACATTAAGTCTTGTCGTCTGAAGTTATCTTCTTTGGTAACAAGCATTTCATTATGGCAGACTGCAGTCATGTAGGCCGAGTATAGTGAGCGCTTTGAACAGATTCCAAAATGCATGTACGGCATTGTATAATTGTACTTTTAGGTTACATGATCGGACTGACCTGTATCCGATGTGTTGGCAGACAGAGTCGCTCCATGAGTCATTCCACCTCTCAGAACAGATGAAGTAATCGGAGACGCCTCTGTATGTGGCGCTGACAAGCTGAGTGCTAACGTTACTTCCAATCGTTGATCCATTTCCAGCTAACCTCACTGCAACAGTTTATAAATTTTTCCAGTTTATATTTATAATGATGAAGCATCTCTCGATGGTGCCTTGAAGATTTGCTCAAGGTCCTTGCCAATTAAATGACCGTTTAAGCCTTCAAATAAAGTCTCGAATCCAAACTCTCAGCTTTACAAGGCAATCGTTCAACCAGTCGACTACCATATAGGATGATGCCAACACATTTCAATAAAAATCAGACATAAGAATCAAAAGAATCATAATAAGAAAAAAATAGCAATCGGCCACCATATCACTTGAAGTCAATGTTTTCCTATGAAGAAGGCTCGGCGTGTATTTTGAATTGTCACTTACCGTTGCTCTTTATTCGAGCTGCCTTATATTTTACTTCAAAAAGCTACCTTTCGATTATATTGTTTATAATTATATAGGGTAAGTTAGGCTACTAAGTTAAATATTCCAAACTCACGGCAGTTGACTTCATCTTGAGAATCTGAGCAGTTGGAAAACCCATCACACTGCTGACTCTTTGAAATACACGTGCGATTTTTACCACAGAGAAATTGCGAAGTGTTGCACGTACCTGCGCAGCAATTGATTATACTGCATTATGAATATGCTCTACTAGATAGGTTATCTACAATGTTAAGTATTAGCTCCAAAAATGTTTTGAATTTCACGAGTTACCAAATCTTGAACATAAGCTTTCGATCGGATGCTTCCGTTGTTAATTAAATCGCGTGTTTAAGGGTCTGTCATAGTTCCAATTGTAATGCTAAAAATTGAATAATAGGAAACTAATTCAAAGGCTTTACTTACATCACTTACAGCTTTGCACGTGGCGTGCACGGCATCTGTGATAAGTTAAGTCAAGTAAGTTGAAGTGAGTTTATGAAGCTCAGTGCAGTCTTGTTTCATTTGCTATTGCTTGACAAAATGATGAGAAACCTGATTTGTAGATTAGAATAATTCATAAGAACACCTTCGAGATCATGCTGGTAGGTTACCTAGCTGTAAAGTTTGAAAGCTTTCGTTTGTTTTTTGCTACACTTGTCTCATTTCTAATTTGTGGTCGTAGTTACTCACATTTCAGCCACTGAATAGTCATATAAATGCACACATATATAATGACCCTTTTAGATTATTTAAAATATCGCAGGCAGGGTACAGAAGGAGACCTATAGATCTAGTAATAAATCATAAGCACATCAGCTGCTTGTTGAGAGAGATTTCGTGAGTCTTACTGCACTGTGGTGAACTTTCGTCGTCTTTCAAAGGACAATCTTCGACTCCATCGCACAACCAAGACCTGTAGATGCATCGTCCATTCTTACACTGATAGCGACTGCTATTACAAGCTGGAATAACATACAACAAATACCTTTTAGAAAACATGAGAACAGACCAGGATTTAAAAGTCGCAATTAAAGTTTTGGATATTTCGATCTTAGACATTTATTATCGAATCATTCTCTTCAGAAACAACTATGGAGTTGCCTTAGAGAGCTGCGGATTGTAGAAGAAGGTGTGTGTGTTTGTGAGTGTGTGTTTGTATGTGTGTGTGTGTTTGTGCGTTCGTGAGTGTGTGTTTGTGAGTGTGTGTTTGTGAGTGCGTGTTTGTGTGTATTTGCAGAGGGAAATTACGAAAGTTAAGAAGAGCGTTGTTCGGCAAGACTTAGAAGGGAGGGAGCAATGATGGATCCAGATGTTTTGAACTTTTCACGCTTGTGTGTGCCGTTTAGGCAATACAACAAACATTTCAATCTTTCGAGTCAAGAGTGAGAAGTGTAAAAACCCTTATGTTGTCGATGGCAGAGGTGTTTTTCACGTGCTTTTCGAGGTGCTTTTCAGTGGGGCATAAACCTCTGGCCCGCTACTCTGCGCCGATGCCCTTCCGATGCAAGGCTTCGGTGTTACACAATCGATCTATATGTCTACATTTAGGGCTAAAGTAGGATATCCTATAGGCAATGTTGCTTCTGTTTTTTTCACCGTGCGCGCACTGGTCTGCCGCGTGGGCAGTAACATTTGGGACATGCGCTCTGGTTTGTCTTTGGAGTCGTCCGTGAAGAACCTTCGAAAACGTTGACCGAGTTTGGACCTCTCCTCCTCTTGTCCGCATTTGTCTGCATTTGCCATCACCTTCTTCCTGTCTTGTACGCGCAACAGAGGCCTTTCCAGACCAGATCAAATCATGGCCTTGCGCGACGCGAACGGAGACCCACCAGGGACCAAGGTAGCTGGAAGACAGTCGACAACCAAATACGAGGACGCCATTCCATGTAGGCAGACCAGCACTGCAATTACATGTCTTGTGACGGAATTGAAATGAATTATGTGTGTCAGGTGCCGCTTTAAATAACACAACATCCATTCGTGGCTTCCTTACAAGTGATCAAATCGCCAAGATCACTAGCTTTCGCACATGTTTTGTAAACAATTTCATCGGAATTGTCACGGTATGTAAGACACATCTTTTACAATAACGGTTTGCTGTGCACCGCCATTGATGGCAGAATATATCGCAGCTTAGAGGAAACATTGACTATAGGCTCAAATCGACTCGGTCTCGACCATATTTGAGCATGGAGTCTATGGTTGCATACAAAGTGCACAGTCAACGAATGCAAATAATCTTCTTACTGCAGTTGGTTTCATCGATGTCGTTCGGACAGTCCTGGTATTTATCACAGATCTGGTATGAGTAGAGACATTGCTTGGTGGGCTCACAATATTTCACAGCCGAACTGGGACACACTAAAGTAAAACAAGGCAAGTTTGTTAACACGCAGACGAAAAACAGCCGCTAAGACCATTCACTTAAATGAATAACCAGGTTTATGGATCAATTACACAGTGTACACAGATATCTTAACTCGAACGCAAAGTTTATTCTTAACTAGCCTTTAGCTATACGCACATACGCTTACCGCAACCTGTGGACGCCTATTTACCGTTTATTATTGCAATATCTATGTTATTATCCTGTAAACTATAGTCTAAGAACACATGTAGGCCCGCATTGGGCATATGCGTAGTCCAGAAGGAAACTAGCGTAATGAATACGAAAACTCTGATGTAAATCACTTCCTTTTTGATATTTTCTCACATCCTCGTATATTTTATAAAAAGCTTAGAACCTTTACGGTTAATTGAGTTTATCATTGCGGGGCATTAACTATCGATCTTCGTATTCCTAATAATTTGTTTGGTTTAATTAATTATAATTATAACTATTGCTGTTGCGCATTTCCAGTTGTTCGCTGTATTTGTAAGTGATCGCAAAGATGCAGTGTTGCATTGCATTTGTTATCCAGTATACTGTAGGCAAAATATAGGTAAATGGAATGCAAGGAAGCATGATAACGTCTTTATAATTCCCCTATACCTGAAGGCGTTGTCGAAGGCATAGACAGCGTCGTCGTCGTGGCTGGCAATAAAAAGAAATCGTCAGGTAAATGCTTTAGTAAACCAAGTTAAATGTTAATTAGTGCAATTAACCTATGTTTATTAATGTTATAGTCTTCAGGATTTACGGCTTACAAGTCTCTTGTGTCTTGTCTTTGCGATAACGCTTGCCTCATTTATATTTAATTAAAAGTTAACATCATGTTAAACTAATTTATCTTCTCTACTATAGGCCCAGGTTCAATCTTAAACATCAGCATACAACCAGGTTGATATAAAGGTCTATCGGTAAGAAGTTAGAAGTCAGATTGAGGACAATTACTCTAAAAAGAAATACATTGGACTCCTTTAATGCACCATGCTTTAGTAATCGTCAGCGGATTCAGGTGACCTAAGTAGGTTCAAAAGAACTTACCTTGCGGATCTATGCATTTCTTGTCGAAGTGATAAATGTAAGGATAATATTGGGTTCGAGTACTTTCTTTCGTATTCAGAAAGTGCCAGCAGTAGTTCTGATTTGTTTCCCAGTCAACAGCCGAGCAGTTGGGGTTGTTCTGACAGGAGGCGATACAACCGTTCAGAGTATACAGATTCATATCACGAACGGCACCAAACGCTTGGCGATATTCCATTCCAATCCAGACGTAGATGCAAGTATCATCTAAGATAGAAAATAACAGCACACGATGGACGAGAAAGGCAAGCCTTAAGCTAACTAGATTTATCAATTGCTACAAAGATTTCAGCTCCAGCAAACACAGTGGCGTTAGTAAAGATAGAAAAATTACAGAATTTATCGGCTTGATTTTGTCAATACGACGCTGGCAGACACAATAAATTTAAGCAAATCGAGTCAGGTTAGTAAGCCACCTGGCGTGTGAACTTTTAAATATATGTTTTCTTTTCGGACTACCTGAACACTTTAGTGGCTCTCTATCCATTGTTGACATTACAGCTCTCCTACCTCGCATGCTTTCTGTCAATTTCGCTGTTGTTGTTTTGTGAACAAGTGTAACAATTCAGTTCTGGATTTTGAATCCCAGAAAAATCCTCTTTCAATGTTTCTGTAATTATTTGAAATGCTGATATAAAGCTAATAGATTTCATGATTTTGATGTGTTTCGTTTCACACAATTGAAATAAGTTACTGAGACACACAGGCAAAGTAGGCTAAATAGCTAAACTAGTACAGTTAGGCCTAAACTATGGTTGAAATATAAGCTACTAACTGACATCGCAGTTCCTTTGGTTTCGAATCAGGCTGTAGTAGACGTAATAAGGCCCATAACCATAGTAAATTATAGAGTTGATCACAAAGTTGCAGCCTTGCACATTTCCTGGATACCACATTATGCCCTGGCAGGTGGAATTCTGAAGACATTTTGATTGGCAGGCGGCAGGGCTAGTTATTCCTGACTGAAACACCGAATTCGAGGCATATGCACCCGGTATCTTAACCCAGGTGTTATCGGTACAGACGGCTATATAAAACAAGCAAAGGCAGAGTAATCATTATGGCTAAGTTTTACATTCTTTCTCCATAGGCTACGAGCTCGAGAAAGGCGCCTTGGTTCAATTTTTGTAACTTATAAGCCTGTTTAGTTGATTTCTTCTGGCAATATCCAAGTTATCATTCTCCCTTTCGTTCTAATAAAGCAACCTAAACGAATATTAAAATAATTCCATTAGATTGTTGAATATGGTTAATAATGAGTAAAATTTGGTATATATTCATTCTGTAAACTCCATCTCATGTTTATGTGCCTATACCAACTGGAACCTTTATCAACAACCGTACAGCAGCGTAGGGTCCAAGATGCTTCATCATTGAACATCAAGGAGGAAATCTACATTACATCTCTGTCGTCTAGTTAGGCCATGACACGTAAATGATAAAATATATTAAACCGTCAGCAAACCTCAAGGCATAATGTTACTTGGCAAAGCTGCCAAGCATTAGTCTATTGTGAAAAGCTGACATCGAAGATGTTTAAGCCACGACCCAAAAATACCTTGCGAAAATGGAGTAGACGACCACGAGGGATAAGTCGTTTCACCTGCAATCGAAATTATCGTAATCGTAAACTCGAATTTTCTAAAGCGCTACTTAAAAATTAAGTTTATTCACAAGCGCTTAGTCAATTCCGTGGGTTTGTCCCAAGAACCAAGTCCGGTTACCAGGAGACCAGAGCGAGGAGAGGAGAGTAGGCTAGGGTGAGTTGTGTTTTGAAGACTTTACAAATTAAAATTTAGACTAAATATAAGCTCAGACCACACAACAGTTGTAAATTCTTCATTTGCAAAACGAGCAACAAAAGATAAGCAAAACATTTAATTTAGCACCATTAACGCGGGCCAATCGGTCATTCACGCCAATGGAAAGAATGTCGGAGTTAGCTAAGCTTCATAATCGTAATAGTAATATCCAGATTTCTTCAGTGCCCCAAAACAAGCCAAATCACAGGAACAGCTTAATCACGGACATTATTTATTTTTTACTAATCAAAGTGCACCGCTATTCCTTTCAAAAAAACAAAGCGCTTTATATAACCCAGTTTGATGAATTTGACATACTATAGATTAACATCGTTATACATAGAGTCTAGATAAGTTGACTCGCTAGGTTACATAATCTTCATACGACTGCGCAGCCTAACTACCGCCATCACAGCCTCACAATACAGGGGTGGGCCAAAAGAGGCCTTAAATTACGCTTGACATAATTTTTACTCTATTCGTTTCTCTTGTGGTTTTTCCTAATTTCCGACTATGATCTCGATGACTGATTTGGTGTATCTTTATCGCTGAAAACCAACGAACACTATAACTTTTAATCTTCTTGGTTTGCAGCAACTATTAGTGCTAGGATTATCTGAGTATCTGAGTGGAAAGTCAAATGGTCTTAAGTAATATTATTATTCCCATGGATTACATTACAGTTGCCCAGTGTTGTTAAGCGTAAGACTTAGCCCTTAACCTTCGCAATGAAATGATTTCCTGTATACCGTTTACGTTGTAACAGTTGCTGCTGTTTCCAGGTCTTGCGAAGCCAGGTTTGCATACACAGACGAAGCCATCGACCACAGAGATACATTGGGCATTTTCGTCTGGACATTGGGTACCGTTTACGCAGTTCTGCTCTGTACCGTTGCCTAAAATAATCGCAATACCATGCAGCAAAGCACAGTTCCGCTAGTCTGCAAAACAATTGGCAATGTGCACTCTATTATCAGCATCGTTTAAACACTAATTCCTTGTGTCTTTTAATTGAATCTTAGAGTTCCTTGATATGGCAGGAGCTAAGTAGCCTCCGTTGGAGTCATTACTGCTACAGCTGCATCTTAAGACCCTGCAGTTGTATTTTTACTGAAACTTTGACAGATCACATTTAACGGTGGCGCAACATATCATAACAGTGAGCCGTAGCATTGGACTAAACTGAATCGGCGATATTCTTATTAGGCAGGTCAGAAGCTATACAGCGCAGCACGTGATCTTTGTAGTGTTTAGTGTTCTTGAGTGAAAACTCCTTTTCGTAGACTACTCTCCGTGATGAAGACGCCAAAATGGCTTCGCTAGGGGGCCTTCGCACGTTCCTGCCGCCAGTTCGATTTCGATCATTCGGATCAACCTCTTCGTTTTGGCGTTTTTGCTCGAATGTTTGTCTACGTCCATTCACTACACTCTACATCTTGATCTTGTGCTTATTAATTTCTGTGGTAGGAACTGCTAGTCGCCACTTTTACCTATTAAAATGAGGCACTATTTTTGGATTGCTGAAGTCGTATTTGCGTTTCAGCCAACAGATACAGCCAACCAGATACCAAACCTCCGAGAAATTTCTGTATAAAGATGTCAAATAAGTGTGCTATCTTACACTGTATCTTTTGCATACACGCAGAATAAAATCAGCTTTTATTGTCGGTCAACTTCCTGTCAGTAAATGCTATATTGTATTATATTTATAGATGCTGCCCTGCGTTACACTAAGAAATAAAAAGTGGCTGACCGTTTTCGTTTTCGAAGGTGATGGTGTCAATGTCTACTTGGAAGACACCGTCATCAGCCGAGAGACCCAGAGCAATCGCCGTACTTGCACGCTTCAAGGCGTTTACTTCGTCTTCGTTGAGACTCCTTAAGTTTCCAACTTCATAACGGACTCTAACGCTACCTGATCTGTATGCACAGAGTCAGAACGGAACATTCCGCTAACTCCGACTTAAATGTTTAATACTATACTTGATACAAATAAATATACAAAAGAATAGCCTACTACTTTAACTTTCATATTTTTATAGCATTAAATGATGACGTCAACGACGAAGATGACGATGGTGGTGGTGATGATGGTGATAATAATGGCGACGATGATGATAACAACACCTATTAGGCCTATGATGATGATGATGATGATGGTATAGCAAATATAGCAACAATTGCAAAAGCAATCACAGCAGGAACAAGCGCCTTTTTATAAACAACAATGATTATATTGTTGTTAACTAAACTGCGCTCATTATAATGAGTAAATAAGTGATGTACCGTAAATCAGTGATTCTACAGTATGTCGCCGTCTGATTTCTTTTCACCAATTGTTCATTTATCTTGAAATAAGAAACAAAAGAAAACAGGCTGATACGGTTTCAGGCTGAAAAGCTGTCTGCTAGTGATTGAGAAATCTTGGCGTTCAATATTTTGCGTATTGAGTTTGTCACTTCTATTGTGTCTCCAGTTGAAATGATCGTAAATAGTTTTATGTGAAACCATTATGTATATATAATGTAGTTTCTGAAAATGCATACAGTTTATTTCTCAGAATATCTGGGCATTTATTTAGCACCCTCCTAGAGCCTCATATTTCGGCTGACACGAGCTATACCTATATTTATTACCTGTAACAGTAATTACAGTATGTACCAAAATAGAGTAGGCCTATGTGAATGGACAGTTAGGCAACACCGGTTAGACAAAATGGGACTATTTAGATGAGTCACTTTGACACCTGTTTCTTTTAAAGAAATGGATCTAATCTGCTCTTACGTAAGCGCAGATGGTTGCATCGTTGACGTCACCCGGTGTCTTTCCTAAAATCGTGAAGTTTCCGATCAGTTGGGCCACAATTGGCTCCGCTACTGGTGGGGTTTCTGTTACTACAGAAATTTCGACCGTCTGAGACACGTTGGGGCTCGGCGTCTGTGTTGTCGATGATGTCTGACTCACTATACAATATTTGCAACATTTAAGTAGATACTGCAAAAGAAAAGACAGTAGAAAAAATAGACAACCTGAAGAAGGTTGAAGTGGATGGATCATTATTTTCCTCCTCACAAATACGTGTATCACTTTGCGTCACAAGAATTTCTTAATTTAGACCGGACTGCCTAAGAGGAGAATGAATTCTGCTTCTGTACCCAACTAGGTAGTCAAACGCTTCTTCCTTCGTGATAATATTTAGGTCAAAAACCAGATTCACGTCAGGTATAAATGATCTCTTTTTGATCACGCTTTCACAGAGCTAAGGTCTGTCTACGAATTGTGCGCGTGTTTGTAAGAACATTGTTTAGATGGCATTGTATACGTAGGCCTACAATTCATGCATGCGTCTATGCATCTATGTATCTGTGCTTACATTATGTTACATTTTATTGTATTACATTATGTAAGCTTACGTGTGTGTCTTGTAAGCACACGTGAAAGAATGCATTAATTTCTAATAATTTACCTTTCATTTATCTTCCATTTTCTCTTATTAATGCAGTAATTTATGGATTTTTCATTTTTGATGTTTATTTATTTACCTATTATCGTTTTCTATTGTACCAGTACTTACAAGGTTGCATAGAAGCCTGTTTTGTAATACGAGTGCATGGAATAGTAAACGTATTAGTTGTGCACCAAACGGGTAGACTAGGTCTGAGGCTGACTTCTGCTCTGCTGGATCAATGCTGCCTCATGTTTGCCTAAGTTGTGTCACGCTTCTTGTCACGATACTACGCAAATCGAACGATTTGTAAAGCGCTTTTGAATTCTTTAAAAGCGCTATGCAAATATCCAGACATGTATGCCAGCATACATTTACATACATTTACATACATTTACATACATTTACATATACATACATACATACATACATACATACATACATGCATACATATATACATACATACATATATACATACATACATATATACACACTCATACATACATGCATGCACACATACACGCTCATACATCCATACATACACACTCATACATACACACTCATACATACACACTCATACATACATACATGCATACATATATACATACATACATACACACTCATACATACATACATGCATACACACATACATGCATACATACATGCAAACACACATACATACAGTACATATACTGGGACGCTCATACATCGTGATACAAAGAATTATGTGACATAGCAGGAAGACGACCCACGATCAACGAGAGGTGGGCCTGTGTATAGATACGAGAACGTCATTAGATATATGAAGATATATATTTGTGCTTATATATAGTCCTATACATAAAACACTAGTCGACTGTAGTCGATACTGAAGAGCCTTAGGCTTTAGACTGTACGCACCCAGCTTCTTCGGAGAAGTCGCTGTGTAAGCGTATCGCACTCTCTCTCTCTCTCTCGCTCTCTCTCTCTCTCTCTCTTTCTCTTTCTCTCTCTCTCTCTCTCTCTATATATATATATATATATATTACATATATATATTATATATATATATATATATGCCTACGGCTTAAACACGTTTGCGTTTCCTTATGATTTGATTTTGTTTTATGAGTTTTCAGATTTTAGCCTTGTACCTGGACCCAGAAGATTGTTTATGGCACAAATTGTGTTGCCAGCACGATCTCCATTAGCACCTGTCTTATTATAGTACACGCGTGAATGAACAACGGTGAGCATACATTCAGGCAATTATTCGTACGCATCGCTGCGTTGGGCGTTGCGCTGAGGGAAACTCCAGTCTGGGACAATTGCAGCTGAAACTTGGTTCTCTTCTTTGTACAACATAACATTCTTTGTAATCGCCATTTGCTTCGTTCGGACATTGTGTATATGTTCATTAGAATAGGTGAAAAGAGACACGAGCTGTCCAGTAAGATTTAAAGGCTTATCTACTGAAGCCACTCCACGTTTTGTATGTATGTATGTATGTATGTATGCGTATGAATGTATGTATATATTTATAAACGTATTTATAAACGTATATATATGTAAGTGTGTATGTGTATTTATGTATGTAATTGTATATGTGTGTGTATGTATGTGTATATGTTTGTGTGTATGAATGTATGTATATATTTATAAACGTATATATATATGTACGTGTGTATGTGTATTTATGTATGTAATTGTATGTATGTATGTATGCATGCATGTATGCACATATGCATGTATGCAGGTGTGTATATATCGAAACGCTTTATATATCAAAGCACTGAATCGAGTTTCGAAACACTGCATCGAAGCACTTAATATAGACTTACAGTTAATATATTATATAATTTGTATCGAAACACCTAATATAGCGCCTTTTATTTACCTCACCAAAGCGCTGCACGCATGACTACCTAACTGACCGAAACAAGTACCTGTCGTATCAGCAGCAGCAGCCAAGCAGAACAGGACGGCGGCAGTATATCAAAGTGTGTCTCGTTGGGCTGCCTATCTTGGCTTTATTTGAAGTGCTTCATCACCGGACAATTATGTATGTCTATAAAATTAATGCTCTACACGCTGTGAAGTCTGTTGGCAAAAGACATTACATATTCCGAGTAGTCACATAAAACAGTTTGCATGCTGTTCATTGCAAAAGCCACCGTAAGCTCGTGGCCCCACGTACCTTCGTCTGCCTTCTGTGATTGTCTGGTCAATACGACGGCAAGGACGATGATCAGAGTCGCCAGAAGCAATGCGATGATAATGCCAATGACCAGCGCCACCCAATTGAACTTCCATCGGTAAGGCGTTACCAAATTCGGGTTTAGATCTTGTCTGCAATCAATCAGACATTGTGTACATAATGAATAATTGCCAGAGGTTTACCTTTGAATCCAAGCGCATCATGTCACATCGACAATTAGTTGTCAAACAAGAACTTGGTTGTCCTGTTGTCGGATCGCCGTTGTCGTCCTTGTGCATCAGTAGAACGATCCTTCAACGCACGCCTCTGGGATAGTTCCCGGAGTCAGTCGCTAAGGAATTACCGACTAACTTGACGAGTTAGCGACTGACTTAACGTAGTCGACTAAGTCGTATGCTTACCAACTTATCAAGTCCCCTCGACTTGTCTACTGGTTTACCGACTTGCTGTCGACTTCGTAGGTATATGCGGTATTTCTAGCAGTTCCATAATAATAAAATGCATTTACCGCATACTGTACTGTGTCAAAAAAAGTTAAGGTCAAAATTGCATTTAGAAACAGTTGCTGTTTGAAGGATCTCGCGAGATTATAAGAGTCACGTGATTCCTGTCATTAAATACCAAGGAAACTATCGGTGTTAATTAAAGCAGTAACAGATGGTAATTATTGTAGATAAACAATTGAAATATCTAACACATACAAGCGTAGTCTACAGTTTGAAACCAGTCACACTGGTAGCACTGTTCTAAAAACGATTTCTCTCGGGAACGCAAATGGCTCCATAACTTCACAAACATGCTACCAATTTTCCTGCCTTCACTTGCAGTTTAAAATGGCTGCCTACTTTCCGTAACTTCACAAACATGCTATCAATTTACCTGGTTTTACCTGCAGTTAAACCGCTGGCCACAGACGTTGAAACAAAAGTATTTCAACGCGACGTTTCTGTCCGAACAGACGTCTGTCTCGATGAAAACGATTATGTGAAATACCGTTTATTAAAACGTAGGAAGTTAGCCTATTATGCATATGACATCGATGGTGATGTTGTTGTTGTTGGTGATGGTGGTGATGGTGGTAGTGGTGGGGTGGCGGTGGAGGTAGTCGTCGTCGTTGTAATTGTGTTTACGGCGGTGGCGATAGAGATGGCGATATGGTGGTAGTACTTACTGTAGAGTACTCGTTCGGAAGTAGTATCTCGCCTGTGGGTCCGGTTTCATGATAAATCCATTGGACGAAATGCGATGCGGTTCAAACACCGACAACGGACGACCGCCTGACATCTGAATAGTAGTACATTTCATATCTAATCTAATGCAAACAGTTTTATAACGCCTCCAAATGAGTACTTGACCATGTTCTGGTTTAAAATGTAATTCTTATCTAATCTGAGCTGATGGCTTCGAAAATGCCGTTACCATATTTTCAACGGCAGCGTGAGAGAGGGGTTGACTAGAGAGAGGCTTCCATGATGGTATATTCATAAACAAGAACGAACAGATGTAGGCCTATGCGTGAAAATATGGGTCTTTGTGTATGTCTGTTGTGTGTGTGTGTGTGTGTGTGTGAGAGAGAGAGAGAGAGAGAGAGAGAGAGAGAGAGAGAGATAGAGTGTGTTTGTGTATGTGTGTGACAGAGATAAAAAGAGACAGTCAAAGACAGAGAGACGACTCGAATCCAACAATTGGATTATTCAAAGAGGCTTAACCCTTTCTTTAAGAAATGCAATCGAGTGAATATAACAATAAGTACGCAGAGACAAATCCCCGTCAACACTTACCTTTAAAGAACTATAATTTGCCTGAAGCAACGTCTGCTAGATCCAATGTGTCGTCAAGGATAACTCGGGCAAGGACAAGCAACAGCCTATCTACGTGAAGTCCGCAACTTCTCTACAGTCTGCGCAACCGTATGCAATCTCTACTGGCGGTTTTGGAAGATTTGTGGACCCGATTGTAAGCCTAGCGTGACCGCTGATCAAGTACCGTAACTGTGTAAACAACACGCAGGCATAGGCGTTGGAACGATTTTAAATGGATCATTCTTCACAAAGAGGGAAGTGATTCACTGAAGGCGACGAATCGAGACGCCAAAAAGGAAGACGAAGCTTGGTTTTGCTCGTGATTCGCCTCGTTTAGTCATGTGAAACTTCATGTATTTGTAACAGTTTGAACTGAAAAGTGTGACAATAAATGCCTATTCGTGCCGTTACACTTGTCAGACTGCCATGGATGAACCGCTACGGCTGAAGGCGCACCATAACTATAGATGCCCACGAATGTTTAGGCCTAAAAGAGTCGTAAGGTCTGTGCTGCACTTTCTACACTCAATCAAAAAACAGGTCTCAAGACAAATATAGTTCTCAATTAACACAGGTCTGGATGCATTGCATGCATTGGAATCGACATGTTCTTTGCTGCATTACATTAAATCATTGACAGTTAAACCAACCTCTTTCTGTAGAACATTGTAATTTTGTTATTGTAATTTAAAATTTATAAAGCGCCCATTAGACAATAAACTCAACAGGGGCGCTCCCGACTCGAACAAGAGGAATCACTATTAAACAATACAGTCTACCGGCGCTTGCGAAACCCTGAGAGGGAGAAGGAGATGACCTCAAGTCGCAGTTCTAGAGAAAGACGGTTCCGACAGATGGAACCAACGTAGGCAAGGCTTCTGGACTGGGCCGCAGCAGTTCGCATGCGGGGAACAAACAGGAGATCCTGGATGGCCGAGCGAAGGCAGCTACGGCCCGTCAGCTAGAAGACCAAGTCAATGAGGTAGAGGGGCAGAGCCATAGCATAGACCTGCAAGCTATTTCGACAAAATATCCATTATGAGAAAATTTCCGTTCCCCGTCAGCTACAGGCCATGAAAGCAACTGACCAAACTATCTCGATTTTGAGAACTTTACCCCAGCACTCCTCCTTTTCTAAAATCATCTTTGTCCTCATAGTATTCGCCAGATAGCGCCAGCGTTCATCGTCATATACTTACAGCCAATATGACGCGCATAAATTTCAGGTAGTCGTCAGTTTATTATCTAGATGGTAGTGTGAAGAATATAGTGTCGGCAGTCCTTTTCCAACATTTAGAGATTAAATCGACTACCTTCACTAACTTTCCTTCTTTCTCAACGGCCGAAGGTTTGAAAACATAAGCTGGTCGATCCGTCCTCAACTTCGTTGCCCGCAATGTAGCCGACATCCCAAATTTCTCGCGCTGTTCTAACTACAGTGGTGTGCAAAAGTTTTGAATCACCCAACATTTTTGCGTTTCTTCAATTTCCATGGCTATTATCTCTAGTCACCCATATAGCTAAAAATGTTAATTCTATGTCGCATTGCAGGGAATGTATTTAGCTTTGAAAAGTAACATCTTCAGATGGATTACTTTTAATTCACGTTGGTTATGATACGCATACATGAACCTCTACCCTACAAGTAGAAATAACGGACTGTGCGTTGAAGTTGGATCGAGATTAACCAATCACTGCTCCTTAAGCTGACCAATCACAAGGTTTATTTTGTCAACCAATCACGTAGGAGACAGCTTGTGCGCGTGAAACGGCTATAAATAAACGTGGGATTCTGGGTATCATCGGCAAATGCTTCTCTGAAGTGAGCAGCAATCGAAATCACTCTGCCGAATTCCAAGAACGAAAGACCGCCTTCGAAGCCAAGCACTTCGAAGAACTCCACGGAAGATCGCTGCCGTACGATAACAACGCCTTAAACGAGCCTTTCACCATCCAGGCGCTCAGAATCGCTCTTCTACGTTGTAAGAAGCACTCAAGCCCTGGCGAAGATAACATCACCTATGAGATCCTGGCTCAGTTGCCACAGCCCAGTCTCCTTGCTTTGCTAAAACTGTACAACGAGACCTGGGCCCAAGGAAAACTTCCATCCACCTGGAAAAGCTCCATCGTCGTACCCATCCTGAAACCAAATAAACCAGCTCACGAGGGTAACTCCTACCGCCCCATCGCGCTCACTTCAGTCCTCTGCAAACTCTTGGAACGACTGGTGACCGACAGGCTGAACTGGTACATGGAAACAAATGATCGGTTCAACAAGTTCCAGTCTGGCTTCCGCAGACTGAGAAGCTGCCAGGATCACATCATTCGACTTCAAGATGACATCCAGCGAGCCATCCAGTCTAAGCATAGCCTGACTGGAGTCTTCGTAGACCTCGAAAAAGCCTTTGACCTGATGTGGACTGACGGGCTCCTATACAAGCTACAGCAGCACAATATCAACGGCCCGATGTTCAACTGGATTCGAGACTTTCTGACCGGACGAAACATCCGCGTCCGAGTCGGGACGGCGCTATCCGACTCCTTCTCCATGGAAAACGGATCGCCGCAAGGCAGCGTTATCAGCCCTGTGCTGTTCATCATCATGATGAACGACATCCCTGAACCAACCGATGACGTCAAACTCTCACTGTACGCCGACGACAGCGCCATATGGCGAGCAGGCCCGCAATCGGACTCGAATCAACGACGCCTACAGTCCTACCTCGAGCAAGCGAAAACATACTTTGACGAGTGGGGCTTCAAGGTATCAACAACAAAGACCGTTGCCGTCGAATTCCACCGCCTTGGAACCAAAGCCGAACATCATCCGCTCAAACTGGGAACCTCCATCCTGACCTACGAAAAGAATGTCAAATTTCTTGGCGTCGTTTTTGATGAACACCTCACATGGTCAGAACACATCAAGTACATAGCCGACCGTTGCAAGAAGCGCCTTAGTCTGATGCGTGCTATTGCAGGTACAAAATGGGGAGCCTCTAAAGACACCCTGCTAATGATCTACCGAACTCTGATCCGCTCCATCATTGATTATGGCTGTATCGCGTACGAAAACGCCTCGACACATCAGAAAAAAACGCTCGACACCATTCAGTACAAAGCCTTGCTAACAACAACCGGTGCTCTCCAGGGCACCAGCCTGGCTGCCCTGCAGGTGGACTGCGGAGAGATGCCACTCCACCTCCGTCGCAAACAGCAGATGATGGAGTACATCATGAAGGTCAACGCCATCCCAAACCACCCGACGAAATGCATCACCAACGGTAGAAAACTGAAGGGAACCAGGGACGACACAGATCCAATCCGTATCAAGGCAAGAAAGATCGACGAAGAAGTTGCTGCTCCGATGATCTCCCAACTTTCCTGTCCTACGATTCCACCGTGGCAATTCCATCCACCCGTGATCGACACCACCCTCATGGAAACGACCAAGGACGCAAACAATCCTCAGACAAGGAGAGCACTGGTAGAAGGCCACATCCGCACCTACGAGGGGAAAGTGGCCATCTTCACCGACGGATCAAGAAGCGCAGATAGCAAAGTAACATGCGCCTTCTACGCACCTTCGTATGGGCATTATGGAAGCTGCCGGATAACCGACGGCTCATCGGTCCTGGCGGCAGAAATGATGGCTATACAGGGGGCGATCACATGGGCCAACAAGTCTAACATATCTGATATTGTTATCTTTTCAGACTCCCTAGGAGCGATCCTGAGTCTGGAGCATCAGCGGTCCGATGTCCGCCCGAAACAACTTGAGGGCCTGATGCAGACACTAGACGATTACCATCAACGCCACGAGTCACCGGCGACGATCGTCTGGATACCCGGCCATCTCGGCATCGAAGGAAACGAAATCGCAGACGCACTGTGCAAGGACGCTCTTCACCTCCCCAGCATCGGGCTTTCGACCAACCTCGAATACAAGGAAGCTCGACGCGTCTATAGAGACCACTTCCTCCAGAAGTGGCAGTCCGAATGGTCCAACTCGACCACAGGTTCAGACTACAGAATCATAGAACCACATGTAAGCCTAAACCGAAAGTACGCTGACCACAATCGCGGAAAGGAAACGGCCATCACCCGACTCCGTCTCGGCCACTGTCTCCTAAACGCTCAGTTGAAACAGTGGGGCCAGCACGAAACTGGAAATTGTGACCAATGTAATATCCAGGAAACCGTACGACACTACCTCCTGGAGTGCCCTGGACAGGCAGACCTCCAGGACAAACTCCTAAGAGAGTGCGCCCAGAACAACTGGGACTTTAACCTTCGGACTGCCCTCAGCCAACCCAGTTGCGTAAACATCGTGTATACGTGGCTGGAAAAATCAGGGAGGAAAATTTAGACATCTCTACCAGGGTGCAGTAGGGTGGTGAGTGGCGTCGCCACCCGGCTAAATGCTGCAAAAACCCAATGACGGAGGTGTAACATGGCGAGTACAGGCCGCCATTAAATAAGCCTGGCCCCCCCTCCTTGCCTACCTACCGACCGAGATGCCACCATCAGAAGACAACCAGACGGCCCTCACACCTCGTAACCGGCCGATCATCCGGCAAAATCTACCACAAGTGCCTGCAGTCAACACCGGCGACTCGCAGAGCCAAACACTCAAGGTTCCCTCAGCCAATCCTGACGGCTCCCGTACCATAAACGACAGAAGGCGATCCGCATAAACACCAAGAGGAAAAGCCCACCAACCACCTATCGAACATGAGAAGCAAGAAACAAGAAGAACGAAGACATCGGCTCCAACTCGAGACAAGACAAAGAAAGGCAACACAAAGAACAGACGAAATCAGTCCTCGCCTCGCTTCAACCTTGACGTCTCTACCAGGGTGCAGTAGGATGGCGAGTGGCGTCGTCACCCGATCAAATGCTGCATATACTCAACGACGGAGACGTAACATGGCGAGCACAGGCCGCCATCAAATAAGCCTGGCCAACGGGACGAGAGAACTGAAGAAGACAAAGACAAAAGACTAAAATCGACATTTTCTTTAAAACAATATCCTAAAAGAACACTTTAGAACACTTATCCCATGAACACATGACCTAAATACATGTAACCAAGACAGGGGAGGGGAGTAAACCCAACTCCGCTGCACGTGCACTGGAAAAATCCTACCCCCAGTCTCCCCATTGGGGTTTTCTGGTTGGGTAGCCGGCCGTCAGCTTACCTGTCTTGGATCCCATAGTTTACTGCAAATTTGTCTTTGTACTATGTCGTTGTTATGACGTCAATCATCTCGTTATGAGGGCGTCGTTAAATAAACGTTATCAATTGGGAATTGGGGTATCATCGACAGTTTGGGACTTGAACGGCACCATGAAGAAGGGTCCGAACCTCACAATGGAGCAGCGAGTTCGTGTGTCCGTGATGGACCAAGAGGGCTTTTCGAGCCGCCAGATCGCCAGAAGAATCGGCTGCAGTCAGAGTGCGGTTGTCCAGATTCTGAAGAAGATTAAGGAGACGGGGTCAGTGGTCGACAGGGTTCGCACCGGTCGCCCACGCGTGTCGACGTCACGCCAGGACCGCGCACTTCGCCGCATATCTCTTGCCAACCGCAAGATGTCGTCACCTGAACTGCTATGTGAGTGGTGGGAGAAGTGCAACGTCGCTGTCAGCTCATCAACAGTGCGTCACCGGTGCCTGCAGTTCGGTCTGAGGGGATGCAAGGCACGGGGGAAGCCTCTGATGACCGACGTCCAGAGGCGCAACCGAATCCTGTGGGCACGACGGTACTCCAGCTGGAGTTGTAAGATGTGGAGAAGGTGCTTTTCAGCGAAGAAAGCACCTTCTGCTTGTTTGGCAACCAAGGACACACGTATGTGAGAAAGTTTCCTGGAGAAGAATTCAAGCCAGAGTGCCTGAACCTGACGGTGAAGCATCCCCTGAAGATCATGGTCTGGGGCTGCATGGCTGCAGTGGCGTCGGGCGTCTGCATATTGTCGATGGAACGGTCAACGCAACCAAGTACATCGAACTACTGCAAAAGTGCATGTTGCCATCAGCTCAGCAGCTGTTCCCGCGTCAGTTCTTGTTTCAGGATGACAATGCGCCATGCCATCATGCCAAAATTGTCACCAAGTGGAAGCACCAGAACAACATCAGAACGCTGGTCTGGCCCGCCCAATCACCGGATCTGAATCCGATTGAGAATCTCTGGCACAAAGTAGCCTTGGAAATATCCAAGAGACATCCGACCACCAAGCGCCAGCTGATCGAGTCGCTCATTGCCGTCTGGAACCGTGTCGTAACCCATGACCACCTCGTCAAGCTGGTCCACTCAATGCCGACACGCTGCAGACAAGTGGTAAAGAGCAAGGGCTGGCCCATCAAGTACTGATCCATCATTGACACATAAAATCGGCCTTTTTCAAGGCCATAACATGATAGAGAAGGCTTACGATCGCAGAGAAATGCTCGTTATTTCATCTCAACACATGCACGTGTACTATACACAGAAGAGGCATGGGCCGGTTTTTTGACTTTTTTCATATCGGCCTATCCACCATGTGGTAAAAATTTATTGTCATGTTTTTTCAAAGAAATAAAGTTACGAAATGGTAAACAAACTATATGACAACAATTATTTCATAAGCATATTATTACCGCAACATTATTTACCTCAATACAGAGCAGTGAATCAAAGAATTGCAAAAATTGGCAGGTGATTCAAAACTTTTGCACACCACTGTAGATACATAATATGGGCGACGCTGACAGACTCCAATGGCTCCACACAGTGCAGTCGCTCCTGGTCGAGGAATTAATTACATCCACATAAACAAAGATCAGCTAGGGTCCCCGCTGTCCGAGTCTCATTGACATCTGAAGATTTTAATTGTAAATGCCTGTGAAATAAGTGTGTGGGGCGGGAATCCCCTCCACAAGGAAATGGACAGAAAGAAACTCGATTGGAAACGGTCTCTATCTACCTGCCTTTGGATCTGTGCTTGGAACTGCATCCGATCATAGCTGCCTCACTAATTTTGTATTTGATTGAGCATCTGTGAATACCGGTAAGCTGTTTTCTATGACTCGACTTTAATTGGGCACTGAAGAAATCCAGAAATTATAGTGAGCCAAAACCGCGTGGCACCCATTCCAACGGCAATAAATTATTTGAAAATCAGCTGAGTCGAGTCATACGGTTGCTTTAGAAAAGAGCGTACATACGTAGGAAAATCCATGGAATTTGAGCGTATTTTAAAATTATTGCGCTATAGAATGCTCAGCTCCATGTAGAGGACCAGCGTCAACATCGGGCGCCAAATATCAACAACATTTTTACTTGATCGGTAAAACCGGTTGAACCTTATTAATATTGGTTACTTTATTAAGTGAATAATCACTTTATTAAGTGAGTAATGTTGGAATTTTTAGTTCCTCATCGAGTTTGGCTGCATTTCACCGAAAATGTGTGATATGTAAACTAAAGAGTAAACTGCTCCTCAATGTTACACAGTAGCCTGGCCTCACTGGCCTTACCATTCGTCCCCAATTCCATTCTGCAATCGAGCACTTTCGGTACAAATGTCGAGGTCGAATGCAGAAACTGTTACTAAGCTTGTAAACTGGCTGTTATCATTGACTTACAGGGCATACTTATAGTATCAGGGACAGCTGTATTTTGGGCCTGGCTTTCGGCCTGTCTTTTGCGATTGGTGATTAGTTGTATTTGCTGCTAAGATGAATCTCTTCGAGCTAAGCGCTATTTGCAAAGATCAATTATGCGTTATTCAATATTTACAAAGCCGAACTAACTTTAACCCTAACACTTATTTAACATCAGATCCATGTTTATTTACTTCAATCAATGACGTCACAAAAGCCACCCCTATAATTAACGTCACTGTGGGGGGCGCCGAAAAGCAACGGCCAAGGGGTCCCCGATACTATATGTTGAGTTATGTAATACATAATTTTATATGTAATGCAGAACTTTTAAAGTGATTTATAATGATATATCACTTCCTTTAAGGGGGAGCAAACCAGTTTCAACAAATGATGAGGAAAAACCACAAAACTGATACTGTGGGAATTGGTTAGGGCCAGTGAAAGGGTTCAGATGCAATGCAAAACAAAAATCTGGGGCTGACTCAAAGAATCACTCTAGAATTCGGACTTTAGCATAGGAGCAGTCTGAACATATTATAATTATGAAGCAAACTGCAAGAAACCAACTTAGATCATGGATGCACATATCGAATGAAATATGTCAATACACATAGTATGGCCATAACTATCTCATTCCATTGATATATTAGTACTGTTGTTTTTATTATGTCGTTACTGTCTCTTAGCCTAACGATGGACGAAGAAATTGTAAATGAGATATTTAAATGCACTTGGTATCACCATAACTACCTTATGATTCCATTGATGTATTAGTACCATTTTTTAAATTATGTCCTTGCTGTCTTTTAGCCTAACGATGGACGAAAAAATTGTAAAATTGTTCACGGATGAGAAACTGATTGAATTAGAAGAAATGCTGAGCAGATGTGGTGATGCAGAGGTAAATTGTGATGTCAGTCATCAATTTAAGTAACATGTCATGGTATTTTTGAGTTTTAAATTATTTGGTTGAGTTTTAAAACATGATATATGATGTTGTTACCAACAGTTTATTTGTATGCTAGTTATCTGCAAAAGAAATATAAGTAGAATTTGGGGAACAAAATGTTGTGAAAAGTTTTGTTGGAATCCATGTCACTCCAGAATTTTGTATAAGGAGAGCTTTGGTGAGTCAATCAAATGGTGAATTTCAGGTCACGTCGCTGATTGACAGGCGAATTACGCAAGGTAAAAAGGATCCAGCTGCATTAATTCGAGCTGTTTTGGCAGGTGAGCTCTTTTCCTCTCTTAGTTATTATTAAGGATGTTGCTAGGGGACCTCAAGGCGTTCGCCTGAACTGATGTACTAGGGGGCGTCAATGTGAATGTGAATATTAACTTAATTCTTTATAAATGATGTATTGGTCAGAATCTAACCCTATCCCTAAACCCTAACCTAAACCCTAACCCTAAACCTAACCCATTTTGCGGTCAATATTTCGCGTTCTGCGCAACCACATTCAGAAACATTTACAGTTGGTCAAAGTCAGGAAAATGACAGTTTGGATCTAGTATTTTGTCACCGAACAAAATGATGCTGTTCGTGTACTTTCTTTGCAGTTTGTAACTCTTTAATTTCAAACAAAAAGTTCATTCCAACAGAAAACTCAGATTCTACATCCGCAGCCATTTTGACTGTTTATAATAATCATGCGAGAGTCTGCGAGATCTCGCGCACTTGAGGCCCCCTAGTCTGCGCAATTTCGGAGCCTCCTTGAGGTGCCCTAGACACTTTGTATTATTAAACCTAAAAGTTCAGATGTTGACATGTGTGTCACGAATGTACATATCACCATTTGAAGGAAGGAAGGGCTGCTGTCAACTAAAGGTCAACACATTTGCATCCAGCCGTGTCTAGGAGACGAGCTTATTTACTGGTGCTATAATCAAATCAAGTCTGCAAGAGCTTGGTTGTTGGGTCAGTTTTGGTGCCAGCTTAGAACCTTGGTTCAGGCCATAGGAGAGATGTGCAATACATGTTGGATAAGTCTGAAGTCAGTCTGTGTCAGCTGATTCAATTTTATTGTTTTCTAACTAATTCGATGTAACTGTTTTTGAAACCAGGTTCTTCACAGAATAAAGATGTTAATAACAAGAGACACATAAATGTCTTCAAGCACATTCTGTCTATTCTTGGAGCACAAGAACTTAATCCTCAGATGACTACGGAACTGATTGGCTTATTGCTGTTTGAGGTTTGGTTCAATTTACATAAAATGTGGATTGTTTACAGTGTAATTTGTTTGGTAAAAATTGTCTCTAATATGCTTT
Source organism: Norana najaformis (assembly GCA_964023275.1). NCBI lineage: Eukaryota > Metazoa > Annelida > Clitellata > Crassiclitellata > Hormogastridae > Norana > Norana najaformis. The sequence goes on from OZ029925.1 coordinate 10,652,334, forward strand.
TGGGCAGAGAGAGAGACTTATGTACCTTTACTTAGGGTTGTGAGCCAGCAAGAGATGAATCCAAGTCCTCGACACAAGGCCAGTGCACCGTGGGACTAGCTCTCTACTTCACAGCTGGATATTATTATTATTCTGTTCAGAGAGGAAGGCCAGCGTAACAACTTGCCCACGGTTGTTACACTGCATGGCTTCAGAGATATGAACCTTACTGGTAGGTAATTGGATTACAGTAACGTCACTTAAAAATCTAATATATGTGTTTCAGTTGGGCTGTAATATATTTATTTTATTTAATATACTTCTTACAGTCAGTCAGTGACATACAAATTGACTTGGAGTTAAGTATTGTCGGCATGTCACAGTAAATGAGTACCAACACAAGTTGGGAGGTTAAAGACGTTTTGTCCTGTTATTGAATTGCTGCAGTCATGTTTGTGCCTCAGCTGAGAGGTTATTTGACCTTGGGGCTGTGCTTCTGATAAGTTTCTACAGAGGCATATAAATAATATGGTGTTTGTAATTTTTTGCAGTTATACACTAATTTGTTAAATTAAAATTGGCAGTACAGTAATACTTGTGTATTTGCACTTTTTGTGTTACTTGTGCTTTTGTGAGTTACTTAAAAGGTATTATGTTAAGTATCTTAATATACATGCACGTACCTTTACCTGCATAGATGCTTTGCTTGTACTGACCAATCAATAAAAGACAGGTTTTTCTTTCCAGACAGATTCTCTTCCCGTTTGGTGTCTGTCGGACTTGGCAAACCACTTTGTCAACAGCATAAAGAATGGGATGACCATGACTGGAAAGTAAGATTGCACTTTCAAAGCATATGCTACAAAAATTGCTCACATCCGCTTGTGACCATTGTTATTTAGTTGGCGATAACCCTGTGAAACTTTGTGCACATCATTTTTCACATATTCTGCTTTTGACTGAGTATATAATATTTAACTGTGGCTGTGATGAATGTATGGATTTGTTGCCCATAAACTATGACCTATGCATTTGTTATTTTAAGCATTTCAGACTGTCGGTATGAATTCTCTTGCTGCAGTTTTAGCAGTTCAGTGCCAGCCGTAGGGAACTGTCCACCTGACTATGTTACTTACAACAGTATCTAGACATATTTGTCAAGTAGCTTAAGCTCTGTTTGTGCCAGCTTGCTTTTGTTGACTAACTGCTGTTGGCTACCCACCCCTACAAGTCCTTACTCAGCTGATGGACAAGTTGCATTTTAGCATTAACAGATGTGTTACTTACTTAATTACTGATATTCTTAGTTGATTGTGCATACATCAGGTGCTTGGCATTCATCTGTTTGGTTGGCACCGTATTCCTTTGACAGTACATGGCGCCCTTTGTACCACATCAGGCTGAAAGCATTTGTACAGATGCAGGATTAAGACCAGCCTGCATAGGAGCAAATCTGGTTCCTTCACACATGGAAAGTCAGCTTGGAGTCACTAACTTTATTTGTCATTTTAGATGCCTTGAATTATTTCCTAAGATCTTGTCAGTGTTGGAGTTGCAAGAAGTGGTGGTTGTTGGCGAAAGTGAGATGAAAGGAGTGGATTACAAGAGCCACATTCTCAACAGTCTCTGCTCTGGATGGTTAGCTAGATTTCCATATCACTAAATATTGGTCATTTCTCAACCGCTATTTTTCTTCTGAACATTGTGTATTTTTGCAAATCTATATACTGGTACTGTATGATATTCAAGCTGCTGTTTTTATTCTGTATTTGTGTTTGGAAATTATCATGCTTTGTTGTATGGAGTCTGTAGTGACTGTTTTAGTCCTTTTGTATTTGTGATGTTTTCGAGATAACTGCTTGTCAAAAACTTGTGTTTTTCAAGTTTTTCTTTGGAAATTGAACTGTTATTTTGTTCTGTGTTTGGTCTGTGAAGTCTAGAGTGACAGTGTGGCCTTCTATATGGCTAAGATAATAGCATGTCACAGACTTGTTTTTTCCTCTAAAACCATTAACAGGCATTTGAGTGAATTATTATACAACAACTACAATAATGGTAGAACGTGCAATAATATTTAGTGAAAATGTTTTTTCAGAAAAGTTTAAGTGATTATATGTAGTTGTACATTTTATCATTTAACGTGACTGTTGTAGGTGGGATGCGAATGCTGTCATTCACTTGGCCGCCATGTTTAAAGATGTGTCAATGTCTTCAGATGAGCTCGGTTTTGTTGTAAATAAAATCCTGCGAATGCTTAATGATGTAGACCTGCAAGAACTACCACCAATTATCTACCAACTTTTGCTCCTATCTACAAAGGTCACTATCTCTGTTTCATTTTCTGCTTATGTTTAGTTTCATTAAACTTTATACTTGTTATATTTTAAAACATCTAACTTTCCAGCATTGTTTCAGGGCTGTTTTTAGGATTATTTTTCTCTTTTTAGCAGTGATTTACAAATTGTCTTTTTGCTAAACCAGGCAGAAGAAATAACCTGTAAACAATCAACCAATTATTAAATTTCTGAAAACATTTGCAATTTTAGGGTCACAAGAAGTTGGTGCTGGATGGTGTGGTATCATTTTTTGTTGAAAAGGATGCTGAGCAGAAGCACCAGCTGCAGGACCAAAGGTATTGCTGACACTGTCAATTTAGCAAAATGCCTGATGGCATGTGTTTAAGTTGTTTTCGTGAATATTATTTCAAGTACACCAGAGACTCATTATGACGTGCTTCATTATATCTCAGATTCTGATATAACACAGTTTAGGGACATTAATTCACCTATAGAAAATAAACTCATTATGACATGACTTCATAAAAAGGTGTTTCTTGATTTGGGTCCCAAAGACGGCACTATGACAAGTTTCTGGTGTAGATGAAATACAATTGAAGACTTCTATTTTGCGAGGGGTGAGTTTGGAGTACCTGCGAGTAGATACAGTTTCTTGAAAAGGTGCTGTATATATTCAGCTTACATTGCATCATTCTGTAGCTGGTTTTTTATTCCAGTGCAGTTGTCTCTGTTCCAGCTATATATATCTATACATATAGTTTATATACATATAGTACATATATATACGTGTGCATATGTTTATACATATATATCAGAAATGCCTCTTAGTGTTGTATAGTATTGTACTAGGTAAGGTAATATAGCCACTCATTCATTAAACAGTTCTGTGATAGTCCTTATTGGGTAGCATAGAGAGCACCTTTGGTTAGTTTCTCTTGAAGAGACACTATATAAATTTATGATAGCATTTACAATTACAGTTAGAGGAATGGTTCTGTCACTGAGGATCCTTGTGCAGAAGTGCAAGCTGCTCTACATCCTGCCACTTATTGTCCTGTACTGTATGTATTGCTGTTACTGTGGACAGACATGACGAAGTGGCAGAGTTGGTTCCCAGTGAACAGCTGCACCACATTGAAGGAACAGCCATTCTGCATATAACATTTGCCATCAAACAAGACCAGGACCTCGGACGAGAATTCATTCGATATTTCAAGGTAAAGCGACGTGTCTTGTCAAGCGACGGCTCCATTGCTACTTTAAGATTGATTGGAAGATAAAAGGAAACTTTGACAAAGGAATGTTTATGTGAGGGACAGCCCGAGTGGCAGGCATTTCTTTGTAGTTCATTTTAATACACAGTATTGTTTTATAGTGTTTGCTCAGTTTTTCTTGTGTGATTTGAGGTTATGCATTTTGTTGTGAATCTCTGAGCTTGTCTTCTTTGTGTGGCTGTGCATGATATTTAGACCACTTTTTGATGCAACATGTCATGATACATGCATGTTTATATAATAAAGATATAAGATATTTTTTGAAGTGAGGTGTTTTGATTTGATAGCTGTGGTTAAACTCAAATAAAAAACTTTAAAAATAATAGGAAATAAGCTCAGATCTATTATTAATGTTATTTTACATTGCATTTTTTGGGAGGGGATTTTTTAATTGCATTGTAAAAAGTTCTTTTGTTAAAATTGTTATTCACATTGCATTTTTGAGGTTAAATACTTGGTAATTGCTTTTTTGTAAAACGTTTTGTTTGGTAAAACACAAAATGCAGGCAAATCAGCTGTTTTCGCTGAAGAAGGTTCTGGCTCCTTTCAACGTTGCCTTAGCTCTGTCGATTGGCAGGATTCACAGCTTCGAAGAACAGGTTAGAGTTTTTCATTGTATAAACTTGGGACTGATCTGTTTCAGCTTGCCTACACTGTAATCTGCCTTCCAGTCTCTCTAATTATTATTTAATTAGAAATGCAGACCAGTTCTGTCCAGTCTGCCCATTCTTTGATTCCCTAACTCCAGTCTGTCTTCCAGTTCTCTGACTTATTTTATTTAAACTAGACTTCCAGCCGTGTAATATGTCACTGAATTCATGAGTCTTTATTTCAGATATATGACTTGTTAAAGTCAGCGATTTTGAGAGGATTTAAGGACTGTGAAAAGCAACAGGAATCACACTGGGTGTGTGAAATAGCCCCAGAAATGTGTGATGTTGCTGGCCTTGTTTTAGACACTGTTAAAAACAGGTAAGTAATCAATTCATGAACACAAACTCTGGAAGCTTTCTTCTTTGGAATAAAGGATGCTTAATTGCACTAGAGGAAGTTAGATTGAGTTTCAATGCCAGTTTTACCTATTTCTGTAAGTTTGTCACTCATTATTTTTCATTGGCTTTCAAACATCTGGATATCAAAGCATCTTGATATATGAAGTTCTGTTTTCACCTGGTGACTGACTAACTGTGCCTTAGATTCGCATTATGTGTGACCTTCCACATGTTAAAGATCTTTGTAATAACAATAATAATAATTTGTCCCACTGATTGACTTGAAACTTTACCTGAGTGCTGCTTATTTTAGTGCTGTGTTGGCTGATGGCTTGTGCGTTAGTTACTGTTTTTATAAAAGTTGTCAGATTAGAACCGTACGTAATCTAATCTAATGTCTACACTAATGTTTATATATGTATATGATTATATTTGCAGACTAAATGGAGGATCTCTTATTTGGCAATTTCTGTAGGGGCAGAAGTTTCCATTTACATTACATTCCATTGCAGAACAACGGTGGGGATCCGGAATTCTTTCTGTAATGGGTAAAAACGTTCGGTGGCCATACTTGCTTTGTGTTTTTTTTATAATTTTAGCATTGTTGGATGGGACCATATCACTCAAGGCTTGGTTCAGCTGGGCTTCTGTCTAATGGAATCATATGGGCCAAAGTCCTGCTTTGGAAAGGCAGTGGAATGCTCTGGAAGGCCGAACCCATCCCAGAGAGCTTGCAAGCTTGGAAGCAAGCTGCTGCTTGATACTTTTAAGACCCATGAGATGGTGAGACCAGCAATCATCGAACAATTGCTGAATCACATCGTGACAAAAGCCACCAATCCAGTCAGCCATTATCTGGGTCAGCTCCTCGTACTTCTTAAATTCTTGCTTTTCTTTATTTAGTTATTCTGATTTATGCTTTTCTTGTAGTCCTTTTTCATATAATTTTACTCATTCTTTATTTGTCTATAATTGGGTGGTGGCTTGGTGCTGTGGATACAATGTTGGCAGGCACAGTGAAGATAAGCGACATCAAGCAAAGTTAGTACATGATGTGGATGACCATTAGTGGAATACTAGGCTATGTGGGCCAGTTAATGCAACCATCTTTTTTAGGTCGATTTATGCTAATGTGTATGTTGGAGGTTGTACATTTAAAGCAGTGGTCACTAAACTTGTCTTTTCCAGTAATAATTTTAGTCCTATTATGAGTTTTCTAAATCCTATATTTTCTAATTTTCTAAATCCTGTGTGCATGATCTGTTTTTATGGTAGTGACTGATCAGATGAGGATAATCCATGTTGCCAGCAATGATAGATTGACTGTCATTTGACAATTTTTTGCAGAAAAATGTAACACTTGCAAATACACTTTCCTCGTTGTTAACCTGAGGTAAAGTAATTGCCAAGCAACCTGCAATATTAGCTTCTTGATCGTTTGTTGCCTTTGTTGTCAGCAGGTGACAACAATTCTGTCCTTTGATCACAGTTTTGTGTTGTCAGGTTGGGAGTACCCCTTAGGATTTTGCGTGAAGAGGTTTTTGTTTACAAAACCACTGTCATTTAAACTGTACCATAATTTGGTTTATGTTCATTTTTCTGGTTTAGAACTTCTTTCTTCAGCCATAAAGTCATCAATGCAGGTTGTGTTGGAGTGTGTTCCAAAGCTGAGAGAATCATTTGACTATCTGGCTTATCTGCCAGTGAAAACGTCTGAGGGATTGCTCCGAGCCATCCAGCCACTCCTCAGGATCAGTATTCCGCTTAGGGATTCACTTCTTCTAGTTCTTCGGAAAGCCATGTTCTCCAGGTTCAGCTTTAAATTAGTCAGTTGGAAACAGGTTTTTAAGATGTTTGAGTTCTATTTTGTGCATCACTGCTTGCATTTCCAGACACTCAAATTTATACAGTTTTAAGAAGAATCTGTTAATGCATCTAAGAGGTTAATATTATTATTAATTATTATCATTATCATTATTATTATTATTATTATTAATATTGTAAAAAGAAGATTTATCAAACATCTTCAATATGTGTCTGATATTGTGTGTTGTTATTTTACCACCATATTCCTATTTGTAATTCTCATTCAAGGCAGACAGAAGCACGTCGAGTTGCTGTGAATGGATATCTGATGCTGCTTAATAATTTTCGAGCCTTGGGTGGACTATCGGCAAGCCAGCCTGTGAGTCAGATGTCCATGGGAAGCCAGGTGAGTCTGGGTGGGCTTTCAACATGGACATACACCAGTGATCCTTTTGCTTTTTTAGTTTTAGTTGTTTTTTATACTTCACTGTGAGAGTGTACACATTTTTATTAATGAATTGACAATGAATAGAATTTAGCAGGATGTATGAATGTATGTATGTATTGAGTTACTTAATTAGCACTTTTTAAGTACCTCACAAAGGTGCTACCTACTTTAGCCTAACTGGTGTTAACTGTCATTGAAAACAACATTTCCATCATTTAACGATTAGTGTTCAGATAACTAGAAATGTTACCAGCAGCAGATTCACGGTCACATGCCGAGCCCAACCAGCAGGTTTAAGACGAAATGACAAGCGACGAAAACTGATGTATTGCAGTTGTACAGATTTGAGGTAGATAGAGTTTGTGTATGGTTGATTATGTGTCGTGATGCCCAGCTTTAATGTGCTCTTCTGAACCGTTGTAAGGCGGCATAATCAACTTTCAGTTGCATTGTATGGTGAAAGACAGTTTTTTAATTTTGCATTAGTTATCATCACTTGACAAAATTTCGTGATCATAAAACACGATTTTGAAGCCCTGCTATTCTTTTCTGTAGGTTCAGGTTGATGTACATATGCGAGTGACTGAATCCCAGAATGAGGCTCTTTGTCTAGAGATCCTCGGCAATCTGAGACGCTGTCTGAGTCAACAGGCAGACGTCCGGCTCGTGCTTTATGAGGTAAAACTTTACAGCACAGGGTGTTTGCATGTATGCTGAACAGACTTTTATGCTTATCAGTGCTGTACACAGTGATTGCATGTTCGTGAGTTTGTTTTACAGCAATATACACACTCGTGTGTTTCACACATGCTTTTTATTGTACCAGTAGTGAGAGATATTTTCTGTATTGTGTAGTGTGAAATTTCACTAAGGCTTATCTCAGGAAGCTTTGAGAGCAGAATCAATAATTTTGCTATAATGACATTTGCGGTGTAAGGAGCCTGCAAATGTGATCATACATACTCAGATAATGTAGAGCCGTGACTCATGTTGGTTGTAATGAGTTTTACCATTAAGTATTTTTATCATTATCTGCAGAACTTTGTGCGGGTGTTTGAATTCGCTTTTGGTGTTGAGTCTGTGATTTCTCTAATTCCACCTGCTTTGCCAAATCTGTAACTATGTACATCATTCTGTGATGTTTTCCAAATCACTTATAGCTTGTCTTTGTTGTGTAAATCTTGGCTGTACCTGTCTAACAGATTGTGTATTGCATACAACTTCACTCCAAAGTGATGCCCTGTGTAGCTATAGTTTGTTAGGTAGAAGCCATTTCGTAATGAGGAGTAGATGACATTCTGTTGATAATCTTTGTTCATATATCTTGGTTAAGCTTTACTCAGTTACTTGATTTATGCAGTGCAAGTGTTGAATTTTTTTGAATGTCCTGATGTAGAACTTGAGATGCTTTCTTTTGCAGGGGTTGTATGCAATTCTTGCATCCAATTTACACCTGGCCAATTCAGTTCTCAGTCTTCTGCTCAATCAGGTATATTAATTATAATTTGGATCTGAGTGGAGTTTTCTAAAATGTGTCGTTTAATCCTCGTAGTAATTACTGCTCCAGCAAGCTGTGATGATATTTATTGTTTTCCCATGTTAGGGCATTAAGGGAAGATCATAACTGTGCTAAGCAGAAGAGGTTTTCAGAGGCTTCCTAAGAGCAAGTAACCCTGTATAGACATTTACTGTTCTGTTTCATTGCATTTCTGTCATGAGTTGACCATCCTATGTATAACAATCTAACCAGACATTGCTGTAGATGTGGCATACTTTGTCTAGTTATTTACTGCGCTTATTACACACACAAGGTCAGTAAATCTGGCTGTGAAGCATTAGACAAGTGTGTGCAAACAACTTGTCAGTGTTGTTGCACAGAGTCCGCTCAGCAAGTGCAAACCTGCAGGCGTTGGATTACTTACCCAGCTCACTGCCGAATAGACCACCATGTCGCCATCTTAATAAGCCGTCAATAGCTGAACTAATCTTGTGTCTAAAGCAGTGATCTTTGGTCTTTGTCACCCAGTCAATCAGTTGCTCAGCTGTTGTGTTTTCTTTCTTTCATTTCTACTTTGACTTATTCTGCTTTTTTAATAATTTTTGTCATTGCTGTCTTGGTTATCACCTTATTGTCTTAATGATCGTAATCATTACTTTCATTTATATAGCATTATTTTTTTGCTTTCTGTTTAGTTCAGTTGTTTGTCAAAATGGTAGTTTCGTAGGTACTATGATACATCTGCTGATGGTCTGCCTCCTGTTAAGCTGGACCTGTGCGTCATTGTCCAGGGTGATCAATCGTTCACTGCCGAGCCTCTGGTAGGATTAACCTTCTGGCTGATAAAATTGCTTATTCTGACAATTTGCATTATGAGACAAAACCAAGTGAAAAAGTTGAAAGAAGGCTTCTTTGTAACCTGTTCAATGTATGGCTGTGTGACAGCCATACATGTTACACTGCAGCACCTAACTGAAGTTGCCCTTGGAAATAGGGGTGAATTCCCCAAATGCCCTGTGGCCTTTCAGTTCAGTCAGTCTACCATATGTCTTTAAAATGTGTACTTATTTACTCTTTTGCCATATCTTGGGTTATGCAATGTGCATAGGCATAACTGTTTTGCTGTTCTTGTCAAAACTAAAACCAGGATTTAAAAATTATGAATTCTGGTCTTTGTGGGTCTTTTTACTGAGTTATTTGTGCTTAAGTCTTATTAGGACCACAGATATTAGAGAATACTGTTTAACAAAAAGCCTGGAAAAGCTAAATGATCCAGGAAATTGGTCAATAAGTTTTATTACTTTGTATTGTATTGATGAAACTTATATAACTTCGCTTTCAGATTTTCTTTGTTATAGACAAATCTTTGAGAGTTCCTTTGTTGTGGACAAATCTGAAGACAGCATTCTTAATACTATGTTATTCCTGTCAGAAACAGTCTGTTGTGCACAGATGGTTGCAGGTGGTTGCAAGCCTTTTAATTAAGAATTTTTTGTTCACTACTGGCCTCGTATTTTTAACATGCTGTCAATGTGAGCATCTCGTCTTGATAAACCTTAACAAAATTTGTAGTGAATATTAGAACTGTTTTCTTTCACATAAAATTTTATTATCACTACGTTAAGGAACTGTTTGATTTCTTTGATGTACAATAGTCGCACCTTATCAGCTGCCTCGTGCACTGCTACCTGAAGAAAGTTCAGTGTGCCTGTGACTCAGATGAGGTGACTGATGGTGACGATGAGGATGATGACTACGGTGATGTCTGCAAAGAACTCGAGACGATCCTTAACTCTCTGACTGACAGAATGATCAAGTCTGAACTTGAAGACTTTGAGTTGGTATGAAACTTCTGCCGTATATTATTTTTCGTTTTAATTTTATTGTCCTATCCTAAATTACCACAGTATTGGTCTGCAGTCTCAGCAGCAGTTCCAGAAACCCAGAAAGGTCTGGTTCAGTGCTAGATGAGCTCTGTTGCAAAATCAAACATCTGTCCTTTGTGGTCAAATCAAGGTTAAAGAGGATGCATAACCTGTCTTGTGATTCTTCTAGGGCTTTTTGCCAAACCATATGAACTATCTGCATGGATTGTTGTAGCACGATAACATGAGATGCACACTTCAACTCCAAGCCTCACTAAACCTGTAATGGAAAAAAGAGACATTCATTGAAATATGGTGAGGCCCACTGTAATTCTTGCCTCGTTGGACATAGATCTTATAGAGACTCAAATGACTGCCAAATCTCCCAAGATTCATTGATCACTGTTTAATACGACAAAGGCTTCTAGACTTGGAGCCTCGATTCTGCTGACCATTATTATTACTCCTGCAGTGCCCAGATTTCTGTTTCACACATATCATTAACCAACCACAGGTGAATTTCAGCTGCTGAAACAACTTGATTTTGAATGATTCCTGATGGTAAGTAATGGTTTCAGCTTAATACTTTCTGATAATTTTCTTTTTAAATTGCTAATGACGTGAATGACAGTTTTTGTCACTTGTCAGAAATTTCTTGTTTTTCTTGTGGTATTTTAGGACAAATCGGCTGAATTTTCTTCCACTTCAAGTGTTGGGGTTCGCAACACAATCTTTGCTCTTCTTGTCTGTGGCATTTATGAAGCACTGATGGAATATGAATTTCTTGCTCATAATTTTGAGTAAGTTTCTTTGATAATCGTTTCAAAATTGTGTTTCTTGGCATTAGTTTGATTTCTTTCTTATGTTGCAAACTGTGGAAAATTTAAGATATGTAGTTCATTACAACTGTTGGAAATATTGTTTAAATGGGTTTATTTATATTAAATACTGTTTTTAGTTATTTTAAAAAAATTTAATTTTTTAATTGTGTGATGCGTTCAGTGTTAGTTAATGATGTGAGTGATTTATAGGGTTGAACGCTGTCGCCAGATGGTTCAGCTCTACCAAGGATTTCAGAAGTTGACTGAAATCCTAAAGGACAAACCGTCTGCCAGCACCTCATCTGCAGGTGCAGCAGGAAAAAGGAAACGAGGTCGAACTGGAAAAGAGAATGTTCCCGCTTCCACTTCTTCCTCCAGTGCAAAATATGCCAGTCTGTTTTCCCTCCGATTTTTAACAGAATTTCTAAGAGCTTTATATAGGTTAGTAATTCTAAGTTGGATATTCTTAAAGAATAAATAAATCTACTGACGTTAGCTGTCTGTCTCTGTAAATATTCATTTTATACTTGTTTGTTTAAGAGGTACTATAGAAGTTCTCTGCTACAATTACAATATACTACAGTATGTATGTGAGGCATGATAGCATATTGATTACAGTGCCACTTACAACTATAGTCACCGGCATCACTTTGTGTCGTCTGTTAGCACAAAAGCCTTTGTTGCCACTGATTACTTCTGAAATGGCTCGAAAGAGCTGCAAGCCACAATATACTTCCATGTTTGCCTGCTTTTTGTACATATTGCTCCCTCGCCCTGTCAAACCTTTTAAGTAACTAAGTAAGTAAGTGGCCTTTATTTGCATCTGACAAGCACACATGCATTGTGTGTTATGGAATGATTAAATATGCCATTAAAATAGATTACAGTACAAATATAACTGACAGGTTTGTACAGCTGAGGATGTTGCCATTGTTGGCCCAACTGTGATAGCTTTCCTGTGACTGATTAATAATATGGTTATGTTTAAGTGATAACGACCCTGCCCATCAGCAGAGCATCTCCCTGCTGCTGGCCAACCTTGACCTCCAGTGCCATGTTCTGTCCGTGGCTGTTTCCCGGCTTCAGCAGATCAACCAGCTCGGCTCTTGTGATGGACCAGAAGGCAAAGATCCTGAGAAACTCACCAGATACTGCATGGTCATTGGAAAGTAGGGAAAGCGGCTTCTTTGACACCATTATTATTGTTGTTGTTATTATTATTTTTATTATTATTATTATTATGCAACTAGTAGAAATCGACCAAGTTCCTTCATGTAGTTCGAAGAGCAACTCCGAAGTTCTTTCACAAAAAGTGCCTTACACAGACAAGCCGGGCCAGAGCCGACAGTGCTTCAGGACTTCACTGAACCACTGGCAGAGAGTGATATTGTACTGGTTCTGTGCATAGTCCACGAATTGTTTATTATTATTAATATAAGAAATACCAAGCGCAAGTTTATATTTTTAAATATGTTAAGTAGAAAAATGTAACATACATTATATAGATTACATCACTCTGTATATTTGTGTGAGATTTATTGTAGCATATTCAGCAAATTCAATGAAACCTTTAATTGGTGTGTAGACATAGTTACTGCTTGCATGATTTGCAACTCAAATAGTCTCTTGAATTGACCGTTGTAAATTCTTACTTTGTAGCAGGTATTATTGAAATCTGTGTAAGTTGTTATGTAAGTTAGCTGAAACTGTTGTTGGAAACATTTTTATTTCCTGTGCTGTGATTTTGTCAAATTTTGAAAGATATATTACTGTTTTGAAATTAATTGCCTTTTTTACCACAAATTGGAGTTGATTCTATTATCGCATTACCAGTTTAAAAAATGTCTTTAAATATCCCCTATTTTGTGTAAGTTTCTTTCTGTCTGAATAAATATTTACTGGTATGTGGCACCCTTCTGCAACCTCTCAAAAGCACCTGACATGAACCTAAAATTTCCTTTTATCTGCAGTTGCTTGTGTCAGATGTTCTTTGTGATATTTTACCTTAGGATTGCTATAAAGCACTTCTGCGATGACCTAAATACAAGCACGCAGGGGGCTGCAGGTAATAAACAGACGAGAAGTAAGACGATTATCTCTTCATGCCTTGAGGCATTTCATCTGGTCATATCCATCTTCTGCAACCGCTATCCAAACAAGCTCAGTCAGCTTCTGCTTGCTATTGGTAAGCATGTCACAGAATTAGGAAATGGCAGGAATAATTCATAATGCTTCCGTGTGAACTTTACAGTAAGGTAAGATGATAGTACAATAAGGTAAGATGATAGTACAGTAAGGTAAGATGATAGTACAGTAAGGTAAGATGATAGTGTAATTGAATGTATAGTATTAATATCAAATGTAAAGTTAGGGAAGGTAACATGAACATCTGTTAGTTCTGTGGCCTTTCTTTCTCTGCCTCTTTTCTGTAAGCACGTGAAAACCATTCTGTCAATCGTGGTTTTGTGTTGCGAGGTTGGGAATGCTTCTGATGAGTCTCTCTTGAAAATGTGATATATAAATTTGTGATTACTGTTACAATTCCAATTACAATCTGTTAATTCAGTCTACAGAGGCACAGTATTATTATTATGCAGGTATCTCCATCATCATCATCATCATCAGATACTGATGCCAGGCATTTGGAATCAATGGGTGCAAATAAATGATCTCCATTCTTTTCAGTCATCTGTCAAATTTGTTTAGTTCAGATCTTGTTTTGTCTTTATTTATGTTGTGTATCCAACATTAGTTCTGATAAAACACATTTGGTGATAAGTCCTCAATTTAACCAGCTTCAGAATATGACATCATCTTAACACAGTTTTCTTTGAATGGGGTTCTTGAATTGTCTCCCAACTGCAGCATTTAAAGCTTTAGTAGATTAATGTCTTAATGATATCTTTTGTAATTTCTTAATAAAATATTTCGCTTCTAGATTCAAGACGAGCATCTTCACATTCTTTACTTGGAGATGAAGGAGATCAAGAACTGATTTTCAAGCATATACTTAAATATCAGGTAATTATAGGAGCAATGTGACAGGCTGTGGTGATTTTTAGGGCCAGGGTGGCAGCTTGATTTATACTGTTTGTGAAAAGAACTAAGCTACATTTGAAAACTCTTCACATCTCTCGGTTAATATATAAATTCCAGTTAAATTACATTACACTGAAATGGACAAATGGTATATATAAATACCAGGTATATGTGTCTGTACTGTCCCTGGTGCAAATATGTATCAGGGACAAGTGTATTATGTATAATACGGTATATTGTGGATATTATATTGCTTTATGTATTACATTGAGTTTTGTCAAAAATCTTTTATAGAAATTGGTTAATAGTATTTTGACTTCGGGTGATGAGGATCATAGCATGAAAGACGTTGGTACTTTGATGTCAGTTATTGGCTTACTTAGCCGTCAGTTGTCGTCTGACAATACGCATGGCGCCGAATTACAGGACTGGCTGATCAAGATCTGTAAGGAGCAAGCAATAGGTAAGGCTGTCTTGAGCTTTGCTTTGCTTTGCTGGGTGCTTCTTGTAAAATTTGGGATTTTGCTACTTTCTCTGGTCTCTTTATATGTTCAGTTTTGTCATGGACTCTGTCATATTATTATTGCTCAGCAGTGTAATACTGGTAAGCATAGAGATGAATCCTTGACGGTAGTTTGATGTGTTACTTGGTAAGGATTTCATTTGTGATATGATGGCTGTTTGATTGTAGAGGGTTCATACATAATGCAGATTTCGAAAAAGTCGAGGTGGGAATGTACGTCTAACTTATATCATCGGAAGCTTTGATGATGAATTACTTAATGTCAGTAATAAATTATTTGATGATTGTTGTGAACAGATGATGTGTCAGTTACAAAGTTCATAGTTCAACAATTGCTGACTTTGAGCAAGAGGCAATCCAGTGCAGTCCAGATTGCCCGGGACCTTGCACGTGATATCCACATCGGACTGGCCGACATAGATCAGGTCAGTAAAAAATCTGCTTGTTTATCTCTGCTCTCCAACCGTTTCCGTTGCCTGACCTAAAATCCGCCATGTAGCACCATCATTGTAATCGCCAGATGGTTGTGCTTATGATTTGTAATAAAGTAGTTCAAGTTTTCTGCAAAGAGCTATATAGCAGTTTTAAAATGTGTATTGTAATGAAACTGTCACTTCAGACAGCATGAACAATACAGCATGAATTGTTACAGTCGTATTTTGTAAGCCATATGCCATGTGATTTACATATGTCTGTGTTGTTTCAGTTTTATCAGTAAACTTAAAGAAATGTTGAATAGAAAGTTTGGCAAATGGCTCTTATAGTCAAAAATAAGCTCAAATGTCTGTAAAAGAAGTGTTTTAAAAATTTTTCAGGAAGTAGAAATGACTGATGAGAAAACGTTTGCTATTCTTGGTGTTCGTTCAATTCCTTCTGTTCTTCATTTGCTCCTAAGTCACGTGGAAAAGGAGATTGAGGACACTGAATGGGTCATTTGCCGACTTAGGGCAGAAGCAGGAACCGTGGAAAAGTCGGGTATGCTGAGCGTTTGAATCTTCATTTTCTGTGGTTTTTGTTAAGGCAAGTCTTTGCAGTTATGAGGCTTTTGAGGAATGCAAGTGTGGAAATCCTGCCCAGATTTGCTGCTAATTTTGATGCACAAAGCATTTATGTTGGTGTGTGAGATTTTGGCCTCACAGAGCTGTAAGTTTACATTGTCTTCCAATACCTGTATTGGTCTATGGTCTAGACCATTTCGTTCGATCCCTAACTTGCAACTATTTAAAAAGCAGATACAACTGTTCTTAAATATTCCTTGCGATCATATACTTAATAGTTTGTTAAGTGCAGTCTTTTCTGTCTTAGTTTTAAGGAATTTATAGCTTAGTTTAATTTGAATAATCATTTATTTTTGCCTGACTGGTTTGTTAAGTAATGTATATAACTTTGTTATATTGCTGTGTTAATAGCCATGTTGTGTTCTGCTGTATTAATTGGTGGCCCTAATTAAGCTGGAGTTCATCCCTTCTGCCTGTGCCCTTTTGCATCTTGTGTAACTGTACAATATTTGTAAGATGTATCATTCTGACTTGGGATGATGATGATGGTGATGATGATGATGATGATTTTCTTAAACTTAGTTTGTTGCATCATGTTTCTTGTAGGCAACACCCAGCAAGACAACATGGATAAGAACGTTTGTCTACGGCTTGGTCATATGATCAATGTTTTTCATGAACTGCTCCAGACTGCTCTGCCTGCAGGACCTTGCACGGAGTCGTTGATTAAAGCCGTCAGCCATCTATATGCTGTTCTTTTGACTCTTGTTAAATTGGCAAGTCTTGTGTAACTCTTAGCTTAAACTGCTATACAACAGCAGTGATTTATATCCTGCCAACTAGGCAGAAACTTTCTAATTTCACCTTTTTATTTAGAAACCTGTTTAAGCTCTGGCCATGGAGTTGAGGTGACGTAAATGCATTTTTATTTTGCATTGCATACAAAATTTATGGTGACTTGCAAGAGCCAAACACAGAATTTATTTCATGTCATGAGTTACATATACTGGTCATAAGAACAATTTAATAGCAGATTCACTATTTTGTGCATGTTTATTCACCATTTTGTTGGTAGTCGTATATACTAAGATAATTTGGATAACCTGAGGTTTACTAGGTTTGTTTGGAACATTGACAGTGCTTTCTTTCATCTTGCTGTTGTGCTAAATCGGTTGTCCAAAGGGGCAAAAATCCGAGCTTTAATTTCATGACAGTTCTGATACCAGTCAAATCTCAGGCCTCTGTGTCCGTCAGGGATCAGGATGTTCTGAGTTGCTTCTTTCTTTGTGTCCGCTGCATCATCAGCTGACCAGTGCTTAGTTTTTAAGGAATTTAAACTTATTTGGTTTTGTTATATAGCTGATTGAAAGAGAAATCAGAAAACAGCTTTAAATTTAGGTTTTACCAGCAAAGAAGAGCTTGAAACACAGTAATATATTAAGGACTTCTAATTTTTTTGTGACAGGAACAATGAAAAGTTTTGTTATATTTGTTTGTTTTGACTGTAAGTTGACTGAATGGATTTTTCTCACTTGCTACAAGTGCTTTTTCTGGCTGTAGAGTTTGTCTTTGTACTCGCGTAAGGGCGTTCAGATCTCCGGTCGTTTTGAGAAGTTGGTCAAACTGTCTGGATCAAACCTTACACAATGTGTCTATTCTATGATTACTTACATTCAGGCATGTATAATTACTATTTTTTTTATTGTATTGTGATTGCCAGTGAAATGATATTACTGTAATGACCAAATGCAAGGAGTTCTAGCTGTAGGCCTAAAGGCTGTCTTCTAGGTTTATGAAGATCGATTGAATTTTTTATAAACATTGCAAGCTGTTACAGGAGTGCAGATCTGTGTTAATGGTGACTTACTTAAGAATGGAAAATATGTAGCTGAACATCTTGTAAATCAGAAATCCCTGAAGCTTTTGCCTTGAAATTTGATATGGGTATATTACTTGCAGACACCTGCATCCAGAAAAAAGTTTGGAGTGATTGGATTGCCTGTAGTATTTCCTACTGATACCCAACACATTAATGGGTTATTAATATTTTACCTTTTGTGCAAATTGCCTGTGTCAATTTAAAGGAAACGTTTTTGGAGAATTCGATTTAAAAGTTTGGTATGTAAACAATCCCCAGTGTTAAACACAACCCACCCTAGCCTCCTCTTCCCTCTTCTTTGGTCTCCTTGGAACTGGACTTGTTTCTTGACATGGCATCTTTGAACAACTCCACGGCCTTGGTGCGGTGCTCATGAATAAGTTGGTGCCCTGTGCTTAGATTTTAAGTAGCACTTTAGATATTTTGAGTTTACAGTTATGATTATGAATGTATAGCTGTTAAAGCTTTGTTTTATTTTTGGAATGAAAGGCAAACCAGACTGAACAGCTGCAGAGCAAAGATGTCAAACTAAAGAAGAAGGGGAAGAAATGTTCGCTTCCAACAGGAAAAACAGTAAGTTTACTGGATCACAAAATATAATGAATGAGAAATTCTTTTTGCCATCAAGAGATTTTATTGAGGAATATGCATAATGTAATTGTATTCTCAAATTTATATAGCTCCTTTTCAAGAGAAACTTATCAGAAGTGCATCTAACCTGACAACACAATAAGATGATCAAACAAAACACTTTTGGAGGCTTGAGGAACAGAGGCAAAGAAATCCAAGGAGCTCTTGCAGTAGGTTGCTAGGGAAGCTTTTCTAAAAATGGGCCAACTACAGATAAGCTTTTGTGCTGCACTGAGGAAGTTCAAGGCCATAAGTACATTACAACCCTATATTGGTGATAGCATATGAGATCAGTGCATCACAGGACTTGCTATAAGAGAGCAGTGGCAATCCAGTCCTCCTTTATCTATGGAATAACAGCAGTATCGATCCAATCCTCCTTTGTCTATGGAATAACAATCTTAATTTATTATCTGACACCTGATCACATCTAGGTAATTATTTTGTCTGTATGAAGCTTTGACTAATTTCTTCGGTTTTGATGCTTCAGCAAAACTCGTGTAGATTTTTATTCTACAGCTGCTATCTTGACTTGCATGAGAGGTAGTGTATGGTAAGGTAAACATTAGCAAATCAGATTCAAGTTCAAGGTTTACTGGTTTATTGATTTGCAGTCTGCGATCTTCTGGTTACTTTTGAATGGGATTGGTAGACAAACCTTACTGAACAATTGCAAGGCAGAAGTATCAAACAAAAAAGAAAGGAAAGGGTTTAGTTACATGGCAATAATCACTGTGATTTTTGTGCGAGCATTCTGAATACATCTTTTGTTTTCCCTTCAATTCTAGGCACAGCTGCTGAAGGAATCTCGCTTTATTCCAAACCTCATTTATGCCATTGAACAATATGAGAAATTCTTGATACAGCTATCAAAGAAATCTAAGGTATAGTGGTACTTTATATAGTAGTAGCTTAAACATGAAAAAGTATATTTTTGTATAGCTTATGCTGACTTGATATACATTTTGATGATGAGAGTTAAAATGCTATTCCCGTGCTGTTGTGTGTTTAGCTTTCTTATAAGCTGTTTGTCAGTAGAGAACCGACAGCAAGGGGGTCATCCATGAACGATGTCCGCAGAGGGGGGGTGTGGTCACCCAAATTCCGACAAGGAGGGAGGGGGGATTATAGCCAGTGTGGACCTCGGCATATAACTTTAGCGCATACAGTTACCTCAGTACAGCTTGTGCCTTAAACACCAACTTCAGTCAGACAGCAGTTTATACTGTATTGAATCTGATTCGAGTCCCTTTGTTGGAGATGACAGTATCAAAGTAGTTCTGCAAGATCAACAGGGTAGCCTAATCTAGGCCTTAGTGGTCATTGTAGTGCAGAGTCCCCAAAGGGGATGGGGAGGGTGATGGCAAACGTGGACAAGGGGATGGAGGGATGGAGGGAGGGAGGGGCAAAATAATGTAATTTTTTGTAGACATTCTTATTGACAACCCAAAATGGCATTTAGGCTCTGATTAATGACCATTTCAACAGTTGCAGTTGTCATAGCTTTTGGAGAGATTTATGCAAGAACTTTTCCAGAATGATGCCCTATTTCAAGTGAGTTCTTGATTTTATGCTACAATGATATCAGTGACTTAATTCATTGTGTATGGCTGAGTTATGTCATAAGTGTTGCGGAGATTGACACCAGATCACTATTGTTCCAACCTGATACCATGTTTCACATGATTCTTGATTTTCTGCCTCAGATTGACTTAATGTCACACTTCAAGATGAGCACTTCGAGAGACTTTCGAATCAACGCAGCAGTTCTGCAGACAGCACTTGAGAAAAATGCATCAGGGGAGTCAGAAGACGACGACAATGCTGACAATGAAGAAAAAGGCAGTGAAGCTCATGGCAAAGAACAGGTCAGAATGGGAATCCATGCTTTCAGAGTTGAATTCTGTACAGCCGTTATTTATGCTCATTGTCTCCAACTAAGGAATTGTTTTACTTCATAAATAATATATACTAATTATTTATTAATTTAGTTGAATCATAATTATACTACTAAGAAACTGAAATTAATATGTTAAGTCAGGATTAGCGAGTGATATAGCACTGTTACATCAATAGTCATGGCGTTGATGCTGTGGAGACAATGTTGGCAAGCAAAGTGAAGTTGAGCAACATTGAGCTTGGATAGCAGTTGTATCGGTCACTGCCCATGGAAAATCTAGCCATCTGTGCCAGCTCAACCCTTCATTCTTTTGGGGTTGGCATAGTGAGTACTAACACAAGTTTGGAGGTTAAATAAGGTGTCCAGTTGTTGGATAGCCGTAGTTGTGTTTGCTGTTGAGCTGAAAAAGCTTTCAATATCTGGAGTTTTTAAGAATGCATTCATACTCAGATACTGACCATGAAAGATGGGCGTCTGAGTTGGTCCAGATGGCCAGATATACTCTGTGGACAGTCGACCTTCTGCTAACCAGACACTGTGTTAGCCAACATCATATCCACAGAGCCAAGCTACCTCCAACCAATGTTTATGATACATTAAAAATGCAAACGTTGTGTGCTTCAAAAATGCAAACACTGCGTGCTTATGTACATAGCCAAGTGATTGTTTGTTGATTTTGTTTCTTTTTTGTATTTCTAGAATGAAGAAATGGAGTCAAGTGGTGATGAAGAAGATAACCAAGCATCAAAAAATAAGAAGGTTAAGTTACCTGCCAAGAGAAAGCAGCTGCCCAAAAAGAGAGGCAAGCAGCTGGCAAGAAAGTGATCCTGCGGAAAGTGGATTGTAACGTGCTCGATATGTCACACAGAATTTCTTGATTGTAACTAGAGACTGTAGACAATTTTATTGTTGAGTTATTGACCTGTTTGATTTACTTTGCTATGCAGAATCTAGGACCTTTTGTTTGCAAAAACCAATATTCTTGTGATTAAGGATTTATGCATTAACAACTGCTATGTTTTGTCTAATGATTTTTCTGGTCTTAATCATTCCAGTTAATATTGATATGTTTACAAAAAATTACTTACAATTTCTGGATTGTATTTCTGTATAAATTGATTCATAGTTCTGAAGCTTTCAGATGGTGCAAATGCGTGTTTTTAAGTTGCAAGTAAGATCTGTAGGCTGCTATTTAACTGTTGGTAGTAATGCACACATCAACCCTGCTTGTAAAACATGTAAGATTGGATTGATGTTGTTGGTTTTGATGCTTAAGAAAAAGTGCATTCCATTTCAGTGGTGTACTTCAAATTTAATGCAAATCTGAATAACAAGTTCCTAAATTGCTAAGTTCATAGAATGAAACCAAGTGACTTAATTTAAATTGTCTGAAAGAAGAAGAGCAGTTCCTGAAGCTAGCCCCAAGAGGGTAGTCATGGGTGTGAAGTGTTAGTGACTTCATTTTTGTAGCCTCGGCACGAGGGTTGGTGGCCGGTCCTCTCCCTGGCCACCAGATCTTCCCATTGACAATGTATAGGCAGTGTACTCGTTATAACTGAGTTGGCTAGAGGGCACATGTGGAACCGAAATTAGAAACAAATTTCTGCCCTCACGAGGATTGGAACCCCCAACTTGCTGACAGGCAGTCCAGCACACTAGCCGTTAAACGTATACGTTTTTCTATAGCGGTTGTATGGCTTCAATCCTGCTCATTTCTCAATGAATCTATCGGGCGAGATAATTCACCACCACTGCCCATTTGAATGGGCGCCATACGGACCACATCCTATCCTGACACCCCTTCTTCCTCTTGTCTCTCCTCCCCAACCACAAACACCGCCCCCCCTCCATAGCTGCAACGCTGTCTCTCGGCTTGACTTCTGGCCCTGGAACCGAACCCTTTTACCTATCGATTTTGTTTTGACCTAGAGCCTGTGAATAAGCTGATCCTCGCGGCGCGTCTTCCGTTGGGCGCAGTAGAAATCTCGGAATTACGATTACGACCATGCTAGTCCGAGATTCAAATCTCCGAATAAGCTACGATTGTTGTGCGTACTGACATCCTCACGCACAAAATGCGCAACGAATGTGTTCCTTATCTTGCTAATAAACGACAGACAATGAAATTGCTTTTAAAACTGTGCAGCAATTAGCAAAGCGCCATATAATTTACGTATTCGATTAGTCAATGTCAACACTCCCGGGCAGTTTTGTGGTTTAAAAAACTTTAAATGGTTCGAGATTTTTTATAGTAAACTGTAACAGCAGTTTTTATTTCTGTCTAGAAATTTTCCTAGCAAAAGATACTTGGCATTAACTTCGAACAGATTTTTGCTGAAAGAAATTCTAGGCTGTGGCAAGCTAACGTGAGCGATATTAAGCATATTGTTTATCGTGTCTTCGTGATGTGATGTAAAACTTCAAATTCTCCACATCTTATGAAATGCCGAGTTTCGGATATAAGCGTAGTCAGTTATACCTTTAGTTAAGTAGTAGTTTTACCTTAGTGCATTCGCCGACGTTAAGTTACGACAAAAACGTTTTAAGTTATTGGTGGTAGAAAGATAATCGTAAACTCGAAATTTATAAAGCGCTACTTAGGGCTAATCATAAGACACCAAGTTATTCATGAGCTATGTTAGAAGGAACTAAAGTTCTAAGAAATCCAGGGTTTACGATTGGTACATAGAAGCAGAAGAGCAATCCCTTAAGCTAACCTCGAGAGTCAACCATGGGAACGAAGTGCTAGCGGCTTCATTTTTCTTAGCCTCGGCATGTGGGAGCGGATGGTCAGTCTTCTGCCTCACGACTGGTCTTCCCACTGACAGTGTATGGTCAGTGTACTTGTTTATAGCCAAGTTCGCCAGGAGGCACAAGTACAGCAGAAATCGCTAAACGTCTTTCAAAGCTTGCCGAGATTTGAACCCCTTGGATGACATCTTCAGCCATCGGTCCAGAGAGTGCTAGTTGGAGAGTGTAACCACATGCTGAGAACGCTGCATTCAGCTGTTTTCACTCCTTATCCGCAGTGCACTTGAACCAGGAACTCTGAATGTGATGTCAGTTGACAACCCTGTATGAGATTGTGTTGGTTGTATTCTACCAAAATTGGCTAATCCGCGCCACCTACTAATAATTCCCTACAGGTCCTGCAAAGACCTGGTGGTCTATAAGAAATCTGGACATTGTGTTTTCTGTCCCATGCAAGGAATGCCATTTGACGAGCTCATTCACCTGTCGTCTTAACTCATCATCAATTCAACATGGACCAGGAACTTGAATATGGTGTCAGCTGTCAACTGTTGATGGGACTCTGTGGGTTTGGCTCTGCTTGTGTGAAAGCCTGCCACTGGTGACTTCTAGTTCTGTCAGCTTATGGTTTGCTTGCTGATGAACTTTTTGTTCTGAACGACTTTTTAACACCACTTAAGCTAGCATAGGCAGCACTTTTGCAAGGTACTTCAAGTGTTGTGTTAAGCATGATACATGCATACATAGTGTTTGATGGTTTTGCCATTTTCAGGTATTTCGCAAATATACAGTGGCAAAATGGAGTCCTTTAACTTAGAAGAAGTACAAAGCCTTCAAGAAAATTTTGATGGACCCGATGGCATGACTGAAGATGACGCCATTGACTCCTGTACCGTTATTTTGCCTTGTGTTGGTCGTGGACTGAATATGATAAGCATCTCGGAGATTAATCTGCCAGCAGATTTCTATGCAAATGTCCAGGTTAGTTTTTCAGTCAGTTGCCAGAATTATTTGTGAATTCAAATCTAATATGGACTTGCCCATACAGTATTATAAGTTCACATTTAAGTCTTCAGCAGGATTACTCAAATATCCTTTTCACTTAATCAATTGGTTTTCCTTTCCAGATTTAGGCAAGGCCTCCCCACAGTTGCTCGTCATCTGTCTGCTACCGCTTGTATAAATCAATTTGTTGTAGTGCCATGTAATCCATGAGGGATGTTGTATTGTATTTGTCAGTTTATATAGCACCTCTGCTAAATGTTATTTGATTGCTGGTGATAAATCCTTGCACTTCAATCACAGTATCCAAACTGACTTCACCTCTGAAGACTTCTGCTGATTGAAGCTCGTAATGAATGAACACTTGCCTCATCTTCCTTCCAGTTCTGCAATTAAAATTGTGCATAAATTGAGAGCCACGTAAGGTAATTGTAAGACGGTCTTCATGTTTGTTGCTGGTTGAAAAAATATGTAATCTAGTGTTGTGAAGTTGTGATACCTTTATTGATTAGCCGACAGAACATTGCTACAAATGCTACCGGTTGCTGGGTAATTCAGCTGTTGGTGTCTTGGTTAATTTTATCCAGGCTAATGTATGTATGTATGTAGTGTAGGTAGTGCCTTTGTTAGGTTCTTTAAAAACTTTATATTAAGTGTCTTCATACATACATACATACATACATACATACATACATCCAAGTGCTACTATTTTTTTGTTCAGCCAGCTGTACCATCAATGCAACAGTCACCACAAGTTAAGTGTCAACAAACGTCTGGAAAAGGTAGAGCTCAGCTGATCAATGAGGACAAGATCAAATGCTCTCGGCCAGGTGGAAATCTTCCGGCTAACGGAAACAACTTGCCTAGTGGAAATAACATACCTGGTGGAGATTACAGACCCAATGGAAGTAGCATGTTTGTTGAGAATAGTTTACCTGTAAGTACCTGTGAAAAATAAACATTGTTATTTCTTTGAAAGTTTACCAGTAAGTACATGTGGAAAGAACTTACTTAGTGAAATAACTTGACCTTTTTTAGATAACTTGACTGTAACTGTTTTGCTGTGCTAAGCCAAGCTTGTTAAAGTCACAGCTACTAAATGCAGTCAGGACTTTTATGGCTTGTGGAATATTTAAGTGTCGAGGCCTTCCGTGTCATTCCAGATGTTACTTTTTCAGCGGCCAAACAGTTTAATTATGTTGACTTTACTGCATTTATTTGTTTCTAATTTTGCACATGTTTTTGTAATTCTATTTGCTTTTCAATGCAACAGGTAGTTGTAATCAGAACACTGGTACAGTATTTGGTTTTTATGCATCAATTTTCTCTTTGGTTCCTGCAGTAGCATTGATATTTAATTGGAATTGCATTTCATTTCCTTAAATCCCAAGTAATGAGGCTTAGTGTAATTGCATTTGGTGCATTTACTGGTCTCTGCCAAATGATTTCATGTTTCCTTTATTATACCTGCAGCATACCGAGGTGCGAAAGAGCATCAGTTTTGAAGAAGACTTCCCTCCCCTGTCAGGCGGGGTCTGACAAGCTGTCAGTTACATCTGAGAAACCTGATGCCAGCCTTAAAAGTTGAGGACAATGGCCAGACTCACTCAAAGCAGTTGCAGAGGTTTTTGCTGCACCCAATGAAAAACAAAATGTACAAAACTAGAACAAAATAATTGATCTTGATTACTGTACATATGCAATGTGCTAGTTTTGAATATTTTCTAGTAATATTGCATCGTGTTTATATTTGGACTGCCTGTAAATCTGTTGTTTTTTGACTTGATATAGCATGTTGTATTTCATCGTACATAGGTATGCCATTTGATTATAAGCGTAATAATAGTAATAATAATAATAATGCACTCAGAATATGAAGCAACAATCAGTAATAGCTGAGCTTCTTTCAAATACTCAAAGTGCAGTTACAGATTCAAGTACTGTACAAGTACTTGAAAGCCAGTATTTTGATGCCAGTGAAAAGTACAATCAGAACACGCAATATAAACGTAAGAGTTATCAGAACCTTATTCTCAAAAAAGTTGCAATGCAAGTAAATTCTGTTATACCACAGAATAATCCATATACCTCGTACATGCACATAGATTAGTTTCAATGATAGTTTAATGGCACCTGTTTCCTCTGGACCAGGCCTAGGCAGAATTAAGCAGATACTATATAAACTCTGTATTGCATCTGTATAGCGCTATAACAATTACCATCCTCTACATTTACTCAACCATAGAGACTTCTCATGAGGGTGTGAATCACTACTGACATGGCTGTAATGAACGTAACTATCTTAAATAGTGGTGGTATATTCCACTTCGTCTCCCTTACACGTACACTGAGCCGACGATACTGACAGCATAGAGTACAACAGGAGGTTCCCGTACCCCTACCCATCCGTCCATCCTCTCACAAAAATCCGCCTGCTACAAATTAGTAAGTAAGAACAGTATTATTAATATTTCATACGGCTCTCGATCGTAAACTCGAGATTTCTGCAGTGCTGAAAGAAAGCCAAGTCGCGGGAACCAGCTTATTCACAGGCGCTCAGTCAAAACAAAATAGATAGGCAAGAAGGGTTCGGTTCCAAGTCAAAATCCAACAGGAAAGCAGGCAGTCAGACGGCTACGGTGGGTGGTGTTTGGAATTGGATCTGCAGGATAGATAAGGGGAAGAAGAGGAATATTGCTAGCTTCTCTTCGCAACGAACTGCGGAACCAACGGACACCCACTACCTTTTAACGCGCTGTGACAAATGGCAAAGCTGGGGTGCCTTTGGACTGCGCTTGTAGGATGGGCATAATAGGGGGGGGGGGATAAACCTAAGCGCCATCTACCGAATTAAAAAGAACATTCTACCAAATAATATGAGATTTGCCAATCTATTAAAACATCAGAAACATGGACGACATGATCAAGAAAATCGTTTATTTCCTTAAGGCACATTCTTTCATGTAAACTGATGTGAAAATAAAAGCTAGACGTAGATAGCAGTTGATTTTTGCATAAATACCATGTTAAGCAGCCTTTAACCGGGTGTCGGCTTAGCTAAGTGGATACTTCGATTACTGTTGTTTCACTACTTGCTTGCGGACTCACGTCTGCCCTTCATCCACTGGCGCTGTCCGGCACTTTTTGTGAAATCCGTTGCTACGTTTTCCCATGTGCTGCTCGAGCCTATTAAGCGCCGCCAAATACTTGGACGATCTCTCAAATCTGAGAGAAATCGGCTGCAACGTACCATTTCAGTACAGATTCACGCATGAATTCGCAAAGAAGTGGCTATAACCAACCACGTAATCGTAATCTAGAGATTTCTACAGCGCCCAACGAAAGCTAAGTCGCGGGAACCAGCTTATTCACAGGCGCTCAGTCAAAACAAAATCGATAGGCAAAAGGGTCGGTTCCAGGTCAAGATCTACGAGTCAGGAAGTCGGACGGCTACGGTGGATGGTGTTGAAATTGAAGCAAGGAGAGATAAGGGGAAGGATCAGGATAAGATTTTTGGAAAAGAAGTGTTTTCAGTCTTGAGTGAAAGACCTGCGCAGAAACTGAAAGAGGTGGTGTTGGTGAGTTCGTATGATTGACCAGACAACTGTCGCAATTCTGGCGGGAGTTTATTCCAAAGGGGTGGCTATGGCTATGGCGCGATTTCCAAATTTTAAGGATGAGGTGACGGGAGGGCGAAGAAGTGTTAGGACAGATGAGGAGCGGGTTGAACGGAGTGGTTGGATAGTAAATAATTGACGAAGATAGGAGGGTTGGGAGGACTGAAGTGTGTTGTAGGTGAGGGTTAAGACTTTGTACTCTATTCGTTCTGGTATTTTAAGCCAGTTTAGTGATTTGAAAACACGGGTGATGTGATGGTGTTTGGGGGTTTTGGTGACAGCACGAGCGAGAGTATTCTGGATACCATGAAGGCGGTTTATCTGGGATGTTATCCAATGTTCGGCAGATTTCAGAATCGGACAACTCATGTTTCGGTTGTGGCTTCACCAGGGGTTACGTTACATTCGGCCAGTGTCCGGGCTGCTGGGGTTTGAACCAGGGCCGGATAAACTGCTCGAGGGAGAGCAGTCATATTACACGAGATAAGTCGTAAAGACATTGGAATGGGATTGGGGTTACAGCTGCAAAGTGCAGCAGATGGCATGGTTGATTTTGTCAATTTCACCCAATGATAATGGTGCAAATTATTATTTAAAATGAAAACTAATGACTCGTTATTCATAAGAACATACAGCTGGTATAATGTATTCTGTCTGTTTTGTCATTCCAGAAAAATTCTTGCTCCATCCAGGCCCCTTGCCAGATCTTAAGCAGTTGCATACTGTATTTTGATTACTGGTTAATCCGACTCTGGTTTGAGCTACTTTGTGGACACTTCTGATTCTGTAGATAAAACCCCTAGAAGGTATATATGTAATATACCTATAATATTCTAATCTTAGGGGGTTATTGTTTATCAATAATGCAAATAAATACATGTACATGTATACTGAACATATTTTTGTACATGTTTCCCATGTATCCTAATGTTCATTTTGTTGTTTTCTCAAGTTCACCAAGTGCACTTAGGCACTTGTGGGTGTGTGACTGTCCTTTTCTTTAAGAAAACCCCAAAAGGAAACTCAAACCCTCATCCTGGACCTGAACTAATTTTAACAAGTTTAACTGTTAATTAACATCAGCCATTACACAGTAGCAGTCCATGCTAAACTGCATCTAACAGAATAAGCCACAGTCCTGAACAATTGGTATATCTAACAGAATAAGCCACAGTCTTGAACAGTTGGTATATCTCTGTGTTCTCAGGATCTTTCTTTTCGTTCTTTTGAGAAACATTTTGAGAGGAATAGAAATTTCTTTGTCTCTTCACTGAGACTCATTTCCTTGCTGTCAACAGCCAACACCAGCTCCAGCCTCTGCACGTACTCCTCTAACATCGATACATCTTCACTGATGTGGCTGCTGCAGACTTCGAGAAGCCAGTCGTACGACTGGTACCTTTTTGCAACACGCAGTGGATATGTCTCCAGGCACGGCTCGCTTTTCATAAACTTTGCTTTGATGTCAGGGATCTCAAACAGTGTGTAGTTTTTGAAAGGTTTTGGAAAATCGTGTGGAGAGAACGGAAGACTATCACGAATTTCCTGCATCGAAGTCCCCGGTTTCTTTAGCCGGATACACTTCTGAAATTTATTTAATTAACACATTTATGAGCAAGAAATTGATCTTTAGGAAAAATGCCTACCTTAACACAGCTTCTTCATTTAATCTATACCCTAAACTTAACGAGATCCTTATTTTTATTTTGACAATTCACCCCTTAGAGGATGTCCACAAAAAAGGACCTATTTTGGAACCCTCACTACCCTCGTCTGTGTCTATCCGCATTTGGCATTACCCTTTCACTTTGCGGATGTGCAAACCCCAGCGGAGTTCTAATGCCTAACCCTGTTGAACTTTCAGGATTAACTGCGCTACGTAGTGGGATACTTGCCAGATCTTAGGCTGCTCCCAGTGAAGTCCACTAATGATGAACAATGCAGCACGGACTGCTGTCTGACTGAAGTTGATGTTTTAAAGGCACAGTTTGCACTGAAATAACTATACAGTATACAAACTCAAATGCAGACGTCCACAATGGGCATAACACCCTCCTCTTCAGTGGCCCCTCCCTCTTCCTCTTTTCGGACGACATGATTGGTCGACCCAAACGGCATCTTCATATTGTCTAGTACCTAATTTAATCTAGTAACTAAACTAACTGAGATAATTTGGTTTTTATTGTGATAATTCACTTAACAAATGTCCTTTAAGGCTTTTTATAGCAGAGAACATACTACCGCATTTAGCAGAAACAACACTGGTATAGCAGCTTGGCTTCATTTCAGCATATGCTGATCCTATTAAAGTCCACATATGCAGCGATACTTACTCTCTTTGGAGCAAAGCTTTCACTTTGAGGTGACTTTCTTTTATGGTGTTGTTCTTCAAACATATCCAGAGATGGGTTAAACTGTGAGTCGAAGTCATCGTTGCAGAAACTCCGAGGATCATAAGCGTCAGACCCGATTACATCTGCTACACCACTGTTGCTCGGACCGATGCTATCTAAGAAATTCTCTGGTTCAAGAATGTACTGAAGCGTAGCATCTTGAAAAAGCTGTCTCCTGTCATTTTCACTCAAAACAGATTCCTCAAATGGATCTCTGATTGAATCTGAACTCCTTCTCTGACTCCTCCTTCTTTCTGTATACTGTGAACCTTCATACATATCCTTCAGGCTATCTGATATCAGCCTTCTTGTCTCCTCCTTATATGCTGAATCTGAAATCAAGTTTTTCCTCATAAAACAAGTTTCTAGCCAACATGTACATCTTAAGAGAAATGCACTGAGCTGTTATGCAATACAACATAGAAAAACCATGCATAAAAACTGCATCATGTAAAGCAACATTGACATGACTCACAATTATGGCAGTGAGACTAGTAAAAACCAGCCTGTCAGTAATCGTAAAGCTTCAGAAGAAAAACGTTTTTCACTTACAATAGCCACTGCTGGTTGAATACTGTGTTAATTTTCCTTTCTGCGAATCAAAGTGATTGAAGGCTGTCTCAACATTCTCTATGTTTCGCATGTCCCTAACACACCAACCACCAAATAATTATAATACTATATATTTTTATTATTATCATAATTGTGAACTTGTCTATGTAAAGTGTGCCTTGCATATACTGCAGTAGCATTGGATAAGCATATAAAAACTTCTAAAATTCTTCTTAAACTGTCCAGAAAAGAGACAAAAGTACCCATAAGTATTTCTAAAACAGCATCAAAGAAATGGCTGTAATTATTATCAAATAACTGTAATTTGTTAATGTAACTTACAGTAACATTCAAATCTTGTCAAATTACATTATGGTAAGAGGAAAAGAATAGCACTAACTTTAGATCATCTGGAAACCATTTTCCACGTTCCACTGACATCTGCTTTTCCGCATGCGCCACCCAATCACTCCAGATGAATAACGGCGGGTCTGTTGGAAGACACAAAATAATCTTGTCAAATTACTAGTCAACAACATGCTGAATTATGACACACCTCACCTAATGGCTTAGCTATGCAACACATAAAGAGATATTCCAATTCTTATATTGATGCTATCATGTCTGCTCTTCAGCTAAAACGTCCTTCAATCTCTAGACCAGGTCTCTGCAGAAAATTGCTAATGCAATGATTTAATGGCTACATTAGATTTAAGTAGTTGTCTTACCAATGTTGCTGAAATCTGCAGCATACAGGCAAAGTATGTGGCAAATACATCTCTGAAACATGTGGTAAAACCGTGGGCATGTCCCGTAAATTGAGACATACTGCAGCAGAAACCTTGGAGTCAAAGTGCCTCTTTAATTCCCTCTTTAATTCCAATATACAGCAAAAGACTCAGAATACTGCAGCGAGGATAGAACCCTAGGCAAATGAAAACCTCACCAAAATATAACACTTTTTTAACAGCTAAAACGTTATTGATAAATTATGTAATTGATTCAAAACTTACTAAATTCGATAAATGATGACAAAATTTTGGCATACTTGGTCAATTTCCTGCAAGTAAAAGGTATAGTAATGTAAGTAGTAAGCCCTAGAGACTTTGAAAATGTAGAAATAGCGACAACATTTATCAATTACCTGATACAAAATGTCTCAACAACACAAGTATAACTGCTTAGTTATTACCAAAGCCACCATAGTTAGAAATCATTATTTTAAAAAAGCCAGGAACAAAATTCAGCAATCTATGATCAAAACAATGGCTTGGAATGGCCTGTCAACTGAAACTAGTTTAAACTGCAATGTGCTGAGTACGAGAAAAACATGAAAGTGACTGAGAAGAACCCAAAGTGTCTCTGAGGGATACTCAAAAGGATACACAAACGATAAATACACAGACTTACCATTCAGAGACATCGTCAAGTCCAAAGATCATTTTTAGCGTGATGATGATGTAAGCCATTGCCATACAAGCAAAATCAATACTGCCCGACCGGAAAGGGCCAAGAATCTTACGAACTCTCATCGAAGGTGGCCGAATTTTGATCAGGTTGGCCACCAACGTGTGTAGCTCTCCTTAAACACAAAAGGAAAATAAAATCTGTCATCTACCTGCCTATATTTATACTAATTACCTTAAAATCTAATATTACAGACGAGATATAAGGTGTCTACCAATTATGATTAAATGTTAATCAATTTTATTAATAGCAACTACATAACAAAGTAGTTTAAGTAAACAGAAAACTTAAAATGTAAACCACTCTGGTGCAATTAGTTTAGATTTTGACTGCTGAATCATTTAAAATGCCAGCAAAATGATTCCTAGAAATATTCTGTTTACCAGGAAGGCCAAGTTCTATGATGAAACGGTGAACAATGCAAGTGATGTTCACCTCAGGAAGGGTCTTCAGCCCCAGAAATGACACCAACTTAGCAGCCTCCATCACTATCTTGTTAGGAGCTGGAATGCCCTGTCAATGTATTGAAGGAAGACATTCACAATCCATGCCAAAGCGCCAAGTGAAATATTCTTCGTATAATGTTGCACTACTATCACCAGGTATTTGCAATTTAAATAGACAAAAGATTCAAGAAAGGATTATTTCAGAAAGGCATCTACGGATTACATGTACTTATGTATCTATACAGGTCAGAGAAAACGTGTTCATGTTGTTTAAAAAACATCAACAGCTGACATTTCAAAGTGTTCTTGCATTCTGAAATGTAAAACAGAGGCAGCCACAAATTTCCTAAACCACGTAAGACAAAGGGCAAATAACCATAAAACATGATAAATTGAGTCCCATTTCAACAGTTTTAGTGTGTGGTACTCATTATAAGTCGATGACTCTGCTCGGATTTTAACATTTCTAATGTCAAAAAACTGTATATATCCAGAATAAAATTAACCTAAAATAAAGAAATTAACTGATAAAATTATCGCATGTGAATTGAAAAACAGCCCTGAATGAAGCAAGTCATTTGGACCATTGTTTGGGTTGCTTTACATGCTGACAAAAATATAGTTTCAGTTTTCAGTACTGCTCATTGAGTCTACCATTGTTGCAACACTCGTCCTGCATATAAGTCAGAAACAGACAAGAAAAATTAAAAGCATCTAATAAAATTTTAATTCTACAAATTTATCAGATGTGAAACTGATAGACAGACCGGACAGCAAAACGTCTGATAGTCGCTGGCAAAGAACTTCATATCTTCAGGAAACTGTGCTCGATTGTAAGGCAACTTACTCTGCTTTATCCACCTGCCAACAGAAGAAAACAAATCTCATTTTACTGTTAATCAAACAAGAAATGTGCATGCAAAACACTTAAACTGCTTTCGTAATTATCCTAGTACTGCGAACAGCTAGCCACTGTAGAAAATAACAAATGCTAAATTAAGTATTTTTGCCAGTACTGCACTACATGGTATGGTTATTTCCAACCTTCCAAAGGTTCTTCCAGAGTAATAATTTCAGTAACAGTTGACTGAATTAAAATTAAATGGTTTAATCCTACTTATGTCTGTCTCGGACGACTTCTTTTATACTGAACTAATGAAGAGACAGCTTTTGTAAATTGTAAGAGCATTTTACAAAACTAATAATCCTTTTACAAATTTTAAGATAATACTGCATAAATTTCGAATGACTACTAGAATATAACAAAATGTAAATGGGCAATTCACGAAAACTCCTCATACGTCCTCCCAATCCAACACCAACTACCATCAAGCAAGATGGCTTTTACCCTAAACGAAAGACGGCAGGGAAAGGCCCAAAACTCTTAAGTTGCTCGCAAAACCATTCCAAATTTATAGGCCATTCCCAGCAAAAGCTTTCATGTTGCATAATCAAAGTTTGAAAATGAAGAACAAGGAAACTAGTCTGCATGGGAGACTGAAGTGGTCTGTGACTTGGATGGGAGGATGCACAGCCTGCCAAACAGTTATGGATAGGTGTAGCTAGTAACATGTTAACAGTTGGTACACATAGTATGTTAATGAAATATATGCAAACCCTACCTAACTAAATCATGAGGAAGAACTCTGTTGTTGGTGTATTGCAAACCAATGTAGACAAGGCTGATAACTTTGCACAAACTGATCTTGGACTTTTCTCGATCCGTTGGCCGTAAAAAGTCTTCACGTTCAGTTTTCTAGATTTGAAAACAGAAACAATTAAACTGTGGCTTCAAATGGGCATACAGCATCAACTGTCATATGGCACGAATAGGCATAATGCACGATTAGGCATAATGCATGATTAGGCATAATGCACAATTAGGCACAATGCATGATTAGGCATAATGCACAATTAGGCACAATGCATGATTAGGCATAATGCACGATTAGGCATAATGCATGATTAGGCATAATGCATAATTAGGCATAATGCACAATTAGGCATAATGCATGATTAGGCATAATGCACAATTAGGCACAATGCATGATTAGGCATAATGCACGATTAGGCATAATGCATGATTAGGCATAATGCACAATTAGGCACAATGCATGATTAGGCATAATGCACGATTAGGCATAATGCATGATTAGGCATAATGCACAATTAGGCATAATGGCACTGCAAATGAGACAACAGATATGACAATAGAACATATTTTGTACACTTAAATTGAAACTTACAGGCCATAGGATCTACTTGAAAACCCAGTGCCACACATTCTATTCTTAGTGTTTTTTATGTTACTTTGCATCAGAAAGTGGGGTAAGGACACGTGGTTTCATGCTTGCAAGACAAGACCTCGGAGCCACAGATTTGATAACATCATTGCGTAAGGATTCAAGTACAAAGCACCTTGGGCCACCTATCCATTTAGTACACATTTCCTTGTTTGAAAACATCACAAATGGAATGAAAAGATCCTATAGCCTTATCTCACAGACAAAAGCACAAATGACCCCAAGATCAAAGGACATTTCACCCATTTAACTATTTAATGTCAAGAAACAGTTTGGAGAGGTGGCCCATGGTTTGTGAGCGGAAGGCACATTGCTCTCTGGCCAAATGTCCTTGCTTGCCAACCTCAGACTACTCACAGGAAGAATTCTGTTTATTTCCAATATTGTATTTTTGAATAACATGAATACTGCTTCTTTTGTAATTGATAAGCATTAAGATCTCTTACCCTAAGCATAGGAACTCCCTCATCAGTATAAACTATTTCCTCTGCAACAAGCTGACTGCAGACCTCTTTGTCTCGCTTTTCTGCCTCCAAGAGAACATCGATATCATCCAGAGGCTTTTCATTTGGATTATCGCCTTCATAAAAATCTTCATCAATATCATCTGCCTCATCATTCTAACAACCAAAAACAAACACAATTTCTAAGTTCTCCTACTTAGTAACTTTCTGACCTGACTGTTGCCTTGTGCATTACACACCGACACTATAGAAGTTGTTAATTAATAATACACGAAAACTTCATTAAAATATTATTTTTGCATGCCATATCAAGAACCGCCTTTTAATGAAGTCATGTTATAATGAGCTTATTTTCTACAAGTGAGTTAATTTTAGGATCCAGGTCCCTAAACTGTGCTATAGCGGAATTTTTATTATAATGAAGTTCGTTATAAAGAGTCTCTGTTGGGAGTAAAATAATAACACAGACATTTTCATTATTTCAGTAGAATAAATGCTCTTTACTTTCCATAGTATCCAGATGATTAGTACCTTCACTGTGCAGGGACATACCACTTTGCATATAATCAGAAGACAAGTCATGACATAAGGCTGTTAACAACATCATCAGCAACGGTCCCATTAAAGCTAATTTCCTTGAGCCTGTTGTACTGCTAAGGTATGATTTATATGTATATACACACAGAAAACTCAGCTAATGAAGCGTTTGACGACTGTTCTACAGCAGATATTTAATTAGACATGTGTTACCTGATGTTTTTCCAACCATGACGATCGTTTACGCAAAGCAATTATCGAACGCACTGACTTCACCCGAGGATTTTCCATTGTCCCAAGATATTTATCTCTGTTCAAACACACAAGAAGAAGCAGTATGTTCACAAATACCATAATCAACACCACCACGACGGCCACCACTGAAGGTAGTAGTGCACTTGTGAGGTTCTGAAATGGTGCTTTATGACTATCCAGTTAGATATCACCACCATGACCATGACCATGACCACCACCACCTGACAATGCAGTTAACCATTTCAAGTAACAATTTCAAGTAAGTCTAGTTTTATGTACTGTTGCAGATTCTCACAGTAAAATGTGTATTATACTGCAGAATTACAGCACTTTAACCTGACTAGGTCAACTAGTTTTTATATCAATGTTTGCAGCAACAGGTATATTCTGCCTAACATATACGCAAACCAGCAAGACAGAGCCATGGTTTGCGACAAAAATAACAACAATTATAAACAGAATTAATATCTTTACACAAAACTTTTACCTCACTCTTTGATGAAGTCTCTGAAACTTGATTTTTTCTGGAGACGGCTGTTCAGTAAGAAAGGCTATTCCACATTTCTGCAGGAACAGACACCACAGTTTGAAGACAATTCCCTGTGCAAAACATAACAAAGGTTAACTGACAATTAACTGACAATTAACTGACAATGTACATTACAGTCACAAAGTCATACACTACTACTGATAACATTTAAAAGATTTGATATCAGACCTGAATGTAGTTTAATTCAGGTCATTGTGGCACCTTCTTTACATCTCTCACAAGTCATTGTAGTGTCAATCCCACATAATAACTGGATTTCATGGTTGTCTTTGTCTCAGTAAGTCATCAGTTGCATAGCAAAGACTGTAAATTTGGAACTTTAAAGTTGAGAAGAAATGTGTCAAATGATAATCAAAGACACAAAGCATTTCGCTTGAATTTACCTTGGATTCTACGATCCCTCAGTCTATCATAGCTGTGTAAATATATTTCACAGCAGCACTTCAAATACATTTAAAACAATAGTTCATTCATCTAAACGAAGCCCATCAGAACATAATCAAAGATTTGATCAAGCAAAAGACCTTTTGATTCAAGTGTCATGGTGACTGGTTATATAGAAATTGTGAACATTATCTCGCCTTCACATTAAGCTGAAGCAAGAATTTTGGGAAGTTGGCCACGATTCAAACAATACATTGTAGGACAGATCAGTGAAGTTCCTGGGGACCAGGAGATAACAGATAAAACAAATTAACCTTGTGAATGTTAACGACTATGACCATGATCTTTACATACATCTACAAGAGATGGCCACATCTTCATACACCCAAATTCTATTCTTATTTCCTGGACAGTTACAAGACAATAGTCAATCTCAAACAAAACTGAGCCTGCACAGTCCGGTCAAAAACCAGAAGCGCACTCCGTACAGGCACAGCATCAGTCTGTGGATGAAACACCATCTGGCAATGTAAGATTTTAGTCACGTCCTGCAGGACAACACAGACTCTCAAAGTGAACATGCTACAGAAGAGAATCCCAGAGCCCAAGGACATCAATGGAAAATGAATGCCCACTATGAAAAATCCTTGTGCCAGACAGGGCCACCTCTGGTTAGCAGGGATAAGCCTTAAAGGTCAGCAATGAACTGAGAAACTGCGTGTGTATGTATGTATGCATGTACGCATGTATGTTTGTACGTATGTACATGTGTATCAAGACACTTATAGCACCTTTTGACTACCTCAGAAAAGATTCACAATAGATGGCCAAAATGAACAATTTTATAAACAATTTGCTCCATTCTGAAGGTCATTCATAGAAAACTGGTGTAATAGAGCCAAAGTAGGAATGTTTTGGAACAGTAAATAGTTATAATCAATTTCAATCAATGACAGTACAAAACAGACCTCTAGCTTAGGATCGACTCCTAATTCGATCAGAGCATTGACTTGTCCTCGAAGAATGTGCTGAAAGCCCTCGTGCGATTTCCATGGGCGACCAAGAACATCTTTAGTCTTTTCTTCTGTTGCAGCTATCAAAACAAAGTCAAAAGCAATAATCACACTGCTGGTCAATGTATGTCTTAAATTAATTCACTAAGAATAAATTAATGTTTTGCACAACTAAAGTTATGTATGTATGTATGTACGTAATTAAAATATTTATACATGCATAATGCCTTGTAAGAAGCTCAAAAAGGTGAAACATGAAACATGATCAGCTACCCAGCCAATCTAAAGATGCAACATGTGATAAGCTAAGATGTTTCTTTAGCTGTTTCTGGTGGTAAAGTTTGAATATTCTGTGGAGCTCTAGAATACAATACATAGGAAAGCTTGTGCTCAATCACTACATGTGACAGCAGGACTAAGTGTTCCCAAGAATTGCTGAGCAATGTGATTTTAGATACCCAGATTGGTGAAAAAGATATCCAGGTTAGCAAAAGCAAGTAAGGAAAGAAACCACTTACCCTCGGTTGTTTGCCTTCTCAGATTAATTCTGGCACCTCGCGAAATAGACTGAAATACTTGCTCTTCGTTAAGCACTGCACATAATCCATGAGTCTGAAACATTAGCATATATAATTAAATAAATACTAATTATCAACACACTACACATATTTCAACATTTTACAAAAATGACACTTCTCAAAACAGGATTTTTCTCCAACGACTATGTCCAAAATGCAAAATCACTCCACATCCTTCTTCCAAGACAGTGAGTGGTGCTCCTGCGCTAATCGATTGCCCATTACTCAAAGACAGCTAGCAGCTCTAGATTAACAGTTCAGTGCTTCAAGCCCTTTGTGCACATAAGAGAATCGGTCATTTATCTGTGACTTAAGACTATAAAAGTCCTTGATGTCTGTAAAAATGATTCAGCTCCACCCATTTCCCCATTAACACAAGCTCTGCTGCTCATGGAGATGTGCAAGTGTCATGCTTCAACATAATGACTCGAGCCCATCGTTTCGTCTGTGTTTGGACCTTTCTATTGGAGCATGTTTCCGCTGCAGGTAAGCACTGTAGCATTTGACCTTGTTTAGTGAACATTTTCAAACTACCTTAAACTGCACTTGTTAGATCAGTCAGACACCAGGTAATCACGTGTACAGTGATACTGAAATGTACTTTCAAGGTGCAATATTAAATGTCTTCATGCATACATATGCTAAATGTGACACTGCTGGAGAAAAGCCCAAAAACCAACAAGCACCTATTTCTCAAATGCTGTAATGTTGTGATAGGCAGTGTCAGAATTTTTAGAGACCCATTTTCACTGCACAATTTCAAGAACTTTTAAAAAGTTTACAACCTGACTGAGTGTCTGACAAGTGGTGCAGAAGTATTCACCATCAATACATTCAAATTCTGTTTCTCCACATGAAGTGCATTCAGGCATTCCTACAAAAACAACCACACTGCTGAACAAAAATAGAGCACTGCACCAATTATCAATTAATGCAAGATGCAAGCAAGCATGCATTTAGTGCTAAAAAGGTTAGGAAATGAACCGAAACAAAACTTAACTGATCACCAACAGTTTAATGACAACACAAATGATCACACAAGCCTAACACTGGGTTCAAAAGAAAAACTCATAAGCTGGTCCCACTATTTAGAGTTGCCCTACATAAATAAGAAAAAGTGCATATAAACAATAATTTACCAAGTAATGCAGACTAAATAAGAACCTGAGAATATCTTAATGCTGCTGACAATTTTACAAATTCCGCTGCTCATCATGCAGCTGTTGCTTAAACTGACTGATGGTCCTCTCCAATACAAAGCAATTTAAGACAATGCACCACAAGGGTGATTTCTTAAAGATAGAAATTATAAGTAATTCTATGCTACATGAAA
This sequence comes from Norana najaformis, assembly GCA_964023275.1. Lineage (NCBI taxonomy): Eukaryota > Metazoa > Annelida > Clitellata > Crassiclitellata > Hormogastridae > Norana > Norana najaformis. The sequence goes on from OZ029925.1 coordinate 10,691,928, forward strand.
ATAAGGGGTAACACAGAAAAAAGCCTAAAAGTAATCAGAAATCTGGGCCAACTATCTGCAGTCCATATTACATACTGCATTTCATAATCATAACCTGGAACTTACATCAGTTAAAGAATTGCACAAATTAAATCCATAACATTCTTTCGTCTTATTTTTGAGTTAATTCCTTGTATTAGTCTGTGCTAGTTAATATGGCCAGTTAATATACAATTACCTATGTCTTGTATCAGTATTGCTTAATGGGATAGCACTCTATTTCTACACCAGTCTTGGCAGTTCCCGGAAAACATTCAGCAACATAAAAGAAATATTGGTGTCTACATATCTCTGGACAGGTAGTAGTTGAGTATTTAACTGCACAAGCGTTGTTACAAGTGTAATTACAACTTCCAAGCATGTTCAGGGAACAGTACATGATTGTCGGTGTCGTCGACATCGCCTGTCGGCTCCATCACCGACAGTAGCTGCTATATACGCCTTCATCTGGCAATGACGTTATTGCCGCTGAGCAATATAAACATTAGCTTTGGCATTTGATATCAAGATTTAAGTAATCACAATTACTTTTAGCTTCGAATGGTAGTATGAATTATGGCTCGTGTACCATCGATGCAGAAATTTATCCTTGTGCGGTTAAACACATTTATAAGGATCTAACCTGCTACACGAATAATGCCCACGCTGTCCGGGCGATATAACCAATACTAAGCACAACTAGGATTTTATACTGAGATTGTTTATGATATGTTCGTGTGCATAAATTGGGAAATATACTCATTTACCTCACTTACTGTAATTAATCCAACCAAAGACAAAATTCGATAGATTATAATGTATTTTCCTTTTCACAACAAAAGACAACAACAAAGTTTGTCAATTCAAGTCTTGGCAAAGACGAAAATCACAAGTAGCGTTCCACTACTACTCGAAACATGGTTTGGGGTTGTAACGGCTGGACTCGTGTCGATGGGGAACAAGAGTGAGAAAATTAAGCGTGCCATGATTACTGTGTTAATGCTGATATTAATGCTGGACGCCCTCCACGACGTAAGGTCTAATATTTTACCAGTGTAAAATTATTTTATCGGCAAATGTGTTAGTGTCGAATTCTCCGTTTTATTTTTGCCCGGAGCTCAAAAGACTTATAGGAACATAGCAATAATATTTTTCCAGATGCAGTCGGTCGTACAGCATCACAGGTACATGTAGGTATTCCACCCTCAACAATTTGACGTTTTTCCTATTTCTCATGTTTTTTGTGTTATCATTCTTTGGTGAAATGAAAGATTTATAATTATATATAAACACTTCTTTTCCAAAAATCTTATCCTGATTCTTCCTCTTCCCCTTGTCTCTCTTCTCGCATCCACCGTAGCCGTCCGACTGTCTGAGTGCCTGACTTCTGGATCTTGACCTGAAACCGAACCCTTTTGCCTATCGATTTTGTTTTGACTGAGCGCCTGTGAATAAGCTGGTTCCCGCGACTTAGCTTTCGTTGAGCGCTGTAGAAATCTCGAGATTACGATTACGATTACGATATATTATTATTTCTGCGTTTTTTGGCGCCACTATTTAATGACTTAGTATCAATCAATGGCGCCGGGCAATAATTGTTAGTAAAGGACTAGCTCAAGGTCGCTACACAGTAACCCGAACAAGCCGAGCGCTCTATCCAATACGCTACCGTGCCCTATATATGTATTTATATGTTTATCTATATGTGTATATAAAGGCCAGTCATTTCCTATGTCTCATTCTGTGGCCATCATCAATATTAAAAGTCATAAGTGAACAACGGTTCAAGAAGAAGGGTTTCAGATGTTTTATGTATTTCAAAGAACCTAAACCTACGAACTACATAAATGTTCAATGCACCTGCATAGTTCTGTTTAGTAGTAGTTCCAATGTTTAGCGACATCTGATGATTTAGTATCAATCAATGGCATCAAACGCCGTTTGACGTCGCCCTCTTGCTTTACCCAGGCGTGGGACTGCCACTACCGAGTACGGCAGTGGCGGAGTTAATAGTTCTGTTTATATTGTGTGTCGAGATAATAAAACCTAATCACCTAAAAATACAAAAATCTAGGCCCTGTTTTTTGCTTTTCAATAAGCGTGTTTATGGACTGAGGTCACACAATCATCGGTTTTATGCACCTCTGCATACAGTGCGTTCTTAATATAGTCTCAAGTCCAATGATTTCTATGTATATATAAATAGATATCATTGTTGTGGCGCTGTGAATTTTGGCTTCATATAGAATAAAACAATAAAATAATTCGTTGCTATGGTTTTCATTCCTACTTTGGAACCAGGGTGCATTGCGCGAGATGTAAACCAGTTTCCAACTTTTAGGTCGAGTTAACAATCTTTCTCTGTCTCCATGCGGACCTACGGTATTATTGTCTCTAATGTGGCCGCCGCTGGACAGTTGTGTTACACAAGAAGGCGTCGTTAAAAACAATATTATTTTAGTTTCGTTTCCGCTTCCTGTGAAATTATTTTGTTATCGTAAAATTAATGGCGATTGCGGGTAATAGCTCTTTCACGACTATGGATCTGAGCGAAGTTACTTGTGCGTTCTGCATGGACGTTTTCGAAAACCCACACAGAGTTTCTTGTGGACACACGTAATTAACTCTATCGCTAGTCTTCCTTTGTATCAAATTCCATCTGTCGAAATTTGCTTGTTATCACTTAATTTGCATGCACAGTTAGAACATGTTTCGTTTTCGTAATGCATGGTTGGTTCTGAGCTTGGATTGAAGTCGTTTAATGTTCATTATGTCAAGAGCAGAGGCAAAACATAGGATTCCACTGGTTAACTTAGCCAAAGTATAAACAATATGGCCACCCGAGACAGTTGGGAACGCGGAGAACATGTGGATGTGTGTCAAACGCAAATTGAAAGACAGTTTAATGTTACTTGTCTGTGATGTGTCTTTATACTTTTTGCAGCGACCATAAAAATGATGATTTGTAAAAGTGATGGTGCTATAAAAGTTCTCGGATTATTGCCGTCTGTTTTTCTTTAGTGGTAGGCCATTATTTATGTGCTAGGCATCTCGGAGTGAAGTGCACTTGCTCTGTAATAGACAAGTTGTGGGTTCGAGCCTGCTGGGCAATATGGCCAATAAACAGTATGGCCACCTGAGACAGCTGGGAACACGGAGAACATGTGGATGTGTGTCAAACGCTGTAATGACCCTTGACAAATTGCTCGTGCATGTTTATCTCTGTCATCAAGCTGTAGAATTTGGTACCGGCATAAGCGGGAAGGTAAGCGGCATGTCCTGTGATGCATTGGCCACATGTCTGGGTCCATAGAAGTTGTCCGTTGCCAGCGCAAGGGCTGAAGAGCAGGAATGAGTGCCTCTCCTACTTTCCGCATGGGAGCGTTACTTCACTTTACGTTCCAGGCATTTAACGTCGTCTTCAAGCTGAACGAGAGCCAATGGCAGTTTGAAGAAAGTATCCAGACCCGTTTTGCTTTGCCACTAAGAGAAGTGGAGGGAGGAAGGACAGTGCTAGTGCAATTTTTTTTCTTGTGTGACTGAAGGTGATTGAAGGTCAAGAAGAATTCCAGAAGCTTGGCCTTTAATTCTAGAGATCGCACTAAGCTTCTTTCAGCAAGATCATTTCCTGTCATTGAATTGTGAATCTCTTATGTGTTGCTGCTGTTGTTCAGGTTTTGTATGCGATGTCTCGATCAGTTTCTTGGTCTTGCTTCGCCAGTTTGCCCGGTTTGTCGTCAAGCCTTTGACGTCAGAAATTTCCAGAGGAATGACCAGGTTGAGCGACATCTGAGGACTACATATACACGGTGTGATGGATGCAAAACTCAGGTGAAGGTTGACTCCAGAGACACTTTCGCAATTGATGCAACTTAGAAACATTTAAATTGGAATTAATACCAGACTGAGAGCGCCTATCTTTGGGTGGTAGTCTGTTCCAGTTGCTATTTCTGATGATGAAGGACCACTTAGCATATATGGCAGGTAATAATAATAATTGTTTAGCTTCTACAGTGCGTATGTCTAATGCACCAGGCATCAACTGTGGTGCACCAAAATGAAGCCAGTTTTAGCTCGTTACCCAGAAAGACAGTCTGCTGAGACAGAGGCAGCCACGTGGTGGATAAGCCAGTTGATAGAGTGGTCTTGAGTTGAGACCAAAATGATGCTGGTGCTGAATATGACTCTGTTTGCAGGTCTTATTATGCCAGTTTCGAGCTCATGTGGGTGCTTGTGATCGAGTCAAAGCCATTGAAAAAGAGACAATCGAAAAGAAGAAAATTACTTCCCCTGTTGTGTAAGACTTGTGTTTCTTGTGTACTTTTGAGTATTGTCCAAAGCTAGACAGATGCCTGTATACATGGATATGTAACATATTCAAAACATGTTTTTTTTACTGAATCAGGTTATGATAATCTGCATGATAATTATTATAGTTTTAGACATTTAAAATGGTAAACTAATATTACCCTTTGTGTTTAGCGAATTACAAGGATATTCAATTTCTGTTTCACTTTGGTTAACAGGGCAGAGTTAGTAGAAACTAAAACTTAACAGCCTTAGTAGAAGTGGCATATACTGTGACATTTCATTGTGATTGTCACAACTGAGCATGAAGTGATGAAGGTGACTGTAGTTTGTTAAAATCTTCAGTAGTACATTTGACTTGTTCCAAACTGATATACTACCATATTTTCATTATCTTTCATCGTTCAAGTGCAATTTTTATTTTATTTACTATTTCAGTTTGTGCACTTTCTGTCCTTTCTTTATTTCCCACATGTATATTACTCGTTATTTGAAGTTTCTCAAGGCTGTACCTAACTGGTTTACTAAGTAAACACAAATTGCTATGTCATTAAAATAGATTTCAAATTTGTAAACTAAGAAATAAGCGTTTAACACCTGATGCAATAAAATAACGAACACAGCTAAATTTTGAGATATTTAAGCGAACAGCAGATAGGCATACTCCTAATGTAGCTCAGGATATTCTAATGAACTTACGTCTGTGATTAGCATTTATTTAGTTAATTTCCACAGTGTTTATCCAAGATGTCTACTCAGAAGCGCTGTGTATGAAGATTATCGAACTTGATAAACTGTGTGTGATTGATATTTATCTTTGTAGCGATGCTCCAAATCGTCATACGTTCCAATGTCCTTACTGCAGAGTTGCACATTTGGATCAGTCTGGCCTCGTGAAGCACTGCAACGAAAAACACGCCAACAGCCGGCAACAAGTTGTAAGTTGCAGCAGAGATCTTCTGCTGATTAACACTACTATATTAACACTACTACATTAACACTACTACTGAAAAATGATAAAGCTGCCACAGGTGACCAATGCCAGCAATAAAATGTTTCCTTTTAAGTGAATTACGTGCGGCTTACACTTAATAAGGCTTATCAAACACATGTAAATTCCCCTTATGAATGATGATTTTGGAGATTATAGGTGCATTTATGAAGCTGAAATATTGATGCTTTGCTTTCTTTCTGCCAAGGTCAACAGGGTAAGATGTTTCATGCTGAATTGATCGTGAATTTTGGTTATTGTCTTAAGGTTTGTCCAGTCTGTGCTTCGATGCCGTGGGGTGATCCTAACTTCAGAAGTGCAAATTTCATTCAGCACTTAAATGCTCGCCATAGGTTTGAATACGACACCTATGTGGTGAGTTTGGTTTGTGGCAACTTGATGTATCGAATGGCATGTTTTTGGGTAGAGTTCCCATGTTTGTTGGTGCCATAGGCATGGTCTTTCTCCTGTCTGTCTTGGGATTTGACTCTCAGCTGCATCAGGCAGCTGGGTCTTCCGGTTTTGGGTCAGCTGGGGTGACAGTTGCTCCATTCTGGAGCCTGTGGGGACTTCCTTGTCCCATATTCAAGGACTCGAGAATGGCATGCCTTCTTTTTTGTATTGGACCATCTTTTTGGAACAGTTCTCTACATTCTACAGGAGATCCAAAATGTTCCAGCTGTTGCACAAAGAATATTTTCAGATTAGATAGCCATGTTCCAGTACCTTTGAGGGTTCTTGGAAAGCACTGTGCAGATATTCAGATATGTATGTACATACAGTATTATATATATATATATATATATATATATATATATATATATATATATATATATATATATATATATATATATATATATATATATATATATATATATATATATATATATATATATATACAAATAAATATGTTGGTTAAAAATTTAAGTTTAATAAATTTCATGTTTATGTTTTAACTTTGTCTCCAATGGTTTATCAAATATTACTGGTTCATTTTTACTGTGATTATGTACATTTACACAATTGCCAAAAATGTGGTGGGGCCAGAATAATGTATAGAAATATGTGATATTCAAAGGGTTTAATGAAATTTATATATCCTTTGGCATTGTGGCTACGTATATACGGTGTGACGACTGCAAAACTCAGGTGAAGGTTGACTCCAGAGATATTTTCACAATTCATGCATCTTAGAAACGTTGATTCTAATGTTACATCATCTTCAAGTTCTCTGCCACCAAGCAAGTTCAAACATCCAGTGGCAACATTCCTGACGTTGCTAGGCCTCCTCCTTCAGTTTACGTTATCTGTTGTCCATCATCCAGTCTAGTAGCATTTGTCTAGGTCTTCCTCTTCTTTTTTTCCTTCCATTCTTCCCTCTATGATATTTCTCAGGAGGGAATCGCCTCTCAGCATGTGTCCAATCCATTTCCTCTGTCTCCTTCTTGCTGTAGCCATCAGAGATCTTCTCTCTTCCACCTGTTGAAGCACCTGTTCATTTGTTTTGTGCTCTGTCCAGCTAACTTTTATATTAATTATGCTACATAATTAACATATGCTATGTAATTAATATAAAGCCACCCTTCTAGGTGCTTTGTTGAAACGCATAGTTCGGAATTTCTCCTCATCAAACTCAGCAGGTTAAGCAATTTCTGGTTGTAATGGATTGATGATTATCTCACAGGATTACCAACAAGACGACGATGCGATGTTGCGAGCCGCACTTGCTGCATCGCTTGCAGAGAATTGAGGCTGCATGAATGTCTCCTCAGAAATTGGAATTTGATCCAGATTCCTGCATATGATGAGGAAAATCGACTAGCGATTTAATTAGCACTTTCATTAAATGCTAGTAAATGTTTGTAACTGTAGTGGGACTTAATTATTTATGGAGAACTGTTGTTGTGGTTGGTTTAAATTTGTGCTTTGTCCATTTAGTACAGTTAAAGATGAAAGGGAAAAGTGGGGTGAATTGTTTTAAATAGGGGATTGCTGTGTGACATTTTTCTTCTTAATAATTATCAGTTTATCCAACATTTGAAGTTGTGTTGGCACCAGAGTTGCTTGTAAATAGAACCTGCATGGCCTGGTCACTTGTTGGATTGCTACTTGTTGAACGTTTTAAGTTACTCTGTTTATACGGTGGTCATCTACACAGTAGGCTAAGACACGTTACTGTGATCTGTGGTCAATCTAGCACAGATTGACGGGACATTTTGCCAAACTAACGCACATTAATTCTGTGAGGATTAGGCTAGAATGCTTCAGTACCAGACATTTGACGTCGGATTGTTCTGTTTGTTGCAGAAGGAAATGTGCTGAAGTTCTGTAACTTTTTCAACATGAACTGGTTTAACTTAACTACAGTTTACCATTCATATTCAACCATATAGAAAATAACCTAACTTTCATATCCTGTTAAATTTATTCTCCCGACCATATATTTATATATCTATATATGCTAATAACACTTGTAAAATATGATAATGAATTGTTGAATATTTTGATGTGTAATGAACAGTTTCCTTTGTCTGTACATATTAAAAACAGCTGTTCTGTCAGATTTGCAGTTTATTTCAAGGCATAGAAAAATATTTTAATTTAGTCACAGTGACATTATTATGGCAGCATCTGATATCTGAGTTTTTATAATTGGACTAAGGTCTTTTCTGCGTGTGTTCGAAGCTGTTATAGGAATGAGTTACAGTTTGAACTGACTCAGTTAATATGTGGCTGCAAAAGAAATCAATAAAGAGAAAGATTTAATCAATTATTATTAAAATTGAATAAAAAAAACAACACATGTCAACAGACAGATGACACAAGTCAAGTGACATATGACACCAATTCACTGACAAAACAAAAACACTGACCTTCCAAATGAAAAAAATCCCAAAGGCAGAAATGGAAAAATTTTGGATGAAAATTGACCGCAATTCTTACTAAAAAATTAATGCAAACTAATTCTCCTTACCTACTAGCATCTGTGACTCTTCTACAATAACTTATAAGCAGACTAGAAATTCCGTCCAACCAAAGGACTAAAATGTCTGTACAACATCCAAAATAGGCGGCACACGAGTCAACAGAACAGATGGACAATACAAATCTCTCTTATTTGTAGCTGTCTTTCTATGAGTCTATTTAAAATTGCTGAATAATGTTAATTTGAAGCAATTCAACCGTTGGATTCATACACATGACCTTATACAGAGGTAGGTGGGGTACAGTCATCACCTCTTGACCCAGACGTTATGCAGGTGTGCATGGGGTCAACTGCTGTTGCCCAGCTTATTACCCTCCATCCATTCCCTCGGCACATGCCCCCTCGCTACACATACAGAAAAAATGACTGCACTGATTCATGCACCCCTTCTTTTCTGCAAAGGCACTATATACGTAACAGAGTACCAACAACTTCTACAGCGCCGCTCTTATCGCAGATGACAGATGCTTACCAATTACAAGTACATTACAGTGTACAGTTACATTAATTCTCTTGCTGGTTCTCAAAAGGCGCTGTATCAACGTCCCGATTCATACGTTCTATTATTCCATTACTTCCAGCACTCATCTGGTTCCATCAGAAGCATCAGATGACCTGTCTGGGGTTAACATCAACACAAAAGGTCATTTAGCCAGCCATTACCAAACCCCACACTCCCCCATTGGGGTTATAACAGAAAATGACAAAACAACAGAATATTTCAACAGTGGAGTTTATGTAGTGTCACAGCAGCAGTTCCTAACCCTAGCCTTTGTCTCTCATTCGCTCCGATTAACCCTTGGCAGGCTGCCAACGGTCGTCACATGACTTGGTAGCCGCAACTCGCCAAAGGAATTTTGGGATTGCAGTGACAGAGCACTCATCTGGTTCCAGCCATTGCTGTTGACAAAATCACTGTTACCACTGGCAACTACCCCTTCCATCACTGTCCTCTGATCCAAGCTGCCTTCAACGTCCAGATTTTTCAAGAGTATGGAATTCCTCAAAGAAGACCCGATCGCCGCTTGACTTGCAGTCACATGTTGATTGGACCGCGACATCGAAACAACAGAAGATGAAGCGTCCAACGATGACCTCAGCGCCACCAAGCGGTGACCTCTGCAACTAGCGTCTTGTCCTAAAGAACAACAATTCACATTCCCATGGTTACTTGTTGCTAAGTGAGTTTGGGCTGATGTCGCTCCAATTGAGTGAGCAGCAGAAGGTTGTCTGAGGAGATCAGAGGTTGCGCTCTGCTGGCCACCAGGTGGTGCCAGAGTATTGTACCATGTGGTCATTGTTGTCGTTGCCTGGGGCAGTTTCGTCGTTGTCATGGTCCCTTCGCCAACAGACAGGCTGTCACTGGACATGTCGCGATGACCACTGTCAGGAGAGACGTTCTGGGCGCTCAAGTGGGATGATGACGTCACGCGATGAGATCGCTGGAGAGAAAAACGACTGAGACAAACGGAAGAAGTCAACTCAGACACCTGCATGGGTACCTACAACAAAACAAATAACCACGCATAAACATCCAAACAAAACACAACCACTTATCTCCCTCCCTACATCCCTCTCTGTCACCTTTCATCTCTCTCTCTTGCTCTCTCCCTTCCTCTTTCCTCTTCTCTCCCTCCCTCTCCTTTCTCATGCTCTCTCACATGCTCCTTCCTCCCTTGCTTCACTATTTCCTTTTCATCCACCCCTTATTCTCTACCTTCCTTCCTACTTTTTTCATCTGTCTATCCTCCGTATTTAAACCCATCTCCACGATCAACCGCCCACTCTGGCAGAACTCGGAAAGGGAAAGAGAAGGATCTCTTGATCACTGCAGAGACCCAGACTGTGATCGAAACTCAACCACTTAGTTGCTGAGTTGAAATCCTCTGATTGAAGAGAAAACTCTAAAGGTGCCATTATATGCGAATAATTATCCAGCGTCTTTTAAAAAAGCCGTTAATGGCCACATTGGCAAATGACCAAATGTGGGAGCTAACCTGTGGCAGCTGAATAACTTCTGCTTTGCTGCCAGTTGGCTCTTCGAGTTGGAGGAGCCGCTCAACCAAGACGCCGACATGCTGCAGCAGTTCCTGGTTCTGCATCAGCAACTGATGGATGCGCACCTATCCAAAGTAAGCAACAACTGCATTACTACTGTATATCTAAATGAAGTTTTAACACTATTACATACATGTGTTACTAATATTAGTACTTAATATCAGAGATTATGAAGCAGACGCAACAGGGTCAAGGACGTAACCCTCCTTCTCTTGGCCTGTCTGCCTTTCTCTATTGTTTCCATATATAGGTCAAGTGATCCTTTTAGGGTAAAAGATCCACCTATGCCTCCAAATAACAATAACTTCGGATTTAGGGTTTTAACAAAAGCCAACCCAGTTTCACCTGTTGTCATCTAAGAAAGGACAGGTGACGAAAAAGTGGTGGGTAAAAGGTGAGTGTGGGATGCTTACCTGTGCCTCTATGCGTGCCTCTGTCTCAGCAGCCAGCTGGTCTTTGAGGAGCTGCATCTGAGACAGAAGACATTGCGTCTGCTGCGACTGAAGCGCCACCTGTTGCTGAAGAAACAACTGCATTTGGTGACGACTGCTCACGAGCATCCCATCTCCCCCACCAAGGTCATCTGTCAGAGGATGCGGTGCCAAAGGCGATGAGATAGTACCTACCATCTACACACACAAAGATCATCTTCATAATCATTTAATTTCTTTAAATTAAATATTAAACAATGAATTCATTCACAAATAGATTAAAATAAATATTAAATAAAAAACTTTTAAATGAATTCTTGATTCCTTCCTAAATGGCAATAAGTACAGAAGCAATAACACCAACCGGTAAACCATTTATTTAGCTCTTTGGTAAATTAGTACTTCTTTCATTTCACTAATTAAAAAAATCGACTAGCATGCCACAGAGAGAAAACTGAGGAAGCGGTTGTTGACCTGAGCAGCTGACATGGTGCCACCTGTTAAGGAGGCAGAGGGGTTGTAGTTAGCAGAAGCAAGTATCTGCTGAGCACGTCTGATGACGTCATTTGACGTGGTTGAGTGACTGGAATCGACTGTCATCACATGGTTCTGGTCGAGTGATTTAGAGCAGACGGCGGAACCACTGGCAACATCCGCCTGACATGCCACGGAATCTAAATTAAGCAAATCAACCATCCAAGTCAATCAACCTTCAAATGCCATCAGCTATTAGTAGACCAGCCAATCAAGTACAGCAAAATTATTTAATCAACACCTTAACTCATGAGGAACTTATGCAAATCTTGGAACAATAAATCAGCCAATCAATTAATAATACTCAATCAGCCAATCAATTACTTAATCAATGACTGAATTAATTGACCAATCAGCCAATGAATGAATGAATGGATCCATCAGCCAATCAGTTCTTACTCGGCAGTGCAATGTCATCTGTTGTCGCTTTGTTGCTGTCATTGTTCCTGTTCTCTTCATTGTCACTGAGTTCCGCTTCAGTTGCCAACCGGTGACAGACATCAAATGCTTGACCAATCGTGCGAACGACATGAACGGCATGACTCTACAAAAAAACAACCAAGTCACATCAAGCAAGACAGAACACCAGAAGCAATTGTCAACCTCTGACTCAGAGTCACGCCAGGCCATTTCAACATGAAGTTTGCAGGCCTGAGCCATGTCAGATTCTCTTCTGCTTCAAACAGACCTACATAAAAGGCTCTACATTCGATATAACAAATACCTGGTTATAGCGAGGGTAATCTCTAACCTTTTTAAAAGCTTTGAAGACATTGCAACAGAAGTGGTTGGTCGCTGTTTCACGCGAGATATAGCTGAAGATGAGTAGGTCGTGTGAATCATGCGACACATAGAAGATCCTATGAGAACAAGAACGTACTTAGTTAATATATGCATATAATGATTAATATTCATGATTAGTTAATATTCAAGATAGCAAATATTCACAGATGATTAATTCATACATATTCATAGCAAATATTCACAGATGATAAATATCCATGATTGGTAGTTAATTTTCATAGTTAGTCATATGGCTCTTGTTACCAAGATGCTGGCGATCTTGGTTCTGTCCTTAGAGATAATGAATCAGTAGGCACATAAATTCATGCTAGAAATTGAATGTCAAGACAAAAATCCAGGCTACAGCAGGCCCAAGCCTAACTCTGGATCACGAATAGGTGACTGATAACCATATGGAGCTGGTTTATAGGTTCCCTATCTCAGTTCTCCTGTTCAGGCTGACGGTAGCTGCGGACCAGAGGTACAGCCACACGTGGCCAATGCCAGGGAATGCATGAGCAATCTACAACAAGGAACTTGCAGTACCAACATCTGGCTGAATACCAAACTTCTCCTTTTCAAGGCTTACATACCGCCTGTCCTCCAGTAAACAGCTGAGACCTGGACGCTAACCAAAGACCTGAGGGTGAAGCTCGATGCCTTTCAACAGCGGTGCCTGAGGAAAAATACTATGCATTCCCTATGCATTCACGTCACCAGCTTGGATCTCTATCGACACACAGATTAGGCCTATCCTGACTCCACTTCTTCCTCTTATCTCTCTTTCCGCGCCAATCCCAAGCATCACCCACCGTAGCTGCCACGCTGTCTCTCTACCTGACTTTTGGATCTTGACCTGGAACCGAACTCTTTTTGCCTATCGATTTTGTTTTGACTGAGCGCCTGTGAATAAGCTGGTCCTCGTGACGTGGCTTTCGTTGGGCGCTGTAGCAATCTCGGGATTACGATTACGATGCATATCCCAGTGTTGGAAATCATCCAAACAAGTAGGTTCAAACTGCGTGGACACATTGCATACTGCCACAGCAAACAGGGCCACCCCACAGCTTTACGAGCTATTATAACTGTCCCCTCCACCCCACAAGGCTGTAAAAAGACCAGCGGAACACAGGGCCACGACAGGTAAATTCTGGACTACACAAGGCCGAGACTAGCGCAGAACAGAAGCGGCTGGCAACATGTTGTGAAAACGGCAACGCTCCACAAAGGGGCACACCACAGATGATGATAATGATGATGAATATTCAAACATAATTAATATCCATGATCTGCAGTGATGGGTAGAATACTCTTGAAAAGTATTTCAAACGGTATTTTAAATACTTTGAAGTACTTAAAGTACCATTTCACACACTACTTTTAAGAAGTGCTTTACCCATCACTTATGGCCAGTTAATATTCATGGACAGTGATCATCCATGTACATCATTACTATTCGTACAGGACACCAACGCAGGGATGGTGGAAGTGTGGCAAGACCATAAATTTCTTTCACTCGTTGGACCAACTTCCTGATTATGCAGTGATGCGGAGAAACTAATTACCACGATCGACCCAGGATCACCAATAAACAATGGACCTCAGATGGATAGAGGACATGAGGACGAAAAAGAGAACCGCGGTGGAAGAGGACAGAGTGGAATCGGTAAAAGGAAAAGCAGAGGACGACAGGAGAGTGAAGAGAAAAGCAGAGAAAAGCAGTGGAGTTAAATCCACGGATAACTGCCACATTTATCAGGATATCAGACGGATAAGGGTTTGGAAGCAGGGGTGGGAGAGAGCAGGTGGAAAAGAGACCAAATGGAGATGAGAGAAAGAAAGAAATGTACTTAATATAAACTGTGCATCAAATGAGGTGTAGAGGATGAATGGCAAAATTAGGAAAAGATTTTGACCCTACAAGGCATGATCGAAGACAATGCATGGAACATAGACAATAGATCGATCAAATGATTTACTTAAATAGAAGCAATTGCAGCTCTACATTCTGTGATTAAATTAACTTAAAATATACCCAAACCTCCTTACAACAAGCTTTGATATAAAACAAATTCTGATACAACTTGGTTGAGACATGGAACCAAAGTTGATTTAAGCTTTAGAAAAACCCTTTTATAAGATGGTTCTTAATGTGGCTCCCAAAGTCAGCACTAAAAGAAGGTTCCAGCGCATTCAGACTGAATGAATGAATTAACAAATTAATGAGTGAATGAAAAACGAATAAATGTATGTATGGAGCATTTCTCACAATCAAAGTGCAACTAACCGGTAGATGGGATGATCGAGAATTGGAAGACTTCCCTCTGCACGAAACTTTTGTTCAAAAACAAAAACAAACCAATCAGACTAACACACAAAAAGACACAGACAAGGACAGAGACAGACAGAGACACAGATAGAAGGGACTACAGACACAGATGATCTATTTTATTCTTTCTATTTACAAGGACATTTACCAAACGAATTGACTTTTTAAAATGATTGCAGTATTTGAAGTCTTCAAGAATTTGTGTAACAAAGGCCTCATCACTGAATCAAGAAAGCCCCTTGATTATTCATGAGGGCCCCTGGGAGTCCACCAATGTAAAAGCCAAAATATTCAGGAACAAGACCTCACATCGTTAAAGCAGTAAATCAAGGAACATCAGTTATTCACCAGCAAAACATTAGACCACACACAGACAGTCAAACAGACAGTCAAACAGAGAGAAAGACAGACAGAGGGGGAATAATAATAATCCGCTAGACTGTTGGTCGCCAAATCACTATTGGTAATAAATTAGTTCAAGTGTAACATGTGTTAAATCAAAACTGTCACATGCTAAACACGACTTTCAAGCTATAAGATAATCATGTTAACTGAAAGAATATACCTATTTTTTAATCATTTTAAATGAAAGAATCTCAAATCATGCTAACTGCAGCCCACAAAAAAAAACAGCAAATGAATTAAATTTGAACATTTAAGAACCAACCAATTTATATAGCGCCTTTTAAGATCCTTGTAATCGCAATTTCCCTCTTGTATCTTGACTGATATTCTCCAAAAATTACTTTACTTCTGGTTTTGCTTACAGGTAACCATTGATTCATTCCTTGCATATGACAGTAATGGCACCATGAAGTGATTCGATCAGGTTAGATTAGAGATGAAATGACCTTTGAACTACTACCTATAAGGAAACTGACCTTCTTGTTGCGTTTGAACAGGACGACCCTGACCCCTCTGACTGAGATTGTGATGTCGACCTTTCGCTTCTTCATTCCCCTCGTCTTGCATTCAAACTGTCGGAAAGAAACCAGAGGAATGGGCTGGGCACAGATCGGAAAAAATTAAGTTCAACTGGGCACAAATACTCCCAAGACCTTGCACTAAACGATCTCAGGAATTATCTCAGGCAGACAAGGTCAAAATGGGGTCAGTGAAAAGGAGGAGGAGGAAGAGAATGAGGAGAAGCAAAAGATGGGGAGGAAAAGGAGGACGGATGAGATATTTTGGTCTCTTGGGCCAAGAAACTATTTTCCAGTAGTGAAAAGAGAAGCAAATGAACTAGGAAATTAAATGAAATCTACGCCACCAAACAGCTGATCACCGAACAGGCAGGCAGACAGTGAGAGACAGAGACAGACAGACAGACAGAGGAACACAGACGGACAGATGGATAAACAAACAGAACAGATGAATGAACTCAACAGAACAGTCTAATTCAGTGAACAGCTGATGAACTTTAGTCAGAGGTCACAATGACTAATTACACAAAAATACAGACAGCCCAACAGACAGACAGACAGCCTAACAGACAGACAGACAGAGACAGACAGAGAGGAGGAGAGAGAAAACAGACCAGACAGCTAATCAACTGCTTTCATCAGGACGTCATAAAAAACACACAGAGCCACCAAGAGAAAGAGATAAACACGAAGACAGAGAGAGAGAGACAGAGGACAACAAATCACTGATAAATCCAGAGGCAGACAGACTAAAACAGACAGCCAAGCAAACAGGCAGAGACATATAGCAAGAAAGAGACAAACAGGGCAAAACACAACAAACATACTCTGTCTGTGTGTATGTCTGTATCTATCTGCAAGGTCACCTGACTGTCTTTCTCTCTTCATGCCTAGGACTAGAACTGTTCTCCGTGAACGGTGAACGGTCTGTTTCAGTTGCTGGATCTAACTTTTGGAACTTCCTCACTGTCTCTGTTCGTTCTGCTCAGTCGCTTCCGTCATTTCATTCTCAACTTAAAACTTACCTGTTTCAAATTGCTTATCCACCGTAGGCCGCCCCTCTGTCTTGTGAACTGACCTTCTGGATATTGCCCTGATTGTGGCTTGGCTTTGGTGTGTGATCTGTTAATGCCTTGTGCTTTAGACACTGGTGCGGTCGAAGTTACTAATTATTATTATTATCGTCATTATCATTATTATTATCTATCTGTCCATTTCCCCACAGAAGATACAATTCAAGTGTAAATGTCCCATCCATATTAGTCATTATTTGAGAACATGCAAACACAGTCCTCCATACACCCGGAGGCAACCACTCCTTCCCTCCATCCCTCCCTCCCACCGACCCCCTATCAGCCACGGCCCTCCCTCCCTCCCTCCCTCCCTCTCACCTGAACACAAAAGCTACAGCTATGCAGGCAATTCATACACAGGCAAAATATAAGAAACGCCCCTGCTCCTCCCCTCCCATCTTTCTCTCTCTCACACAGGTTGATATACAGTAACAGTACTTCAAGCGACCTTTCAAAGTGGACGAGCAACGGAAAGAATTCGAGCGTAGCTTAGAAACAATGAAATATGGCTCTGTCCTCAAAACATTCATACTTCAAACGGGAACACATTCACTCCGTCTGTCTGTTCCTGTGGCCGTTTGACTGTGTTCCTCCTGCCTACCTCGCTCTTAAGCCTATGCGGAAATACCTAATACTTTGTTAAAAGGAGATATTGTAAGGAATTTCATTGAACATCCATCAAAACAGAGAATTTCTGCAATGTTACTGGGTACAGCCGTCTACTGATAATGTGATGGCCTTTGACCTCTGCCACCTGGGTTCAAATTCCTGTCCCTCGCATGAACTGGAGAATCAGTAGTTGGTCAATATCAACAATAACAAATATTCTATTCCATAACCCAAACCCCACAATACCCAACCCAACCCAAACCCCATCTTACCAAAGGGGACCTTAAATGGTGTGGCTGGTGCCCAGTCAAACAGGCAGAAGTGGTGAAGGATCACAGAGGATAAATTCACTGCAAAGTGAGCAGGGTCGAGGCTATAGAAAAACGAATACATTTACAATTTACCATTGCTCTATGACAGCCTAACCCTAACCACACAAAACAGTCAGAATATTTCAAGTGGGGTGAGAATTTGCCCACATGTGGCAGAAAGCGAAAACTTGGATTGTTTGGACATATCTGTAGAATGAAGGATGACAGAAATATTAAGACTCTGATGTTTGGAATTATGGAAGGTACGAACAAGAGAGGCAGACCACATCGAGAGTGGGTGGATGACATTGAGGAGTGGTGTGGCGCGGACTTGCAGAGACTGGGACATGCGGCTCAAAACAGAATCGAGTGGAGACACATTGTGAAACGGGCATCGGACACCTACGGGCATTGAGCCCACGGTTATTGATGATGATGATGGCAGAAATCTATCAATCTCCAATAAAGATCAATCGCTCAATCGATCATCTTACCCGAATTCGTCTCATAGCAGCAACGATCTCCACTCGGTTGTGTGGCTGAGCAACGTCTTGCGATCCTATGTACTGCAGGAAACAACGAACAACTGCTATTAAAACGCTACTAAGATGAAGGGCAGTCTCTTAATCTAACCCTTAGAGGCAGCCGTGGATGG
Source organism: Norana najaformis (assembly GCA_964023275.1). Classification (NCBI taxonomy): domain Eukaryota; kingdom Metazoa; phylum Annelida; class Clitellata; order Crassiclitellata; family Hormogastridae; genus Norana; species Norana najaformis. The sequence continues at coordinate 10,709,937 of OZ029925.1, forward strand.
ATATGAAGCGTTATGACATCGTTTTTCTTAGCCTCAGCATACGAGGCTCTCCTGCCACCTGACCTTCCCACCAACAGTGTAGTAGTAGTTCCTCAGTTTAACGACAGCTTATGGCATCAAAGGCCGTTGCCGTCGCCCTCCTCCTTTATCCAGGCTTGGGACTGGCACTACCCCCAAACAAGGCAGTGGCGGAGTTCCACCAACAGTGTACAGTTGAGGCATTCATTTATAGCTAAGTTCACTAGGGGGGACAAAAGTGGAGCAGTCTCAGAACATCTATCTGCCCCGGAATGATCTGAACCCCATCTTCTCGGTTGACAATCCAGCACCCTAACCACTAGACTGCTACTAAAATGCTTCTAAAATGCTAGCAACCAGCTAAATGCTATCAAACAGCTCACAAACTGAAGCAACCACGCAGAAATTACCGCAAAAGATGCATTCAAAACAAATGAGTTTGTTTAATGATCTCTGCAGCGAAATCAAATGCAATGAAATTAAAGCAAGACTATTCACAAGAACAGAACCTTGCACAAAGTGAAATGGGGCATTTATATAGCACCTGTTCCAGAAAGCTCCTCTGTTTTATAGCACCAGAAACTCATATACGTAAGTAAGTAGCCCTCATTGCATCTGACAAGCATACACACATTACACTGTATAGACTTATTAGACTGAGCAAATGTAATCAATGGGCGTGCACAAATAAATATAACTAAAACTAAATTTGTTCACAAAACTACTTAAAACACAAAAATTCTTAAAACTACTTAAAATTAAATCATGCAGATAGTGTTTTCAGCAGCTGACATACAGAACGCTCAATCAGTCTTTTGCATTGATAACAGAGCAATGAATTTTAACCACATCTAACTTCATCCATTTTATACAGTCCAAACAGTTTAGAACCCAAACCCAAACTTTAAAATTTATCCAGTAACACAGTTTGCCACGGTTTGACCTTCATAGGAAATAGTCGTTCACTGTTTAAGGACCCGGGATAAGTGTTTAGCATAAACCTATTTAGAGTGCAATCAATTCAATTAAAAATTCAAACAACAAAAACAGATGCACACGTAACTAGAACGGTGAGGGCAATGTTGACGGAAAACATACCACTTGGCACTGATGACTCTCCTTATCGTCTGAACAATGTTTACTAATGGATGAATGTTCCGTTCTTAATGAGTTCTTAAACTCATCGTTTTGATGAGTTTATCCTGAGAGGCGCTATACAAATTTCGATTACAACACCAAAGCTATTACGCTATTCGACACTTCAACAATACCACAAAAAGCTGATTCAACTGGACTTCTATAGCGCCAGGCCGAGTGCTTAAGAAGTAAGAAACAGCGGATAACTGACCTTGGCAGTGAAACTGATTCCATCCTCAAAATCCTCATCGCGATGTAATCCTCTCTTCGCTTCCGCAGTTGCCATTTCAGTTTTTCGATTGTCTTCTATTACTTGGTCGTAATTCGTCTTCAACAGAGGCATTCTCCTTTCCTCTTAGACGATAATCCGACTCTGGTCCGTAAAAACCACGTATAGATTCCGATCAAGAGATGATAAATCTGCGCATGCATACGTTCCGTTACAGCGCACTATAAATTCCGTGGACCGGGTCGTGTCACCCTACATCCAAATGCTTTTAAAGTAGTAGCCGATAGTTTTGCGCCTACGCAGACGGTCGTTAGTATCGACCATTCGGCTAAGGCGTCGCTAATAGGGGGAGCGATAACAGATAACGGCTCGATCTTGCACTCAATCAGGCAATCGATCTGTCGGATTCGAATTTCGTTCGACCCTCCCTTTCGTCAAACGACCGCAAATTCAACCGTAACACCAACCAATCACTTCCGATGCCGCGTCACGTGGTCACAGGTAACCCAGTGTGGTGGCGCCGCCGAGCGATCGATTGATGAATTCAGGTCTATTCATGTCACGTCAATTAACACACGCAATGGTCTTTATTGGGGTGCCATAAGTATTTGTTTGACGCGTATGATCAAAGAACTTTAACCGATGCTTGATATACAATTAAAGTCGACCGAACAATTAGACTCCAATTAATTTTAATCTTTGTAAGCAACGGCCTACCTCACAACTACATAGGAATTTATGCATGAAGTGCTGAATAATTATAATTATTTGTTCGTAGCATACACTCTGTAAATGACACTCGTACACAAACTTTAAACGTGTGCTCGAAATGCATAAGTCAATATGTGTTTAACTTTGATGGCTTATACGTTTACTAAATTCATTGGCAGAATATATTAAAACTGGGAGCTAACCATACCCATATTTTCTGTGACGTATAAGGCATGAGCCAACTATCCTGTCCTAGTTTCTGCTCTCTTAAGCTTAATCGTCAAATTTTGTTACACTAAGGAAGCCTGGATTTTCGTTTTTCTTTTGGATAAAAATCAACACAACTAGTCAACACATTTTAATTAGTAACAGAATTCTTGTTTTAATTGTTAATTACAGTATAATTTCTACACTGATTAGCGCAAAAGATTGGCCATGTTTTGACTGCGTGACCTCTTAAAAATTCTTCTGCAGAAATGAACTCACACCACTACACAGACCTGTATCAATTTATATGGTGCCATATCTGTAGCCAAACAACCTTCACGAAATCAGACAACTGAAATCTGCCCTTCCAGTAATTATGACACTATATAAAACCCATAACGGAAAATCAATAATAATAAACCAAATAATAAAAATGTGAATAACTTTACAAATTGCCTAAAGTTTCCTTGAAAACCTGGAGAAGGCAACTGAATGGTTTTGGAATGATGAAATGACGCTGAACAAAGAGACGATGCTACATGTGATGGCCATAGAATCATTCTTCTCCTCTTATTCATAGCATCTGAACAAAGTCAGCCGAGTGAGTTTCGTGTGTAAAGGTCTTGAAGGAGCTCGTCATCTCCTGCATCTGTCCAGAACTGATCCCAAGACCAGAGAGATGCTGGTAGTAAGTCCGCTTTTCGACCTGGACACAGACGTTGGTCACTTCGATTTCCTTCAACAGAGCACTGACCTGTGACAACAACAACAACAAAATACTTGTATGCTCTGTCCTTCTATGACTTTCACTCATACCTCTTTCACCCATACCTCTTTCACCCATACCTCTTTCACCCATACCTCTTTCACCCATACCTCTTTCACCCATACCTCTTTCACCCATACCTCTTTCACTCATACCTCTTTCACCCATACCTCTTTCACTCATACCTACTACCTTGATCACAAGACCGAGTGGACTTCTCTGACTAAGATGCTTCTGACTTCACTTGAAGCAACCATCGATTGAGGCCTTGTGCTTTACGATAATGGAGTTACAGAAGTAATTAGATTAGATTAAACAGACACAGAAAGTCCATGCCGAAAAAGCTGACTGGGCTTCTTTGGGCATGTCGCCTGGGCTCCAAAAGTTGAGTGCCACCAGAGACCCAGGTGGGCCACAGAGAACAAGCACCCGAAGGAGTTGAGAAGACCAAGCAGTCGACCTAGGACAGCTTGGACTATTCATAGAGAACGATCTCACAAATCGAAACATCAGCTTCCAGGCATCACAGAAGAAGTCGAGGACAGAACAGCTTGGCATCACATCTTGGATATGGCTACACTCAGCCGAGTCTGCCATCAGAGGAAGACAGATGGAGTAAAACAGAAGCATAAAAGGAGACAGAAAGATATAGAAGAAAGCAATAGACAGACTCTTAGTTTTTATACCTGTGAGACAATCTTCTGTTCACTTGATTCCGGATTCACCTGAACTTTAATCGTTCCACAGATGACGTTTGATGAATGTCGCCAGAAATGTTCATCCGAGTAACTAGTAACTCCCTCTATGGACAACAACTGCAACCAAAACAACAGCCCACATAAGCATACCTACATACACCTGAATAAATACCCACATAAACACCTGAACAGACACCCAGATAAACACCTGACTAAACAAACACCCAGACAGCTCTTATTTCAACCCTATACACATGAAGAATTGAATCTCTTTAAACTAGATTTTGGAGCACCATCTGTTGCTACCTACTGTTTTAAACTGGCACCATATAATTCCTTACCTTATGGAACACTCCAGCGAGAGGCTGCTGCATTTCCTCGGGAGTTCGAAGGAGCAGAATCAACGAAGTCTCTTTGACGAGAGGAAGGACAGATACGAAAATCAGAACAGCCATGAAGATCGAACAGATCGGATCAGCAATCTTCCAGCCAAAGTTCTCGATCAGGATCGTTGAAATGATGACACCAACACTGCCCAACGTGTCGGCCAAAACGTGAAGAAAAACTCCTGCAACCATAGAAAATCCAAATTCCAATGTCTCTTCTAAAATCCAGTTGGGTTAACAGCTTGCCCTGATCCAACATAACATTCACGTAATAACTGGATGGAATTTCATGATAAATATACTTGCCAAAGAATATCACCCAATTATTTGTCTAATTTCTTTTATTCATTCTTCTGTTGACTTATCCACCTGCTAAAAACAATATTAACAATGTTGTTCATTTCCTTTATTCTGATAGCGCCTGTGGTTGAAAACACCAAAACAAGAAAAAGTAAAGAAAGCTGAAGATTAGATGATTTCTGGAACATCGACTCATGTTTCATTGTCTGGACTTTGAACAGGAAGCCAATGCACTGACCTTCCATGTTCGTGTTGTGCGTCGTTGACGTTGAACCAGCCTGCTGACACTGTCCCCCTGCTGAGTGTGAATGGCTGTGGCTTCCCGATGAACTTCGTGAGTGACTGTGACCTCCTGCTGAACCCCCGTGCGAGTGCCCGTGCCCCCCAGAAGTCCCATGGGAGTGGCCATGACCTGCTGAACTCCCATGAGAATGGCCATGGCTCCCACTCGGACCATGAGAGTGATTGTGATGAAAGGCAAAAATTCCAACAAGATTCACACACAGACCGGCAACTGAAACAAACTGAAAATCAATCAACGCATGAATCAATCAGTCAATGCATGAATCAGTAAATCAGTCAGAATCAATCAGTCAATGCATGAATCAATAAATCAGTCATTAGATCATTCAGTGAATCAAACAAACAATGACTCAACGAATGAATGATTCCAGTTGAAGCTGTGACCATAAGGCTAGAGTTTTATTTATAGAAGGTCTTTGGCTGTTAGAATTCAGTCGGCCAAGCGCCTTGGCTTGGACCCAGGCACCTCCCAGTATAGGTGAATATCTGCTTTTTGATGGTCGAGGCAGTTACCGGGGTCGTGTTAATTTCTTAAATGGGCTTCTTTTATGCAGTCAAAGATTTAACAGACTGCATGATGACAAACGGGTATCGTTGAGCTACACCGATTAGATTCTGTTAAACCAGTGACAGATGACAAAATGCACAGCATGATTTATGTAGTGCCTTTTATCTTACCAGAAGCCTTTCTGTCTTGATTTCAGGTGGATCTACAAGTCGACCAAGAGCAGCCGTGAACACAAAGAAGGCGATGACGACAAGAAAGAGACCATTTATGAATCCTGACAGAATCTCCACACGATCGTAACTAATCAAGAAACAACAGCACATATGATCAACAATACAATCATTAAATGATCAACAATACAATCATTAAATGATCTTCAAAGTCATAAGTATATGATTATTTTATATTAGGTAATAATAATAACAACAATAACAATAATAATAGTAATAATGTAGCAGTAATGATGATGACGGCAATTACCCATAGGAGAAAATAATAACAATAACAGTAATAGTAATAATGATAGCAGTAATGATGATGACGATGACGATGGTGATTACCCATAGGAGAATATTCTAGTTGCTTTCCAGTGGCTCATGACGGCTGCGTAGAGACCCATAACAAGCGCTGAACAGTCGAAGAACATGTGGAAACCGTCTGATATCAGACCGAGGCTGTTCGTCCAAACGCCATAAACCAACTCCACAAACGTAAACATCTGACCACAAACAAAAACTACCAGTAACTTCTATGGTGCCAAAATCAAACCTCACAGGCACCAAAACTAATAAATCTCAACTAACTCCTATCTGACCAGAAGATAAGCTGCTATTTCCTTCTATCCCCATCTATAATTCATCTGACAATCACCCAACTCCCCATTCAGAACTCATCTAACAAATACTCAACTCTCCATCTATAACTCATGTAACAGTGTCAACTCATCCAGTGATTGATGGCCAAACTCCCCATGATGGCCAAACTCCCCATCTTTACCTCGTCTTACAGAAACTCACCAGATTTATGCAGAGAAAAAAGAAAATCCGCCTGGAGTCAGACTCTTCGAGAATCTGTCTCAGTCCATTCTTTGCGATGACCAAGAGCGACTGAGATGTTCTCTGCAGAGCTTCACCAGCGAAATTGTACAGCGGGGGACCAGCGGCCGAGTAGCCAACCAGGGAACCACGACTTCCTCTCACTGGCTTCAACAGCACATGAGTTGCTATAACAAAATCATTTTGACACAAAAAATCATTTTATTTGTATTTTATTTTAATATTTGAATTTATTAATAGAATATTACTTCACCGTATTACTGAGCTACAATGCAGCCAATTATGCATGGTTTCAAGCCTCCTCTGTCCTTTATTACCTTGAGCGGGTCTTTTGCTCCTAATGAATGATGCCTTGTACTTTAGACACAATGGCAAGTGTATGTTAGTGAACAGACTGCATTCTGTACTGAGCAAGCCAGGTAGCGTAACACTACACCCTGCAACACGTGGGGACCTGTTGTTCTGGGCTCCCATACAGCAACTTGGACACATCATTCTTTCTCTTGCACTGGACCATTCCCTTGGAACAGCCTTCCACCAAAAATTAGAACTTTACTGCCACAACTGGTTCAAGATATATATTTGGCTTATCTTAATGTACACCATTTTAGATCTGTCAGATAGCCATGCCTTTGCAAGGTTCTTAAAAAGTGCTACACAAGTGTTCAGATACATACATGCATACATACACACATGCATACATACAAACATGCATACATACATGCATGCATACATACATGCATACATACATGCATACATACATGCATACATACATACATGCATGCATACATACATGCATACATACATGCATACATACATGCATAAATACATACATGCATACATACATGCATACATACATACATGCATACTGGAGCCACACAAATGCAAGAAGGACAAATTGGAGAAGGCATTTAGTACCAAAAGCAAAGAGGACAGCGCTGAAGATGACTCCACCAGAGATCTCGTGTTCCTCTGTTATCAGATTCCGGATGTTGTGCATGTTTGTGATCTGACTGATGAACGGATGGTTCCAGATTGTGTTGATGAAGAGCGCACTGACCAGAACAGCCATTGCTCCGAACTGACCGGTCCGCGTGGCATCTAGTTTACTTACACACGCTGACTCAATGTAGTAGTCAACCACAAGAACAAGCAAAGTCACAAGCAGAAGAGGAAAGATAAGCGAAGTCCATGACTCCACCACACTCTGAAATTCAAAAAACACAGAGAAATTAACAAAGCTCAGAAAATCATGAATCAAAAATGACAGTCAGTTACAGGGTTTGGAAAAGACTAAACTAGACAGTCATTATTGTCAAAGAACTCTCTAGAAATTTATTTAATTTCTGGTGCAACCTCTTTCCAAGATTAATTAACTTAATTAGAAAGTAAGAATGAAAATGAGCCTTGGAACTTATTTTCAGCGTTTAAATGTGGAAAATAAGCCTGGAATTCAGATTCTGCTGACCTCTCGCGTGTAAAAGACAAAAGCCGCCCATGGAGCGAGCAGCGCAGCTGATACGGAGGTTGACAAGGCATGAAGTCTCTTGGCTCCTCCAATGTCAAGTGACAGATTCTTCGATGCCATGTTGTATCCGACGGACAGAAACAGAGTAACAAGAACTAGAACAACACCCGCCTGAAAGACACAACACAACACCAATGACAACAACACCACTGTTGTCCATCTTCATAATCATCAAAGTCATCTTAATCACATCAATCAAAGCCATTATGTATGTATTTCTGTATCTAAACATTTACACGGAGCATTTTAAGAATTGCACAGTGACGTTGAAACATGGTTACGTAACTTTTCTACACAGGTAAGATACGATAAGTAGAGAATGTTTCTTGGACTGCTTGTGGAAAGTGGAGTGTGAATTTTCAGTAGAAGATGACAGAACGATTGTCCGGTGCATGAGAAAGCATGGCATGCCCAAATCATTGTACGGTAGCATGGGATTATCAGATCACTAAGGGTCGCAGAACGTAGTGTTTGCTGATCTAGCTAGCTCGAAACACGAATACTGTCGTCGTCATCATCATCATCATCGTCGTCATCATCATCATCACCACCACCACCATCACCAATACATAATGACTTCTGTAGCACCATTATCATAATGTGTAACACATAATCGCAGAAAGTGTGAACGGAGGAGGCTGAGACTGACCTTGTGATCTGACATTCCGGTGAGGTTGGTCAGATGGTTGAAGATGTGAAGCAGAAGACTCTCGTGTCTGTGCACCGATCCATCAAGTTCAAAGCCAAGGTCAAGGTCAAACAAGACTTCACACAAATTTTCAAATCTCCTCTTAACCCTTAACTGACGAGAGAAATTTTTCCGCCTAGGCCCTGACGACGAGCGATTTTTACCGGAAAACGCCTATTAATTAAATGGTTTTGAACTTGTTGTATCTCAGTCAGTTCTTGACCTACAGACATGAGGTTACCATCAATCTTTAGCATTTTATCTCCTCTTCCCATCCATTGGTCTAGTTTTTGATACAAAAAATTTTGGGGTACCCAAAGTTGCCCCAAACCGTACCCCACCCCATGTTTAAAACTTTTTTCATGTTCAGGCTCCTATGGAAAATAAATTTCAGTGACAACATATGTAGTGTCAGCACAAAAATCGTGCAGAAATCAATACCAGACAAAACCTCACAAGAATTTTGAAAATATTTTCATAAATGAAGGAGATACAGTATTTTTAGTATGTAAGATGAAGTCGTACAATTTGAAGGAAATATAAGAAAACACCTGAAAAGTAAGAAATGTTTAACTTATCAGATCTTGGTCATTCTTTGACACACAGAGTTGAGGTTAATATCATTCTTTAGCATTTTATTTCCTCTTTCAAACTATGTTTCCAGTTTTTGAGAAAAATCTTTGGAGGTACTCATAGTTGCCCCAAACTGTACCCACCCCATTTGAAAACTTTTTTCATGTTCAAACCCCTATAGAAAACATTTTCAGCGACAACTCATGTAATGTCAGCACATGAACTGTGCAGCAATTAATATCAGACAAAACCTCCAAAAAGTTTGAAAATATTTTCATAAATGAAGGAGATATAATATTTTTAGTATGCAGACAGTAGTCGTACCAGAGGAGTAACAAGAAATGCCTAAAAAGTAAGAAATTTTTAACTTATCAGATCTTGGTAATTTTTGGCATACAGACTTGAGGTTAACATCATTCTTTAGCTTTTTATCTACTCTTTCAATCCTTCAGTCCAGTTTTTGATAGAAAAATTTTGGGGCACTCATGTTGCCTACTCACCCTATCACCTCCCAAACACATACATAGTAATACAACCACGACATCAAAAACACTGCAGCATGCACACCATCAGGACAACAGTAACATTACAACAAGCCAGGCACACAGAGAGGCAAACACACTGAAGTTTGTTTCCTTTTCAAATATTTGGTAGCTCTCAAAAGGGCCATTTTTATGAATGCCTGAGTGCACTGGATGGTCACCTTGAAGATGGATGAAGCTCCTGAATCGACTCCTCTTTCTCAATAGACTGCACTGAACAGTTCTAAGAGGACAATTTAGAATGGAAATTTTAAAATTTGTATCGATGTGCTATATTGCTTACCTTCCTTACACTCCACCCGAACCACTATCTGATTTTGCTCGTTGCAAATGTGGAAGCATAAAACTTTGCACAAAGCAACTTTACATGCTTCACATTCATATTGAGCCTTCTTGGGGCAGCCTTTGGGATTCTTGATCTTGTTCTCTAAAATAAGATGCTAGAGGAGAAGTAGGTTTCCATTTTATTCTGTGGGGTTTACCTGCCTTCTGTGCATCTGACCTACTATACTCACCATGCAGGCCTGGTCTGTTCAACTAGCACATCAAAAAAGCTTATCCAAAAGCAGTTAGAAAAATTTCAAAAATGGTGCATCAGGGGCTAGTCCGCCACAGACGCTTGTAAATGGAACAGTTAGGGGTCAAATGGGAAAATCTGCTACTTGTTCAGTCCTGTCTATCTCGCCCAAGTCATCCGCCTGACCCAGTTTGACAGTCCGCTAGCGTGTATACGTAGCCGTCTAATTCGGTGTCGATGTCAGAATGTACTTTAGCCAAAACCACTTTATCTTCTTCACTGGTAGCAAAAGACAGGTTTTTATTGTCAGATGAGTCAAAACTGTCATCATCTGATGCAAATTCATCAAGAATTTGCCGAATTTCGTCGTCAGTAAGGCCACAAAAACAACAAGGTCAAACAAGACTTCACACAAATTTTCAAATCTGCTCTTAAAACAAACCTCCAATCTCCTCTTAAAACAATTCTCCTCCAAACCTACTCTGAAAATAATTCTCAAAATCTCCTCTTTGCCTATGATTCCTCGCTTAACCAGTGGATATAAGGCATGCTAACAAATGTATTACTTACATACTTACTCTTAAAACATATCACCTCAGATTCTCCACTTAAAACAATTCTCAAATCTCCTCTTAAAATAAATCTCCAAATCCCGTCCTCAAAATACTGTCCATAATTAAATTTCTGCCAAATCTCTCTAAAATGTATCAAATTCTCTTCTGAAACAGGTCTCATCCAAATCTTCTCCTCAAATAAATCTCCTACAAATCTCCTCTTAAAAAAGATCAAAAGAATCTCCTCTTAAAGCAACTCTCAGAATTTTGTTAAAACAATTCTCCTCAAACTCTTCTCTCAAAACAAATCTCCAAATATCCACTTAAAACAAAACTCCTCAAAACTTTCTCTGAAAACAGACTGAAAAAAGCTGAACATCTCACATCGTAAACTTTAAAAAAAAATACTTTACTGAAATTCTCTAATTTAATTTAATGTAATTTAAATCCAGATCTAAAAATTTAACGGATGTACTTTTGTTGATTGAAAAGGATATAGTTTGGCGTGTGGTGAAGTTTATCAAGATCATGATCAAAGAGCATGATGCAGAAGAACGACAGAAGGAACAAAACAGCTCCACGGAACTAACAACAACAATCACAGCACCATCTGAATCACCATCATCATAATTATGCTCATGCTTATCATCACCTCATAAATAAATGTCTATAAGTCAGCCTGCAGAATTGATATCAATCCTCATAATCACCTTCTTCGTTATCCTCCTTCTCCTCTGGCTGCTCTTCCTTGTCCTACTACTTTGCCTCATATTCCTGGCTTCAACGTCTTTGAGATTCTCACCCGAATCCAGGTGCCACAGTTCATTTCTACATAGTTTACATTAACCATACAGAATTTGGAAAATGCAATGGAAACTGTTTCCATCACAATACCTTAGACGGAGAACTTGTACTGGTGAACAGCGCATTGACAGTTGCTATGACAACAAGATCACTGTGTTCGTACATGAGCAAAGTCCTAAACAACAAATTACACAAGTAATTACGTCATGTTACGTCCAAATACACTGTATTATGTGAGATTACGGTGAAACTGAATTACGTAAAGATCAGTTTCCACAAGGAGATTGCAGTGGCATGCTCATTCTAGACATTTATACAGAGCCTTTAATTTGTCTCCCTTAAGAACAGGAACAAAATTAAACAGCCATAAATAGAATATTGTAATGTAAATCGAATACAGTTGTACTGTAACTATAACTGGACATTTATCTAGTGCGACATTTATTAATGAGATAAGCTGGTAATAGTCACCACATAAAGACCATTGCACTGACACCACTGATATAGTGACGTCATGTACACAGGAGCTACATGAATGTGATAGCTATACAGAGACAGACAGACAGAGACAGAGAGAGGGGTAGAGACAGAGATAAGGGAAAAGAGACTGTGAGGCAGAGAGAGAAAAGCAGGAATCTGACCTCATTGGACCACAGAGTGTAAGTCCGTAGAGCCAGAGGAGTTTGATGATGATTCCAAGAAACGCATGACGACAAACACGAAACCACTGCAACCAAAAACAAAATGATTTCATCCATCAGTAGATTTCAGTAATGTTTCTCCATCATCTGACATAAAATGGTTGGCAACGTAGACCTCAAGTTCACTTGAACTTTGAACCTCAACACAAGGCAACCTCATCCTGAGGCACTACTTCCTATCTTCCTATATCTCCAGACAACAGTGTTCAAAGGAGGTATTGGCATATTTCTAAACAATAATTCCCGTAATATAAACGATTCTTCTGAAGCAATGACTGTGGAATAGTAACTATCTCAGAAGTCAATCAACTGATTAGGATAAATTTAAGCTAAAAATAAATCCTATTCCAGAAAAGTTTTTAGATGAGATAAAATGTCAGCCTACCTGTCTTTTTGATATTTTGCGACTAGAAAATGGCTTTTGAATGAAGACAAGACAAACAGCTGCCCTAGAAACACAAAAAACAACTGCATTATTACAGAGGAGCTACAAAAATTACCAATTAAATTATATTTCCACAGGTTATATCTAACGAACAGTTTTGAAATGCAATCAAGCTGATCGCTTTCTTTCCCAAAGTATTAGCTTCAAATGCAGCCTATCAACTGTCTCATGGTTGTTTTTTGTCAACTTCTCGGGTCTATAAACCTTTTTAAAATTTGCCCAGAAAAAACCAAGACAGCAAGTAAGTAAATAAAATAAAAAACTGAGCATGAAAAAAGCTGAAAACCTTACCCTAACAATAAAAATAATAAAAATTTTACTACTATTATTATTAATTATAGTAATAATAATAGTAACATTGTCATTATCGCTATAATTAATAAACACATGCTATGCATATTATTGTAAGAGACAGACTGTGGGTCTGAGAGGAATGAAAGACTAACCCAGCTTCGACGAAGAACAGAAATTGAACGACATGAATCAGCTTCAAAATGTCATATGACAGAAATATTCCAAACGACCGGAAGAATTTGGCCACAACCAAAATGGCAACGTATGGAACAAATCTGAAAAGAAACAAGGTCACCAACAACATCTGATTCTTATGCAAAAATTTAGGCGAAGTAATCACAAATGTATTACACCTCCATTCGAATTTATATAGCACCAGTGTATATCCTCAGCTGTGATTATCTTTGTAAGGACAAACGTGACAATCTTTTCATATGACTCCCAGGCATTTATCGACTTAACAAGACGCATCCGAAACAGCGCCCTGAATGCAGTTTGGGCGAAAGGCCAATCATTTGTAATCAATCAATCATTCAAGTTCTCTATGCTTTTCTCTTCTGACTCCACCTGATTACCAACATCGATGTTTCTAGAAGAATTACAGCTTCCGATTAAAAGCGATTGCCTGTGAATAAAATGGTTCCTGCTACTTAACGTTTTGAGGCGCTGTAGAAATCTCATATTTGCGTTTTACGGATGAGCTTTATACTTACTAAATAAACACACCGTCGGCGAATTAACTTTTGGGTCATATCGTTAATACTGCATAACAATGACAGCTCATTTAGCTTAATCGTTATGGAACATTTCAAACGAGTGTCATCTTTGATTCTTAACTTCAAAACAGCTAAATATAATGAAACGCCTATATTATCGCCCACCAACCTCGACGGATAAATCGCTCGAGTCGGCAAAACATTTCCCGAATACTTTTCAGGCAACTCCGCGTCCATCCTTTAACGATTGTGTCGGTTTTAAGTTTAAAATTCTTAATGGTTTGGTAAATTTAAATAAGACGTGTCTAACTAGAAAGTGAGATTTTAATTCACATTTTGACAAGTTACAACGTCGGCCATGTTTACAACCACGTCGATACCATAGATATAGTCGATATAGCCGCAAGGCTGTTCCAGACAGAATTGTGCAGGCAATTATGAAGTGTCGCCTAAAATGTAAGCTAACTTCAGGAAAAAGATAAATTTCATGTTTTAATGCGTCCCACGTTACCTATACCTATATATACCTATATATACCTATATATATCTATATATATACACCTATATATACCTATATATATACAGGTTGAAAATTAAATGCACACAAATAAAACTGATATTAACCTTTACAGAGATAAACCAATCGCCTTATGAGCGCACTAAATTAGGCTATTTCTGTTCGCTCTTGTCTATTGGGTTGATCCACGGCCTTCTAAATAGGAACTCCTATTTAGATGGCCGTGGTTGATCTGTCTACCAACAGTTTCCTGGAAGGTAATTTACAATGGAGTCTTTCCTACAGCAAGTTAGCAAATGAAAAACCTTAAAAAATCGCAGATTAAATAATAATACAAAGTTAAGTCTAAAACAAAATTTTTATGTTCGAATGAAATAATTCGTGATGACTGACATTCCTACTGTGAAATCTTGCAATTGAAATACATTGTTCTAGATAAATAACATCAATGTATCAAGCGAAACGCTGTTTTGCCCAAATCCGTTAATTCCATACTTCAAATTAACTGACTGGCAGGAGCCGTGTGTAAAATTAATTGAACATTACGATATGTATAAGTCAACGACTTCCGTGCAGGCCAATGACGAATTAATCGATGGGTACAACTAGATCGCCAAGATAAATACAGACGATAGGAGAATTAATTATTTATTACTTGTGGCTTCTTTTGCAGCAGTGCCAGTGCAATCTAATGACCACTTCAGACACAACAAAGACTCCTCCTCCTCCTCTTCCTCCTCCTCCTCCTCTTTTTCCTACTTTTCTTCTATCACCATCATCGTCGTCGTCGTCGCCTTTCTCCTCTTTCTCTTTCTCCTCTTTCTCTTTCTCCTCTTTCTCTTTCTCCTCTTTCTCTTTCTCCTCTTTCTCTTTCTCCTCATCGCCATCATCATCATCATCATCATCGTCATCATCATCATCGTCATCATCATCACGTACTTCACTTGCACCATTTGCTAAGACAGGGATACAAAGACAAGACAACAGACCTATCCTTACTTAGACCAAAATGCATAAGCTTCACACACAAGTGTAATCATTGGCATATAAGCATATAGTATATTGTTAATATTATTATTTATTCGCAAAAATATGTACAACGCACAAACGTGCAGGAATAAGAATTCAGTATAAAATCAAAATGTTGATGACACACGCGCATCCCTAACAAAGTATTATGCAGTATAGAGTTATACAATTAAATAATTAATCTCTTCATGCTGAAACACTGGTGATGACAATTCGAACTTGTGCTGTCTTAGCATAACCCGTCTAGCAGCAGATTTGAAAATGTGTTTTTGGGAAGTAAGTAAAAGCGTTATATTAAATGTTTTGATAAATATAGATACATACTTATTAATTTTACATCTTGTATAAGATATATGTAGTCTACCTTAAACTTTAACCTTGGCTACGATGTTGTATGCGTAAAATGCGATCAGAGCATTAAGAAATTAAACTTTGGCCAGTTTGAAATTGTTACAAGTCTCGACACGAATAATAATCTATTTCCCAGCAGTTTTCGATGTCCGCCTGAACAGACGGGCGACTGCGAACACGTGCAACTGGGCGTCTAAACGCCTCCGTGGATGTCCCTGTGCGTAGCGCTCGAGTTGGCCGCGGCCGATAACACGGTTTGTCGGCATGTAAACACGACCAGTGGCCGATTGCATAGGCCTTAGTTGCGCATACAAGCGTACGTCTGTAGGCCCAGCACGTCGGCCAAGAGACCCATATATTACGCCTGTAATATGCATTAGCACTCGGCTAATGGTGTTGTTATACGTTTTTCAGACGACATTAACGCTACTCGTTAAACGCATTAGAAGAGGAGATTCGAGAGCTACATAAACAGAGGTCGTCTTCTCTGCCTATAGTGCGGAGAGGGAGGGGTGATCGGGGCAAAAACGGGGTCAGGGAGTTCTCTATCGAGGAAGTCCGTAAGTCCGGACGCAGGTAAGGATTCGCCGAACAGGAAGAATAATCCGCCGCAGAAAGCACAACAGGGATCCGCAGAAAAGACGCTCAAAGACAATGGAACTGGTAACCATGACGACGACGATGCCACAGGTGACAAGGCATCAAAGCACGTGATCGGAGAGAAGGAGGAGGAAGAGAAGGAGGAAAAGATGGCGTGCAAAGCGGAAGAAGATGAGGATGGGGAGGATACGTGGGGATCGATTCCAGTTGGACTGAGAAATCGAGACGGAGAGTACAACTGCTTCCTCAACTCCATCGTACAGGTACTTACATACTTACTTCAGTCTGCGAGAGACCTACAGTCCATAAACGTCTGTCTGTCTGTCTGTGTGTCTGTGTGTCTGTCTGTCTGTCTGTCTCACTGAGAGGCATTATAGAAGGACTTAGCCTGTATTGGCATTGTTTGAGCGTATAAGTCTAATTGTCTGTCTGTAGGTCCTGTGGCATCTGGATGTCTTCCGAAGAGATTTCCATCAGTTGTCTGGTCACGCATGCCTCCGCAGCTCATGCATCTTCTGTGCTCTGAAGGTCAGCCCACCCAATGCAGATCATTCATATTACAAGAAATATACAGTATTGATAAGCTCTTAGTGTGATTGCTTTATTGATTGACTGACTGATTGATGGGGAAACTGTAGATGTTGATGACGATTATGATCACAATGAAGATGATATGTTGATGACTAATTATGTATGATCAAAATGAAGATGACGCTAATCATGATGATGATTATTATTATTATTGTTGTTATTATTATTATTATTAGTGGTAGTGGTAGTGGTAGTAGTAGTAGTGGTAGTAGTAGTAGTAAGTAGAAGAAGAAGAAGAAGAAGAAAGAGAAGAAGGAGAAGAAGAAGAAAACAACAGCAACAACAACAACAACAAAAACAGGAACAGGAATAAGAAACGATGGCGAATATGCAGTATTTGAAGATAGAAGGCGAAGTAATAGTTTGCTTTTGATATTAATCAGAACAAAACTAAGGTAAAAGTATTCCGCCAAGTTTAGGGGCGTGCGTCCTATAAGTCCCCGGAATCCGCCGCTGGCACAGAGAAGTCACGGTTCGAACCGGAGTTCGTCTGTCGGACCTAGCAGATTTGATATGACTTGTTAAAGGAATTATTTACAAACGCATGAAGGCGGCATGATCAATCAAACTATGTTAAGCAGAATGTCTGCAAAGTAATATGGCTACGATTCGTAATCGTGTTTTCGCAGTCGTGTGGTGTGCGTCTTTTAGCCTAATCTGAAAGTAGGTCTTAGCATGGGAGGGCAGTACTGGTCTACTTAATTACATCCTACATCTTCCAATAGATATTTTGATCTTGTTGGTTCGAATCCCCGTCAGGTATTAGGTCTAAATATCTTAATGTCCACCGCTTGCAATTTCTGCATTGGCCTTTCACTCAAAACTGAATTCTTCTCTCACAGATGCTATCCTGAATCCCCTTCGTCCTCTTACCCAGCTTTCCGCTCCAATCCCAAACATCACCAACCGTAGCTGCCACGCTATCTCTCTGCCTGACTCTTGGATCTTATGCAACCGAACACTTTTGCCTATCGATTTTGTTTTGACTGAGCGCCTGTGAATATGCTGGTTCCCGTGACGTGGCTTTCGTTGGTCGCTGTAGAAATCTCAGGATTACGATTAAATTTTATTTAGTTCAAGTGCTCTGTTCCACTAGCGCCCCTAGCGAATTCATTGTGAGTCATCTTAAATATGGCAAGGGAGAG
This sequence comes from Norana najaformis, assembly GCA_964023275.1. Classification (NCBI taxonomy): domain Eukaryota; kingdom Metazoa; phylum Annelida; class Clitellata; order Crassiclitellata; family Hormogastridae; genus Norana; species Norana najaformis. Next base: position 10,727,850 of record OZ029925.1, read on the forward strand.
GACTGGTCAACCACATTAATATGCCCGGGCTATAAAATCAAGTGGCTGTCGATTGGCAAAATCCATTAACCTGGTCGATGGTACTAGGCCTGCCGTTCATATTGGGAAATTCCTTTTCATAACAGTACGCCACCTATGAGCTTCGCCTAAGGTTTATTCGTGAATTGAAGACAGTACACTCGCATGAGGCATGATGCATGTGTGTTATAGGCTTATTTTCAACACTACTAAAAATTGATTCTCACACAATCGACACTCCTGTGTATTTTAATACAATAATCTAAAATTATCTTATTATTACTGCAATACGATTTATGCATTAATAATTTTTATTTTTATTTTTACTGATCTTTATAATATTTATAATTATTATTAAAAATAATTATTATTCAAGAGTCTGGGTATTGAAGTTACTTTGAAATGTTAATAGCCTAAATGTTTATGTTATTTCCAGTTAGTCTACGGCCTAGGTATTAAGCATATCGTGAAAGGCTTTGTATCGTCCGGCTTGCATTTGCCCATCGTTTTTGCTGAGGCTGATTTCTTCTTAACTCTACCAGATCTTTTTCTGTTCTTGATGTACAGTGCAATTCACTTAAGACGAAAACGGATAGGACAAAATATCGCTTAGTACGAAATAACAAATTGGTCCGTTTCGATATTAATCGATAATAACGTTAAATTATTCTCTTAAGACAAAACTGATAAGATGAAAAGATCGGTTATTACAAAAATGGTTTTCGGTCCCATGAATTTATTTCAGTGCCAAGTCCGTCGCGTAAGACGAAATGTTGACGGAAACACAACAGCTGCAGCTTGCAGCAAGGTTTCGGGTTCGCATTTCCGTAAAAGCCTAAAATAGTTTGACAGCGTCCGTCTTTGATGAATGTCACAATTTGAGGAATAAGATAGCGTACATGTTTAAACTGTAACTGGGTGATTGATTACCGGTAAGAGACTCGCAGGTCATAGCATGAGGCATCAAGATGCGCTGGTGCATGAGACCATAGATGTCAAAATTACCATAATGATGCCTATGTATAGGAAGTAAACTTTTATAGCTGTCTTCACTAATGTGGCCATTTCATTCGTGGGTATATTTTGTCTAACAATGAAGGACATTAAGCCAGTCATGTGGCACATTTATGGTGTTGAGATATGTAACCACAGTGGAAGTGCCCTATAGCTAGACCCATTAGATAGTTCGAATATCTTAGCCAGATTAGTGCCTGCTGTTATCAGACATATATGTAACTTTCCGAACTCGAGTAACCTAATATCCTCGTTGACAAGCCTCTACCATATGGCGAAGACATTCGTCAATGGTCAGCGCCTTGCAAACTACAGAGGCATCCGCCCCAAATCAATCAGCACGTACATTCACATGCGATGTACCCTCGTTCAAAGGCTTCTCGCTGTCTGACGCGCCCATCCCTCTCCGAGAACGAACGATTAGGATTTGCTGTCGAAATAGCGTCGTAATGGAATGTATCGGCCTTAGCCCTTTCATAAAACCTTAAAATACCCCTCGCTTGCTGGTCCAGCGTGAAACAGACCAGTGGTTTACTTTCGTGTCTAAAAAATGGCCACCAAAGTTCGTAGCCTACGGTGATCGGCCGCCTTTCACTCAAAACACTCTTCTTTCAAAGATCCTACCCTGACACCCCTTCTTCCTCTTATCTCACTCTCTGCTCCAATCCTAAACATCACCCACCGTAGCTGCCAGCTGTCTCTCTGCCTGATTTTGGATCTTGACCTGGAACGGAACCCTTTTTGCCTATCGATTTTATTTTGACTGAGCGCCTGTGAATAAGCTGGTCCCCGCGGTGCGGCTTTCGTTGGGCTCGGTAGAAATCTTGTAATTACGATTACGATCATCTGCAGTAATGCGTCATTTGCTGCTGCATGGCAAGTCATGCACCCATTACGTGTTTCTGGTTGGCATGCTGCGCTTATGTTTGCCTAACGGTTAATACAAAATTCGGTTAAGACAAAATATTTACGCTGGTACCCTGTCTTTCGTCTTAAACGAACTGCACTGTAGTCGTTATTCGTTTCTGCTGCTGCGGTTTTCTTTTCCCGGCCTCTCTTTAGGCCTCTCGATCTTTCTTTTCTCATTTATTTCTCATCAGTCGATCTCCTCTAATTCTCATCAGATTTACAGACGTGTTCTGTTTATGCCGTCATTCTTTCTGTCTTATGCTTCTGCAGCACTGTCATTTTTTATATTTCTTTTTTCTTCCTCCCTCAATTTTCTTTCAATTTTTTCGTTTTTCTTTCTCTTCTTCTTGTTCATATTTCCTGTTATTCTTCATCCTTACGTCTTTCGATTCTTCTTCAGCTGTTCTTCCTTCTTTCCCTCGTTCCTTTCTGTAACTTTCGTTTCTTTCTTGCCGCCTGTGTTCTTCTATTTCGAGCGCCTTTGTAATTTCTCTCGTTTTCTTTCTTCTTTGCTTCATTGATCGATCTCTTGATTCACATTTGCCTCCGCTGAAGGTTTCTTTTTCTTGTTCCTTTTCTTTTGCGTTTTCTGCTCCAGGGCAATCCTTCCTCCAACTCGATCTTCCTTTCCTCCGTCCTTCTCCCTCCCTCCCTCGGCCCCTCAGCAAGACGCGGACAAATGACAAAACACAGAAACTACGAGTTGGTTTACGGGGTTTTAATCCGCGCCAGTGACCCACAGACCCCAGGGTCTTACGGGGTTTTACGCCACGCCAGAGGCCCCCTGGAGTCCTACAACTAACACATAAAGACAGAATCTACTGTTTGGTTTACGGGGTTTTAAGCCACGCCAGTGACCCAGCAGACTCCAGGGTCTTACGGGGTTTTACGCCACGCCAGAGGCCCCCTGGAGTCTTACGACTAACACATAAAGACAGACAGGAGAGACACAGACATAGACAGGAGAGACACAAACATAGACAGGAGAGACACAAATATAGACAGGAGAGACACAAACACAGACAAGAGAAACAGAGAGAGAGAGAGAGAGAAAGTGAAAGGTCTCGAGAGACCCTTAGTTGCGTATACGACAGATTCGCATCTCGCCAGAGTAAAGCTTTGCCACCAAGAAGCGTATCTGCAAAAAGACATTCGAAGCAAGTCCATTATGGCTATTATGATTATGAATTAGATTAAAATAATAGACCTACTCGCAGCAGGATTACTAAAGTAGCATAACAATGGGCCCCCAACTGCGGGCAAGGGAGGCGAATCTGAAAACAGAGGTGATCCTAATAAAACCCCAGAGGGTCCATTTTTTTGGATGACCAGACTAACCCTGGCAGTTGTCTTGCGCAACGATTTTGTTTAGTATTGCCCATCGACTGATGCCTTGAGCATTATAACCTGGCGCTATAAAAGTTCGTAGTATATATTTGAGTAATCTGTGGGGGCTGAAATTTGAAGTTACAATCATTGATTATATTAGGCCTCTACTGCAGATGAGATAGGCCTAGTTTTTTAAAATCAAATGTATTAAGTGCTTGATGATTCGAGTCTATGCTAGATTAGGTCAGAAAAACGAGTAATGTATTATGAATTAATTAATCTGTCGATCGATCTCTTAGTTATTCAACGATTTGTCTTCAAGAGGAACAATTCTTACGCCTAACTTCGAGTTTCTGGCTTCTTTCTGATGCGAAATTTTCTGTTCGAGATGTCATATTCATTTGGATCATTTAGTTGGTCGTTGGTTTATTTCACCAAGTGGCACAGTTCTCCCGATCAACATCGAATTTCTGGCATTCTTCTGAATTTTCTGTTCGAAAGGACTTTCTTTGTCATCGCTTCCAATTCGATTTTCCAAATGAACCTCGACTTGTTTCCAAGACATCAAACAATCGGTCAACAGATGACGTCGTCGCAATAAATATGACGTCATTGCACAGCAATGACATCATCGGAACAACGATCTTAAAACTCACGCTCATTCACCAAGAAGAGATAAACGAGTAATATAATTTGATGTAGCAATACATTATATAGCGCAAGTGACTTAGGCCTACGTACCCTAATGTGGCAGTGGCAATCGTATTTCTTGCCTGTCTTCAAAAGAGATTTGTTGCTGGACATGAATTGTCTGATATGATAGGCCTAAAATGTATTTTAAATCGCTGAAAAATTTAAGCCACTACAAGGGCGCAGGAGAAACTGTGCATGGAAGATCAGCGTATTCATCGGCGCATAGTCAATCAAATTCCCATGAGCCGAGTTTTTGATTCAGATTTGGTTCCAGGACAAAATCCGAAGATGTACAACTAAGAGACCAGTAATTGCTAAGACGAAAATGCATACAGTGCAGTGAGATGGGAGAATTTGACTGACTGACTGACTGACTGACTGACGACTGACTGACTGACTGACTGACTGACTGACTGACTGACTGACTGACGACTGACTGACTGACTGACTGACGACTGACTGACTGACTGACTGACACACAAGCAGTCAGACATGCAGATTAGACTAGCGGGGTATTGCCATTAGCAGCCGACAGACCAAAGTTATCACATGTAATCGATCTATTTAGACTATAAGTGAAAGGACGAGACAAGAGGATACAGAGAATAACATCAGAAAGAGAAGGGACATGTAATTCGTATGGACAAAGACAGGCGAGCCAATCAAGCAATTAACTGGATTCCTGAAGGGAAACGGAGGAAGGGAAGAGCTGACGATGATGGTGATGATGTTTTTGTGATGGCTGTTGGTGCAGGTGCTGTTCACTCAGTTTAAATTCACTGAGGCTTCATGTCTTCCGCCGGATGTCCTCCGTCAGGCGATGTCTATCTCGTTCTCCGCTGAATCCAGGTTCCAGTTGGGCGAAATGGACGATGCCGCGGAATGCTTCGTAAGTACAAGACGCCGGCTTGAAGCAAAGCAGACCCTGCTGAAAGCAGTTCCGACTCCATAAATATTGTGATTGGTTCACGTGATCAGGACTTGAAAATTTGTTTCTAAAAATAGAAATGTTCGTAATCGTAGACTCGAAATTTCTAAAGCGCTACCCAAAAGCCAAGCGCAGGGTCCCAGCCTATTCAAGAGTTCTGCGACAAGTCAATAAGGCTGTCCAAAGATGCCATGTCAAGGACCAAGTCCTGTGCCAGAAGACCAGAGAGACAGAGACAGATAGACAGAGAGAGAGAGAGAGAGAGAGAGAGAGAGAGAGAGAGACGGGGGTAAAAGGAGCTCCTTATCGTCATCGCCATCAATGTAATCGTTCTCCGCTGAATCCAGGTTCCAGTTGGGCGAAATGGACGATGCCGCGGAATGCTTCGTAAGTACAAGACGCCGGCGTGAAGCAAAGCAGACCCTGCTGAAAGCAGTTCCGACTCCATAAATATTGTGATTGGTTCACGTGATCAGGACTTGAAAATTTGTTTCTAAAAATAGAAATGTTCGTAATCGTAGACTCGAAATTTCTAAAGCGCTACCCAAAAGCTAAGGGCAGGGTCCCAGCCTATTCAAGAGTTCTGCGACAAGTCAATAAGGCTGTCCAAAGATGCCATGTCAAGGACCAAGTCCTGTGCCAGAAGACCAGAGAGACAGAGACAGATAGACAGACATAGAGAGAGAGAGAGAGAGAGAGAGAGAGAGAGAGAGAGAGAGAGAGAGAGAGAGAGACGGGGGTAAAAGGAGCTCCTTATCGTCATCGCCATCAATGTAATCGTTTTCAACAGATATTAAAAGCCAGGAGGCTTAATCAATACCAATAGAGAATAAGTCATTAGGCCTAATCATTTTCAGTCGAGATTAAAATTCCAATTCAATTCTTTTCTGCAGGAGAAAATACTGTCGCGAATACACTATCACGTGACTGGTTCTGACGAATCGGAGGGCGACGTCTGCTGTCAGCCATTTTGTATCACTCACCGGAAATTCGTCACCAGAGTCAGAGAAGAGGTCGCTACATCATCATCATCGTCGTCGTCATCATTACCATCATCGTAGTCGTCGTTATCGTCGTCGTCGTAGTAGTCGCAGCAGCAGCACCAGCGACACCAGTAACAGCAATTGAGAATTAATTTACTTGTGTGATGAACTTTGTTTAATGAGTTATTTATCCCTCCAGTTTCTATTCTCTTTTACAGGCGCTGGCTAAGGGTTCGTTTACATTACTCCTACGTCAGTTTATTTGTTCGTCTCTTTTAAAGGCAGGGAATAAAATATCTTGTTATAAAAAGGCATTGTATCTCGATCGAATGACCTCGCTTTTTCAGATGACGTGTCAATGTGGTGCCATCTCTGGACGACTGACGTTCAACCAAACAGTCTGCTATGTCTCCACAAAATCCATCATGTACGTATCATCATCATCATCATTATCACCGTCATCATCATCTTCATCGTCACTATCATGAATAGCGTGCATATGGTTATTGTATGTACACATTGCATGTCTCTGTCTGTATCTGGTTATTTATATAGCGCCTTTCAAGAACTTCTTAAAAGAGCTAATGTTTCTCCTTCTCCTTAACCTTTCCCTGTCCCTGTCTCTCTGTCTCTATCTCTGACTGTCTGTCGAATCAGTGATGACAGGCGTTTGCGTATATTTTACATGGTGTAATGAAATGATGACAGCGAATTTGTGCGTCTTGAGAACGGCGCTATATAAATGATGAGTATGGTTTGGCGCAGGAAAAAGGCTCGTCAAACGTTCTACGGAGTCCGAAATGACCAAATGACGACGAGGGAAGACAATGGCCAGTCTCAGGAGACACTGCCCGCCTCCAACCACAGCAACCACTCGGAGTATTCATTTGGTCATCGGCTTAGAGATGCTATGGACGATGATGATGACGACAACAACCCTCGAACATGTCCAAAGGTCAGTCAGTGGATGACCGAAGGTCAGTTAGCACAACAGTTAGAGAAACTAATCAGCTGAAAACGACCTTGGTCTTAGTCCCATCCTGCTGAGAGTAAGCTTTAGCTTGTATAGTCTGGTGGCTTTAGCTTTTGTGTAATGGCCTTAGCTTTAGTCTGATGGCATTATCTTGTAGTCTGGTGACCTTAGCTTTAGTATGGTTGCCTTAGTTTGTAGTCTGGCGGCCCAAGCTTTAGTCTAGTGGCCTTAGCCCTTAAACTGATGTCCTGAGCTTTATTATGGCGGCCTTAGCCCTTAAACTGATGTCCTTAGCTTTAGTCTGGTGGCCTTAGCCCTTAAACTGATGTCCTTAGCTTTAGTCTGGCGGCCTTAGCCCTTAAACTGATGTCCTTAGCTTTAGTTTGTGGCCTTAGCCCTTAAACTGATGTCCTTAGCTTTAGTCTGGTGGCCTTATCCATTAATGGATCGTTGTCCTTTGCCGAATGTTGACCTGCGGTGGCCTGTCTTTGAATTGCAGATCGGCTGTAAAGGATCCGTCCGTCTTCGAAGGACAATGGTCCATCGTCCTGAGGTCTTGAGTGTTGGTCTCATCTGGGAATTGGGGAGACCATCAACGGACGAAATCGAGGATCTAGCCAACATCATCAGTACAAGCATCGATCCCAACGACGTACATACGCCAGCTCATCATCATCATCATCATCATCATCATCATCATCATCATCATCAATATCATCATCATCTTCAGTATCATCATCAATATCATCATCATCAATACCGTCATCATCATCATCAAAATCATAGTCATATCATCATCATTATAATGATGGTAACAGTTATGATGGAAATGATTCCAAATAATGATGATGATGACTATACTGTTGTTGGTTGTCGTTGTTGGTGATGATATTGTTGTCGATGATGTTCTTGTTGTTGGTTGTAGTTGTTTGACGGCGTCGCTTCGTTGGAGCCTAGAGAGAAGGGTAGCTCTAGTGAACGGAAGGAGGCAGAGAATGCCGATAAGGATGAAGATAGTAGGTTGCTGAGACTGAATGCAATCGTCTGTTACTATGGAAAGCATTATTCCACTTTCCTTTTCGACCGAACTTACAGCGAATGGATCTCCATCGACGACTCCGCCATCACACGGGTAACAGGCATTTATATGGAGCCTCCGTAAAGAGAGATAGAGGTCACTGGCCTACAGGTTGAGACAGAAAGAGTGACAAAGATGGATAGACAGACAGACAGACACACAAACACACAGACAGACAGACAGACAGAGGTAGAAGCAGGAGAGTGACTCAGAAACTTTGACAGAGACAAAGACAGAGACAGAGGCAAAGAAAAGTATAAAGGCAGAGACACAGAAAGACAGGGAAGTGACAGAGACAGCGATACATAGAAAGATACAGAGAGAGACAGATTCAGAGCTAGACGTAGAGATAGAGAGAGGTAGTGATAGATACAGAGTGAGAGGCTGGGGAGTGACAGACAGACTAAGACAGAAAGACAGATGCAGAGAGTAATATTGACTAGGACACTGAGAGAGAAAGAGACAGACAACTAGGGAAACATACAGAGACTGTGACAGAGAGAGGGGGCTGTTCCAATGTGTTGCTGCAGCTGTTACCGTGTCTTTCGTGCGACATAGATCGGTCAGTGGATGGATGTTCAGATGAAATGCGTCCGTGGTTGCTATCAGCCTCTGCTCCTCATCTACGCCGAACGACATTCGACTCAAATACCCCGCCATCTGGTGCCGAAGATCATCTGGTACCCTCCATCACCCTCACCCTACTCCAAGACAACGGCAGCGGCTCGAAAGACAGCGACGACAACAGGTATTCAATCACCCGATCAATGAAACCATCAATCACCTAATCTATGAATCGATCAAACAATCGATCAATAAAATCGATCTTTAATCAGTCAGATTTAGGCTTAAACGGAACAGCAACAGGACAGAAGACAAGATGGAAACGTCGTCTGGAAAAGAGGAAATAGAAAGACAAATGATACGAACGGATGAAGACAAAGGGAACGGAAAGGAGGAAGGAGGCAGAATTGGGTGGAAGAAGATTTAGTAGCAGCGGTCTGGATATTTATATAGCGCCTTATAGGAAAAAGAATGAGCCAGGCAGAGGGAGGAGGAAAGAAAGATGGAGAGAGGGAGATTAAAGAAAGGCGGAAGCGAGTGAAGGTGATGATGCGCGGTGGTGTTATATCTCTGTATTTATTAAGCGCCACTATGTTAGACAATTGATGGCACTGAGCAGTTGTGCGTCAAGAACTTGATCAAGGTCCCTACACAGTAACCGTCTCTGAGGAGCTCGAACCTGCGGATTGAGGGAAGGACAGGCATACAGGATGGAAGAGCCTGAAGAAGAGTAAAGGACCGTGTTCTAAATTCGCTATACAAACTTTGATTTTCTAATTAGAATTAATGGTTCGCCTCCTCTAGCATTGTGATAGTTTAAGGATTGTCTTACGTGTTAAGTGTTCGGTAACAGTTCGGTTACAGTGTTAAGTGTTCAGTAACAGAATTCATGTTGGAGTTAGGTTATGGACAGCAATTACAAGTTCATACCTATTTTTTCTCCATAGCTGGATTTAGATGTAGTTTCTTTACTGCAATTCCAGAATAGCAGTCGTTTGTTAATTGGGTTGGTTTGGAAAGAGTTAATAAGAGAGCTATTCCTACATAATGGCACTGTGGCTGATCTTGAGACATCACTGCAGTGTCAGTTGAAGCTCCTAATAAATGAAACTATAAATCGTGACGTTGAGCATCTTTTGTTGCTGGTTTTGCAGCGTCTCAGCAGGGTCGTGACCCCTGCCCTCTGCCGCGACCTTCGTCGGCTAGACCGCCCAAGAATAATAAGAAGCCTTAGCCACGAAGACTCGACCGAAATCAACGAGCGTCGTCATCTTCAGCAGCAATACAGGCAGCATCTGGCATCAACAGTAGTCTTCACACCTCAACCTTGACCTACATTCCATGTCATATGGTTTAACAATTAATCAAGAGGTTTAGTAACAATGGCATCACGGTCGGATGCTCAGAATCGCTTTCTGGCAGGCAGCGAAGCGTGACGTAGACAGAACGAAAACACCCTCTACATCGATGCATTTCTGATGAACGATGTTTATACCGTTTGAATGACCCTGCAGCCTATATGCTGTTTGAATGACCCTGCAGCCTATATGCTGTTTGAATGACCCTGCAGCCTATATGCTGTTTGAATGACCCTGCAGGCTATATGCTGTTTGAATGACCCTGCAGACTGTGTTGTGTAAAGGAGACTGGATCAGACGTTGGGAACACCCAACAGTTTATACACTACAGGTTTGAATAAATGCGCTATACAAGTATCCAGTAGCACACCCAGATATATACGAATTTATTAATGCACCCCAGTAGTCGTGGGATTGCAAAACATCTGGAAACGAAAATGATTCTATGAACTGGTGTTGAACTCAATCGTTTGCAGAGTAACCATTTTCGTCATCATTTTATTCTTTTAAGTTCCCACAACGCCTCAGGTTCACGACATCCGACATAGGGCGCAGAGTTCAAAGGTCAAAGTTCCATGGTATGTATGAGCATGGAACCTTACGACCTTTCACAGGTTACGTCGAGGTCAGCAAGAATCAAAACAAGACGCTGAAATAGTGAGATGGAAGTATGGAATGAACGAAGGAAGAATTAGGAAAGGTTTATAAGCAACTTATATTCAGCGTACGTCAAGGCGCCTCAGTGCGTGAGGATGCCGGTTCGCATAACGATAGTGGACATACATTTCAGCTTTTAATCTCGGGCTAGCACGGTCCGTACACGGGGACCTTAAATGGCGTGGCACCCATTCAAACGGGCAGCGGTGGTGAAGGATCTCACCCAATAAATTCATTCAAAAATGAGCAGGGTCGAGGTCATCTGGTCGCTAAAGAAAAACATGTACATTTACATTGAGCATTACCCCCGGTTGACTACAGGTAGAACTGCTAAACCTTTACTAACTATATACGATGTTCTTGCAACAGCTAGTTCTTATGATCATCGTTTCCCGAAGCCATTGTTGTAATCCTTCAACCTTGAGTTCAGGAAGTCAACCGAGGAAGACAACAGCAGACGCGGATTAACTCAATCGCTAGGTGGCGCAACGGACTCGTCAAACAGTGACTACATATGAACACCAGAGGTTGCACAACGTCTGACCATCCACATAACAAGAATAGAGCATCATCAGGTCGACAGCTTACTTTCTTACTTCTTCTGTAGCTTTGGTTTGTTCGATCCCTGATCGAGGGATCATAAAGGACGTGACGATGCTCAGTCGATCGTGAAGCACAAACAAAGCGTGACAGCGCCAACAACTGAACCGCAACTGCTTCCCGTCCGTTGTGATGAAGAGGCGGCGATGGAGGGTTTGGGGGTCGGATGGCGAACGGATGGACAGAGGTCTAGAAATCCGTGACGGGGCCTAGAGGTCCTGGGTGGATCTCCGATGAAACGTGGAACCTCACTGGACGATAGACTCCGCTCGACGGTTTATCTACAACGACAACGACTACGTTCAATTCGTCTCGAACACCATAATTATATAGCGCAATTATCACGTACAATAGATGGCGCTAGGCAATAGCACAGATATATACACAATGAAAACGATGACAACGACTACGATGATGATGATGATGATGACGACGACGATGATGATGACGATGATGAAGATGACGATAATGATGATGATGTTTGGCTGACCCAAGAAACTTGGTCGACTGCCTTCGCTTATATTCTGGTCTGCTGTTGATCTGGTGGAGAGGAGATCCTCTGTGGCCACTCCCTTCCATGCCTTTCCCTCCGTCTTCTGCCGCCAGGGCTCCTTCGGAACCTGACGTTCAGCAGTCGACTCCCACGGACTCAGGTAGGCCTTCGAGATGGAGATGAGTTCCTCCAGTCTACGAGCCGAGGCCAGGTCGTTGGGATCAGGGTAGTCGAGTCCCGCTCTCTCCTCGCTCCTCTCCCTCAGCAGCCCAGCTTCTCCCTCGCTGCGCCACCCATCCCACTCTGCCTCCGCTTCCTTCTCGGCCAGCTTAGCCCTGCGCTTGGCAAACAGCTGGGCTCCCTTGCCCCGCATCTCCCTGAGGTCCTTGGCCAGACCGTGAAACGGCTGAGGGGGTAGGTTGCCGCTGGCAGGGACCTTTCTTCCGCTTCGGTCGTAGTGGGCCGGACGGGAGGACGCATGGTCGAGACCTCGTTCGAAGAGAGCGCGATTCTTGACGAAGGACTCCTGCGCCTCTTCTGGATACCCTTCGAAGAGCTTAACCCTTGGGTCGATAGACACCTTTTCCACCTTCTTCGTTTTCGGAGCCTTCCACGGAGTGCTGTTGTAGTAGAACTCCGGAGCTTCTGTTGATGTCCTCTGGAGGCGAACGCCGGACGGCCTCGTCAGCTGAATGTCGTGGTCTTCGAAGGACAGGTCATCGCTCGTCCATAACTTGGACTTCTCCTTGCGCTTCATAAACATGCGCTGACCTCTGGCGGTCACGTTGTCCGGCGCCGACAGTGACAGCGCCACCTTGCGGGCCATCTTGATCTGCTCCTCGATCGTCGGGTACTTGTGTTCCGGATCGTCATAGAACGACGAATCAGCAAATATCTTCTCTACAACATCAGCATCCACGCAATCTTAACCTAACCGACCTTATGCTTACCACGTCCCATACTCTTCCATCCCTTCTTACTTAGTCCTCCCCACTTATTTCTTCATGGACAGAATCTTGCTTCTTTCTGTTCTCTTCCACTGATCTCCTTTCCATTCCTCCCCATCTTCATCTTGGTTATCCTCTTCTATCACCGTCGTTGTCATCGTCGTTGTCATCGTCGTTGTCATCGTCGTCGTCATCATCATCATCATCATCATCATCATCATCATGGCCATCAGCTCAGCAGCAGCAGCAGTAGCATGATCGTCACCACCTTAATCGTAGTCATCATCGTCGTGTGATCTGTATGTATGTGTGTATACGTGTATGTGTGTATACGTGTATGTGTGTATACGTGTATGTGTGTGTGTGTATACGTGTATGTGTGTGTGTGAACTGAGACTGACTCTTTCTCTTGAATGTCGCCCAGTCTTCTTCCGGTCCTTCGGTCGTCAGAGCCCGAATGAGATCCGGACTGAGCTCCAGAGGATCCGACGATCCTTCTCCTCCTTCTCCTCCTCCTCCTCTAAATTCCTCTCCTCCTCTGCGATACTCGTCTGTTCTGATGACCAGCTGATTCTCGTGCGTTGATTCTGCCGGTGCTGGCTGAGGAGCAGCTTCGCGGACGAGGAAGGCTAGTGCAGGAGAGGCTTCTCTGGCTGGAAGACTTCCGGCGAAGCTCGGCTGCCAGACCCAGGGCTTGGCCGTCGTCTTCTGTACCTTGAACCTCTGGGGTTCTTCCATGAAAGGTTCAACGCTCGCGAACGCTCTGACCCTCGGCGCCTCGTTCTCCTTGCCTCCTGAGCCATTGATCGGTGACACGTCAACCGTGACCGGTCTGTTGACGAGGAATCTACCTCTCTCCGATGCCAAGACTGAGCTGCTGCTATCAGGTTGCCACAGCAATGGCTGCGCCTTGATCTTGGGCACGTGGAAGATAGCCGTTCTCTGGACGACGACGCCGTCGTCACGCTTGGCTGGTTCCTGCAACGACGGCTGGGCAGCGCCACCGGCTTTCGTCTCCAAAACGATCTGTCGCGTGACCTTAGTCGAGGTCACTCCACCGAGATCCTGCTTTTCCGTTTCAGTTGTGGTCGTTTGCGTCACGTCTGCATCCAATGACGTCACTTCTTGTTGACGCGAATACGATGTCACTGGTGCCGCTGCGGGTTCAGCAGCAGGTGGCTGAACAGGTGGTTGAACAGGAGGTTGAACAGGTGGTTGAACAGGTGGTTGAACAGTTGGTGGTTGAACAATTATTGGTTGAGGAGCAGCAGGTTGTTGAGCTTCTGGCGTCGGTTGGATGGTAAAGATGGATCGATTGGGTGGCACTGTGCCTGGGGAAACTGGGCGCAACTGAGACCCGAGCGACTGATAGGCAGCCAACAAAGAAGCCTTCGCAGTACTTCCTCTGATAAACAAAAAACGATTCAATAGTATTTAGTGAATCGAGAATACTTTATGTAATAAATTAGCACCTAATCGTTTGATAAATTAGCAGGTGTGTAATTGTACAGGTGTGTCAGGTGCCTACAGCCGTGTGTAGTGTACCTGTAGCATTGTGTTAAATACCTGTCGAGGCGTGCTATGTACCTGTAGAGGTGCAGATGGAGTGCATCGTCGGCCGATTCCAGGAGTGCCATTGCGATGCCATGACTCATCGTCTGGCAGCTGCGTTCGTTGATTCCCAGCACGACATCTCCCTCCCTCAGTCCGGCGTCGTGCGCCTTGCTCCTCGCTCGAAGCTACAGGCGCATAACACAAACCTCTGGTAAGGCATGGCCAGGTGAGATAAAATAGGTATGGTCAGGGTAGGTAATGTGAGGTAAGATGAGATAAGGTCAGGTGAGGTAATGTACGGCAAGGTCAACCCTGGCGTCAAGTGATATCAAGTAAGACCAGGTGAGGTGAGGTGAGGTAAGGTCAGGCTAGGCAAGGCAGAGCAAGACAAGGTTAAGTAAGTCAAAGCGAGACAAGCTAAGGTAAGGTAAGGTAATACACGGTAAATTAAGGCAAAGAAGATAAGGTAAAGCAATGTAGAATTTGGCAAGGTAAGCTAAGGTAATCGCCCATTTATTAGGCACTTTTATGAAACTAGACTGACTTTAGTCCTCGGATGCTGTGGTCCTGAGGCTGAATGCTGAGACGGTCAACAAGTAGCCAGTCCTTAGCTGAAAACTGCTTTGCACCATCGATATATGCCTTGAACTTTAACCGCTCTATCGACTTCTATAAGAACTGAAATAAGCGCAGACAATGTGACATCTCCTGTTGACCCTGCACGGCTCGAAAATTGCCATAGCAACACGTCAAGATGCCAACACCAGGCATTTCAATATCAGCTACAGTGTTTCTGAATGAGCGGGCGGATCGATGGATAGATGGGTGGATGGACGGAAGGACGGAAGGATGGGGGTGTTTGGGTGGGTAGACGGACGGACGGATGGATCAACAGGTCAATGGAGAGGCGGATAAATCGATAAGTGAAGATCGCTATGTGACTGACCTTAGCAACGATCAGTGGATCGCCTTCTCCTCCATAGAGACGAAATCCGTAAGGACCCGGTCCTTTTATGAGGATATCAAACAACTCTGTTTCCTCCATTTTTCCGTCTCCTCCTCCTCCTACTTCGAACGCGAATCCTCTGCGAAAAATTAACGATCCCTTCCTGGCTTTCAATTTCGGAAGGGAGGCGCATCAGAACATCTTACTTAGATCGGCCGATTCTCTAAGTGACAAAGAGCAGCCGCAGCAGCAGCAGCAGCAGCAGCAGCAGCAGAGGCCAATATTAGCTCAGTCGAGAAAGTTCCATGGAGTCCTTCTGATCAGCGACGAAGACAGCCTCTTCCTCCTTTCGCTGCTTCGTTCGTTCTGTTGTCCTCCCTCCTCCTTGTTGAAGTCTTCGACCTGGTCAAAGGGCGGCTGGTCCTGTACTTCCGGTGGACTCTCAGAGACACTCAGACGACCGCAGATGGCCTGGAATCTTCGGCTGAATTCAGAGCGCCATCTGTCGCTTTCAGCTATTGCCAATAAATAATGCTGAGCTCCAGAGAGGGCGCCCAAAATGAAGCAACACCGATGGGCGGGGCCACAGAGAGGGATGTAGTGGCTGATGGTAATCGTCTATGAAGCCGGAGTGAGGTGCCTTTCCTAGAGGTGCCTAAATAGACTAGGCTGAGGACTGACTACGGCAGCCGATCTACTTTCGGCCACTGCTTTCGGCAGAACACAGGCCTACCTCGTTCGTCGACGACTGTTTTTAGTAGCCCTGCGGGCAGACGACTGCCGAGGAGAGACAGGCAGCTGAACAGACACAGACGTACAACAGACATACAGATAGATAGGCATACATAGAAGCACAGACATAGATACAAAGACAGGCATACAGATAGATAGAGAGGCCCATATAGATGGACTCGATGGGACTTGTCCTGCCACAGCCAGTGAAAAACACCCTTCAGCTTCTCAGATACAGAGCGAGAAACTATGGGGAGAGGGAGAGACAGACAGACAGACAGAGAGACAGACAGACAGAGCGTACAAATATCACCTGTGCAAATGAGTTCCCCGTCTACCTTTGCAAACCTCTGCGCCGCATCCATTCCATCCTCCTTCATTTTCAGCAATCAGCATCGTGTAATAGGATCGGATGCCGAAATCTACGACCATCTCCTCCACCCATCCCCTGCACAGGACCCTCCGACAGACAGAGAGACGGTGGCTGCTGGAAATGAGCCTTCCCCTTCCTCCCCTTCCTGCGAACAGCATCATGTCTCCCTGTCTGCTACACTCAACAGCCGAAGCAGTGGACTCTATTTAAAGCCCTTCTTCCGCTCTTTCTCTCTGCCTCTGCCTTCCTCCACCAAAGTCCAGCTCGAAAGAGGCCGCACACTCAAACAGGCGCTATATAAAGCACCACCCGCTCATCCTGGACATCGAAGAAATTAACTAGGAACACACACATTACGCATAGTAAGCACAATGTGTAATTTGGACGAATACATATCTATGTATGTATGTACGTAAACGTATACATTTCTATGCTTAATACGATTTGGACCACTACTACTACTACTAATAATAATTATTATTATTTATTATTATTATTATATTATCAGAGGTCGGAGGCAGACTGGTGAAGGCTTTAAGATTCGCAGATGATCAAGCGATGTTTTCAGGTAGCCAGAAGGGTCTACAACGAATGATGGACCGTCTGCGCGCCATATGAATCGAGTAAGGTATGAAAATAAACATCAAAAAGTCAAAGGTCATGAGAATAAGCAAAGGAGAAGAAACAGTAGTAATAATAAACATCAATGGAGAGGAAATAGAACAGGTAAAAGAATTCTACAACCTGGGGAGCGTTGTCACGCAAGAGGCAAAATGCCACACGGAAATTAAAATAGCATTCGGCAAAGACGCGTTCTCAAAACAAAGAGTTACTGAGAGGGAAAACGAACAAGAACTTAAAGAAATGAATAATTAAAGCTCTCATATATGGAGCGTGGTGTTGTATGGATCCGAAACTTAGACCATGAGAAAGGAGGAAATCAAGAGATTGGAAGCCTTCGAAATGTGGATTTGGCGGAGGATGGAAAAAGGTAGTTGGATGGAGCACATGACAAACGAGCGGGTGCTGAAGAGTTGAAGAAGAAAGATCGATGACAGCTAAAATAAGAAGACGACAGAGAAAATGGAAAGGTCACATACTGAAAGGGGGACTCACTCCTGTGAACCGTCATTGAGGGGAGAATGGACGGGAGGAAGATAAGAGGAAGACCCAGACAGATGTTGCCGGACTGGATGATGACGGACGGATACAACAGGCTGAAAGAAGCTCAGCACCGAGAGGAGTGGCGTCGTCGGACGTTTGAACCGGCCTGACGGCAGAGAACCAAATTAAAACGAATCAGAAAGCAATGTAGAAATATTTTATTCTGAATACTGTCATCATCAGATGAAATGATGATGACAACGACGACGATGAAATGTCTGTCAACTGAATTGTTCAGTGGGATCTCTATATCCCGTGGTCAGCGTTAATTAATGTCTCTCGGATTGTTGACCTAATTTCGTTCGGTGGCTGTGCATTGGTCTCATGTAACCTTCACCCAATGTGATCAGCCAACCGGAAGGCACGCGTAGCGCAGATAACCGACGGCTGGTTGGTCCTAACCCGTTCAGATCTCGCTTCCCAGCCCACACGAAGCTCTCTATACAGAGGCGAGGCTTCAGATCAGTTGGGGCGGAGCTAGAATACAATTAAACCATTTGGGTGGAGCTAAAAGAGCTAGACGGTCAGCAAAGGCGGCACTCACTCGTAGGCGGACCCGAGAGGCGGAGCTATAGATCACGTAGGGCGGCGCAGTTGCCAACTCACTAGCGAAGGGCGGAGGCGCAAAAGCCATTTGAGACAGAGCTATAAGCTCACCTGGTACACTTCGGCACAAGTTTGGGTTAACTAGAGACTATTTGTTTTAACAAAGTTGATTGTCTTGCTGTTTTTAATGTGATTGACCGAAAACTAGCTCCGCCCCTCTGTCAATCAAGCATTCATATTATTGCCCCGCCCCTCTAATGTCAATCAAGCCATTTGTGAATGAATGCCCGCCCCTAGTCAATCAATTTGTGTATGAAGACAAACGGATGAGTCCACCTTTTTCCGTTGGCTCTATTTACACGACAGAAAACATTATCTCAGGATGACTAGATTATGCCAAGCCATCCTAAGATGACAGTATCACACACAGAGTCGTTTAAAGATAAATCAGGATGACACGATTCAAGAGGCAAGTCCAAGCAATCGTCTCGGAGAACCAAGCGACAGAGAGATAGACACACAGCTGCCCAGAACAAGTGCCAAAACATTGTCAAGTGCGCCACTTTCTGTTGCCATTGTTTCCATCCTGAGCACCTCTCCTCCTCCCATGCGCTGATTCTCCAACCTCAGACTGTCAGATGACCGTCTCTCTAACTCCAGGCGCCAGGTCCCTCTTCTTGTTTTGGTTCTTATCGTGCACTAGAGAAGTCTTCCTCGCCAAATCCTGGGCCGTGCGGTCGGCCAGAGGCAGCTCGGCCACCGTGCTCCGCAGTTCCTCGTAACCAGCACTGTCCTTTCTTACGTATAGCGTTACCCCAGACTTAAAATGAGTTGGAATGACGACGTGCGATGTCAGCTGCGGCCTGCAACCGCCAACCGTCTGCAATCTCTCCTCTCGCAAAATATTCACAACCTGACCTACAAAAGGCATCTCAAAATGTTTACAACCTCACGTATACAAATCATCTCAAAATATTCACAAGCTCACCAACAAAAGCCATATAAAAATAATCACAGCCTAACCGAACCGATAAAAGCTATCGCGGAATATTCACATAAGATACTAAAGCCATCGTTAAATGTTCACAAACTGACCCGCAAAGCCACCGCAAACAGAAACAAATCTGTTTCGAGATAAGTGTTTCTTTTTCAATCTTGACAAGATAAAAAATTAAACCTCTTCAGACAAGAACCGAATATGAACATCTGACAACAAACAGGAAAAACACAAACCAAGAACATTCATCTCCTGCCATCTGGTGTCAGTGCACGACATCAGGATGCTCAAGTCACAGTCATCACGCCACCTGGTGACGACCTGGTGTCGACTTATTCGGATCGAAGAATCGCTCGACAGCCGGATTGAAGACGGATCGTCTTCGGTTGCCATTGGCAACGCATCATTTACACCTGACAAGAAGAAAACAGATCTAAATTAGAGCTGTACCGAACAGCATTGTCAGGACCACAATGCTGCAGGTCACAATTACTTACTTACTTACAAGACTATACTTACAGTAAAAGTTCAATTTAATGAAAATATAAGAATTTAAAGATCACTTTACTCAAAAGAATCAAACTGGTAGTTAAAAGGAGTTTAGACGAGCAATGGAAACCGCAAACACAAGTGTAAATTTATATAGCACATTTACTATTAGTATATGCTAAATTTTATATAGCACATTTACTATTCATATTCAGAATCAAGAAACTACTTGGCCGAATACGAATAAACCATTCGGAGCACCATTTGAGTCCGAAGTGAACTGAACAGAAATATTTGGTACACTAATTCAAATTTTCAACTCTTCTTGGAAAGCACAGTTTTAGATCAATTTATGAATACCAAAAGAGAACCTTCTCATTGTTTCAGTTGTTCCGATGGCGTTATCTATATCACCATTATTTCTACAGCACCCTAGCAATAACTGGCCTGAGAAAGTCGTCATACTTTGGATCCAACTGGCGCTGATGATCTTGTGGTGCCAGACATCACCCGAACCATCTTTGGTCTCGCGCTTCAGTGTAGCCAAAGGCACAGCACCTTCAGCAAACAACAGGATTCACAAGACAATGCATCCAAACAGTTCAATTCACATTTCAACCCTATCAGTATTAACTAGTCTATTTTGTCACCAGAAGAGGTTCTACCCAATAAGTATGCCATATTCTGACCCAGTTTCATGACCAAGACACAGTTTTGACGCAGATACTTTTCTAACCCATATACTTTTTAACCCATATGCTTTACGACCCAGATACAATTTCCGACAACACACTTTGATCAATATAATTTGACCCACACACTTTTTGACCAAGATACAGTTATGACTCAGACAATTTTTTTACCCATATGCTTTTTGAATTGTATAGTTCTCACATAAGTACTTTTGAATCAGATACCTTTTTGACCAAAAGACGTTTCTGATGCAGATACCTTGTTTGATCCAGTATTTCAGCCAGTGGATGAGACTGATGCTACGCTGCGGAAACAAGTGGAAGAACTTTCCATAGATTCTATCCTCCGTCAGTTGAGCCAATCCATCAACCAACATCTCTGCATTGACACCTGCCAAAGAACCAGCACAAGAACCCAAGTACACACAAACACCAAGGTCGACGGAAAGAAACACAGAGACAAAACCAGACAGATTGCCAGAAACAGGCAGACAGACAGAGACTGAAGCAAAAGGGAAAATGAAAACATTAAGAGCATTTATATAGCGCCTGTTTAGCATGAGCCAAACAACTGGAGAAAAATCACTGAACGTAACCCCAACTAGTAAAGATATCGTTGAACAAGAGTAAACCTGCAGCGCTGGAGGCCAGGAGGTATTCAGGCAGTGACGCTTTGTCAAGAGGACGATTCACGTACATCAGTTCATACACACGACGACTCACGTCCGTCACACCTAGGTGTCGCTACAAAAATCCCAACGCACAACAGCAACTATATGAATAGCATTAATATAAATAACAATATACACATAACATGTATAAATATATAATACAGTGCCTGTGAGAGGTCCTCAAAAGACACCATAAAAATATTAAGAAAACAACAAATAATAAAAAAAGATAAACATTCAAAATAGTAATACAGGCAAAGGCAAATGAAAGACCAAGCATATCTCCAATATGTAATTTTTCCTATCGTACCCATGGGATGCAATAATAATCATAATAATAATAATAATAAAAACAATAATAATAATAATAATAATAATAATAATAAATCATATTAGATTACTATTGATATGTTAAACAACACTAGTAACACAACGAATGACAATGACGATTATGATGATGATGATGATGATAATGATGAAGAGGATGATAATGACAGTGGTGACCAACAATGCCAGATGAATGGACCTTCGGACAACAAAGGCTCATGCGTACTAACCAGCAGGATGATGACCAGACACGCTCCACAGGATGTCATGATGCTCGGACCGTCAGTCAACCGTGACAGATTCTTATCATCACGACAACCAATATGGTGCCTGCCGTTCTTATTCCGGTGTCTTCTCAGATATCCCGCCCTTCCCTCCTCCTCCTCCACATCTTCATCGTCGTCGTCATCTTCACTCAGTGACCTTTTAATAACCATTAGATATGCCACATGGTGTAAAGTAACATTTATGTAGCACCTTTTGGAAGAAATTTAATGAAAACCTTGCTTAGCTTCTTGACTACAAGAATATTTGCTTAAATGCACTCACAGGCAGGTAGGACAGAGAAAAACAAAAAAAACTGACAATCAGAAATCAATGCAAAACATTCAAAATGCTTTTCTGGTTAGGTGACACCATATCTTCATCTGTGGCATCTGTGCAAGTGTTTAAATGCTACTAAAAATAACAACAATAATAAAAATTTTACAAGTATTTCTCATCTTACCCTTAGAATATAATCCTTTGGAACAACAACAGAACAAACACAAGAAAAATAGCGAAACATTTTCTACCCCAACCAAATTTTTGTCTTCCAGAGAGATCATTTCAAGTTTGGGTAAAATATAAATAAATAAATAGTAATAATGGCAAACTATTAACATCCAACTTGTGTACAACATAAGAAAGAAATTTGCAGAATTTCCTCACAAGAACACGGCCTCAGATGACACCTTCTTAGCCTTTGTGTCCTTCGGCCTCACTCCAGTCTCAAGTAGTTCAGCATTTCGTCTCCTCGTCACCAGGTGGCTGCACTTGACGCATTCACGGTTGTCATGCCAACTCATGTGAAGCGACAATGGCTCAGGACGCTTTGCAAAATGCGTTGAGTGAAGATTGTCGTCAGAAAGTGTAATCCCGTCTGAGTCCCATGCACGACTTTTGCCCTTTAACGATGATAAACTACTTGGAAACTCCAGAGAATCCGTTACAATCAGATTTTGACAGCTGAATCGTCGATTTTTCTGTGAATCCAATCTTAGGTTCTCTGGCCATCTTTCTGCAAAGTGCCCATCAAAGTTCTCGGAAAAATCACAAAACCCAGAACCAATAAGTCCGTTTTCTGTACTCTGTGCCTCCAATCCACATCGACAGCATGCCACATCAACGCAATCATCCAAGTGAGAGCTCTGAACTTTGACTTTTGCCCCATTTATAGAATGTTTTGAAGCAGCAGCATTCAACGGAGCACTGGCCGTTGCCTCCCATCCAAAGTACTTTTCGAGCAGATGTTTCGGAGTTGCCTGGTTCAAGTTCTGGAGGAGACTGATGCGACTAAATGAAGCAGAGTTGAGGTTTGGTTCCTGCACAAGAGGGCGCCAAACAGCGTTGCCCCTCGCTTCGTCTTGTGGTGTCCTAGAACCTTCCAAGTTACTTGAGCGCCTGACAGGGTCATGACTCTGGGCAGAGGGACCTTGGGGTCGACTCGGGGTAAGAGGAGATGAAGCGGCAGATGCTAGAACCTCATCCTCGACACTGAAAGGCGAGACCAGAGGCACTGATGGAGTGCCGTAGCTCGAGTCAGATGCCTGACTCGTAGCCGCGATCATTGATGGAAGAAAGTTGCCATCTGTGTCGCCATCCGACCATCGCCACGACTTTCTCTTTGCCACTTCCGACCCAAAGTTCATTGAGTCACTAATGCATGCAGAATCCATCCTCGACTGGTTCTGGGTCGTCAAGAGGTCGTCAGTGGAGCCGGCTGCTATTGTTCGTCTTCTTTCGGCTTGGTTCAGATTGTTGACAGGAAAGTCAAGGACTCTGTCAATCCCATGTTGCTTCAGTGTAGACTGGAGTGCCATTGAATTGGGTCGTGCCCTTTCACCCTCTTGACCTAGATCCCCACCTTCCTCTGCACCCACATTGTCAACGGCAGCTGTCATAGCCACCAACTCCTCATAGGACGATGTCACAGAGTCATTGGACCGCGAACTGAACTGCGACGAATTGTTCCGATTTCGAGGAATATCTGTGTCGATGAAATCGCCAAAGTCTTCCAGACCACAACCACCTCCTCCTCCTCCTCCAGCTGCACCAGGCTCCGTATCATAAGCAAAGTGAATTCCTGTGCCCCCTTTGGGATAGCCATGAGGTGTAGGAGGGCTGTCACTGGAATCAACAAAGGCATCTCCGTCATCCATGTACCCTGCGTCCGTCTGTTCCCCAACGTCCCCATTCCGGTTAGATGCTTCAGCTGACATGCTTGGCTCGACTGGAGGAGACAGGCACACAAATCTCAGTCGATCAATGGAATTCAAATAACTGTCGCGATGCTGAGCAGCCATGGACTCATCACAACCACTCAATGAACTAATTCTGTCCAACGAACTGCGTCCGTTCGGCTGGCGTGACCTGACATCAATGACTCCATTCTCGCTGGAGCATGACTCGAGCAGTCGCTTCTGTTCTGCCTCCAAGCACGATCCGTTCCTTGCGTCGTTGCCATGATAACTGGAAAGACTCGGCGCATAGAAGAAAGAACCGGACGAGGAAGCGCCGTCTGCACTTCCAGCAATGCTTCTTCTTCCTACTCCTCCAACTGCAGATGAACCACTGTGGTCGCAGAAAAGTGAACGAAGGCCAAATCCAGAGCCCTGCAATGATGCATTACGACTCCTTGGTAGGCTGCTGCAGCTTCTGCTGCTGCTGGTTTCCTTGTTTCCGTTGGCAACCGTTTCCATGGAATGGGCAGCTGAGTCGTCATGGCTTCTAGTCAGAGGGTTGAACCCACTCGGCCTATGTCGCCCCTCGCTCTCCTCGGATTTTTCGCTCATGACTGCCAAAAAAACATCAAAACACTTTAAAAAATCTACAACAGATGACCGTACAATAGGGTCGTTGCACGATCCTTTGAGGCTGTTGTTAATTGCGCGCGTTATAAATGTCTGTTTAATAGTAATTAATATTATTAATAATAATACAACATGTATGTACAAGATACGACAGTGCCTTTTAAAACGTTCCGCAGCTGCAAAGCTCGAGACCAAAATTAAGCCACTGAAATGTATTCCGCTTCCTTATTGCGCCTGTCCTGCAGATTTCCTTCCATCCCGGTCTTGGTTCATCTATCCTTTCCTCTCTCTCGTCTACGCTGCCCTGTTTCTCCAAAAACTCGGCCACCAAAAAACAAAAGCTCACTTTTTCCAACACATCAGTTGAAAAGCTATTGATAAACATTGACAATTAAAACTACAAAACTAAAATAGACAAAAACTTGCCGTGGTTGTGGTAAAAGCGCAGACATTGGAAACAAAAAATCGTATCGGCTCAAAGGTTTCTCTAGACGATTGTAGCGAGATGTTCCCTATAGCAGAACAAACATTTGGAGAATTTTCCTCTTAAGCGAAATTTGCGTCAACCATGTTATAAACGAAGACCAGTGATCACATATCGTAAACAGAGTCAACTAGTACTACGTATTTTTTTACACAATTCATGGCTGAACTACTTTTAAAGCACCATTATATTATTATATTATTTTAACAGTAAGTTTAACATGAGTTCAGGGAATTGCTAATTTCGTTTAACTTAAACACAACCCAACGCGACAGCTTCTCTGTCCCATTCTCTCTAGTCTTCTAGCAACCGGACTGTTCTTCTTATGGTATCGTCGAACAACCCCTCTGACTTGACGTAGCGCTTATAAAAAAGCTGGTAGGGCTCTAGCGCTTAACTTTAAAGCAACACTTTAGAAATTTCGAGATTACGATTATGAATTTATTTTTATATTTTGCACGTGTATCGACTTCACAACTATCGTCCAACCATCCAACTTTGGAAAACCCTATTTGCGTGCACGTAGGTTTTACAAGCAAAATTTTATTCTTTAATTTATGGAAGGAATGTCAGAGAAAATAACTTGATACTGTACCTTTTGAATATATTTTCATAAAATAATGAAAACCACTCATGTATGTAGGCTAGGTTTGGGCTATATTTGGCTACGTTAACAACGAGATGGAAGTGCCTATTTTGTCTTTCTGCAGCATGGTTTAAAAATCTTTGGTTTAAACGCAGTAATACGTGTTTTTTATAATTAAAAATTTGTTTTTGTCAGAATAATCAGTCGGTAAGAAAAGGTTTGAAAGGTTGACTACATGTTTCAAAATCAATATTATTTAAATATTTTCACTTGTATACTTAAATTTCCCTGTTAGCACTTGCTTTTTCTTGACATGGAACCGAACACTTCCAGCCTGTTTCTTGACATGGAACCGAACACTTCCAGCCTGTCAATTTTGTTTTGACTGAGCGCCTGTGAATAAGTTGGATCCTGCAACTTAGCTTTCGTAGGGCGCTGTAGAAATCTCGAGCTTACGATTAATGTGTGTTGTAGTGTGCATTTTTGTTGTAGTAGCTGTAAAAACCGTAAGCACTTCGGGGGTAAACGGACTTTTTCAGTTGCTGGACCTAAAGTTTGGAACTCCCTCCCTGTGTCCGTTGTGCTCAGTCGCTTTTGTCATCTCGTTCTCAACTTAAAACTTACCTTTTTCAAATTGCTTATCCAACGTAGGCTGCCTCTCTGTCCTGTGGACTGACCTTCTGGATATTGACCTGATTGGTTGATGCCTTGTGCATTAGACACCGGCGCATTAGAAGTTACTAACTATTATTATTACTATTAAAAACCGTAAACTCGGGATTTCTGCAGCAGCCAAAGAAAGTGCCTGCCAGTTGCACAAACAGTACAATGAATGCTGCCCGATTAGTAAAATGAATTTGAAGGCACATTTGACAAGTAATATAGCTAAAATTATAAGAACACAATTATAATAATTACATTTTAAAAAATCTGCACAAGAAACTTTGAAGCTTGGAAAAAATTTCATCTAATTTGGCATAACAGTTAAAAAGATAAATTATAAAAAATTGGACAAATTGCCTTCTTGAGATGGGATCACAGAATTTGTGATATCTCAGAAAGTATTTCATATAGTGTGGAAAAGCTTGGGGCTCTTCCATCTAATACATCTTGCAATATGTGGTGAGAATTTCAGCCAATTCCAAGATGGTTGGGTGGTGATGTTGCTCAGAATTGGTCGAGTTGAGCTGTCCCAAGAGTGGGACAACTTGTTTCAGAAAGCACCTTGTCAGGTTTTATTCAGGATTTCATTCTCAGCACAAGCATGTATATTTTTTGCTTGTAGCACTAAAGTGCTCATGGCTACACTACCAGCTCTGGCTGCTGTCAATATTTTTAACCAACTTGAATTGGTCATAGGCTGTGCAAACAGACTGGTTTCCTGAACTGCATCATATATACAGTGGTGTGCAAAAGTTTTGAATCACCTGCCAATTTTTGCAATTCTTTGATTCACTGCTCTGTATTGAGGTAAATAATGTTGCGGTAATAATATGCTTATGAAATAATTGTTGTCATATAGTTTGTTTACCATTTTGTAACTTTATTTCTTTGAAATAACAAGACAATAAATTTTTACCACATGGTGGATAGGACTATATGAAAAAAGTCAAAAAACCGGCCCATGCCTCTTCTGTGTATAGTACACTTGCATGTGTTGAGATGAAATAACGAGTATTTCTCTGCGATCGTAAGCCTTCTCTATCATGTTGTGGCCTTGAAAAAGGCCGATTTTATGTGTCAGTGATGGATCAGTACTTGATGGGCCAGCCCTTGCTCTTTACCACTTGTCTGCATCGTGTCGGCATTGAGTGGACCAGCTTGACGAGGTGGTCATGGGTTACGACACAGTTCCAGGCGGCAATGAGCGACTCGATCAGCTGGCGCTTGGTGGTCGGATGTCTCTTGGATATCTCCAAGGCTACTTTGTGCCAGAGATCCTCAATCGGATTCAGATCCGGTGATTGGGCGGGCCAGTCCAGTGTTCTGATGTTGTTCTGGTGCTTCCACTTGGTGACAAGTTTGGCACGATGGCATGGCGCATTGTCATCCTGAAACAAGAACTGACGCGGGAGCAGCTGCTGAGCTGATGGCAACATGCACTTCTGCAGTAGTTCGATGTACTTGGTCGCGTTGACCGTTCCATCGACGATATGCAGATGCCCGACGCCACTGGCACCCATGCAGCCCCAGACCATGATCTTCAGGGGATGCTTCACCGTCAGGTTCAGGCACTCTGGCTTGAATTCTTCTCCAGGAAACTTCCTCACATACATGTGTCCTTGGTTGCCAAACAAGCAGAAGGTGCTTTCATCGCTGAAAAGCACCTTCTCCACATCTTACAACTCCAGCTGGGGTACCGCCGTGCCCAAAGGATTCGGTTGCGCCTTTGGACGTCGGTCATCAGAGGCTTCCCCCGTGCCTTGCATCCCCTCAGACCGAACTGCAGACACCGGCGACGCACTGTTGATGAGCTGACAGCGACGTTGCACTTCTCCCACCACTCACATAGCAGTTCAGGTGACGACATCTTGCGGTTGGCAAGAGATATGCGGCGAAGTGCGCGGTCCTGGCATGACGTCGACGCGCGTGGACGACCGGTGCGAACCCTGTCGACCACTGACCCCGTCTCCTTAATCTTCTTCAGAATCTGGACAACTGCGCTCTGACTGCAGCCGATTCTTCTGGCGATCTGGCGGCTCGAAAAGCCCTCTTGGTCCATCACGGACACACGAACTCGCTGCTCCATTGTGAGGTTCGGACCCTTCTTCATGGTGCCGTTCAAGTCCCAAACTGTCGATGATACCCAGAATCCCACGTTTATTTATAGCCGTTTCACGCGCACAAGCTGTCTCCTACGTGATTGGTTGACAAAATAAACCTTGTGATTGGTCAGCTTAAGGAGCAGTGATTGGTTAATCTCGATCCAACTTCAACGCACAGTCCGTTATTTCTACTTGTAGGGTGGAGGTTCATGTATGCGTATCATAACCAACGTGAATTAAAAGTAATCCATCTGAAGATGTTACTTTTCAAAGCTAAATACATTCCCTGCAATGCGACATAGAATTAACATTTTTAGCTATATGGGTGACTAGAGATAATAGCCATGGAAATTGAAGAAACGCAAAAATGTTGGGTGATTCAAAACTTTTGCACACCACTGTAGTTAGAACAGCGCGAGAAATTTGGGATGTCGGCTACATTGCGGGCAACGAAGTTGAGGACGGATCGACCAGCTTATGTTTTCAAACCTTCGGCCGTTGAGAAAGAAGGAAAGTTAGTGAAGGTAGTCGATTTAATCTCTAAATGTTGGAAAAGGACTGCCGACACTACCAAAATGTAAAATAAAATGTAAATGTATAGGTTTTATAAAGCGACCGTATAGCTTCGACCCTGCTCATTTTGTAATGAATTTATCGGGTGAGATCCTTCACCACCCCTGCCGGTTTGAATAACAAGCCTTTGGGTCGATTGGGGTCATCCATAAAGGACATCTACAGACAGGGAGGAGTCACCCAAATGCAAAGAAGGGGAGGGTAATGCCCAATGCCGACGTCCGCATCGAATTTTGGTACAGTTATTCACTATAGCATGTGCCTCAAGCACCAACTTCAGTCAGACGGCAGACAGTCTGTACCAAGTTGGAACTATAGTTCCTTTGCAGGATGCGGAAATATTGAAGTACCCCACTCTGCAAGATCGACAATCTAGGCCTTAGTATTCCTCTGTAATGCGGACGTCCACATAATGCGGACAGATGTGAGGGAGGGGCCCAAAGTACATCATTTTTGCATACGTCTTTTATGCACGACCCCTTAAGCAACTGCCACAACTCTCGTTATTTTGTAGACTGATTTTGGATTTCAACTGCAGCAAATTCTAATGATTTACAAAAGAATTTCTAATAATCACTGATTCTGTTCAAAATCATAGAACGACAACAAAACAATTCTGTACAGTGTCATGCCTAACCAAAGGTTTCCCATGGACCATCAAGACAAACAACCAAAGTCAACCGTGACCAATGACTATAACGATGACCATATATGGCACTCAGTCAACCATGATCTTTGGGTAACTGAAGGCATTTCAAAGATCCTACTTACAGATCATTCGATTCGCTCATAGAAAAGGAGATATGCCTGACAACTGAATACATTTGATATATTCCTAACTTCGCTAACGTTACTGTCACTGATGTAAAACCATTTTCCAGGCGGTATGACACTTTCCTTCGTGTTATCATCCACTCCAGCAGTGCAGTCAGTCATGCGATCTTCGGAACAGGTGGTGGTGGCAAGTGCTTTCATGGCACTGACCAGGTGGTTGATAGACAGCTGACTGACGGAAAGCGTCTGAAGGAATTGCTTGGCATTGGGATTTGAGTGGCGCACTTTGACATAAGCCGTGTAGTGTCCACTACGCAGTGTTCCACTGTGTTCAACGATCCCAAACAGAGAGTACAGCACTCGCCGCTCACCGATTCGCACATTCTAAATGAGCACAACCAATATTTATACAGCTCCTGTTTCTGAGTACAGTCTGGATAATATCTGTTTACTAGATACTATCACAGATCCTCTAAAGGTTTCCTATAAATTTTCATGTACAAACACTTGTATGTAAATAGATGACTGACTGTAACCTAATTAGGTTAGATTAGATCATCTAATAAGCTATTTACGTACGAGCCCCAACCCCCACGTAAACGGAACTTTAAATTGTGCCTTCAAACGATCCTCACAAAAGTAGCACCCAGCACGTAAGTAGAGTTCACAACAGGATGCTTGCTTGTTCAAGCTCAAATGAAAACTAAAGAAAGCCTCTGCTGGTGAGCCCTCACAGACACCAACCAAAAAGCCTTCCGACATCAACACAGCTGGAAAAGGTGCTAGATAAATGTGCTGTTAAATTAGATTTACCATTAATTTCACTGCTTACCTCACAGAGGGAGCTGCAGTACGGTGCCAAATCCAGCAAGTCGCTAAACTCTACATGACGTGTGATCTTTCGTAAGCCAAATCCAACCTAAAATGAAAAATGATAGTGAAAATACACAAAATAATTAATTGGGAACAATAGAAGCTTTAGTTCGTTGCCTGCCTGTTAATCTTGAGAGGTGTAGCCAAAAAAATAGTTACCAAATACTTAATAAATAAATAACAAATAATTAATAACTTTATTAATAAAAATGAATAATATATAGATAATAAATAATATTAATCTAAAGCAGTGGAAGTGTTGAGCTCACTGTCCAACCTGTTGAAATCGTTTGAGGTGGAGGGTGAGAACGGCCGGGGGACAGAAGATGAGTAGTTGTTTGCTGGCAATGGTCATCACTGGCATCTTGGAACCTGCAGGGAATCAAGACCAGTCAACCATGAAGATCAACGAACCATCAATACAAATGATCAACCAAGATATCACTCAAACACTTGACTATCAACCTTTCTGATAACTAACTAACACTAGAATCGATCATCCATAAATCCTGCACCCTCTGCTAACTGAGAAATAAAACAACAGAAGCAGCTCAATATAATGGCCCTACATAACTGTCTTGACTTACGCACCCGTTGTCGTTTTGGTGTTCTTGTTTCGTTTGTTGCAGACGGCGCATATGTACATGTTGTTCCCGGACAGAAGCTCTGGCGATGTGAACTGGTAGAGAACCGAAAGGATCGACCAGTCCTGGGTGGGTCGCTCCCTCGGAACCAGCGTCTTGGTTGCTGCCATTCCAGCCTTCCTTCGGAGATCAAACTGTAACATTCTCTTCTCCACTTTCTGCCTGGTCGTCTGCATTTCCTTCTGAACTGGTTCGTGTGATAGACGTAGAGAATCAAAATCCTTTATTGTGCCTGTTACGATTTCATCAACTCCGTTGCACTGGACCGTGTCTCTTTCTTTTTTCGCTTCGCTGCACCCATCCTTATCACACTTGAACAATTCCCCCTGTTCTGCTTGCCTGAGACAGGGGTTGTTGCTGGTCAGAGGACCCAGCTGCTGCTCTTCAACCTGTGTGAGTATGTTATCTGCAGGTGGCTGCAATGGATCGGACAGTGTGTCGACGCTGTTCACCATTCCCTGGTAGCGAGATGCATCACTCTCAACATTGTCCTCAACATCAGCATCTGAAACAACGTACGCCAGAAATCTCGTTAGATCATCATCGTCATCACCATCTTCCTCCTCATCAACCACTTACTCCTTATCCTCCTTTTCCTAGAGACAATACCAACCTCATACTCTAGCACAAAGCACTACACCAGTGCTCTAAAGATTTTAGAAAGCATAGCATCAGTGCTCTACTTCAATCATAAACTATAACAATCTGTTACACCACAGCGGCATTGAAAAAGTGCTGCATAAATGCCCGGATATATTTGTACAAAAGGAACTGAACGTTACTCCATCAACCAATATCGTTTCCATTTTGATCATCCCAATCGAGACAAATGATGCCACGTGAGATCCTAAGCAAAGGTAGTCACACCTTTGAGAGACCTTTTTTCACCTGAAGATTCCTCAGATCCAAGTGGAGACG
Organism: Norana najaformis; assembly: GCA_964023275.1. Lineage (NCBI taxonomy): Eukaryota > Metazoa > Annelida > Clitellata > Crassiclitellata > Hormogastridae > Norana > Norana najaformis. The sequence continues at coordinate 10,759,573 of OZ029925.1, forward strand.
TTCCTTGTAAGCCTTCGTTTTCCACGGCACTCGGCTGACCTTTAACCTCAGGACATGCAGCCTCCTCCCCATCCTCGTCCTCTGACCTGAGTTCCTCATTAGTCTTCACTTCATTTAATTCTTTCTTCTGCTCCTCTTTCACTTCCACTTTGGCCTCCTCCTCCTCCTCTTCTTCCATCACATTCTCTGGCCCTTCCTCATTCTCATCCTCTCCTCCGTTCTTCAGCAGCTTCTCTTCCTCTGCCACCTTTCCCTTTTCTTCCTTGTCCCTTGCATCTCTTGTCTCCGCAGCAGAGGCCACGTGGTTGGAACCGACAGTTTCCTTGAGATCTCCAGCCGCCATCTTCTCCTCTGCGGAAACAACTGGCACCTTCTTTTTGCCCTTTTAACAGAAAAACAGAATGTACGAAATTAATCAAAATCACAAATAAAACAACTCAGCCCACTGCTTGTGTCTCTGACTCTTCCTTTGTCTCTCTCTCCCCGTCTTCTTTATCTCTCCGTCTCCTCCCTTGTTTATTTCTCTCCATCTCTATCTCCGTCTCCTCTTTTGTTTCTCTCCTTGTCTTCTTGTCTTCCATTTATCTCGTCTTTTTCTCTCTGTCTCTCTTTCTCCTGATGATGCTTTGTCATTTATGGTAGTGCTACATAAAAACAAGAAACAAAATATGTAATTATTTAAATACACATTCAAATATATTTACATACGACTAGTAAAATTCTTTCGTTGGAGCTTCACGGAATTCCCCCATATGAGATTTGAACCGCAGATGGCAGAGGGGAAATCAGCCATCAGGACACAACTGAATTTCCAACAAAAAAGAAGACAAGGTAAACAGATATTGATTGGTGTAAGACAAGGAGAAGGCACATGTATCTATGTATGTGGACATTTATATGGCGCCTTTTAGGCACCTCTCAAAGTTGCTGAAACATGGCTATCTACTGATAGAGCCCTACCGGTACTTTGGACGCTTTTTTCTTGGCCAGTCGCCTCTCCTTCTTCGTCAGGTGTTTGCTCGGTCGTTGTTGGTTTACTGCGGATTGATCTGCCTCTGAATGATCAATGCTTCCTTCTCCTTTCCTGCCTTCTTCTTTCGTTTTGCTAACTCCTCCATGAAAACCAGCTGACTTGAACGGCTGCAAATTTCAAAAAGCAACTTCACATAAAGAATTGCAATTAAAAAAGCCAAACGCTTTACGATCAGCTAGGCCTTAGTAATCTCTGTTACACTACAGTAATAAGGAATCATAAAACCAAGCGTAAATCACAAAGTTATCCTTCAGAAACTTCATAAAAATGCGAGAAAACCAATCAACTGAACTTTGACCTAGCCAACTAACAAGCTAATTGGTTGCAGCGATTGTCAGATAGCTAAACAAGTTTTACAGATAGATAATTCAAAGATAATCGATCAGCCAGTCAGCTGACTGGTGTGGTTACCTTTTCCTCGCTGAGTGATAAAGAGAGATCGAGAAATGGCTCAAAGACCTGGAACGGCTGAAAACAAAGACCAACCGACCGCTGTAATCAGACAGACAAGACAGGTGGCAGAGATAAACTACAATAACTAAGAACACATAAGAAAAAACAAAGACATACAGAAAGAGGGACATACAGACAGACAGGGAGAAATACACATAAATATGATAGTATCACATGATGCATAAGCAGAAAAAGAGAAATGGAGAGTGAGAGAGATACATACCGTGTGACAGGCTTGGCAGATAACTGTGCTGATCAAGTGACCACCAAAGACGCTGTCGACGAACGTGTGCTTTGCGTGCCGTCCGTAAGCTACAAACAACAACCGCAACAATATTCTCTAAAGGTTCTACATAAATGCATTCTCTAAAGGTGCTACTTAAACATGACCTCAACCAGACAATTTACTAATAACTATCACTTATGAACACCACTGTGACTAATAATAACTGTAATTTTCAAAATAGTAAGAAAGAATTTTTCACATAAAAAGAACAACGTTCAAAGGACAAAAACTGAATTCTAGACCAGATGTTTGCAATTATAATTAGTATTATTAGGAATCACAATTATTAGTATTATAAATTATAATTATTAATAACTAATAACATATTAATATATTAATAATAATAAATAATTAGTATTTTTAATTATGAATTAATTATAATTATTACAATTATTAGTGATGTAGTTTAAATGCAAATTTATAAAACTCCTCAATGTTTATTATTTTCAAGATATAGAAAACAGAAGCCTGTTTAGTGTCAACTGATTACGACAGTTGTACACGAGCAAGCCTAAAATTAAATCAAGCATGAAAAGTCGTAACCTTTAACTTTTGGTTTCAGTTCGTCGGAGACGTCCTTTGCTTTTGGGTTTTCAGGAAGTTTGAAGGCACGCAGAATCGCCGTATGGGCCCGCTGGGAAACAAAACGACCACATCACCATCCACGTTTTAACAGAATGTAGGGTAAATACTTGTTTATTACACATCTATCTGTCAGCATTTCAATCAAATGGCTGTGTGGTCTCACGTATCAAGAGAAACTACCCAGGTATTAAACAACATACCTCAGTAACAAGCAACAAGAAAACTACCCTAACAACAGGCATCAATGAAATGTACTCAAGTAGCAGAAACCTCTGCTAGCAGTAGAACATACCCTAGCAAAGGATACAAAGAGGTATGAGAAAAGGCCATCTGAAGCACATTTACAGAGTGGACCAGAAAAACAAAGACATACTTAGTGAGCCAAGTGAAAAAGATCTGCAGGGTTCCTGCTCACCTTGATCTCTTCGGCTCGGATGGCGTCCAATAGGTAGCGCAGCAACTCATGGCTGTCCTGTTGTTGAAAACCTTTGAACCTTGGTGCTCTGAAACAATGTGCACAAACACATATACACTGCATATTAATAAACCGACTCACCAGCTTCTGTAAGTGAAAGTGAGAGGTCAGATGAAAGTAGGCAAGGGAGAAAGCTGATGTAAGGCAAGGACGGAACAGGGTACCAGTCTAGAATTAATTACCTATCAACAAGTTTCTCTAGTGCAGCTGAGCAATAAACTCCTTTTTTTGATAGAATTAAATAAATGAATCGAAAGTAGAGGGCGTTTAATAATTCTCTGGTTAAGCTAAGAAGAGACTGAGAGGACTGTTCTGTCTCACTTTTTGCAGACTTGTCCAAACAGAGCGCTGGGCGAGATGGCGTTCTGCTTTCCAGTTGACTTCATCTCATCAAAAAGACTCAGCATCGACTGAGTCAGCTGGCCAGACTCACCGAGACTCAACGAAAGACACTCCTAAAACATAACCACAAATGCACCTCCACACATACATTAAGGTAAAACTAAGGTATGTATCCAGAAGGTAGGTAATAAAAACAAGGAATGACAAGTAAAGGTAAGGTAAATGAGGCAAGTAAAAGTAAGGTAAGGTAAGTAAAGGTGGGGCAGATGAGGTAAGTAAATGTAATGCATTGTGAACAAAGGTAAGGTGAGGAAAATGAGATAAATAATGTGTAAGGTAGGGTAAGCAAAGCTAAAGTGAGGTATACAACCAGATAATATTTTCAAAGATCTTAAAGCCGACTCAGCGTTGGAACATGACCTTGTTACAACTTGTCATTTTTTACGACAAGGAATCCGAGACAAACCGGTTTTCTTGTTTCCTGTTCTTCCTCGTCAATCTCCTCCTTTTCCTCCATCTCATCATCTGTGTATGATCTTGATTCATTTTCAAGAGGACATGCAATGAGGTCAATCGAATGACCTTTGTGACTGAACTCTCTCAACTGTGACTCGAGCAAATGTGTCTGGCCCAGATTCTAACAAAAAAAAACAAAGATGTAACATGTGATATCTAATGCATTTTAAAATGGTGTTATAGAAGGCTTATGATCAGATTAAACTAAGTTGCAGCACATAAAAGACTTTGTCAAAGGGAGTATAGTATAAATAGCAGAGGAGACTCCAGCATTATTAAAATGGCACAACAGAAGTTCTCTGATAATTTTTAATTACAGTTAACAATAAGTACAGAATCTGAAAAGATGACTGACCTGGACAACAGCATTAAAGAAGCATGTATTTCCGAGATTGTTAAGGCCCTGAAACATTGGATTCAGTGTTAAACCAGTTGTTCACTACATTTGTCAGTCAACTCCACAAATTTAATTGCAAATCGTAAAAATAATTATTCATTAAAATAATAAAAATAAACAATTTAAAAATAATAATAGTGACATATTTCAATCAGAATATTAATTAAGAATTAATATTTAAAGAAATCAATTGTTAATTAAATAAAATAGAATTTTACGACATTTTGAGCAAGGTAAGAGAAATTTTCTCGAATACCTTGACTTTGGGACCTAGTAAGACACTAGAGGTTGCTTGAGTTAGGTGCGCCACCTTGTGACGATTCTTGTCATCCTTGGCAAAGCCTGTGGCGCCATCTCTCAATTCGAGTGCCGAAGTTTCATTGCTCAGTCCTATCTCTTTCATGGCGTCGTTTCTCTTTACATCTGGTTACGAAAAAACACGAGGACCAAGACTTTAGGAAAACAATCTGCAAAATCTCTGTGATTTAAAAGAAAACATAGTGGCAAATCGTAGTTTGCACGATGCTCACAAGAAGCGAATTCTTATGATGACTTTATTGTTTAAAATTTGTTGCTCAGGAAAGAAAAATTCCTACTAGACATCTCTATAAAATACTGGATATTATTACATTACTCAGAAATTACTGTTGAGTTCTTCTGGGATAGCAAAGCTTATTGCTTCAGCAATTTCTTGACTTTGAGACTTAAGTGTGGTATGTTTGAAAAGTGCTTACTTGAAGTGACTGAGTCTTTGCAACCGGACAATCGATAGATTAACTCAACGCATTCCAGAACTTTCTTTGATGCATCCACTGGAACATGATTATCACAGGCATAACACCTACACAAATTTCAATCAACTAATCAATCAACTAATCAATTATTCAACCAATCTATCATCCAATGATTAAATCAATGATTCAATTAATGAAATCAATCATTCTTTCAATCAATCAACTTACCATGCTTGAAAGGAGCTGAGATTGAGGACAAGATTATGAGCGACGCTGTGAGTGGTTGACTGAAAATGCTGCAGGGCATGTTTCTCCGTCGAATACCGATCACAGCCCTAGTAACAAAGAACACACTATAAAAACTCAACCTTACAGAATGGGCATTTACTGCGCAAGAAAAACACAACAGAATAAGAATTCTGCTCTGCCAAATCACCTGATAATGTAATATTATTATTAGTAGTAGTAGCAATAGTAACATCATCATATTACTGCTACTACTACTATCATCATCATTAATGTCAGCACAGTGTTTATATGACAGTTTTCATGGCAACCCACTGGAAAAGCATATGGTGATTATTAATATTACTATTGTCAGTACTACTAATTATGTATGAAGACTGCATTAAGTTGATTAACCATTTAAGGTGAAATGACCTTTGCCCCTTGCTCACCTGATGTCCACACTGAAGGCATATGCAGACTGAATGTGGTTCACATTCGACAGGCGATTCGGTCACAATTGAAGCCATAGGATCAGCAGCGCACAGGGAACCAGCGTCATTCTTTGTCGACTTCTTTTGCATGGAGTCATTGTTGGCAGAACAAGTCTTAAACAGCAAAACCAAAGTAAAACTTCTGCAAGGTACTTAAAAGCTGCTATATTAACTGTCTTCTTGCATACATACAAAAAGTCAGCAACATAAAATCAGATGGCCTTGCTTACTTGCCCCCAATCATAAGCTTTTGGATATGACACTGCCTTCAGGAATTTGACCATAAGTGTTTGGGGCAGCACCATGTTAGATCACAGCTCCATAGAAGTTATATCCTGAAATATTATGTAACGTACTGAATGGAAAATAACAATTCTACATGTATACCTGATCAATTCCACATCAACAAGAAGTACTTAATACGGAGAAGTTGGTGATTTAGTGGAAAATCAAGAAGATGATTCATACACAAGTCTTGTCCAGAACCAAAAGAATTTTCAAGCAGACAGAAGAAAAGACATACTGTCATAGATAGAGAAGCACTGATAGCAAATGTTTTACCCACCTGGCATTTTCCTACAACAATCGGAAACTTGAGAGCTTTCCGAACTATATTTATATTCACTGACTTATTCAGGTGATTACACTGCACACCTAAAACAAACACCAAATAATAACTCAAAATCAACACTGAAATCAATAATCAATACTGAATCAATACTAAATTACAAATCAACAAACACTTCATAATCAACTCTAAACTGATGCTGAAAATCAACAAAATCAATAAGGCAACATAATGGGCTGTTTCTGCTCAATCACAGATCTAATCACTTTTACAGCCAAATAATGATTTAGACTTCAACCTATGGAGCAAAAAGTCAACACACAACATTACCTAACACGAGTTTTATCTTCATTCAGGATATAAACGTTACAAATGTACATACAATATACTAATAATATTATTTAAAGTTAATAATGATAAAAATCGACTTACCAGCTGCACTTTCATCTGACGTGTCACTGTTCTGTCGCTCAGACTTTCTTAGTCGCTGTTTCTTTCGACCCATTGTTGTTACTCCAATTGGATTTGAATCCTGAACTCGCATTTCCACAGCAAGAGACGACAAAATCTCACCAGAAGGCCTGTGAACAACATTCACAATGACTGTGTTCACTTAACAAAAAACTGTATTTATGTTACAAATTTATGACCAAAAAAGTATTATAAATAAGAGGGGCTGGATCAATTCTATCATATTGAATTAAACTGGATCTATACTACAAAATGTGTGTGCTAGAGAAATGACTGCTTGTGGTCGCCCTACTTTTGAACAATATTGCCACCCCATATTGCGAGAGAAATTGGAGTGCTGCATGTTGCTATCGGAAGGAATCCCAAACAATAAGGAAGTGAGGAATCAGTAAGCAACAGACTAACAAAAAGTTTTTTTCAATACTTTTATTGGTGTCAAAAAATGAAGGCACCATAGAGGAACATCAAGTTTTTTTTTAAAAAACCAGCCGTTGGTATTATTAAATAATGAAATCTGCTAAGCGTAATTCGACACGAATAGTTTTTCAGCGCTGGCGAAGTCGTGAGAACCACTTACAGAATACTCACTTATCTAATGGGAGCCCTCCTTCCGTTAGCTTGCAGCGCTCTAATTCTCTCGAGGTCTGGGGTGGCCATATTGTTTATAAGTAGGGCGACCGCAAGCGCTCGTTTCTCGATAATTACAAGACTACGTAAATGCGCAACCAAGACCACGCCTTTTAAGCATATTGTTGACCAAGGATAGTAACTGCTGAGCTATTACCTCACGTCGTTCTTTATTAAAAACCAAAGAAAACGTCACAAAGGTCGAAAAAAACGATAAGTTGTAAAGGGACAGTGTGTAACCACATGCTCCATCAATTTACGATTTGATCGACGAGTGAATAATAATTCCATTAGGAAACACAAGATATAATTTAGATTTCTACGATCGATTTTCTGCCCGATAGTTTCTTTGACTCACTTGCTTTTGCGAAATTACGCCACAGTCTCCATTTATCCGTGTGGCATGAATTGACGAAAATCTTCAGATGAAAATTTGTACTTTCGCTATGCGGCTCAACTTCCTCCGCCGATCACATTCGACAGATGTCGCATTCGCCGGAAATCAAAACATTTGTAGCGCAATACATTTTCTACGCCTATTAAAAGTAACTCGAAGCTAACTGTGTTAGGCTGCCATGGGAATGAAGGTTATCGTCGTCGTTTTTTTCTTAGCCTTGGCATGTGAGGGCAGGTGGGGCCAGTCCCTTCCCTAACTGGCTTTGTAAATAATCAAACCGTGTACATTTACCGACAGTGTAGGGTCATTGTACTCATGTTACAGCCGAGTTCGCTAGGGACTTTGAAATCTACAAACATCTTTGCTCTGGCGAGGATTTTAACTTCCGACCACTAGGTTGACAGTCCAGCACTCTAAACACTCGACTAACCAATCGAACCCTTTTGCCTGTCAATTTTGTTCTGAATGCGCCCCTTGAAAAAGCTGGTCCCCACGACATGGTCTTCGTCGGGTGCTGTAGAAATCTCGGGATTACGATTGTTGCACACCTATTTATCAACCTGAAGTTACACTAATCTTAACGTCTCAATTTAACATAATGGGAAATATTAACAGCTCTCTGTAGAGCTACTAAAGGTCCTCGTAGTAATGCAACTCTGGCACTGCTTTTTTTCAGTTCCCTAAAAAATCTTGACTCCCTAATGCTCACTGCCGGTCATGTATTTCAATATTAGTTTTACCTAATTCAGCTAAACTATATCTGGCCATCATACTGAGCAGAATCAGGACGCACACCTGAAAGCGAAATTCTGTGATTTTTAATAAAAAAATATAGCCACAAAATTAGTGATTTCTTGCAGAGTAAATGATACAAGTTGGCCGCCATCTTTACTGAATAAAGACAACATAATCGTAAATGTAATCTCATAGTCCATATTTCATTCGCCTGTTAATTCTGAAAATTACTCAAAATCGTTTCTATATCAAATACACATCTGTATCATAATGTTAACAACGTGTTCTAAACTGAAATACTACGATGAAAAGGTAAAACGTTTTCTTGTGAATTAAATGTCAGTCTCAAACAAACCCCTCATCAGATTAGATTCGAATGAGAATCGAGACAATCTGGAACGGGTTTAAAGTGATATGTACAGCGTTGCCTTCTGGTGACAGAATGCTTGACTCCGCCTGAATCGGATCTTCCAGAAGATCGCATCTGCAAAGAAACAACACACGTATCATTTACACACAGCACCTCAAAAGCATTTAAATCTCATTCAAATTACTAGGAGCCATATAAATATAAACGAGTGCATTAATCAAAAAGACTCACAGCTTAGCTTCCTTGATTGGAAGTCCGAATTTGACCTTGGCTGATGCATGACCTCCATATGCCTCATAGAACCTAGCAACCAAAACGTCCTCGTCTTCTCCCTGCAATACCATAGAAACACTGTCATGGACGACAGCAGGTCACATGAAATGCAGCGTTTTAACTCAGAACAGACCATAATGAATGCAGTATATTTACTCAGTACTGATCACATCGAATGCAGTATTTTTGAACCAGAACAGAAAACACAGAATGCAGTATTGTAGTCAAGAACAGACCACAGCGAATACAGTATTTTAACCGAGAACTGATCATATGGAATGCAGTATTTTAACCAGAAGAGATCACATGTAATGCAGAATTTTAACTGAGAACAGACCAATTTGAGTGATTCAAGAATGACGGATGGTGAATCAATCTCGATGAAGCTGGTCTCAGTGATGGGCAAATCAGGCACTGTGACTGAATTGATTCGGAGCGGACAGTTGAGGTTGTAAGCTGCCTGAATCACTCCAGCACTCTGGAATGTCCCTGCAATCAACAGAACCGACTTTTGAATGGTTTCCCTCTGTCTTGATTAACTTGTTGATTGATATGACTGACTGACTGATTGTCTAACGTATATGTCAGATTGATCAACTGATTGATGACTGATTGACTAACTGATGAGTGATTGGCTGAGTAATTCATTGATTGATACAAGTAACAGATTGATTAATGACAGATCAATTGAAAGATTAATTCAGTAATTGATTGAAACGACTGATCAATTGAATGATTAACTGATTGATTAATTCAATGACTGATCTATTGACTGGTTGAGTGGACTCTTACCCCGGTGGGGCATGACGGCATAGGTGAAAGTCTGGACTCCGATGTCGGCCGATTCATCCGGAGCCTTTGGTGAACGCAGGCTGACGGCACAAGACAAGACAACAAAGTACATGTAAATCAGGCAGGTAACAGGTCAGATCAAAACAAAAATAACAGACACCGGATTACCTGCCACTCCTCATCTAGCTCATTCTACAAATACTATCTGCTTCCACCATCACTCTGAATACCACCATTTTGTGGATGCCCCCCATTTATTTCAAAACTTTCTTCTGCTACCATCCACCGCCTCATCTTCTAACATCTAAAAATACTACCTGCTTCTACCAAAACCTTTCATGGTGTACCTCCATTTATTTCCTAACTTTCTTCTGTCTGTTACTCCTGTTCCTCCCCAATTCTTCCTCTTCCTCCTCCTCTTCTTCTGTATCCTCCTTTCACCTCTTCCTCCTCCTCCTCCTATTCTTCCTCTTCCTCCTCCTCCTTCTTTCATTTCCTATTCCTATTCCTTCTCTTCTTCCCCTCCACCTCCTCCTCTTCTTTCTCCTTCCTTTTCACCCCTCAGCAGCTGAGGCTGAGAGGACAGACACTATCCAGCTGTTGATGGATGGACTGACAGATTGACGGATGAATGAATGGATAGTCGGATGGTCTTACAGTGACAGGCGAAGTACGTTGTCGATGCAGGACCATCCGTACTTGGAGTCGTTGAGAACTGCCACTCCCCAGTTGTACTCTGACAGATCAGCCCACTTGTGGCCACACACCTATCAACCAACCAAAACACACAAGACTGATCCAACCTAAACCAGTCTACTGCATCATTGTATTAAGCACACAGCATATGTACTCTCTAAACTATCATCCTGTTGAAGGGGGTCAAAAAGGAGCTGTATAAATGGGATAGCCAGTTAACTATAAATGAGGCATCCAATACGATGCCCAAAAGCAGTTAAGTAAATTTGAGGAACCAGTAAAGTGACTCCAAAAGAAGCTATATAAATGGGGCAGCAAATTAAAGGCTCAGAACAGAGCTAAATAAATGTGGGAAAACTCGTAGCCAGATGGCAAGGCAGGCAAAGGAGACTTGCCTCAAATCTTGCCCAGTCCCAGGAAGTGTTGAAGTGCGTCGGGCGCTGAAGGTGACCAAACTGAATCTCATAAGTCGCTGAAGTTGCAACAACGTTCACGGGAAACTCCACCTTCAGGAACTTGTGACTCTCATACCAGTGCACCTAAAAAGTAACTCATACTGCAATGTAACATAGCGTTGTAGCTGATTGTTTCTCTAGCGCCATCTACCCACCTCTTAAAGGTAGCATTTCTCACTCGTATAAATAATGTTAGAAATTGTCGAGAACAATTCATGTAGTTCATCTGCAGGCGAACAATATTCTAACAGAAGTTCAAGCAAATATTCTAACCAGTTTTGACTAATTTTCAATACAAGTGAAGAAAGTGGTTCTAATCCAACCTCACGCCTTCTACAGCGCTGTTACTGTACTGCACAATGAATCAATCAGTGGTTGCTTCTAAGCAGAACCACATTCCAAAATCACACAACTTTGGACGGAACTAGTTGTGTTATCGGCCTTTTCTGAATGGAAGCATTTTAACGGATGGTGAGCGACTTCCTACGACACCGATTTAGGGACAGAAAAAGACTTCTATGGCGTCCGACTGATTGACCGACCTCTGTGGCGAAGGAGAGATATGGAGAGTAGGCGTCCAGTGTGATGAGTTGCTTGATGTAACTGGCATCACTGATCTTCAACGAGACTTCGACAGTCGCTCTCAATGGTCCCTCAAGAACGACCTTTGCCCTCTCAAGAACCTCAGTCACGGTTCGTCTACAGGGCAAGTAACAACCAGAAGATCACATAGATCAGTCACAGTTCTTCTACAGGGCAAGTAACAACCAGAAGATCACATAGATCAATATCACCATAGATTTCTTTGGGCGATAAACTACTGAAATTGTTACAGAAAAGGATGCTGGTATATGAACTGAATTCTAACAGCCAAGAAAGGTCTTAAAACAAAGAATTATATACAGCCACCATCTCTTAAAGCAAAGAATTATATACAGCCACCATCCAATGCTTAGTAAGAATTCTGTCAAAAATCAGGCCTTGTTATTCGACAAACTACAGGTGCTGTGTAAATAACCCTAGCCTTGTCCTAGCAGGTTAAGAACAGAGGAGGCAATGGCAACACAGAGTAACAACACAAAACAACACTAGGCAACATTAGACAACACTATACAACACCAGCCAACTGCCCAACTAACCTAGTTTCGAGGTGGTAGTCCATCACGTCCCAGGCATCCCAGTACAAAGGAACATCGTCAAACATCACCATCTGGTTACCCCTGAGACCAGGTACAATTGCATTCCTAGGGCAAAATACAGAAAAACATACAAATCAACAAATAAAAAGAAACAGAAATCAATCCAGACTCAATCGCTAAGTCAGTCACCATCTCAGCACCTAAGTAAGTCACAAAGTAAGTCACTAAGTAAGTCACTAATTTGCTGACAGACGATTGATAATGAATTCAGACTCAGGAACTACAATTACTTCTTCGATCCAGGCAAAAACAGACCAACGATCCTGCCTTGATCATCGATTATGGCTTCAACAAGTCCATTCTGAAGATAGATGTTTCCATCCTTCTGAAACAACCAACCAACATCAATCCTCACATTATACTATTCACTTACTAATGGTTACTTTACCAAACCTAACATGTACCTTACTCGTTTCACCTTTCTTACCCGACAGAAGACAAACCAAGACATAGCTACATGCAACTGTATTACCAGTACTTAATCTAATCTAATCCAATACTAAATTTTAATTACCGGTAGTTTAAGTTTTTAAAATCTCAATGGATCACTGCTACCTTAAGTAACAACAGCAGCAGCAATAAGAAACATTGTACAAAAAATGTGCACAATTTTGGTAATCCTGAAAGATTATACATACCTTAGGTTAAAACTACGACTACTACTGCTAATATTACTACTATTACAACAACTGTTAGCACTACCACTACTAATACTACTACCACTACTACTACTAATACTAATAATAATAATAATAACAATAAATTACAATAATGGTTCTAGACCAAACCTAATTTTGTAAGCTGCACTAAGTGCTACACTAAATTGCTTGATTTCTAGTTTTGATAATTAATTAATAATAATTTTTGAAGTTGATCAGCCACTGACCGCCTTTTCGACTGTGACTGGGTTGACAAGAGAGTGAAGTGGACGAAGAAGTGAAAATCCAACAGATGGCGCTTTGGCAATAACTGAAGAAAACAGATCACATTTTGCACCCACGGGACATTTATGTAGCGTCAGTTGAGGACATCATCCCTCAACAGCAGTTCTCCTAAAATTCTGACCCATTAAAGGAGGCTTGCCGTAGGCAATTACCAATATTTCTTATCAACCTCTTCCATTTCACCTTCATTTCTTATCATATCAATCTCTCTTAACAAAATGCCTTATCAACCATATCTTGGCAATCTCTGTTCTCTTATCAGTGTCTCTTACATATATTTATCTTGATCTCTTATCTTAACCTGCACCTCTTGGCAGCATAAAAATATAACTTTATATACAGTTTGAGAAAAAACTAACAGCATTTATATCGGATGAATCATCGAACTTGTGTGTTTACAATTTTTATATTAACACAATGAGCAACTGATGATAAGATCCCTGTTTATCTGTAGATTTTAACATATTTCACAAGAGAAGTTCTTACAATGTGCTATATAAATCTCCTACTTCTAAGACATCAGTCTTAACTGGACACAGCGTTGAACAATGGTGCTCCAAGAAGCAGCATAACATCTGCATTAGGTCACGCTCCTCACATGCCAACACCCTTACCAAGTGTTTTTCCTTGGAAATCCAGCTGAGTGACCGCTGGTGCTTCTGTCCCACTGGGGTCATCACGGGTCAGTGCAGCAGTCAGCTGTGCTTCTGTAACCTCCATGACCTTCACCCTTGGCCAGCTGCATGTATTCGTCACCACGGAAACCGTTCGACCATCTCCAGAAACCTGCATCAAGCGTGAACACAGAAATGCTTCTTTTACGAGCTCATGTTAGGTAAGAAGAGATCTGGTTAGGTCAGGTCAGGTAATTTATTAAATGCTGGTTTATCAGCAGAGTTACAAAGTCAATATTTTGTTCCATTAGATTTATCCTTGATCTGGATCCTTTATAATACTTAAAACTGGATCGTTAATACTTTGATCTTGATGCTTTGATCATGTATAGTTTGATCCGAATCATTCTTGATTTGATTACCTGACCATGGACGAGCGCTTGAAGACCCTTTGTCAAAAGCGAAGAAGCCGAACTAATCACATCTGAAACAAGATGTTTCAATTTACTATTATTGATATAATTAATAATAAATGCAAAAACTAAACTCGCTCAATCAGCAAATCAATTTGTGACATCACTCAAATCAACCAACTCTGATTCAATCACATTTTGGAATTGTTCAGAAAGTCCAAGACAAAGACAGGTGAGGAAAAAGAATGTATGTACACATGTACCGGTATTTACCTAGTTATTTATATAGCGCCTTTTAAGAAGCTCTAAAGACTATATAAATATAAATGACATACCTTGGTAGATCTTCTTCACCTCCTTATAAACCTACAAAAAACAACAACAACTGTAACATCAGCCAGACAGAAGCAGAAAGACAAGCCTAACTGATGTGCAACCTCTTTCTAATCCAACCCAAATCTAACCCCAACCTTACACAAGGTAGACCACCCATTAAATTAATATCACAAATCACTCATCAGGTAAACTAATGTTGCAAATAATCCAAACCACCACGTAAATAAATACTGCAGGTAACTCACCAGGTTAATTGAGCTTCCAGGCAAGACATCATGAAATTGATTCAGCAGAACAAGCTTCCACAATCCTCGCAGTGCCTCAGCCGGATATTCAAACCGTTCCAACTTGACAGCGTTTGTGATTGCACGAGCAAAACCAATGGAAGAAATGATCTCCACTTCACGCAAGAGAAACTCACAAACCCGGTTGAACTTTTTCGTCTAAACAACAAAAAGGGTTTAAGATTAATATTAAGATTATTGCTGGTGTGCCAGCAAGCATATGATCCACACTTGCGAAGAGATTTATAAACCAATGACGCATGGAAATTTCCTATACAAATGCTCACTTAAAACTAGCTGACTAAACAGCACAAGCTTACCTCCATAACTATTATTATTAATATATTTTTATTATTATATTATTATTAATATTATTATATTATTAATCATATTGTTTGGGCTACTACAGGCATTGTACTGCTATAAAGTGAGAAATTCATGGAAATTTCAACTCAAGCTACAGTGGTAGAAAAGCTCAAAGTTCAGCCTCTTGACTGATCCATCTATCCACCACAGACCAATGCAACAAGGGCAGATCCAAGAGAGACCCTGCTGCCCTGCCCCCTCCGAGTTTAGGGAAGGAGGCCATGGCCAAAGCACCCACTGCATACATCCTTATGATGTAATGTAGATCTGTAAATTTATCTTTATATATATTGGTCATTCATATAGCGCCAAAATAAGCACTGGCGCATGTGGATATACCTCAGCCTGCGTTGTGTAAGTGCCGTTGTGCATTTCAAGGTAGAGTTCCCCATTCCAGTGGCAGAGTTTCGTAGAGTCTTCCGCCTCCACCCGTGTAAAGAACTCGTTTGGGGAAGACATCTTCACCCTAACAACAGAAATGAAACAATGGCTCAAGCGTACACCAGCATTTTATACAGCACCATCGTAAGACAACTCCTATGCTGCTGAGAACACTCAAAAAAACTCAGAATACACTTCTGAATCAACTCCTATTTCCATCTTTCCCACCAAGGAGCAGCCAACTGAAAAAGACCTTCAACTACTCACATTCTTCAACTGAATTTTCACGGAAAACTCCAGCACTGCATATTTAACACAAAGAGTTATACAATATTCATGAGTGGGTCATACATCACTCAGTATGGCAAAACATTCCGCATAAAAGGGTCATACATTATTCATGAGTCATAAATTATTCATGAAGTAAATATATTATTCATAGAGGGCCATATATTATGATACATACTTATTATTTATGAGAAACGTACCATAGTGGGTTATTCATACCTTGGTAAACCATCAATATCTTCCATACGCTTCAGTCTTTCCAACATCTCTTCCCTGGATCAAAAATGTTCACCAATCAGAGACAGACACATACACGAACGATCAAATGAATGATCAAGCAAACAAATGAATGAATGAGTAAGTGATCAAATTAGTGAACTCAAAGTATGACTGCAAACTCAACCAAATACTTAAAAGTGGGCCAAGACACTATGATTCAATCGGAACAGCCTTCCCTCCTTACTTCCCCTGAAAGAACCAAATTAAGAGACAGATGCTGCACACAGACCCCATGGCGCTATAGAAGTTGCCTGAGTGGAATCAAATGCCTCCTCACGTGGGACCCTGGCCTCCGTCTCCAAATCCAAAGAGATAGAGCGATGAATTGGATCGACCTTTGTCCTGGAAATTATTCACCGTCTTCAGAACCTACAAACACACACAAGGCCCTTCACACTTAACAACATCCTATTAAATTCTATTCCAATCTGACCACTCTCTTCACATAAAACAACATTAAGCCACCCTTCGTACTAAACAATGTTAAGCTAAGATTCATACTGAACAATGTTACGCCCATCTTCACAATAAACAGCATTAAGCTCACTGAGAGCCTTCATCTCAAGTTGGCAAAGCCTCTGAATTTAATTCCTACTGAAAAACTTTTGTAAAGGCGCTACATAAATTCCACCATTACAATACTGATGAATGAGCAGGGCAAAGATCACTGGCCTGCGTTGACGTACTGACCTCCGAGACGTTTCCTTTCATTGCATATGTATTTCCAGGAGGAAAATGGGTCAAAACACGGCTTCCATCAATTCCTTTCCACCAGAAGGTGTGATGCTAGCACCAAATGCCAAAATAAACAGTAAACAAGAAAAATCACTTAACAGGAAAAACAATTCTACGATTAAGAATTTACGGCATCAATCAGCACCAATTTTTCTTTTGATGACACATATTTTAAGAAACTGCACCTAAACTCTTGTTAATATCAAGGAAAGGTTAAGAGCAATTGCAAAAGAATTTAATCTAATCTAATGACTTCTTTAGGGCCGTTATCATAATGCACAAGGTACCAATTGATGGTCACTCCTAAGCAATAAATTGTTTCAAAATTGCAATCATATGGAGAGAACTGGTCAAGAATTCTTGAAGAGACTGAATGTCTGTGTGGTCAACATGACTGGATAATGTGAAGATTGAAAACGACAAAAGTAGAAATTACCGGAAACTTGTTGACGAGGCTCCAGCTGAGTTTCTGCGTTACAAATCGTGAAATGCCAGAAAGTTTCATGATCTGTGGCAGCTGCGCCGAGTATCCGAATGTATCAGGAAGCCAAAACTACAACAAAACATCATTGTAGTCATCATCATCATCATCGACCTATGAGAACCTCTGAACAGGTGCTAGATAAATAGCCAGATACAATGACTTTCATAGCAATGTCATCACTATGCATAAATCGTTAATCGATGGTCGCTTCAAGTGAACTTGCAGTCATAATCAGTTACAGATGCCCGGTCAAAATCCAGTAAGTCAGACAAACAAGATTTTAAGCTACGGCGGGTATACATGCCGAAACAGACGAGTTTTGAGGTTAGATCTGAACAACACAAAGAACCAACAGAAAGCACAGAACTAGGCATCGAATTCCAAAGCCTTGGACTAGCCACTGAGAACACCTGAGAGCCCAACACTGTTCTGGTGAGTCGCGTGGCAAGACTCAAAGTATGTTGCAGGGGTGACCAAGGAGCAGAGATATGCCGGCCAATTTAAATGTAATGACTTGTGCAAACGATTCTAAACTAAATTCTATGCTCAATAGGGAACCAGCGTAAGAAATGCAATTTTGTTGTAAAAAGCTCAAACTCAGAGAATTTTTATGGCTCTGGCCAAATAATATACAATCATAAGCACTTTTTTGGTACAGGTAATTTTATATAGGCCTAGTACCTATCTTGAAAGAACTACTCAGAGGCACACAAAGTAATGTTGCTTGTAACGGCAGTGGTAAACCTGATGGTTGTGGTTAAAAAGATGGTGGTAGGGATAGTAAGAATGGTGGTGGTAAAGGTCATGGAGGCATCAGTTGAGGTACAGGTGTTGATTGCAAACCTCTTTGCATGGCTTTCCAAATTCCTTCTTGAAAAACTTCTGACCCAAGAGAAATTGACGAACAAAGGCCTCGCCGCTCGGAATGTTGCCATCCTATACAATACAAAATTACCAGTAATACTTTGTATGGTAAATGAGTGAACAACTGAATGAATAAATGAGTGAAGAAGTGAGTGAATGAAGGAGTCATTGACAGAGCGAGTATGTGAACAAATGATTTAATGAATGAATAAATGAGTGTGGGAAGCAAGGAATCTAATCTAATCTGGAAACTTCAACAGCCCATAATCAATGGATTGTTGCTTCCACACAAAACCACATCCTGATAATCAATCTTCTGGACAGCAACAGCTGAGATCCACAAGGCCCCAAAGACCAGAAGACAGCCTGCTATGGGGTGAATTGAACCAAATGAACTGAGAAAATTGAACCAAGTGAACTGAACCGAGTGAAACTCACCATTTCGACCCAAGTTCCTCCAACTGGGATGAAGCGATCAGATGCGACATGCTTTCTCATCTGTTCATAGAGCTCTGGATAAATCTCCTTTGTCCACTCAAACTGCTGTGCCTACACAAAGAGATTTTCATTCAACACATGGCAAGGCAAGGCAGGGCAAGATGAAGGCAAAACAAGGTAAGGAAAGGTAAAATAAGGCAAGAAATGGCAAGGCAATGTATGGCAAGTTCATGCAAGATAACTTGGGTAAAATAAGGCAAGGCAAGATAAAGCAACAGAAGCCAAGGTAACGCAGGTAAAGCATAGCAGAACAATCATACATGAATAAATACAAAATCTGTAGTGCATTCGTACGTGATCTGGTGAGCACAGACCAACCTGAGAACAGGCGAACTTGAAATCTGGATAGTCGTTCATGAGTCGAAGCGTAGCAGAGAAACTGCGAGCGCATTTCCTCTTTGTCTCATCGTACGTCCAGAGCCAAGCTACAGCAGCACATCATAAACCATAACCAAGCTACTTTCTCAACCAACCCAACACCCATAAAATCTGCTATAAAAATGCTCTGATACATACATACATACACGTACCTGCATACAAAATCCACTGACAAAATAAACTAGCTGTAGGCACCAAAGTCTGTTACCAGTGGCGAATCATGGCTTGAAGTTTGCAGAGGTGAAATAATCGTAGGGTCTGAGGCATGAGAAAAACAGTTCTTAACAAGACAGTCATTATTTTTCATTTACAGAATTGGTATTGTCTCCCATATTTGCTTTGTAAAAGATGATATGAACAGGGTGCCAGTCAATTAAGAGCGATGACAAAATGATCAGCTGGGTACCAGTGTCGATGTGACAATTGCCGACAGCCATGATCGTGTGCTGCGTGGAACCATTCTTCTGTGAGAAGAACTCCAGCGCTAGCTGGTGAGCCCTGTTGAAAACAGATCAACATAGTGGCAAAATCAGCATCAGTGATAAAATGGTTAATAACGATTACATCCTAAGTAAAATCTAATGTGTAGCATCCTTTAATTGTGCAGTTTTTAGACGTTAAACAAACAATTTGTAAACAGCAACTATACCTACCTGCGGTATGATTCATGGTCACCAATGACAACCGTATTGACGATGTTATTGGCTGTAAACAGAGCCTGGTAACTGCGATTGTTTTCCTCAAGAAGCTGAAACAGAGAAAACATCTTATTTGCTTCAGCAGAAAAGGTGCTAAAGGAATTCTTGATCACAGAGCCAAATAATTAGAAGCAGACGTATGGAGCAATTGCATACGTCTGGCTTTCACCTCTACCTTCCAGGTCTGAATTCCGTCAGTTCGTCACCAGCAACCGACAGCTGATATCTCTAATCTGTAAGGAAAGGTTGTCTGGTTGCTGCTGTCATGCTTGTGCTTCAGCCGAAAGATACCGAAGACCAAACCTCTGAGGATTAATGTTGTAATAAATAAGCAATTACATTGCCCTATCTTAATGTTGATAAATTTGAAGAAATCTAGTAGACCCATCTGACCTTTGCGATGTCGATGAGGATCTCAAGGTCATGAATGAGAGCAGCAACATCGCGGTCGATGGTTGAGAGTTTAGCAGTAGTCAGTTTGAAGTGCTTGTTGATATTTGGAGGGTTAATCTGTCCATTGTCCCCTCCACCAAACAAACCATTGCAAGCCATCTCCACATACAGCCTCTGCCTGTGCTCAGAAAACAGGCACAAAAAATTTACAATCCAGATCATATGTAACAATATGTAAAGTAATGTGTGGTAAGAGAGGTGAATGTAAGGTGATATAAAGTAATATAAGGTAAGGTAGGGTAAGATAATGTAGGGTAAGGTTAGTCGGCTTACCTTAACCGACTTAACTCCATCTCACCACTAACTTGACAGTAAATTACCTTTTAACCTACCTCACCTTCTCTAACCTCAGCTGACCTGACCTTACTTTTCTTTACCTAACCTTCCAGTTTGTCCGTCTATCTGTCTTTAGCTGTCTCTGTTCTCTCTGTCTCTTTCTGTCTGTCCCTTTCTTTCCCTGACTCCCTCTCTCTCTCTCTCTATCTCTGTTTGGATTTGTTCCTCCTTACTTTGTCTCTTCCTTTGTCAGCTTCTTGCTCAGAATGAAATCCCTTCGATTACTTTCCGGTGATAAACCCTACAAAGATAAAATGAAATTAAAATATTAAACAAAAAGTAAGCCAAACAGTCAAAGATAAAATGAAATTAAAATATTAAACAAAAAGTAAGCCAAACAGTCAAAGTAAAAACAGCAAAGTAAAAACAGCAAAGTAAAAGCAAAAGCTACAAACATCTGAATAATAAATACTATGTGGCTAGATTTAGGAGCACCAGTGTATTATGCTTCTTTAAATTTGATTGCGATATCTGTGTCGTCTTTCTCTGGCTTGGTGCTACATAAATTTCCGGAAGCACAGAACGATTAGCCAGAAGACTGACCTGGAGAGGAACTCCATCCTTCCAGACCAAAGCCTCTGACTCTGAATCCCAGATGAGTCGCACTTCCTCTTCGATCCAATCTTTCGGAATCTCCATTTCCAGCTCAAACCAATGAGTGCTCCATCTGCCAACAGAACAGAACCACCTATAGATGGACATTTAGACCTAGGTGCAGCCCAGGGGAAGAATTTGAAGAAGACAATGGGGCCATATTCGATCAGTGTTCTCATCAAGCTGCCTAACCTTCCAGTTTGTCGTCTATCTGTCTTTAGCTGTCTCTGTTCTCTCTGTCTCTTTCTGTCTGTCCCTTTCTTTCCCTGACTCCCTCTCTCTCTCTCTATCTCTGTTTGGATTTGTTCCTCCTTACTTTGTCTCTTCCTTGGCTATATGGGGCCATATTCGATCAGTGTTCTCATCAAGCTGCCGTCAATACTTGGCTAAGGCCGGGTGGCTAATGATTCAACCAGTGGACCAAATTCCACACGTGCCACTAACTGCTTGGCATGAACCGCAAACACTAGAACTGAGACAATGCACTCATTAGCACAATCTCAAAGGATTGTTTGCCTTATTGGCTGTCTGCGTGTCTTTCCACTGCTTTCTTCTGCTGCGTTTCAGTCTGTCCCTCTTAGTCTCTGCCTCTGCACGTCTCTCTTGCTCTCACTATGTCTATCTTCTTCTGCCTCTACCTCTAGTCTTATCGTGTCTCTCTCTCTTTGCATTCATTCCGTATTTCCCCCGTCCCTATCTCTGTTTCTGTATGTCTGTCATTCTGTGTATGAGAATTTTCGTAATCATCACTGTAATCGTAAACTCTGGATTTCTACAATGCCCAATGAAAGCTAAATTGTGGGAACCAGCTTATTCACAGGCGCTCAGTCAAAACAAATCGATAGGCAAGAAGGATTATTTTCCAGGTCAAGATCCAAGAGTCAGGCAGGCAGTCAGTCAGACAGCTACAGTGGGTGGTGCTTAGAATTGCAATTTTTCCTCCCCGACATAACACCGTGGTACTCACAGCGGTCCAAAGGACGTTCCAACCTGCGTCGGTTTATAGTCACCTTTGACAGCCTCGGAAAACGAAATCCGTCCAGGTGCAGCATAATGACGGATCATCTGAACTGCCGACTGCTGTGGGTAAAGCCTAACAAAAGCATAACCAACTTAGCTGATCAAAATCTCTGAATATTTTCCATGAAAAAAAACATTTACAAAAAGAATTCTGTATCATCACAATTACAGGCAGCAGAGTCACGAACGTGATCTTACTTTCCAAAAAGATTGCAGTCCGTGAAGTAGATTGGCGAGATGAACTTTTCTGCTCTTTCCAGAGTGGTTCGTTTGTTCTTGAGCACATATCCCGGTACAGCCATCGTGAAAAACAAACCTCAGTTCTAATCTCATGCACTCTACAATAACAGCAACATTAGATTTTTCCCAATTTGTTAATTCTTATTTTAGGATGAAAAGGTTGCATTTTCTATCCTGCCCAACAGTGTTTAACTGTATCCTGTACTTTGCATAACTTCATACGTATTTTGTAAGCGATTCAGCTCTCCTGTGCTATTGAAAAGAAACTGCACCCCATATTTCTGAACCGTTTGCCAGATCCTGTGGCGATTCTGGAAGTCACAAACATCAGAAGCCCGATTTACTGACGGGTAATTAGTTACCTGTCTGCCAACGGAAGTGAACCAGTAATCAGAACCAGTAACCAGAACCTAGTTGTAGTTGATCACTACAACTGCTCTAACATCAACTGCGATCTCTCAAACTACCGTTAGTCACTACCTCGTGATCATTCAGCAATTCAAAATGATTAAAAGCAATGCCTCGATAATTACGATCACTCACCTTTACAAATATACTTCCTTGCGTGCCCTACAACTCCGACTAGACCCAAAGGACTGAATCGTTTGACCCGTGAGTGGACTTCAAAATAGACTCTGACAGAATTTTGGGCACGCGCTACATGCACAAGATCGAGGTCCAACAACCATTAATCTTTTCGCAGAGATGAAATCAACATCTGTCACTTATCTAATCTAGAAATGTCTCGTATTTATCTCCAATTCATCGTTCAAAATCAACGCTGCAGCTGATCGTGGCTACTAGGGAACCAGTATCGCGCAACGAAACAGTCTTAAAGTCAGCAAGTAAGTAGCCATCATCGCCGTTCGAATGGAATATTGTACAAATGCAAACGGACACGTTAGTTCTAGAACGACCGCAAGGCCATGTATCAGAGCCACTGCCTAGTACCACTTGAAAGCTGGTATAAAAATATTTAACAGACCTTAACAACAAAAACAGCTTATTGCAATGGCTTTAATATGTCGTTAAATTCGTTT
The DNA here is from genome assembly GCA_964023275.1 of Norana najaformis. Lineage (NCBI taxonomy): Eukaryota > Metazoa > Annelida > Clitellata > Crassiclitellata > Hormogastridae > Norana > Norana najaformis. The sequence goes on from OZ029925.1 coordinate 10,782,941, forward strand.
AAAAGCTATGGAGAGAGTCTCAAATAGCTGCGTCGATAAAATCGTAATCCAGAGATTTCTGCAGCGCCCAACGAAAGCCACGTCAATGGGACCAGCTTATTCACAGGCGGCGTTCCGTCAAAACAAAATTGATAGGCAAAAGTGTTCGGTTCCAGGTCAAGATCCAAGTCAAAGGCCAATGCAAGAAGATAGACAACGTGACAGCTACGGTGCGTGATGTTTGAGATTGGAGCGGAAAGAGGGATAAAAGGAAGGAGGGGAGTCAGGATAGGATATGTGAAAGAGGAATGTTTTCATTTTGGAGTCAAAGGCCAATGCAGAAATTGCAAGCGGTGGAGAATAGATGAGTTTGTATGATGGGTCAGATAACTGTCGCTGTTCTGGGTTAGTTTACTCTAGAGTGATAGGGCAGCTATGGCTATGGAGCGATTGCCAAATTTTAAGGATGAGGTGACGGGAGGGCGGAGAAGTGCTAGGGCAGAAGAGGAGCGGGTTGAACGGAGCGGTTTAATTATAAATAACTCACGAAGATAGGAGAATTGGAAGGACTGAAGTGTGTTGTGGGTAAGTGATCAGTTTATTTTCTAGTTTTAATCCCAAAGTGAATTGATGAAATTAAAAATGCGTGGAACTCGTATTTTGTCACATCTCAAACAGAGTCTTTTTCTTATAACATCGTGTCTCACTGCCAATATTTGCCACTAAGCCATCTCCATGCCACTAGCCTGCGTAAATGTAGGCCTACGTGTCCGATGTAAAAGTACACGGTTTTCCATAGTGACCGTATGGCCTCGATCCTGCTCATTTTTCAATGAATTTATAGGGTGAGATCCTTTACCACTGCTACCCGTTTGAATGGTGCCACGCCGCATAAGGCCCCCGTGTCCCCGTTTTTTGTTAGTAGTTGCTGCTTAACGACGCTGTGTCATAACGAAGATGATTAGCGTCGCCCTCCTCCTTTATCCAGGCTTGGGACTGGCACGGACCGTGCTAACCTGAGATTTTAATCTCTGAAATAGAGCCGTTATCGGCATGCGAACCGGCATTCTCGCGGAAGAGGTGCCTGAACGTACGCTTTAACCCATGCAGCTAACTGCGACATTGTCTCTCTGCATGACTCTTGGATCTTGACCTGGAACCGAACACTTTTGCCTATCTATTTTGTTTTGACTGATCGTCTGTGAATAAGCTGGTCCCCGTGACGTGGCTTTCGTTGGGCGCTGTATAAATCTCGGGATTACGATTACGATAACTAGGCTATATCTCCATTTAAATTGCTTATCCACCATAAACGTCCTCTCTGTCTTAGTAGACTGACCTGGCTGTTGACCTGATTGCGGCTTGGCTTTGGTGCGTCATCGGTTGATGCCTTTTGCATTTGACAACAAAAGTCACAAATTAATTACTAATTAAACTAGATGCATAAACTCGTGCGTGACCTCTTTGCAGCGCATTGATACGTGCTATTTATAGCGGCGGCGGAACTACTTTGGCGTCGTGGCGCTGGCCCAGCAGAACTCTCTCAGCATCAGACAGAGATTGGCTGCCGATAGAAGAGCATCCACGTAACGCACGCTTAACCTGAGGAGAGCGAGGGCTACGGCCCCGGGGAGCTTTGGTCACGCCGTAATGCACGCTCATTTGCTCGGAGTTTGAAGACAAGGTCAGTAAATTAATCCGCGCAGATGTCGATCGGAAAATCGGGGAGGGTTACGTGCGGGTGGGGATGTTCGTGCTGCCCCAACCCTACCGTTACACCCCGCCGTCGCCCTCATGTGGGTCGATTGAAACTCATTTTATGTTCGGTTATCGCTTTAAATCGTAGCGTTTGAGTTGATTTTGTCAGCCATGTCAGCATCTGTGTCAGATGTTTGCCATGGCTGTTTCATTTGTATAACGTACTCCCCAATGCTTGAGTTGTAAGGTAAAGTAAGGTAAGGTAAGGCAAGGTAAGGTAAGGTGAGGTAAGCTAAGGTAAGGTAAGGCAAGGTAAGGTAAGATAAGGTAAGGTAAGCGTTCGCTTACTGCTTATATCGAAATAATACAACGAATGTCGACCTAAGTGCGTTTATGTTGGCTTAAAATGATCTAAGCTAGCCTGATCCAATTTAAATTGATCTTTTCTCATGTTCCATTCAAACCCAGTCAAATCTGGTCAGTCGGATGTGATCCAGCAGTGTATGACCTACTTATGACAAGATTTGATCTAATCGTACCTGATCAAATCTGTTCTGATACGTTCTGATCTAATCTGTGCTTAATCTCCTAATCATTTCCTGGCCCATAAGGGGATGCTGAAATCTAGGAACTGAATCGATGGAGGTAAAGGAGTTCGGACGATGTTTATTCCTTTTCAGCATGATTCATCTAAGACTGGAAGGAGGAGCAGGAGGAGGAGGGGATACGAAGGTAGACAAGACGAAAGAGGAGAAAGCAGTAGGCCGCCTCCATAAACCCCCACCCTCTATGAATGGATGGATGGATAGATGAATGAATGGATGATGGATGGATGTTGGCTTATCAAGGAAGTAAGGCTGGATGGATTGATGGATGGTCAGTGATGAATAGATCCAAACAGAGGGAGAGAGAGAGAGAGAGAGAGAGAGAGAGAGAGAGAGAGAGAGAGAGAGAGAGAGAGAGAGAGAGAGAGAGAGAAAATGAACGAGGTGGAAAACAAATTGCAATCAGCGCTGGATCCACTCCAAAGTTCCGACTCCTACGCTCGTCATTAAACTGGAAAGATCCGTAGCCAGAGGAGCAAGGCCTTGTGGGTAATTTCAAGCGGAATTCTGGATAAAGTTACATGCGAGCTTATTGTTTAACAACGCTGTGCCACAACGAAGATGATTAGTGTTGCACCCTTCCTTTATCCAGAGTTGGGACTGGCACCACTCGATTTCGGCTATGGCGGAGCGGATGAAGTTACGATGCTTGCCGAGTAATGTTACATGAAGAGAGATAGAGACAGACACACAGACAGACACAGACAGAGAGGGGGCAGAAGTAGGAGAGGGCAGACATGGATGAGTTACGAGTTCCTATGTGCTCCTCATGGACTTTGGAACCAAATAAGATGATGAAGGAGGTGGAAAAGAAGGAAGAGGAAGAGGAGGAGGAGGCAGAGGACGTGGAGGAGGACAGAGGGAAGAGCAGAAGGAAGACGATATAAGACGAAGAAAAGGAGGAGGAGGAGGAGGAGGAGGAGATGGAGTTGGCCTGAGAGTTTTACCGAGTGCAGTGTTTATAGGTCATCGGCTGCATCGGTGCCTCAAAGGCCTAGAGGCCTACGTTGTGCCGGCGGTTGTTTGCTTGATTGGATGGATGGAGGGAATCTACTAACCACACACACCCACTGCATATCTGCAATGATTACGGTGCACCGTCTACAAATCTATCCGTCTCTAGCGCCACTTTCAGTGTCTGTCTGTCTGTCTGCCTGTCTGTCTGTCTGTCTGTCTGTCTGCCTGCCTGTCTGTCTGTCGCCCTTGCTTTCACTATGCACTATTTTCATTGAGTTTTATAGCACACCTCTGTCTCTACCTCGTTCTCTCTCGCTCTCTATGTCTTTCTCTGTTTCTATCTCTTGTTGAGTCTGTCTGTCTGTCATTCAGTCAGTCTGTCTGTCTGTCTGCCTATCTGTCTCTCACGGCATCCTTTGTGGCCTTTTTTGCCTCCCTTCCGCTTATTCGCGTCAGTAACTGATAATGAACTCTTTATAGTTTTTACATTCCCACCACAACCTTCGCCATGTTTATAGCCATATGGCACCACGTGCATTTATAACATGTGGCTCAAGAGCCACCGATGGCTATAGCCACCAGCCATAGTCTGACCTCTGCCTTACCAGAACCATTTCCTGAAAATTGTTTAGATAGTTTGAGCCAATTGTCCGCTATTATCCACTTACCATCGAACGGGATATCTCAGTCTTTGTCTGTCTGTGTTTATCTGCTTCTGCTTGTCTGGCTTATCTCTTTTGTATCTGTGTGTTAGGATGCATGTATGTTTGTCTGTCCGTCTGTCTCCCGGTACGTATGTATATCTCCATGTCTGGTTGTCTTTCTGTCTGTCATTCTGCCTGTCTGTTTGTCTGTCCGGTTGTGTCTGTCTGTTTTGTTTCATTGATGAGTCATACTCAGCAACCGAGTCAGATTATATTTCGATGTTTCTTATAGGATTGTAATTGTAACTGTAATTGTAATCACGACAATTTATACAGCATCATGAGTAGCAGCAAGCCACTTCAAGGGTGATTTACAATGTCGAATGTCGGGGTGCCCAAGAGTCCAATAATAAAAATAAATGGATGCAGTACAAAATCAAACGCTGATACTAGAGTTAAGCAGTAAACAGAAAATTTTAACTGTTAATAAATAATAGATTGGATCTCAACAGTCTCTTAAAAACAAAAACATTCTCGATTTGACCTATCCATGATTTTTCGATGACCTCAGTCTGACCATTGACCTGTGTTTTTTCTCCAGCCACCAATAAACCAGAATTTCGTGCCGAAGTGAAACTCCGATTGTTTGCCAGTGTCGCCGCGAGATGGACACCGCAAGGTCAACTACCTGTACAAAGAAACCCAAGTCGACCTTGAACGCAGCGTCGGCGACAATGGCAGCCAAAGGCAAACGAGCCAAGGTCACGTCGACCAAGTCCAGCAGCGACCAGGCGAGTGATGACCTTCGAGAGGTCATCACCCGACTCGAGTCCGAGCTGGAGGTCGAACGGAAGTCGAACACCCAGTTACGGCGTGAGAAAGCGCGGGAGGTGCAACAGGTCCGGGAGGCGGAACAGAGCCGCAGCACCGCCTCTCAGAAGGACCTGGCTGCCCGATTACACCTCGAAAAGCAGAAGGACCTGGAAGCGCTCCGGGAGAACCTGCGGTCGAGGCACGAGGCCGAGATAGTGAAGGCGATCCGGCAAAAGGACGCGGAGATTAAGAGACTCCAGCGAGACCTTCAGCGCTGTCAGGACGAGCTGAAGGAGGAGATCGCCAAGCGAGGCTTGTCTACTTCGGCACGAAACGCTTTCGAACTGGAGCGAGCCAAGATGCTCCAGGAGATTAAGGAGCTGACGAACGCCAAGAAACAGCTCGAGGATGCTCTGCGCGCAGCTGCAGAGGCTGAGAAACTCCGGAACCTCGAAGTTCGACAGACGAAAGAGAACTGTAAAATGGAGGTTGCCAAGGTCGAAAAGGAGGCCGCAATGGAAGTGCGGAAACTGGTATGCGGATCTCCTTGAAGACAGGGATGATAATGAATGAATGAATGCATGAATGAATGAACGAATGAGTGAATGAATGGATGGATGACGATTGTGATAAGTATGATGATAATGATTATGACGATGAAAGGTGAATGACGGTGAATGATTAGAGATGACGACGATAGTCTGATAGTAGTGATGATGATTTTTATGAAACCACCACCACCCAGCCAGATGGCGTTGATTTTACCCGGGGTGATGATCAGACCGCCCTACCCGGAAATTTGGATGGTGGGGGGGTGGGCGAGGGAGGGGAGAGCGGGACAGCAGGGCACCAGCCTCGAGTCCCGCTCTGGTCGTCTTAGGCTGTCTGACCTGAACGAGTTCGGAGTATCGGTTGGTCTTTCAACAGGTGCCAAGTGCTGAGCACTTTAAATACATAAGCCAACGCAACAGAATGGCTTCAACTGAATGGCGCAAAATTGGACGGAGGTCATATGGTGTAAATCGATGATGTCATTTCTTTGTCTGCCTAGTTTCCAGCTCCTGCCTTCAACTAACTTTTTTTCCTTTGTCTAGCATGGCACTTCCATCTGCCTTTCCCTTTCCATATTCGGTTAGTCTTCCGCTGTGTTATCCATGTCTCTCCCTCTTGCCCGTCTGTCTGTCTGTATGTATATCTCTGTCTGTCTGTCGGTCTATCTGCCTCACTCACTCACTCACTCACTGACTCTCATTAACTTTTTTCTCTCTTTCTGTCTGGGTCTCAGTCTGTCGGTCTCTCTATCTGCTCTCTCCATATCTTTCATTCTCTCTGTCTCTTTCTCCCGTCTTTCACTAGTGACGATATTGAGTGATATCTGTATTTCGTTGTGCAGCTGGAAGAGCTTAAGTCGAAGGACCACCTGTTGGCTCAGCTGGATCGAAGTCAGTACCCAGATCGAAGCAACTGCCTTCGCCAGCACCTGGCCAATCAGTCGGTCGAGGAACTCCTCAAGATTTCCAGCGAAATCGAGGTCGTCGAAACCAAGGCAACTGGCTCTAAGCAAGAGCCCGTTGCCACGGCAACGGCAACGTCAACTCCTGCTGTAACTGGTCTACAGAATATCAGCTGGGTAAGGGATATGCGCACAAGGGACGGTTGATTCCGTCATCACGTCTGCAGGGTCGATTTGTGGAAGACGCAGTTCTGGCTAGTTCTTTCTGTCTCTCCCGCTCTTTCGCTCTCTCTCTCTCTCTCCCTATCTCTCTGTCTCTGTCTCTGTCTGTCTGTCTGTCTGTCTGACTCTCTCTCTCTCTCTCTCTGTATCTCTCTGTCTCTCTTTCCTCACATTCTTCAAAGCTTTAGTTCTGGTCTCTTTCAAGACTCTAATGGAATATTTGCCTGGATTTGCCTCTCTGACTCTGTCTTACTGTCGCTGTATCTGTCTTTGTCTGTGTCTCCGTTCTCTTTGTTTCTGTGTTTGTGTGTCTGTCTTTGTCTGTCGTGCTCTTGTCCTATTCACTCACTTTGCGTTTATCTGTTCCCCTCTCCCTATAGCCCTCTTTCTCCCTCAGTCTCTATCAAATCTCGTTCTTTCTATCTGCATGCGTCACTTGGGCTCTCTTTGTCCCTCTCTCCGTCTCCCTCTCCGCGCCTTTTTCTCACGCTTTCTTTTTCTCTCTGTCTCCCTCCCTCTCCTCCCTCTCCTTCTCCCTCCCCCTCTACCTGCCTCTCTATTTGTCTGCATATGTTTTTCTTCTTTCTCTTTCTCTCTGCTCGGGGCGTTTGCATATTCGAGTAACTCTGACTCTCACTGCGCCGGCCCTTATCATTTCCAGCTGCGCACAGAGGTGAAGCTGAACTCTCCTGCCTCATCAACAACAGCCGAGAGGCCAGGCAGGAGGGGAAGGAGGGGTCGTGGTTGTTTTGAACTCGTTCTGCTATCGGCTGCTGTGGCTGCAGTGGATCGCCTGTGCCATGGGAGACCTCCATGGCTATGGATCGAGATGCTGATACTGGCGCTGGAAGATGGAGAACGAACTGCTTGTACTACTACCAAATAGGCTTCAAAGAACTCGCCTCTCTCTGTCTCTGTCTCTCTGTGCCTCTGTCCGTATCTCTGTGTCTCTCTGCCTTTGCCGCTTAGGTGCCTAACTCGTAGGATGCTGTTTCTGACGCTTTTGTTCTACCCAGCGCTTTTTGGCATCGTGCCAACAGAAACAACCTCCTTCACAGCCCCTCTCCCCTTTCCCATCTCCTTCATCCGGATACTTGCGCCAAATGGACGCCCGGAGGCCGATAGAATGGCCTAAGAGAAACAGGACTAAAAGACGGAAGGAAGGAAGGAAGGAAGGGAAAAAAGGAAAGGAAAGGTACGAAAAACGTATGAATAAACAGATGGACGGACGGAGGCAGTCCGAGGGAAGAATGGAAGGCATGACGGAACGAGCGAACGCAGCAGTGTGTTCAGTTTAACAGATGTAACGAAGTCGCCATTTTCCTCTTCGACCGCTTGATTCCGACGGAGTTTAGTCTACACGATAAAAAAAAACTGTTTACGCTGCAGCCATCATCAGCCCAGATGCACTGCAGGCTGCGAGGCAGGGAGCCAGACATGCAGAGGGAGGGAGGGAGGGAGGGAGGGAAGGAGGGAAAAGGGAGGAGGAAGGGACCTAATTCACCTTTTGTGCATTAAGATGAGTCAGAATGTGGGAAAGGGAGGTAGGAGCGGGGCAGAAATGATGGCAGGCCTTCTTGAGTCACCATAAACGTGACCTTTGACCTTTTTGGTACGTATGTGAGCAGTGCGCGTATTGTGATTGGCCGCAGTGGAACGGGACCTAATGGCAGAGGCAAAAATCTATCTGCCAACTGATGGGAGATAAAATGAACCAGTTGGGCGAGTTCCCCTTAACCTACAGATCGTACCCTAGTGCCTCTTTGATGTGCTGCCTAATAAAATGGTATATTATCTTATCTGTATGATATAAGGGTGATTATTTAACGCGTAGCAAACCAAATGGCATCCCTGGACCCTCGTCTGGTTAGGCATTAAGAACTTGTGCTTAATAATGGCAGCAGCGGGTGTGGTTCTCTTACAGGAGGTTAATAACAACAGGCGTCGTCTCCCCCGCCTGCATAAGTGAACACAACAGTTTACATACGTCACATAGTACACACACACACACACACACACGCGTACGTACATACATATACATACATACATACATATACATACATGCATACTCTATTTTATGAGTCGATTCATCTTTCTTCGTCAGGTAACGGCGCCATATCATAGTCATATCATATCACCTTTGGACCCGGACTTAAAACCGAGCCCAGTACCTTCCTCACCCATTTGGTTTTGGATTGAACGCCTGCGAATAAGCTGGTCCCCACGACTGTTGAGGTGTTGAGGAAATACGGATTACGATTACAATTAGACATACATAAATAAAAGAAATTCAGACATCTGACTAAACTTCTTCCAATTAGGCCAAAATTCTTTTAGGCGGCATTGTTAATCACGAGCATAAGGCCGAGATGACCTATTTTACAATTTGCTTACCCACCGTAGACTGGCTTCTGGTTTCTCTGACCCATTGAAATTCGACCCGGCTTCTCCAACAGGTTATGGTTTTTGACTGCAACTTTGACTTGAAGCGACCATCGACTGACACTTCGGGCATTATGATAACGGCGCTATAGAAGTCTTTAGATTAGCTTACTTAAGAAACTCCAGCACATTCTTAATACAATAATTGCTTATCGCTATCTATCGACTGACCCAGCATGCTCTCGCTCTTGCTGTCACCAAAACTCCCAAACGACGTCACATCACCCCCGTTCTCAAATCAATTCACTGGCTTAAAATACCTGAACGAATACAGTACAAAGTCGTATCACCTACCCATGACACCAGTACTCTCAACCCGCCTACCTTCGTGAGTTACTTACAATCCAACCACTCCGCTCAACCCGCTCCTCTTCCGCCCTAACACTTCTCTGCCTTCCTATCACCTCAACCAATATTTGTAAATCGCTGCACAGCCATAGGTGCTCCGGCTCTCTGGAATACACTCCTGCCAGAATTACCACATATATTTGACCCATCCCGTGAACTCGCCAACGCTTCTCTCATTTTCATGGTTACGCAGGTCTTCTCACTGAAAACTGAAATCACTCGTCTCCCACAAATCCTATATGGATTCCTCCTCTTCCCATCCCATTATCTATCTTGCCCCTCAAATTCTAAGCACCATCCACCGTAGCCGATTGATAATCTGCCTGCCTGACCCTTTTATCTTGACCTGGAACCGAATCTGACCACTGCCTTTCTATAGACAGCGTATAGAAGGCAAGTGATCTGACACTTCCTGCCCATCGATTTCATTTTGACTGAGCGCCCGTGACTTATCTTCAATGGGCGCTGAAACAATCTCGAGTTTTCATTTCGTATGTAATGGTTCAGTGGGTATAAGCAAAAACGATAAACATTCTTTATATTCGCTAGATGGCAGACCTGTGTTCATAACTGAACATTTTTTGCCAACTATCTGAACGTGTCCGAAACCTATATCGGGTCCTTACGCATCGGCTAATAAAGAAGTACGTAGCTGGTAGGCGGTGCGAGGACTGGCCACCAGGCCTAACATGCCGAGGTCAAGAAAATGAGTTTATATGTGCAAATTCACCCTATATAGCGTCCCTAAATTCATTGTGCATATTTATCATGTTTTGACCGAGGGCCTGTGAATATTGTTTACGCGACTTTGCTTCTAGGAGCGCGGGTGCTTCTTTGGGCGGGGTAGAAATCTCGAGATTACGATTGCAATAATCTTTAATCAAATCTAATCTAAAGAATTCTATAGCGCCGTTATCATAATACCCAACCCATCACTCGATGCTACTTCAAGTCAAATCACAATCCAACATCGTAATGGCCGAAATTCCGATAGGTCAGAGAAACCAAATGGCTGAACAACATAAAGCTAGTATAAGCTTATGTCAGAATGAGGCTGTAAATAATAGTAATTGTGCAATTTACTGATCAGTACGCTTGGTAGTGCTTTAATTTATGTACAAAGCCATTAATTGAACAGAGCCTTTCAGAAATTTCCAAGTATGTGCAAAACGATGTCACCACGAACCAGTTTTGGCTGGGACGTCTGACGCCTTGCCTCTTTTCCACAAATCAAATGTATATAGCTTCTTTAAAGATGCGCTGCTGTTTTGTGTTCTTGCAGCAAAAGAAAGTCTATGAGTTGGAGAAACAGATCCGATTGGCGAGCGGACTGAATCATGCGTTCATCGAGAAGAATAAAGAGGTCGCAACGATCAACAATAGTCTCGAAAGCAAAATGAAAAACCTCGCAGATGAAAACAAAGAACTCGTAAGAATATCTGACAATAATTAACGCATGCCTGTACGCATTGTTTAGCCTTTATATAGCGCCTGTGTGTGATCTCTAAGGCGCCACAACTACAGCCTCTTTAATATATAATTAATTAATTAATAATAATACCTTGGGTACAAGAATAATTCGTTTCATCTATTTTTTTATTCAGCAAAAGCAAACGGCCAAGTCTTTAATTTCTCTTGCACTGAGTGACATATGTCACGTTTTTAGTGACACAATTGATTCGCACCAATGTTGCCTTCTTTGCAAGGCAAAGCTTCCAAGAGGGGCTTTATATTGGCACTATACAACTGCTGGAATTCGCCTTGTAGAACTCGGAGCTGACATCAGCCAAGGCGGAGATGAAGAAGATGAATGATCTGTTCTCTGGAACAAGTCTCGAGGCACTGACCAATCAACTGGAACGGCTGAGGAAGCAGATCAAGGAACAAGAACAAGTGATCATGCAACTGCGACTCGACTGTCATGTGAGGATCCAACACCTGACTTACCAACCCTTTGCGTTTTAATCAATTAAATTCACATTGAAATAATGCAATTTATTTAAAAATCAGTTTAAGTTATATTTAAATTAATTTAAATTTAAGTTACATTAAAACGTTGCATTAATTTATGTTAAAAAGAACTTCAAAGATGTGAAATTCACTTTTCAGGAGAAAGATCGTCTGCTTAAGAAGATCAATAAACCTAAAAAGGTCAGATTCCTTTTTTTACCTGTTAGTTCCTATTTACTAATTTATTATGCCTCATTACAATTTCTAGTCTGTTTTCATTTTTAATTATAACAAAGTAATTTAATTGTGCATTTATATAGCGCATTTAAACACTTCAAATGCACTAGTCAATGACTTACTGTAATTAGTGTTTTATATAATGAAATGTGTGGTTCTTATTCTTGTTCTTTCAGGCTGTTCGGTTTCTTCTGCCGGGTGAAACGGTTCCACTTGTGAGTGAAACGCTAGTTGACTTCTTTTGTCTTTAACCCGATTTTAGGGCTCAAGTTAATAAGTTAACCATGGCTAGGATTAAAGTTAGCCAGAGTTATGGTTCAGTTTAACGGAACGAAAAGTTAAAGTTAAGGGTAATTAGAGTTAGAGTTAATCAAGATAAAGGTTAGAGTTAACTAAGGTTGCTGTTAACCAGGATCGTGGTTGAAATTAAAACAGATTATGCTAGAATTAAACAGTTAGTGTTAAGCTGAAAGTTAACCAAGGTTATCGCTAAGGTGAACCAATACTGCAGTTAAATTTAACCGGAAATAGGCCTATTGAAGGATTAATTTCTCAACAGGCTTCTTTTTGTAACCCCTCACCTCTGCCCTGTGTTTACTCGAAATTCCGTAGGCGCCTGGATTCGACATCGATGACGTCATCGCAGACAGTCGCCATGGAGACGATCGCTATGGCGATGACAACGCGGACTCGATGTCAGTGGACTCTGACGCGACCTGCCAATCATCACAGCCGTCGGATAGCAACCTGACCGATGACGACAGGGAGCTTATGGAACCAGTGAGTCAACATAAATGTCTGGCTACAGCAAAAGAATATGATTAGCTTTCAGTTATTACCCGACAATTGATATAGTGTCTCCTGTTTCCAGACATAACTGTTTGGAGTGTAGGACACATTGGCTGTGCTTTTATTACCAATTGACCAAGACAACTGATGTCTATGAGTGTTCTGGCTGCATTAATTGCTGCTGTTACTAGACACTGCTTTTAATGAAAAAGTTAAATTAAAAACATTGGCAGAGTGTGAGCTGAAAAATTTGAGGAATTGTCTTTGTAACTGTTTGATTTCTTTTTCCAAAGTTCTTTTTTATTGCTCCTGTCTTGAAGGTCATTCTGTTGGAGAACGTGGAGAAGGACTATGAGCTGTTGATGAAGGAACATCTTGCTCTGGAGCAGTCCTATGCATCCCTCATCCACTCCTATTCTGTCCGAAACGACGGAGAACCTCCACCGGAAGTACGATCCATCACTTACTCACTCATTCACCCGTTATTAACCTTTTATAGTTCTCCCTGAATTGTCGGCCATTAATGTGCTGTTTGCTTCATTCATGGTCTGTCTCTCAGATGGTTTAGGATTTCAGTTTTTCATCTGAATCAACATTTCTTAATGGAGTCCAACCTTTAACATTGGTTAATGCAATTAATTAATTAATTAATGTACCCCTTCCCACCATTGGTAGGAATCAGTTAAAATGATTTGAAATGATTTTGTGCTTAACTGTGTGGGAGTAGTTGAAATGTGCTTGAGTTTCTAGATCATAATTCTCTTCTTTCTTTTCAGGAATGGAAGATTGAACGTGAGTCGTTGAACCTGGCCATCTGGGCACTTGAACAAAAGGTATAAAACCATTGTTTACTTGCTATTCATCATCATCGTCATTGTCGTCATCATTGTTGTCATCTTCATCATTACTAATATTGACAAATGCCAGTAATTAATAATAATAGTGATTTATTATTATAATTATTATTTTTATCATCATCATCGTCGTCACAAATCTTCCTCAAAAATGTGCCTAACTGCTCATCCATTGCAGAGATAAAAGATGTAGTAAAGGCAAAATATAGTAGTAGTTTTATGTTGTGTTGTTTTCAGGTGAGGAAGTGTGAGGAGAGTGAGGAGTTGTTGAGGATCAAACTGGAACAAGTGACAGAGGAGAAAGAAGAACTGGAGTTCAAGGTCCTTGAACAGGAGCAGTGCTTCGACAGGGACTCCGAAGACAAAGAGGAAGCAGAAAAGCAAGACGTCGTGATGCTGGAATCTGAGCTAGCTGTACTGCGACAGAAACTGGAAAGATATGAACGCGGTGCCAGAGCGTCTGAAAGAGACGTTGGTCTCCAGTGTGACGCAACCAGCCAAGTGGAACCGCCTAGGGTTAACATAGGGGTTAAGGTCATCGAGTCTCGGCCTTCATGCATGGAGCTGTCCATGGAGAATCTTTCCAGGTTGGAACTGAGCGGTGGAGAAGAGGAGATGGAAAATGACAGTGGAAGCGAAATGGTCTTGTCCTTTTCCACGACAGCTTCGTCCGGATTTGATGAGATAACTTCGGAGGCAGAGGAAAGCAGCATCATTGTCAGTACTCATCCAGTATCAAAGACAGATGTAGAAGGTGAATGCAGTGTTGGAACAGAGGAAGGAGAGAAGAAGATATCTATGGTCCAGGTGAGTTCCATCTCCATTGCTAAATTGCCATTATTTATGCAGTTCATTACCGTCTTAATATTTAATTGTTAAATACAAGATTTATTTATTTAAAATCAGACTTGTTTTTGAAAATCATGATTTTAACTGTTAATTTGAGTGAACTTTTATCATCCTCAAATGGTGTTGTCCTGATAATCTTCATTATCAGGATCATTGTCATCATCTTTTCATGTTATAATATCACCATCATGTATGTATGCATATATGTATCTGGCAATTTATATTGCACCTTTTAAGAACCTTGCAAAGGTGCAAAATATCTTGATCATCATCTTCATAATTGTCCTCCTCCTCTTCCTTCTCCTCCTCCTCCTACTCCTCCTCTTCCTCCTCCTCGTCGTCTTTAGCATCATCATCACCACCACCACCATCATTTTAGACTTTTCCTGAATCTTGAGCCATCTTTGAAATTCTGTTGAAGGATGATACATTGAATCAACCACAGATGAAAACCGAAGTTGCACCTACAGTGGATTCATCAGTGGAAACGGAGAAGGCTGCAGAAGCTGAGATTGGCACCGATCACCTGCATGAGATGGAAGCAACCATCAAATCGTTCCAGGCAATGGAATCCTCATGGAAGACAAGTGTTGAGAAGCTGGAGCGCCAGCTGCAGCAGAGCCTGATGCGAGAGCGCATCATCCGTGACCAGATGGCTCTAGTGGAGGAGGAGAAGAACCGCCGGATCAGTGCTCTCCAGGGACAGATTGAAGTCCTTGAGGACAATGAGACGCGACTGGCTGACACGATCCAGGCCCTAGAAGACATGGCGCTTGGAGTAGATGCGCTGCACCGTGCTGCGGAAAGCCATATGGAACCAGTTCCTGCGGACGAGCTGGAAAAGGAGACGGAGAAGCTTGAAGCGAGTAGAAAACAGCTGAAGGAACAGGTGGAGCAGTTGGTGGAAGCTGGAAGAATGCTGAGTCAGGTCAAGGTCAAGTACACAGACGTGATTGTGGTTGATGAAATGACACAGAGGATGGATGGTGGTACAGGCGCCGAGGTCTTGAGTCTGGTGGATGCTGTAGAGGCTGCCCTGTGCAGCTCCATCCGTCACCTGGAAAGTGTCAACGACAAGATGGAGGAAGAAGCGCGGAAGGAGAGAGAACTTGGACAGCGCATCAAGCACCTGGAAGCAAGCAAAGTGGAGGAGGAATCAACGAACGTAAGGAAAGAGTGCCCTCTGAGCGCCTCAGCCGAGGTGAGAAAGGCAGTCGTAGAGTGTGCCCAGGTGATGTCGACCTTTGCCGTCGAAGAACTCCAGACCGACCTCAAAGAACTACGCACGCTCCTGATTAAGCTCAAGGCTGTCATTGATTCAGACGAGGTTGATCCAAAGGTCAAGGTTGATGAATGGGCAAAGTCATCTGGAAATAAGGAAGCGAGGGAGAGGCTTCGGCTGGATGTGCCTCTGATGGATCCAAAGTCCGATGAATGGATGACAGTCACGCCACCTGGTGTCAAAAGATTCGGTGAATATAGTGATCTTGATCAGGATTCGACGGATTATGAACTGAGGCAGAAGGTGATTCATCTCAAGTTGTAATCTGAATCAGATTTAATCAAATCTCATCTAATCTTATATCAAATCAAAGAAAGGCTTGGCATATGGGGGCAGGTGGCTGATCCTCTTCCTCACAGATTGTTCTTCCCACTGACAGCTTTCAGTCAGTGTTCTCATTATAGCTGAATTGTCCAGAAGGCACAAGTGGAGACAAAATCTCGAAAGAAATTTCTGCCCTGGCAGGGATTTAAACCTGTGACCTCTTGGTTCATACTAACCACTAGACCCCCAATCAAAGTCTAGTCTAGATCTAATATAATTCATTTGAATGTAATATATCTTATCTATTCTTATCTATTTTCATCTTTTCTAATCTATGTACAGTAATCTAATATTGTCTGATTGAATCCTATCCTATCTTAATCTATTCTGATCTAATATCTTTTACAAACTCATTGAATTAGCTTTAATCTAAACTTTTAAAATGGACTTACTCTTTCTTTCCAACTGAGAAGATGTCGTTAGCTTTCTTGCAGTTCATTGGGTATTCTACTGAAGTTGAAGTTTTCAAAACCTTCTGGTTTTTATTTCACTCAGGTTGAAGAGTTGGAAAAGGAATGCGAGCGTCTAAAGAGTTTGGTCCATGAGGAGGATCAAGTCATCCGCGACCTTCACTTCCAGAACCTGGAGTTGTGCGACTCGGAAAAGAACTTCCATCAGATGGTGGAAAGACTGGAGATGGCTGAAGAACAGATGCACGGAAAGATGGAAGAGATGGCAGAAGAGATGGAACGACTCCAGGGTCTCGTCAAACTGCTCGAAGTCAAGGAGCGAACAGCAAGGTCGCAGATGGTGAAACATCAGGAAAACGAGGCCAAACTGGAAGAGCAGCTGGAACAGACAGTAGAAGAAATGCAGAATGGAAAACGCAAGGCTGATCGTAGAATAGCGGAACTGGAGAACGAAAAGAAGGTATTGATCCTTCGAACAGAGGACCAGGTTGACCGGATCGGAGACCTTGAGGGACTCACTGGATCACTCAAGTTGAGGATACGAAACCTCGAGGCTTCAGACGCCAGCCTTCGAAGCCAAATACGGAAGTTGGAAGCGGAACTGTCAAGTGCTGGAGGAGCCCTGGTCGAGTTGGAGCAGCACAGAGAGGCACTGGCTCAGCAGGTTCAGGACCTTGAAAGGGAGAAGAGCAAGCTGCTCTTTGAGATTGCCGATCTGACGATGGACTCGAATAAGCAAGGTCAGAAGATCAGTGTACTTAATCAGGAGATTGGAAAGCTACGAGGGTCTCTTATCAATAAGGATGAGGTGATCAGCTGTCTCCAGGCCAAGCTGGACATTGCTGGGACGGTCCTTGAGGCTCTGAGGGCCAAAGTGGCCGACTACGAGAGTAGCAATCTCAGTGCAGAGGAGCGCATGGAAGCCAGTGTAAGAGAACGAGACAACAAAATCAGAGAACTAGAAGAACTCCAACAGGTACTGGCTGTCTATCTGTCTATGTGTATGACTCTGTCTTTGTGTGTCTGTGGTTCTGTCTATGTGTGCCTGTGGCTTTGTATTTGTTTGTCTGTGTGGCTGTGTGGTGGGTGACTGTCTCGTTTTAATAAACATTAACTTAAATCAATGTATATGTTTTTGTATCTTAATTTTGTATACATACATAAAAGCAGAGGTATATAAATAACATTTATATAAATTATATCAGTGAATGCATATATATAAGTATACGATAAAATGTAGTTATATATATATACATGAATCTAGTATATATATTACCGGACAAATATGCATGTATGTATGTTGTATATGTGTGTATATATATACATATATATCATATATGTATCTATATGAGTATATGTGATTGTATGTGATATATGTGTTCCTGGGTTCATTGAATTGCTGATGCGTGACCTGTGTTCAAAATGTTGAGCCCAATAGATCGATCGTTTCGTTCCACAGCAGAATGTTTTCATTTGCATGTTTTAATCTTCAATTGGCTTTGTGATCCGGCTTCGTGATCGCTGGCCTGGTCGATCGCTGATCCCTTGCAGATGACCTTTTTGGTCATCAGAGGTCAAGCTCAGGTCACTTTATCAAATTCAAAAACAATCTAATCTTATCTCAATTTTTTTCTGTCTTGCGGGATTTATGTAGCGCCATTGTGTTAATCACGGTAGCTGTTGAGTGGTGGCCTAGTTTCCTCAAATATTTGATAAGACAATGGCTGTACAGAAGATTTGATTAGATCAATTTGGATGAGATTAGATTACATTAGATGAAATTGAACAAGACTAGACTAGATCAGATTAGACTGCATTGGATTGGATTAGGGTGAAGGATATATATATATATATATATATATATATAGATTGGATTAGATTATCTTGGATAGGATATTAGCTTAGATTAGGTAAGATTGCATTGGATTCTAGTACCAGTTTCTCAGTGAAATTACCTGGATTTTGATTCCATTAGCATCCAGTCAATTAACAGCACTCTGTAGCTGGTGTTAGATGTGCCATTCAGACTGGCATCGCTCACCTGAGGGCGTTTCACCTGTGCCTCACGTGACTTCAGCTGGTCCTGAGCCTGCGTTTTGACCCATGACCCGTGAAATCTATTCCCCTCACTTACAATCGCCGTGAGTAATCAGTTCATCTGTGGAGGAAAGGGAGGGGTACGACACCCCCCCCCCCATCCACAGAATATCCCAAGCAAGACGTAGTTAAACAATACAGGTTGTTTGTGTATTTTTGTGTGTCTGTCTGCTTGTCTGTATGTATATGTATATGTGTCTTTCTGTATATGTCTGCCAGACTGTCTGTGTGTGTCTGTGTCGTTGTGTGTGCCTGCCTGTATCTGGCTGGATAGGAGGAGGAGGAGGAGGAGCTGTGTAGTATTAGTTGGACTTTGGTGTGAATTGTAAGCGGATACGTGTGCAGAGATAGAGAGAGAGAGAGATAAAGAGAGAGAGAGAGAGAGCGAGAGAGAGAGAGAGAGAGAGAGAGAGAGAGAGAGAGAGAGAGAGAGAGAGACTTTCGAGTCGATTGGTAGACTGGTTCAGTTGCAAGTGCTGTCACTGGATGTAATACGTTAACACTCTCTTGGGATATCAGTTTGGAGAATTCTACTTCAACGATGCAATAATAACAATAAATAATAATAATAATAATTATTATTGTTATTATTATTATTATTATTTATTATTATTATTATTGCATGTGATACTATTATTACTCAAAATACTAACACACAACTGTATATGTTTTTCTATAGCGACCTTATGGCCTCGATCAATGAATTTATTGGGTGAGATCCTTCACCACCGCTGCCCTTTAATATTATTGCTGATACTACTGGAGATACTAATGCCGTTGGTTTTGCTGACTTCTAGAATCGTGAAGCTGTGACTTGTCATCGGTCGACTCAGACCGACGTCGTTCCAATTAGAGCAAGGATTGTCATCGAAAACGCCACTTCAGGTAAAGGATCAAGTCATTTTCAAGTCATTTTTATTGGTCATCCTTAGGTAATAGTCAAGTCATTTGTGTAGGTCATTTCTAGGCATTTAGAGTGATTAAAATAGGTTATTCCCAACCCATTTTAAGTTATTAATGTGCTTCATCTCTAGGACATTTTAAGTAATTTTTGTATGTTTTCCTTAAGTCACTTTAAGTGGTTTTTCTTTAGTCAATCACATAATTATTGTAATGAAAAATTCCTTAAGTCACTTTAAGTGGTTTTTCTTTAGTCAATCACATAATTATTGTAATGAGCCTTTAGTCATCCTTATTTCATTTATTTACTATCATAGAGTCACTTTAAGTTATTATTGTAGTCAGCTTTGAGTCAGCTTTTAGTCATTTTAAGTAATTAATCTTGAATCTTTTAAAGTTTTTTTTGTACACAGTCCTGAGCTGTTGCTAACTCATTTAAAGTCATTTTCATAAGCTATTCCTTAAGTGATTTATATGTATTTATTTATTTATGCATATTTTAAGTTGTTTCTTTTAGGCTATTTGTAAGTAATTTAAGATGATTGCTGTGGGTCATTGTTGAGTCATCTAAACTTATTTGTATCTTTGAGGTACTTAAAGTAATTATTGTAGGATTTTTAGTGATTTGAATTCATTTTCTTGCCAGCGTTCCGTGATTCCTTTCTGTCCCTCAGAGAACGTCATCCATTGATCCTTCGAGAGTTTCTTTCCGCTTCCCTTCTTCCACTTCTATCATCCTATGAAGCATCGCCTGTTGCCACAGCACCCGTTTCCAAGGAAACCATGAAACGCTTCATCGCATCGCTGCAGGTGGATTTTACACGTGACTCACAGATGGCGCCACTTGACAGGGTCAGGGTCGCGCTGGAGTCGGATGAAGGTCAGGGTGGAAAGAGGAGAAGTGGAACAGAAGAAGAGGAGAGGCAGTGGAGTACAGTGGAGGACCCAAGGATCATCCGTGAAGTACGGACGGCAGAAAATGCCACTCAGTGGAAAGACATCGAATCAAGAATGGGATGTACGTTCATTTTATCATTGAACATTAATAATAATAATAATAATAATTATTATTATTATTATTATTGCAACAATAATTTAAAAAATAATAATTCTGTGTTTTCAACATCATTCATGCATAAATAATTATTACTTAAATTAATTTATTAGTTATTTAGTTTTGAATGGTGTTTTTCGCAGTGGACACAGATGACCTTGCCTTGACAATTGAATTCAAGGACACAGTTGAGACTAGCGATCCTGAGAAGCCTGTTTCCAATGGCAACCTATCACTCATGCGTGACCGTGACCTGGTTCCTCCCCCTCTGCCGACCTCCTCCCCTCCCCCACTCTCTCCAGAACCCTTCGCCATAAAAGATGATGCGGAAGAAAGTGCTGATGAAGCATCAGAGATAAATGATGAAGATGATGGTGCAATCCCTCTACCATGTAGTGATTCCATCGGTCCAAACTGGCCAATTCCGTATCTTCAACGCCGGAACGACCCTCTGTCTCCACGGCAACCGTGGCCTACGCTGATTCCCCAAGCATCGCTCGATTCACAGTTGGACGGTCGCCCGTTCCGGTCAAGGTCAGTGGACCGTGACTGCGGCCCAATCAACCGGAACACATTCCACGGATCAGAGTTGTCGAGGATTGCAGCCGGATCGGTAGAAAGCATCACGGACAGCGGAATGGATTCTATGAAACAGGGAACCAGCGCATTTCCAAGAGATGCAGCCAAATATCAAGGAACCACAAGAAACTCAGCTAAAAACAACATACAGCTTAGGGTAAAACTACTTTTGGGGTTTTTCTTGGTTTGGTTCACACACATATTCTCGGTTTTCTCAAGTCCTTGTTATCTTATCTATTTAAATGGTTTCACATTCTTTTGTATGAACTTTGGATGAGTTACACCTTAAGAAACAATCAAGTACTAGCAATGACCTAATACTCAAAATATTTATAATAATTAGTATTTATAAGAATTAGTATAATAATTAATATTTACGATAGGAATTTTGTCACAAATAGTGTAAGAAACCTAACACAAATATTATTGTAGGAATTTATAATAATTTATTTTTGTACTCAATGTAGAAATAAACCCTCTGGTATTAAAAAATAGCGCATAGAAAACAATGCTAAAATTAGTAATATTTTACTAAGAGTATTTATTAAAATAATAATTCTTGTGACTCACTTATGACCCTGTCCACCTCGTCAGGTGGGCCCTGCCTCAACAACGAAGGCTTTCCTTGTCACAGTAGACCTTAGGCTTGGCCTTAGCATGTGTGCGCCGCACAAGTGCCGATGTGGGTAGTCATCTGATCCTGGAGGACATCGTGGACTGGTATGCAAACTGGCAAGTAGACATTCCAGCTGACGCTATGCCATGTATGACATCATCTGGATGGAATTTTCATCTGGTGAGCTCTTTGCAGGGTAGATATCCCCAGCTCTAAGGAGCCGCCTGGCCTTTTTCGTAATGATGGAATCAGACCTGAGGGACGTCGCTGGTACCATGATATTCTGGCAAATACAATTACTTTGGGTGAGACTAGTGTTCACACTTGTGCGATACCATACGTTCACCAAAGTGCCCCTTATGGGAAAATCCTCTGTTACTCCACAACTCCGTCTCCCGGTCTTCACCTCTCCTATCGGTCACCGCTTTTTCCCTCCCTCCCTTTCCCAAAAGCTCCCTTCCAGGTCCTTCTTTTCTCTGCCTCTCCATGGCCAAGTGGACAGAAATTTGCACTAATTGAGCAAGCAGTCGGTATAACTGTACTAAATGGACCAGTGATGACGAAAACGCTTGTCCTAACCATTTGTATATAGATGATTAGTGTTGATGGTAGTTGTTTATGTCTGACTTGGTCGCGTAGGACCAGGGAACTCAGGTGGGTGGTGAAGGTGGTGAAAATGAGGAGCTGAGGGAACCGTCGCCCGTCATCGTCCTAAGGACACAGATGGAGCAAAGGGAAAAGGAACTCGTTGCAAAGGTAACGAAAAGAAGCTACATAAATGCCTAGCTGCTGATGATGACAGGCGCAACAATAGTCAATTATTAATTAATTAGAAAATGTTTGAGAGGCGAAAATTTTCTGATGATAGAAGAACAAGAGCGGTCCTTTAAGGTAGTCCAAAGCGGCATATACAAGGTATAAAGTGATAACGACTTCACCTTCTTAGCCTCGGTCTTCTGGGCGGGTGGTCAGCCCTCTTGCCCTGGCCGCGTGATCACTCCACGTTCTCCTTGTTTAGCTGAGTTCGCTGGGTAGCGCTAGTAGAACAGGAATCTTGAAATATCTTGTGGTTGTGGAGGGAATTGAAACCTGGAATGCCTCGAACTGAAACTTAGATATCGGAGGCGATGACGACGACGAAGATGATGACGACGACGATGAAATTGATGACAATGACGACAACGAAGATGAAGACTACGATAAAGATGATCGTAATGAGGATAATGGTGCTAATGGTGGTGGTGGTGGTGGTGTTTTAAGTCGAACGAGATGGATCGGTTGACTGTGGAGTTGCGTCGATGGCAGCGCGAAGCAGTGGCTGCGGGAGAGGAAAAGGCCAGGCTGTCCGCTCTACTCGGATGCGCCCTCAAGGACATCAAGGTCATGCGCGAGTCCAATGCCACCTCGCCAACCACCCCAGTCAGCACCCCCACACCAACAAGGGTAAAATTACAGCTCACCAGCTGCTGCGCGCAATACATAAATGAATAAAAGTAAATAAATAAATGACGAATGAGTGAAGAAATAAATAAAAATGAGAAATAAATAGATGAATAATTTTGTTTGTGTCTGGACAAGAATCAGGGAGCACAATGGCAGCTGTGCCCCCCCCCCCCTACGCTCTTGAGTGTAAACTCGCATTTAAGAGCTTCCTAAAAGGCGCTTTATAAACGCTCGGTTTTACTTTACAAGAGACATAGCATAAAGTAATGTTGCGTGTGTAATTCTTTTCGAAGGTACCCAAGTCACCATTTGGTTTTATCAGCTGGGGAGCCAGTGTAGTAGCCTCGGAGCGAGCACCACGGGCAGCAGCCCTTTCCTCTCAGATCCCAGTCAGCATCCGGCACTCCTCGTCGGTCTGCGACAAGGACCTCGCTCCGTCCATCAAGGGCCACTCCTTATCGACGCCCAACCCAAGACCCGCTTCGCTTCACTGCTCTGCCGAGCTGAGCCACAGCAGCTCGAGCAGCCTGACAGATGGCGCTCCGACCAGTGACTCCAGTTCGAACCACGCAAGTCCGAACCAGGATCGTAGAGCAGTCACGACTTCCCATCTGCCTCGCCCCATCAAAGACTTCGGATCCATCTGTCTTAATTCTCCCCAGTCCTGCAAGA
Organism: Norana najaformis; assembly: GCA_964023275.1. Taxonomy (NCBI): domain Eukaryota; kingdom Metazoa; phylum Annelida; class Clitellata; order Crassiclitellata; family Hormogastridae; genus Norana; species Norana najaformis. The sequence continues at coordinate 10,806,158 of OZ029925.1, forward strand.
AGGAAGCCGACCGCCTCTTCAGACAGTCCTTTGGTATGGCTCGACTTCTCTTCGTAGTTTATTTAACGCCTTGTTCGAATTCTTTGGGTTCACTATTCGTCTGAGGGATTTTGTTGCTCTGTGTCCGTTTCTGCTTTCAGTTTAGGTTTGGCTCAGGTTTTTCCATGGTTTTACTTGTTTTGGTTTAAATTTACATTTGTCGGATTTCAGTTCCCAACCTAGTGGTTTATTTTCTTGTTTCAGTTTCAATTGTGTTTCATTTTGTCCAGTTTGGTGTCCCTGTCATAAAGGTTTTGTTTTCTCGTTCCACTGTATGGATTTGTTAGGTTGTCTGCGAGTTATTAACCTTTATGCTGGTTTCGTTTCTGGTTTCTGTTTCGATTTGAAAGGGTTTCCCGTCGTTTTCCCCACCATAAATGTTTCGTTTTCTGGTTTCGCTTTGCTTAGAATCCTCGAGGCCTTCCAGCAGCAGGCAGTCTGAATCCTCTCCATGTGCGAGTGGGCCGGAGTCAATCGGTGACTCGCAAGGCCCTCTAGCGACGGCAGCCGAACCAACGACCTCCACAACAGAGGGAGCAACGGTCTTCTAGCCGCCTCCCTCCGGGCTGTCACCGTGGCAACACGCCGGATGACATCAGAAGACAGGTCGGGTGTTAGTTCCAATCGGACACGATGTATGTGTCAGAACATTTATATAGCGCCTTTTAAGAAGCACACCAGAGCTGACGATCTCTATCAACAGGTGGTTTTAAATACGTGAAGAGCCATTTGGCACCGTGCGTTTGACGCTATGTATGTGGCACTTCGCATTTGCCGCTGTGTGCTTGGCATTATGCATTTGGCACTGATTTTGGTATTGCATTTGGCACTTAGGCTTAATTCATTATTAATAATTTGTGCGAATTATTAATAAGACTTTGCGATTTTTTTGATTTTTAGCCCAGGTAAACGAAAACAGAAAAAGAAAGATAACGTCATTTTATTTCGGACTCAAAAGACAGCAAATCGTCATTTATTTATCTAGCGCAGTTTTTAACATATAAGAAAAAGAACAAGATGCAGATTTGGTCTTTGATCAATGATTCATGTTTGATGATCAATGGCTGCATCAAATCTGGATCCAAACCTGAAAAGCGACGATCCTTGATCATCCACTTGGATCCGTTACAAGCTTTTGATTGCAACGTTTCAGTCAAATTTTACATCAGTCAGTACGACATGTTTGCACTTCAAACTCAGTGCCTTGCACTTTCAATTAAGTGCCTTACGTTAAGTGTTGTTGTTGACGCGACACTTTTACCGATTATGCTTATGCCGAATCAATCAACGTTTCAATCAACTGCGGTTTCAATCATCCTCGGAAAACTTGGCATATTGTTTAATCAGTTAATTTAGAATTTGATCATTTTTATTATAAATGTAGTTGCTAATCAGCTTATCACTAACTGTGGTCTTTCATAATTTTGTTCAACGACGGTAATTACCATGACGATGATGAAGATGATGATGAAGATGGTGGTCTTTACGATGATTATGATGAAGATGATGATAACAAGGTTGAGAATGAGGTTGATGATGACGATAAGAATTATTGATGGTATTGGTGATGACGATGATAAAAACATGAGAATGATGATGGTGGGATGCATGATGCCTTTGGTGATGACAATAACGATGTTGATATCGATGGCGGTGGTCCCGATGATTATGATGATAATAATGAGACAATGAAAATGATGATACTGATGATGATGATGGTGGTGGTGGTGGTGGTGATGATGATGATGATGATGATGAATGATGTTGATGATGATGATGATGATGATGATGATGATGGTCATCATCATCATAACGTTGATGCTTATAAGTTGCTTAAAATGGAAAGAAAAGGAGGTGAAAGGAAAGGAGATCAAGAGGCAGAGGACAATTGGAACAAACGGAGGAGGAGGAGGAGGAGGAGGAGGAAGAGTAAGAGGGAGATTTCATTCGACTGATGTTTCCAGAGCAAAACGTTAAAAGCGCCACCTTTCGACGTCGCCATGGAAACCGACGGCAAAGGTCAACGCAAATCCAATTCCCCTCCGCACCTCTACCCAATTCCTCCCCGAGGAATTGCCTCATATCGCAACAGAACGCAATCCTCTTCCGCCGCAGATAGGATTTCCATAAGGACGAGAGATGGACTCATAACTGCGTCGCCTGCTTCTTCATCCAGTCTTAATCTTGTCGACCGGAGTCCCGAGGGATGGCGACGGATACGGACTGTCGACGAACCATGGGTGTGACTGGTCATCCGGAACGCGGATTAGTCGACTGTGACGACCAAATCCAGACGACAGTTATGACTCGAGCGCATCCGATAATAGGCGGATTATATAGCGCCTGATTATGTTTACACTCCTCGGCTACTGAAACCACTATGTATGGATTGATTTCATATATATATATATATATATATATATCATATGTAGTATATATATATGATTATTAACTGAGAAAAAGATCAATCTCTTAAGCAAACCACTCGAGCTTGTCAAGAGTCTTTTCTTAGCCTCGGCATATGATGGTGGAGGGTGGATGTTCCTTTTATACGATGTATTAAGGCTAGATAACAATGCGCATATACGTCGATATCTACATTATATTTTCTACAGTATATCGGTCTAAATGAGACCATCTGTTTAGCTGGGTATACTATAGCAGACAGACCAGATTAAACCAGTTTAAACCAGACCAGACTGAATCAGTTCGGATGAAGTCTGTCTAAAGAATGACTTCTATGGCGTCGTTATCACAATGTCCAATCGATGGTTGCTTCAAGTGAAACTAATGAAGAGAATGGGAATGATTGGGATGAGATCAGATGATTTCGGTTGGATTAGATTGAACTAGATCAACTCTGATCTTATTGCAGTAGATTTAATTGGAATGGATTGAATTATTCGGATTGGATAGTCATGGATTGGATTGGATTAGATTTGCTTGCCTAATATATCCTGCCATCACTGAACGTTCGTCGCATCAAACGCTAAGCCGTCCCCTTCTATGCCAATCACAGCTGATTGACAGCCGCGTCCGACTCCAGAGGGGAGTGGCTTGATCATCGTGGGCGTGATCTGTGTTGCTTGGAATAGGGGCGTTAGCAGCAGCGAAATACCTGTCAAAGAGCGTCACTCAGGTATTCTATGAGAATTAGGGAAGCTGAGCTGGAGAAAATGCAGCTTCTTGGATCGATGCCAAGCTCGGCAGCATCCCTTCGGACAGGGATGCTAGGAAGCGCATCTTCAGCAACTCAACAGAATAGGAAGACGAAATATCTCAACAGGTAGGCAAATCAACCGTGGCACCTTCTTTTAACGACAGGTAAATGGCTCACCTGGATTATGTCGTCATTTCTACTGTAATATATAACAGATTACTGTTATAAAGTAAGTTTTACATCACATAATGATAAGGTTGCATACAATAAAATTCATGGTTGCATTACATGGCGTTGTATAGGGGACTGTAAAAATGGCTGCTATAGGCGGCGCCAGGGTGTAATGTGGTCTGAGCAGGCACTTCCGGTAAAATCGTGTGCATTGATGGGGTGCATTTATGTGAAGGCAATCGAAAGTATATTTAATTTTAAAAAAGCCTACATATTGCTGCGTTCCGAAATGCAAAGGAAAGGAGGCGAGAACTTTCCTAAAGGCAGCTTAGGATTGTATCATTGCATCGTGTGCTGTATATGTACATCCTTTCGTATCGTTTCCTATTGCATTGCACTGCATAGCATTGCTTTTCATTGTATCGCATACAGTAGTATTATATCGTATTGTATTGACTGTTAGGCCTATGGGGTCGTCCATAAAGGACATCCGCAGAAATGACCTACTTTGGACCCCTCCCTCCCCTTTGTCCGCATTTGGCCTTACCCTCCCCTTCCCCTTTGCAGACGTCCGCACTCGAAAGCCAGTGGAAAATAAAAGACCAACATCGTGTAAAAAGTCATGTACCAAGTTTATATGCGGACGTCCGAATATGCCATAACCCCCCTACCCCTTGTCCGCAACTGTCCGCATTTGCATGACCCCTCCCTCCCTCCCTCTTTGCGGACGTCCTTTGTGGATGACCCTTATGGTATTTCGATTGCGGGTGAAGTTCTGTCCGCCTGTGTTCAGCGGCCATGAAGGACAAGTCGAAGAACGCAGCGAAGACGCGTCGTGAGAAGGAGAATGCGGAGTTCGTGGAGTTGGCCAGGTTACTTCCGCTTCCGTCAGCAATAACTGGACAACTGGACAAGGCGTCCATAATCCGACTGACCACCAGTTATCTGCGCATGAGGACCGTCTTCCCTGATGGTCAGTATACGCACCTGATTATTCATGTAGCGCCTTTTGGGGACCTCGCACAGTCAACGTTACTTTTAACACACACACACTCACACCTACACACACACCTACATACTCACACCTACGCACACACACACACACCGGTATACACCGGTGGAATATATGTGTATATATATATATGTGTATATAGGAGGAGTCTATCTTGAAGTGGGGCTTTATAGATTTTCCATTACATTACATTACGTATATAGGCCTACCTGATCTGCATATATAATATTTTACAATACTCAGACCTAAATAAATAGCGGCCCCTGCAGAAACTCTGAACATGATGTCATCTCTAAACTGTGGCTGAGATGTGGCGCAGGTGCACATGCGCGCGGAGACCTCGAAGTTGTGTGACTTTTCTAGTTATCTGCGCCCTGCTTGCATGTAATATAATAATACAATACAATACAACTTGTATTTATAACGCGCCTTAATAAAACAATGTCTTACTCAAAGGACGCGTTACAACATAATAATTAGTTATAGTACTGAGAGAATAAATTAGTCTTAAGTTTTAATTTAAAATTATCTATTGAAGAGCATCTTCGAATAGGTTCAGGTAAAGAGTTCCACCGGTGTATACCGGTGAACTTTTTCTTCTTAATAAACTTTAGCATAATTTCCACTGATTTAGCTTCTATTAAAGAGAAAATTTTCTATTACAATTACAATAAATACATATTTGCATACATACAGTACATACATACATACATACATACATACATACATACGCCTACATACATACATAAATATTGCGTACATACATACATTTACATACATACATACCTACATGCATATACATATAGAAGCGCTGGGAATGTCGGAGAGGTTGATACGTACATATACATGTATGGTATGTATTGACTTATGCTCGGATTAAATTAAATCGAGTTCACAAACAAGAAATTAATGAGTCAACTGTGTTTTTATTCGAATAATTTAAAATAAATTTGAGGTATGGCCGTATGGGTCAGAAAAAGGCCCTGAAAGGGATGAGTAAAGAGCTGACGGCACCAGACACAGAGACGCAGAGAGAGGGAGAGACAGACAGACAGACAGACAGACAGAAGAAGAGGAAGTTCCGAAGTAAGTCATCGCTGGCGGTGCTATTAATTGCAGATCAATTGGCAAACATTGTAAATTAACGAATAGCCGCCAAGACGCGCAAATCATTCCTATTTAAGGCGGTCGTCCAGAGCGCCATCTGTTCGCTGCCGTTTGCTCTTGGAGAGATAGGCGGAAAGAGGAAAGAAAAGGGAGGGACAGAGTTAGAGGTCGCAGCCCTGGTCAGGCCACGTGATATCGTGAAAGCCCTTGATTGCAGCGATGACATATGATTCGCAGCTATGCGTCAGTACGAAAACGCTCCGACGTCGTACGTATACTCGTCAGTCAGTCAGTCAGTCAGTCAGTCAGTCAGTCAGTCAGTCAGTCAGTCAGTCAGTCAGTCAGTCAGTCAGTCAGTCAGTCAGTCAGTCAACGCCCGACCTCCGGCTAATCGCAGTCTTTAGTTAAATGCACGTCTAAACTTTCTAAATTAAAATTTCATTTATCACTTGGCTGTTCTTTCGTCACGTCTTTCTCCCTCCCTTCCCCCTCGGTCTCTCCCTCCCTGCCTACCTGCCTCCTTCCCCTTCTTCCTTCCCTTTCTTCCTTCCTTCCTCCCTCCCTAGCTACTTACTTCTCTACCTGACTTCTTCCCTCCATAAGTTTCTCCTCCTTCTCTCCAACTTTGTCCTTATTCGTTCAGCGCCTTCACTTCTACCTGGTTATTTTTGACTTCCACTCTACATCCTTCTCCAACCTTTGCTCAACTCTCGGGTTACATCCCTTCTCTTCCTCTGTACCATACTCTTCCATCTATTCTTCTGCTTCCCATACATTTCCACCTTGCCTGTCTGTCTGTCTGTCTGTCTATCTGTCTATTTGTCTGTCTGTCTGTCTGCCTATCTCCAGTCCTGTTAGATCCTTCTAGAATCTGCCTAGCTTATCGTCCCAAATGCTAACACGTTCAGCACCAACTTCACGTTGCTGAAGCGTTACACAGAACTCCAGAAAAGTTTTACGTCCATGTACTATTACCGAGAATACCGGGCTTAGTCACACAGTGCGACATAGAGGTGACTGATTTAAGTCTGTCTGTCTGTCTGTCTTTCTGTCTTTCTGTATGTCTGTCTGAATGTCTGTCTGAATGTCTCTCTGTCCGTCCTTCCGTCCGTCTGTCTGTCTGTATGTCTGTCTGTCTGTAGGAAATCACTTCCCTCTCCTCCTTTCTTTCTTCCCTTCTTCCCAATTCCTCCTCCTCCGTCTCTTTTCTGGCCACCTGGTTTCGTTTTCTCGAACGGCAAACAAGAGCGAGGATCGATGGCGCTCCAATCGAAGAGCCGGGCGTCGGGGAGCGGAAGGGGAACTGTTTTCACAAGGACCCTTCGACGCTACAACACCTGACTCGACTCCACGCACGGCGACGAGAGACGCATCGGGTGTCGACGCATTCAAGAAGAATTCTATCTCCCTCTATGTCTAAATAATATATGCGCCTATAGATACGCAGACTATACAAATATCGACTACAATGCATACATATACATATAATTGTATGTCTATATTCTATATGTAATATAAATATATATATATATATACATTTATACATATATAGAATGTATTCATGTTTGTTAATGTGGATTCTTTCGACGTTTATGGACTAGAAATGTTTCGTTGGACCATTGTGTACTCTCACGCACGGGTGCAAACTAAAGTAGTCAGTCAGTCAGTCAGTCAGTCAGTCAGTCAGTCAGTCAGTCAGTCAGTCAGTCAGTCAATCATTCTGTGCATGAGTCAGTGAGTGAGTGAGTCAGTCAATCATCCAGCCAGCCCCCGGCCGGCCGGTCGGTCAGTCGAGCGGCCAGATACCCAATCAGAAACTGAGAAATCGCGAAGAAAGTTTTAGGCTGTAAACATTTCGAAAATCAAAGTGCATGGCTATGTCAGCCATTAAGGCTCTCTATTCAAACGCATTCGATGTTTTTACGTCTGAATGTCATCGAAGTCTGATATTCCATATCCCATCGGCTGTCGATCTACCTGACCACACGTCTAGTCACAAAACCCCTCACCAATCATAACCGATTTATATATAATTTATTTGTATGTGTCTTATAAGACATATATGAACATGTCTATGCATATGTATATATATGTATATACATATATGTAACATAGCAATGGTTTACATGTGTGATTGCGTGTATATTAGAAGTGTTTGCCTTGTGCAGAGTTCGTTTGCTTGAGCTAAATACAAACTAAATCAAACTGAAATTTAAGTAGAAGACACTTCCTTAATGGCTTTTCTATGCACAGACAGACGGACAGACAGACAATGAACAGAAAGACTGACAGACAGACAGACATAAGGACATAATGACATACAGACGACCGTATAGACATAAAGACAGAAGGACAAACAGACAGGAAACAGACCGACGAACGGATAGACAGACGGACGGATATACAGGCAGACTGATGCATGTTTACAATATACATAAAATATACATAGGCCGACAAGATGAAGAGAAAAAGGCAGAAAGAGATCGAGACAGAGAGACAGATTAGAGAGATAGATAGAGACAGAGTTGGAGACAGCGAAAGGCTTTACATGTTTTACAGATAGCAGAGGAAAACACAGAGAAAGACAAACATCCATACAAACACAAACAGACAAACAGACAGACAGAGGCAGGCAAGTAGACAGATAGACAGACAGAGACAGACAGAGACAGACAGTGAGACGGCTTACAGATGTTGCGGGGCATCGGTCATACTCTTGTCATCCTCGTCGTTAAGTTGCAGAAGTTGGGAAATGTTGCTTCTCATTGTCAGCAAACAGCGGAACAAGACCAGAAGGAACGAGGAATATTACGAGGAATCGGAGGAGAAGAAAGATGATGGCTTGAGTGAAACGCCATTCTCCTCCTCTTCCTCTTCCTACTCTTCTTAGCATTCTACTCTTTCGTTTATTTAGCTCAAGTATCGTCGTTCATCACTTGACGCCAATTGAGGAAGGCAGCGCTGAGTGGATCCGATTCAGTGAAAGGGGAAAGGAGGAGTCGAAAGATGTACGTGGGCAGTGGGGTAAGGGGAGGATGCGGAGGAGTGGGTCAAGTGGGAAAGAGAGAGAAAGAGAGAGAGAGAGAGAGAGAGAGAGAGAGAGAGAGATAAAAAAGAGAAAGGGGAGAGAAAGCTGAAGGACGGACGGACGGACGGACAAATGGATGGATTGGATGGATGGATGCATGCATAAATTTTTCAATATGTCTCACAGTATAATTACGCTGTTGCTGATGGGGTTTTTTGCTAGGTCTGGGAGATGGGTGGGGACAGAGAAGTCTACCAATCAGACCAAACGAAAAGGAACTTGGCACGCAGATCCTACAGGTGGGTGAGATCGGATCGGATCGTTTCAGATCAGATATGAGCAAAATCGTTAAAAGCTAGATCAAGCTATTAAGGGATTAACGCTTGGTTTACAAACATACTTACTTACATACTTGGTTTTCATGCTCACGTTCTTACTTTCATACTTTCTTACTTAGTACTCATTTATCTGCTGACTTGCTTATCTACATACCTACCAACTTGTGTTGTGCTTTGTCCAGACATTGGATGGATTCATTTTTGTTTTGGCCCCGGATGGAAAGATCATGTATATCTCGGAGACAGCCTCTGTTCACCTCGGACTATCACAGGTAGATCGAACAATCACATCGATCGATTATTCAATCGACCAATCGATCGATCAATTATAGCGTTCATTATCGCCATCGTCTTCATCAATTATATGAGCTTTATATAGCGCATATCAAGAACCTCTGTATAAGGCATCTCAACAGATGAACCCCTTACTTACTAACTTAATTACTCACTTACTCATTTACTTACTTCCTCTGGTTAGGTTTCGGGCAGACGTTGGATGTATTCAGACCGATAGCACGGCATCTGCTGAGCAATTATTTATTCAGTATGATTGGACAAACGGATCGACTCGAAGTGGCCATTGATTTCTTTAATTGATTGACACATCTCAAAACATTGATGTTTTTGATTGGAAGGTCGGTTGTTTGATTGACAGGTAGAGCTGACGGGCAACAGCATCTATGAGTACATCCATCCATCGGACCATGACGAAATGACGGCCTTACTTACGATACACCAACCATACCATCCTTACCTGATTCACGGAAGAGGTAAGTCAGCCTCATCGGGAGTTAGTTCGTTAGGCAGTTAGTGTGACAGGTAGTTAGTTAGGCCTAGTCAGAAAGGTAGATAGGTAAGTAGACATAGGGACTGGTTGATGGTTGATTGGATAACTGACTAATTTTATGTATGCTCACTTTAGTTTCAGTTTCTATATCGTTCTCGTTTTTACTTCCAGTTTCACTTTCGATATCGGTCTCAGTTTCGCTTTCTATTTTCGTTTCCCATTTTTAGACTTCGAGGTGGATCGCTGTTTTGTCATTCGCATGAAGTGCGTCCTTGCGAAGAGGAACGCTGGACTCACTTCCGCCGGTTACAAGGTCAAACACCCGCTTATCTCACTCGCAACCACTCCACCGTCGCTTACAATACACTATACAACATTACATTACATTAATTTACATTATCACTAATTTACATTAATTTACAGTTGCGTTACATTCATTTACAATAAATTATATTAGCATTACATCACATAGACTGACTTAACGCCACATCACATTAAATAACATTATATCAATTTGCATAAATTTACATTAACTTACATTAATTTACATTAACTCATATTTACAGTATATTACATCACATTACACAGTGCGGTATTACACTGCCTTGGTTTACATCGTTGGTTACAGGTGATCCACTGTAGCGGTTACCTGAAAGTACGGCCGTTCACACTTGACCTGACCCAGTTTGACGGTTGCTACCAGAACGCCGGCTTAGTTGCCGTTGGTCACTCGTTGCCTAGCAGCGCAATAACTGACGTCAAACTCCATAGTAACATGTTCATGTTCAGGGCCAGCCTCGACATGAAGCTCATCTTTCTCGACTCCAGGTTCGTTACCATTGGCAACCGCGACGATTTAGAAAACTTAGAACTAGTTAGTTAGTTAGGTGCATTTGTTTTTCGAAGCACCCGAGTACCTATAAGTACCCAGGTAAGCAAACTATAGTACTGCAAAGGAAAAGCAACATACTGTGTGGTACCTATATCCCTTCTACCGTACGTTCTCCTTTCCTACCCAAACCTTTCCTATCATACACTGCCTAATCAACCTATGCCTACCTTATTTTACCTTATTTTACTACCTTTCCTTGCCATTCTATGCCCTACAGTACCCTACATTACCCTGTCTTACCTTATCTTACCTAACCTTATCAAGTTCCCCTACCACGAAGTATTACATATAAATCATCCGACCTACCTCTGTTCCATGCTCAACCGCCATAGCAACAAATCTGAAGTCATCAGTTGACGCTATGGCTCTTGTTGTCCCTCGTACCAGAACAATGTTGGGCTCTAGAGCGCTCTCGGTTGCTCGTCCATGCTGCCAAGTTCTCTTCATTCCATCAGTTCTGTGATGTCATTCAGGTCTAAACTTAAGACTCGTCTCTTTCAACTTCCTTATCCACCATAACTTCTACTTTCTCTGACCCACCGGAATTCCGCCTGGCTTCTTCAGCTGACTGAGTTTGATTACAATTTCACTTGAAGCGACCATCGATTGAAGTCTTTGACATTATTATCACGGTGCTATAAAAGTCATTATCTTAGATTAGACAACCTTACGTTACCTTCTTTTATCGGTTTATAATCGACCGTTGACCTTCTTTATGTGGTAGAGTGTCGGCGCTGACTGGGTTCGAACCGCAGGACCTGATCGAAAAGACCATCTACCAACACATCCACGTCTGCGACATACTCCACATGAGATACTCGCACCACACGCGTAAGTAAGATCCACCGATCAACCGATCAACAGCAAATCATATAGCGCACAAAGATGCCATTATGAATAACGGAGCTATAGATTAGATTAGATTAGATTAGACTAGATTAGATTGGATTGGATTGGATTATTAGATTAGATTAGATTAGATTGGATTGGATTGGATTAGATTAGATTAGATTAGATTAGATTAGAGTGGAGTATAGAGTAGAGTAGAGTAGAGTAGAGTAGAGTAGAGTAGAGTAGAGTAGAGTAGAATAGAGTAGAGTAGAGTAGAGTAGAGTAGAACTATTGGAACAGATCAGATAGACCTGATAAATAGACATATAGAATCCGATTAGATTAGATTAGATGCCCCAAGACTCGAAACCCGAACCACTAAACCAATCCTCTATATTCTTCTTCGATAGTTCGATGGGGCTTCTATAGAATAGAAAAGGCGCCATATAAACGGTTGTCGTCGTTCTGTAGTCTTGGCGAAGGGCCAGATGACGACCAAGTATTATCGTTTCCTGACGAAGAACGGAGGATGGGTTTGGATGCAGAGTCAGGCGACGATCGTCCACAACTCACGCTCTTCACGACCCCACTGCATAGTCAGCGTCAACCACGTCATCACGTGAGCACCCCCAACCCCGTCATACCCACCCTCTGTCTCGTTCTCTGTCTGTCTGTCTGTCTGTCTGTCTGTCTGTCTGTCTGTCTGTCTGTCTGTCTGTCTGTCTGTCTGTCTGTCTGTCTGTCTGTCTGTCTGTCTGTCTGTCTGTCTGTCTGTCTGTCTGTCTGTCTGTCTGTCTGTTTCTCTAACCGCAGTTTTTCTTTTCTGTCCTTTTTACTCTCTTGATTCGCCTTTTTTTATTATTTCCCTTAATTATCAATTGGTTCTTTAATTGTTAGTTAACTAAGTGTAAATGAGCGCGTTTGAGTGGTTCTTACAAGGCGCTATATGTAGCCAGATACACACATATTTATACATTCACACACATACATGCATACATACATGCATACATACACATTGATTCATTCATTTAAACATTTATGCCTTCTTTCCATTTCTCTCTGCTTCTGTCTATGTTGTCTCTCTGCTTCTGTTCCTCTTACTCTGTCTGTTTTGCCTGTCTCTGTCTCTGTCTCTCTCTCTGTCTCTGTCTCTCTCTCTCTGTCTCTGTCTCTCTCTGTCTCTCTCTCTCTCTCTCTCTCTCTGTATATATATACACACATATTTGCCCGAAGGCAAGTCCATTGCCTTTATGCCAAACATAATTATATATCTGTGAATTCCAGTGAAATTGAAGCCAACGGTCTCCTGTTAACATCCGATCAGATGACCCTGACCTCTGACCTCTCGACCTTCGGCTCAGCTCTCTTCACTGACAAATCAAAATACTCAAAGTCTCGTTCAAATCGCGCTGTCACAGGAAGATCTCGTCGCCCGTCGCCCTACCCATCGACGCTCACTTCCGCTTCTGCAAAGACAACTTCCGCTTTCAACGACAGCCTCGTTTTCGATCTGCCTTACTCTACCTTCACAGGGTTTAATATAGCTACTTCCGCCGAATCGTATCCATGCGACAATCGCGAATTTCCCGACATTCCTTGCGTTTCCGGCGACCATTCGCCCTACGGAAGTGGCGATCGACTAGCGCCACCTGTCGCCCAAGTCTGTTCATATCCGGTCGGCCTACATCCGGGATACTACGAAGTGGAAGTGACAAAGGCGGACGACTATCACGGATTTCCGGTTTCTAGCGGAAGTGAGTCGTTTTTCGAGGGCCATGACTTCCGGTCTCTGCAGGTGACCTCAGCTGAGATCAACGCGGAGCATGAGGTCATCAAGAGATGGCGCTATGATTCGAGCCTTCCCAGAACACAACATTCTTCCGGTTTTTCGCTCGAGACGGAGCACGTGACACGGTCCAGTGATTCGTCAGATTTACATGGTGGCATAGCAGGTGGTAGAGATGACACAGGAATTGGTAGGACCGGTACAAGAGGTGGTAGCGGTGGCATAGGAAGTGGTAGAGTAGGTATAGCAGGTGGTGATGGCGGCATAGGAAGCGGTATAACAGATAGCATTGGCTTAGCCGGTGGTCTAGAAAATTGCAGTGGTGGTGTAGGATGTGGCATAAGAGATGGTAATGGCATAGCAGGTGGTCGAGTTAGCACAGGAGTTGGCAGAGTAGGTGGTAGAGATGGTGTAGGAAATGGTAATAGTGGTGAGGCTAACCATTTCCAGCCAAATTCCAGGTCCTCTCATAGTTCAACCCATGCCAACAGAAATCCTGACACGAAAGCGGAAGATGACGGGAGCGCATGCGCAGAACACAATCCCGAAGCGAGTCGGGAGCCACGTGACATCCGCCAATCGGTCATCACGCAGCGCCATGTCACTTCCTCTGGCGCATGCGCTTCCGACGCTTCCGGTGGAGGCGTAGGTTACGGATGCGGTTACTATGGCAACCGGTCTTGCGGTTACTACGAAGGCGGTTACATCAACGACTTCAATCGGTCGGCGGAAGATCAAAGCTACGGCAGTTCTTTGATGTCAGCTGCCTCTATAGCGCCCGGCTACACGAGCGTAATCGTTGGTAAGCAACAGCTAAACGCCAGAATGTAAAGTAACGTAACAGAACATTTATCATGCGCCGCTTTATAAGATCCGCTGAATAGTTCGAACTTGGATAAACTTTGAGTAAGCTTTAAGTGAGCTTTGGGTGAACTTGGATAAACTTTGAGTAAGCTTTAAGTGAACTTTGGGTGAACTTGGATAAACTTTGGATAAACTTTGGGTGAACTTGTGTAAACTTTGAGCCAGATTGGGGAAACTTTGGGTAAATTTGAGTGAACTATGGGTAAAATAAATTATTTAGAAGCTTCAGAAATCGTTTAAACTGCCTTTTCTTCCAAATCGGTTATTGCGGAAGGCGCGATAGACGGGTCAGATTTAAAACACATTCGAAATTATTTGTCTGTTTTACATTACTTTACGGATCAACTGTAATCATTCCATGATTAACGTCTTATCCCATATCACGTATTAAGCCTACATTACATGTCAAGATTGCAGTATCAGCATATATTACAGAGCATTGTATTAGAACTTTACATTGGTACAATGTAAACATTAATTTCTTCATTCTTTCAATCGTCCTGCTAGTGTTTGGCTAAGGAGAATTTTCATTTTGTTCTTATTATTATTTACTGTTGTAATATTTAAAGTAAATTAAAACGATCAAAAAAGGCTGCTGTGTTTAATTATGTGTCTTGTAAATGAATAAACAAGCAAAAAAGTCAGTCAATCAGTCAGTCAATCAACCAGTCAGTCAATCAGTCAGTCAATCAGTCAATGTAACGATGGCTGAACCAATCGATCAGCACGTCAACCTGGTTAATCGATCCCTCAGCGATTTTATCCGTCTAAAGAATACTCCACCTAGCGAATACAGATATAGTAGCGAAAATGCGATTATCGCCACCTAGCGAATAAAACGTAACTCACAAGCATTTCCAGGAGTTTGACGGAAATCACTGAGCCATATGGCAGGCAGAACGACGGTTCAATGACCAGTCCAAGTATGCCAGTAGCACTTCAGCCGTAAGATGGAGCCATGCCAGTGTCTTACTTGTCATACTTGATGTAACTTTGGGATGGAGACATCCATTTCATTCATTAGAACCAGGATTTCACATCATCGTCTCCAGGACAACCAGCTACCGTTCGGTGTCGTTATGGTAACGATTCTGGCAGACCTCATACCTTTTGTAACCTGGATGTACGATCATCCAGGTGGCTCAGATGATAATAGATACATCAGACAATCATAGATGACTTGGAAGATCATAAGCGATTGGAGCTGTTGGCATTCATTTGATAAGAGGAACTCTGAAAACAAAGCACCAGAAGTAGATCCATGGTCGAGAGTTCCATAAATAAAGGTTGCTCAGAAAGAGGTAACTCGTAAGAAAGAGGTAATCTATCAAAAGAGGTAATTGATAAAAAGAAATTACTCCTAGATATCGATACTCCGTAGAGAGGTAATTCGTCTGGCTTCTTGCCATATTGGCCTTAACAGCTTAAATGTAAATGTACACTATTTTCTATAGCGACCGTATGGCCTCGACCCTGCTCGTTTTTCATAGAAAGAATCGGGTGAGATCCTTCACCACCGCTTCCCGTTTGAATGGGCGCCACGCCATTTAAGGTCCCCGTGCACGGACCGTACTAGCCCGAGATTTAAATCTCTGAAATAAGCCACGACCGGGACGCGAACCTGGGATCCTCACGCACAGAGGCTCCTTGGCGTACGCACTTACCGATGTAGCTAACTAGGCCAGCTTAATTCAGAGCACGGTCCCTACACAGGGACCTTAAATGGCCTGGCGCCCATTCAAATGGGCAGCGGTCGTGATCAGTTCATTGAAAAATTATCAGGGTATCAAGGCCATTCGGTCGCTACAGAAAAACGTGTACATTTACATAGTTACTGACCAGAGATGCTGGCGAGGCAAATGCGGCGGCTGCAGAGGCTGGCGGAGGAGGAGGAAGAGGGGGTGGTGGTGGAGGAGGAGGAGGACCAGAGCATCTGATGCTGAGCAGGAATTCATTTGGCGCATTTATTCCCGCCTCTTCTCCCTCCCCCGCCTTCCGCCTCTTCTGACCTGTTCCGCCCGACGTTCTTGTCGGATTCAAGTTTCGCTCTGCAAAGTAAGTCAGCAAAGGAATTTATATAGCGCCCAACTAGTTTACAATATCTAGCAAAAATTGACAAATAGGCATGTTATTAATAATTTATTATCATTATTATTTGTTGTTATTATTAGTAGTAGTAGTAGCAACAGCAGCAACAGCAGCAGCAGCAGTAGTAGTAGTAGTAGTAGTAGTGGTAGTAGTAGTAGTAGCGGTAGTGCTAGTAGTAGTACTTTTAACCCAAAGCTTTATTTCCTAAGCGTAAGATGAAAATGTAAGCCAAGGAGACTCGGCCTACTAAATACTATTAATGCTGTTGACATTAACCTTTTTATTATCACTATTATTGATAGCTTATCCCGCACAGATCAATTCTGGGAACAATACACCCAATTGCTCTCCATTAGCTACAACCTTGTCCGCTCTCTGTCCCTGTACTTGTTTCTCCTCTTCCCCATCCTTTCTGTCCCTTCTATCCTCCTTCTTGAGTTCCTCTTCCCCATCCTTTCTATCCCTTCTATCCTCCTTCTTGCGTTCCTCTTCCCTCCCCTTCCCTCCATTCTCGTTTTATAATTAGTACTAATACACCTAATTTCGTGAGGTCATAGTTAGTCCAGTTGAGTTAGTCCTTTTTAGGCAATGCTAGCTGGTGGAAAGGTGGGCGATTCTTGTGCTTATGGGCGGGTGATTGGTTGATTGATTGATTGATCGAGTGAGCGAGTGAGTGTGAGTGAGTGACTCAGTGAGTGACTAAGCAAGTGAGTGAGTTAACGTAAGTCAGCGAGTGAGTGAGTGCATAGTTGCTGATGTTGTGACCTCGGACTTGTTGCTCGAGCGACGTGATGAGAGTGACCGCTTGCTGAAGAACTCCGAGCTTCGTCTGCGGTTTATCCGGATGAAGATGCAGGGTCACCATCCGACCGAGCTCCTTAAACGCCTGGTTTATGTCACGAACACGAATCCTAACACACAGGAACATATAGACATACACAGACAAACTGAGACACAGACCGACAGAGAGACAGACTGACTGAAAGTCAGAGGTTCGTAAAGCTATCATCGACTGATGACCTGCGCATTTTTGTAACGGCGCTATACAAGTTTCCTGATGGATAAAATTAGGTAAGACTATAGCTTAGATTAGAAGGTAATCTTGATCGTGTGCTCAAGATTTCAACAGCGTCCGAAGAAAGGTAAGTGGCGGGAACCGTCTTATTCACGGGCGCTCAGTCGAAACAAAATCGATAGACAGGTAGGGTCAGATTTGGTTCCAGGTCAAGACACAAGGGTCAGACAGACAGACAGTAAGACGGCTACAGTGGATGGTGCTTGAAATTGGAGCGGTTAGATAGATAAGGGGAAGAGAAGGAAGTAGTGTGGGAACTGGGGAAGAGGAGTGTTTTCAATATTAAGTTTAAGACCTGCACAGGGATTGCATGATGTGCAATGTTGGTCAGTTTGCAGGATGTTTCAGCTAACTGTGGTAATTATGATGAGAGATTTATTCCGGAGTGGTGGAGCAGCTAAGGTTATGAAGCGATTTCCAAATTTTAAGGGTGAGGTGACGGGAGGGCGGAGAAGTGTTAAGGCAGAAGAGGAGCGGGTTGAACGGAGTGGTTGGATTCTAAATAACAGACGACGATAGGAGGTTTGGAGGACTGAAGTGTGCTGTAGGTAATTGTTAGGACTTTACACTTTATTCGTTCAAGTATTTTAATCCAATGAAGTGATTTGAGAACAGGAGTTATGTGATGGTGTTTGGGGGTTTTGGTGACAGTACGAACAAGGGCATTCTCGACAGTTTGAATGGGGTTTATTTGGTGGCGTCTATTCCTGGAAAATGAATTGCAGTAGTATACTTCAGCGTGGACGATAGAAGTGGCGATGGTAGGTGAGGCTTTGAAGTCAAGTATAGGGTGGATTCCGCGAAGGTCACATATATACTTGATGCAAGATAGAGAAAGATTGGCTAGATTGATAAAAAGCTGAGGTTTCGGTCGAAGATCACACCTAAGTTGCGGACAGAGGAGTTAGCGTTAAAATGTGTGTGGAGGCAGAGTCCAGGTTGACGGAGAAAGAGGCGTCGGGAATTTTCTTGAGCTGGTTACGTAAGCCTATAAGTATGAATTCAGTTTTAGATGTGTTCAAGTACAATAGACTGGATGTCATGCAGGAGGAGTCTGGAGGACATTTGCGTACCCATACGAAGGAAATAATACATAGAATCGGTGAAACAGTTCGGAGAGAAAGAGATGAATAGTTAGTTGTCGCAAGCATAGAGGCAATGGTGAACTGCACGAGCTCGCTTTAATGAGTAAACCGAGTGGGTTCATAATGTAAATGATAAAAAGAAGAGGTCCAAGAACAGAGCCTTGTGCAACTCCCCAAGTCAAAGGTCATTAATGGGATGAGACTTTCATTGTTTTACCTGAGAAGAGCGTAAGGAGAGATAGAATTGTACCCAGAGGAGAGAAATGTCAGTAAAACCAAATCACATTTTGAAGATTAGATTAGACTGGGCTAGGTTAGATCTCTTCAAAATAGAAAGACAAAGTTTAATATGCATGCAGACAGACAGAACAGACAGGCGGTGGGATAGTGATGAACATAAATGAGACATTCGAGGCATAGTATTACTAAATTTTCATTAGACCTGCATAGGCCTGCAGCCAGCCCGCTTGATTAATATGCAGAATCTAATGAATATGTATGAGTCACCGTTCTCGAGCATTGTTCTGCTGCCGTCTGAGTTTCTCCCTCTCTGCCTTTGTTTCTGGAGTCTCATCTTCATTCCTATTCAATGTTCCACATCATTATGCACATATGTTAATTTATTTATGCATTTATGTTAATATATTCCATTCGTGCTGTACACTTTTAATATGCAGCATTATTTTAATTTAAATAAAGCAAATCAATGCAATAACGCTAATCTATTCCATGACAGACAGACAGGCAGACAGACAGGCAGGCAAGCAGAGAGACGACAGACAGACAGACAGACAGTACGACTGAAAGTGACTCACAAGTCATCGATTTCAATGTTTTCTCCACCAGATGACATTTTGAATTTCCTTTTAAAAATAAAAGAATTATCATCATCATCAACATCATCATCCTCCTCCTCCTCCTCCTCCTCATCATCATCATATTCTTCTTCTTCATCATCCTCATCATCTTAAGGACCTGTAAAGAGCATTGTTATTACAATAGCCTATAGAACAACAACATCAACAACTATTATTATTATTATTACTACTACTATTATTATTATTATTATTATCATCATCATCATCATCATCATCCTCATCACTATAATTATTTTATATTATTATCATATTTATCAAGGCATTACAACAGTTATTCATTACTCTTATTTATTTGTTTATTTATACATCTGTGTCTGTCCGTCTGTCTGTCTGTCTGTCTGTCTGATAAATATACCGTCCTTCCGTCCATCTATCCATCCATCCATCATCATGATCAAATAAGAGGCCGTGGTCCAGACGCGGTCCCCATACCTTGGGCGTTTCGTTGGGGGTGGTATAAGCGTGGCTGCGTTGTTCATCTGATCAGATGACGTCATCGTGACCTCTGACCCTCTGCGGAGACTGTTTGCTGTGGAGCTGCAGCTGGACTCTTCGTCGTCGTCGAAGCTCTCAGACGGATCCAGAAGGACTGACGCCTCTCCGCGTTGGAACGGGACCTCGCTTCCGGTCGATGTGCTAATCAGAATATCTGGCAGACTCGGGATCTTGGTCACCGCAAGTGGCTGCTTCAAAGACAATCAATCAATCAAGCAATCAATCAATCCATCAGTCAGTCAGTCAATCAATCAATCAATGATTCAGTCAGGAGTTAGGCGGTCAGGTAGTCAGTCAATCAATCTTAATCAATCAGGTCAATTTAATACATAAGTGAGTCGATCGGTCGATCGGTCAGAATGTGACGTCGGCTCTAAACAACCTCAGATCTTGTTGCATGAAAGAATTCTCCTCTTCCTCCTCCTCCTCCTCCTCTTCCGGGGACGGATGAAGTCGTCGTTTCCGCATGACTGCGCAGGATATGGATGGCGTCGTCAAGGCGTTCTTCCATGCGGAACGACTGGAAAAAAGCAGGGATAAGATCATCTAACCGATAACAGTGATAGCGGATATCGGTTGACCAATGTTCACATATGTGTGTATGTTGTATGCATGCACTGTATGCATGTATTTATGTGTCTGTGTATGTATTTATGTTTGTTTGTTTGTTAGTGTGTACGTATGTATGTTGCTAGAGGACGCAGAGCTATGCATGTTTTCTTTGGTGTAGAACTTGTTTCAGATGTTTTTTATTGTGTGGAAATTTAGTGCCATTGTTCACATAAAAATATTACTTATGATTAAAAGGTAACAACAGATAAATTATCAAGACTTGTTAAAAGAGGTAATTTGGTATGGTTGTGGTAACATTAGTTATCTGGATAAGTGATAATAACGGAACTGGTTACCTGTAAACCGTGCGGTAAGCTGTTTCGCGCAGATGAAGCTGATGGGGCGCCAATCTCACGAAATTGGTTCCAGTGATCACCTGCAGATGGCCAACGCAGAGAAACGTCAGATGGTGCAGCATTACCAACTTAATAAATCAACAGTCAAATGGAGCAGTATTACTTATTTTTACGAAAAATAGAGTTCAGGTTAGCATTAAATTCATAATTTTCATAATTGTAATGGATTTGAACCTTCATCCACCCATTTACCATTTAGGCTTCCTCGGTTTTCTTATATTTTAATTCAGCCTTTATATAGCGCCTTAACGAGTAAACGAGTCAGTTTAAATTTGAATTTGAAAGACGAGAAAATCCGACCTGATCGAGATTGTAAAGATGGCGGATGAGACGAATAGCTGAGATATCCGTGGTCAGTTGGGTAGATCTAAAACACATTAAAAAAGCATTTAAAACATACTAGAACAGATTAGAACACATTGCACGCACACAGAAACGCACCAAACGCATTCGAAAACTTTAAAACACCGGACATTTAAACACGTTTAAACAATTTGCGAATGATACAGGCCCCAATGATGGCAGAATTTACTGGCAGTATTTTTGGCCCAGTCCAGTCTTAAGCCAAAAATGCATGCCGGACTCAATATCTTACTTACTCTGAATGCAATATTCCAATTGACTGACTGCCCTACTGCCTGGCTGAGTCACTGATGTATATCTGTCTCTCTCTGTCTTTGTCTGTCTCGTCAGTCATTCCCTTTTCTGCATAGCAATTCTTAGGCAATACATCTTTAATGACCAGCGATAGGAGATAGCGGTTAATGCTGAAGCCAAACTACCGCGGATTACTACCGGCAGGGCTTATCAGAAGGGGACCAATAGGGCCTATCAGAGGGGACCTGCAGGGCCATTTCGCCCAGGCCTCGCACAGAGAAGAGGCCTCAGATTTTGAAAAAGTTTGTGATAATTATGAATATTTATTCCTCCATTTTTTAAATTGTAATTTACAACCGCGATTTAGTGGGCTTATGATGTACATGCTTCGAGATTGGGGACTCGTATTTGCAGTAGCCCGCGCCTCTCTGAATCTCTGAAAGGCCCTGACTAACAGCGCACTTTTCCAGCGTTTCTGTAGATGCACAGACTTTTGACCCCCAACCGAAGCCGGACCAACCCTTCTCCTTTATAAACACATCGCATAGGTTGCACAGATCCGACATGTAGTAGGCCTACACCTGGACTGACTGACTGGCTGGCTGACTGACTGACTGACTGGCTGGCTGGCTGACTGGCTGACTGACTGACTGACCGACCGACCGATGACAGAGGTTATCTTGCGTGAACAACTTGCCCAACGATGTTACACAGGAACCGTCTAAAGGGTAAAACATCTTTAATGGCCAGGACCTGAATAGAGATAGCGATTAACATGATGGGAGATAGCGGTTAACATGATGGGAGATAGCGATTAACATGATGGGAGATAGCGGTTAACATGATGGGAGATAGCGATTAACATGATGGGAGATAGCGGTTAACATGATGGGAGATAGCGATTAACATGATGGGAGATAGCGATTAACATGGCTAACACTCAAAGCAATCGTCTGCCGTGTCACACTAAGCTATCTATACTAAGTAATGCATTCGGAAATTTTATAGAACCAATATAGTAAAATTTGTACAGCGCCAGTGTTGTTTGCTACTCACGCTGGCCAGAGCCTTGCCGAGTGTGTCGCCGGTCAGTGACCCTGTGGACATGAGGTCCACTGCGCTGGTCAGTGACTGACCACTGCTGCCACAGAGCAGACCTTGTTGCGGAGGCAGACAAGGAGAGGATGGAGAGGCGCAGCATCCTCCCCCTACTCCTCCTCCTTGGAAAGCGCTCAACGAAGATGAGTTAGATAGTCGCTGGTAACTCTGCAGACAAAACACGTCTTGCTATTAAACATGACAATAGGTTGTGGTGACAATGACAAATTATAAGGGAGGAAGAAGCGAAATAAGACGGATCTTCTGGATATTGACCTGATTACGGCTTGGTTTTGGCGCACCATCGGTTGATGTCTTGTGCATTAGACACCGGCGCAATTACTACTACTACTACTACTACTACCACTGCTACCACTTCCACCACTACTACTAATTCTACTACTACTACTACTACTACTACTAATAATAATAATAATAATAACAATAATAATAAGACCAAAATACTGTGAAAAGTAGTGTTGATGCTTATGAGGAACTATTGTGGCTGCAACAGAACACTTGACAGCCGTTTATGCAGACAATCTGTGCGCGAAAGACGTTTCTATAACCGTCTCAGTTGAGCGATTCATAACCGTGACGTTTGCTGTCCGATTCACATAGCGCCTCAAAAGAATCCGATTTCAGGGTACAGGTCCACCCTGTTACCAGATCGCGAGTTCGACTGATTCTGAGTAGTGACAAGGTCAAAGGTTGTGCGAAACTCGGGGAGGTATACGCCCGCATTACCCCTTGTTGAAAATCAGAAGGCGGGAAGATACGTCGGGTCGCCGGGATTGGTGTTCCAAGATGAAGACAGAGTCCACACCCGAACTTGACGAGATACAAGAGAGATTAAATCAGACGAAGAGCATAGCCGGTACGTCAGAGCCGGGATCAGTTTAACCAGGTAGATTAGAAGAAGTCGAAACGATTGATACCGACTCCATATATGCTTGTCACTTCACACAGCTCCGAGAACCGCGTAGTCTGACACCTTGTGCGTAGGTGGGAACGAAGGTCTGTGCGCAAATAGTGAAGGGTTACTGAGAGAGGACCTTCGCTGTCAGCATTCAACAGAAATATCTCTCTTGTATATTTGGTCAAGAACTGCCAACACAGAGTCCCGATAAGAGAACTTGGTTTGTAAGTTGTGGTGCGTGACAAATACACGTGTGAGGCCGATAGTCCTACACACTGAAATGGATATTGGGAAGATGCGTTGTACGATGCAAATATGCCTAAGCGAAAAGACGCAGAGACTTTTCATAAGATTCCTCTGTCCGAGACACTAAGAGAACGACTGACGTCTTAGGTTATTGGCGGCAGTTCCGGAGCACGAGATGTAGAATGGTGTGAATGAGGAAGCCCGTATTAAAGAAGACACAGAAAGGGAACGACTACTGCTTTTAAAGGAACGAACCTCGTTCTGAGAAAGGACCATCCTCAGGTCTTTGTCCATCCAGCGACAGCGGAAAAGCCAGAGTCGAGTCCGGAACAAAGCTTTACATTAATATACTATGTTGCCTCTCTTCATGAAGCGGCCAGTCCTGAACCCTCTTTGGAGAAAAAGGATACTTTGAGCCGTGGTATATAGTACAGAAGGACCATTTGACTTCGAAGGAGAAGGGCAGTGATGCGGGTGGCCCTGAGCGTAGCCCTGGGCTGGAGTCACCCCAGACTCGCGCAGACCCTGACAGCCACACTATTATGAAATCTGTGTTACACTTAATTAAATGGAATGTAATATTCGTTATAAACTCTACTTCTAGCCTCTTGGCCAGGCCGCCACTGGTTACTGGTTGCTTAAAAATGGCTATGCTATCAAAAAATGGCTATGCTATCAAATGTGCTTGATAGCTTCAATCAACGCGGGAAGGGAAGTGCAAATTCACATGTTAATAAGAATAAATAATGTGCTGGTCTTGGTAGGCAATGCTAATCGATGAGAAATTCTTTTGCATGGTTATTGACTCGAATAATTATGAGCCATTTCATGTATTGAGGCTCTGTCGTGCAATTCATTCCTCTGCCTGTCAGTAGTTTTTCTGATCTGACCTAGATTAGATCAGATTAGATCAGACTGAACAGATAAACTGACAGCTTTGCTGTGAATGAATAAATGGATGAATGAATGAATGAATAAATAAATGAATCGTATCACCTTGCTTTTGTTGTCTGTTGTCTGATCGCAGTGATCCAACCACGCCTACGTTTCGTCGCTCAGTCTACGCATTACTTACTTTACTTACTAACTTATCAATCAGTAGCTAATTCAACGAATGAATCAGTCAATGAATGAATGAACGAATGACTCGATGAACCAATATTTTTTTGAATCGGAGAGACTTACAGCCGTAGGTCGTTGATGGTACGGCAATGAGGCAATAGGGGGCGCAATGCTGGCAAAGTGAGCGTTGCTAGGCAACATGGCGGGAGGAGGCGGAGGATAGTTGGCGGAAAAGAAGCCAGAGGAATTCACCCTCCATGAGTCAAAGGCCGGACTCTGAAGTCCACCTGGAAAACACACGAATCAAAAAAGATTACGCTTGCATGACGTCATCGTCGAGGTCATCATCACTGTCGCCACTTTTACCATTAGCATTTACAAACAACATTATTATTATTTTTTAATGCCTGAGGTACTTATGATCCCTCAAGACTTATAAAAAAACGCTCCGGAGAAATAAACTGTCTGGGTTGGCTAAATCTCGTCAAGTTTCGGCAGAGAGAAGGTGCTGCGGAAGGCGACAGCATTAAATCGTTGGATGGCAACTGATAGGCGATGAAACAGAAGTCACGTCTCTCTTTTGTCACCAGAAACCATCGGCAGAGAGCGCCCAAGCTCGGTTATGAAAGTAAGCCTTAATTGGGCCTAGAGTCTCAAAAGCGTGCGGAACAAAATGATATTGCTGCAGAAGTGGGTTATATTTTGATGTTGTTCTAGATGCTGCTAGATCCGCTGCTCCACCGGCCGAGACAGAAGTTGCAGTCAAATAAGAAGCAACCAGGGTGTCAGTCACAGTGACATCTCAAATCAGACTGCGGCCACCGCGCCGTGGAACGAGCATAAGCCCGTCGGGTGTTTTACCGTCTCTTCTGGATAGGCCTATACGGGTTCTTTGATTGTAGGGAAACCCGCGTGAATAAGGCTACGACAGAGTAGATCGTTCAAGACGACGTGCCGGTGAAGCGACCAGGGCTCAAACCACAAGAAAGGTCATGCGATCCATCTACTGTCACAAGTGATCCGCATTGGCAACTGTGTGGTTCGCAAATACTTGCTCCCAGGCGAAGGCCAACAGCCGATTCTCAACGCCTCATCGTCCAGTCTAAAGCCGCATGTGGTGATGGGCAGAGCAAAAAGCCAGTCTCCTGCGTGCGGTGCTGATGTCGCTTTGAAGCGCGCCTGATTGTATGCATCGGTGAGAGAGGTTTCGAGATTGGTAGTAACCTTTTGAATTAACGGGCGATCCCAGTAAGACTGTTTGTGCCAGAGATTCAGTTCTGGTTGCATTATTTTACTCTCGTCACACCAATGTTGCCGCATGACTTAAAAATGTGCGTCATCTTTGGTTTGTATATTGCACAGCATAGAGAACTGGAGAGCTCAGGTACCTGCAGCGTAGGCCAAGAAGGCAGGCAGCGCAAGCGAGGTCACTCGACGTATGCCCAGCACTCCAGCTTTGACCGGGAGAGAAGCTTGAGCCACTGACTGTCGGTTAAAGAAATATTGAGAACCGAACATAGGCCATCGCGTAAGGGCGAATCATACTTTGCCAGGTGGGGGGTTGGTCAAGGCTTGGGCAGCACTGTAAGGTATGCAACAGCCTTTTGTGAGCTCAACGAGTTTCTAAGCAGTATAAGGGCATCACGTTTGGCAATAAACCCCAACCTTGAAATAGCCAGGGATAGTTCCGAGCAGCGGGATTCGAGAGTACATTTGAGGGCTTCCAAGGTCGACAGAGGGGGTTCCAATAGAGTAGCATCTTCCTGCTTAACAAGCAAGAAGTGATTGAGAGGTTCAGGAATAGTCGCCACTGGGGCATGTGAAATTACCTCGCACTTCGAGTGGTTAAGTGGTAGATCGAGAGGTTCCACATTCTCGTTCAAACGCTCTCACGTTTGCAGCTATATCGCATGCTTTCCCACCTAAGGTAAGGTCGTCCAGATATCGTAATACTAGTGGAGCAGAGAGGCCTTGGAGAATTGGCTGCAGGGGAAGGCAGAACAAAATCGGTTTATTATTATATGATAGCGGATTATATTATTATTAGTAGTAGTACTACTACTACTACTGCTGCTGCTTCTGCTTCTGCTGCTGCTGCTGTTGCTGCTACTCCTGCTGCTTCTGCTACTACTGCTAGTACTACTATTTTTCTACTATTATTATTGCCGGTATTATTATTATGATGATGATTATTCTGATGAGTTACCTGTGCAAGGTGAGTAATCTCTATGCATGTTTTTTATGTTCAGCGGCTGAAGATGGAATTAGCATCCATATTAGCACTGCGGAATGTTAACTTGTCGCCTTGAAGTTCTTCTAACCTGAAGACAGCAAAAATAATTGGAAGTAAGCAATTGATTAGTAACTATAATTGTGCCGGTGTCCAATGCACAAGGCATCAACCGATTGAACCGATGGCTCACCAAAGCCAAAAACCGCAATCCAGAATGTCAGTCCTCTATGAACAGCATTCAGCGAGGAGGGAAAGACCGTCACCTTTCAGGGTCAAGAGGTCATCTGCTTTATATTGTTTAATTACCGTAGATTGACCTCCGATTTCTATGACCTGTTAGATTTCGACAGGACTTCTCCGACGAATTACGATTTTGTGGTTTCCCTTGAAGCGACCATCGATTTGGTGCCTTGTGCATTTTGATAACGGCGCTATAGAAGCCATTAGATTGGAACAGATCAGATTAGATAAGATTAGATATTATTAGGTCAGGTTTGATGAGATATGATTAGATCAGATCAGATAGTGGCTCTTTTAGAGCTACTTTCGTGTGCCTGAATGTATGTATCTGTATGAGGATGTGCGTCGTTTGAGCTACGTGATGAATGGCCAGATGCATTCCTTTACCTGCTGCAAAAAGTTTTCTCCAAGTTTACCTAAAGTTCCAATCCTGCAATCAATTCTTCTCTTGTTCTGCTATCCAACGCAACGTGTAATGTAATGTAAACAGTCATTTATATGACGCCCAATAGAAAACGCGCATAAAATCCCCACAGTCTATCTAATACGAAGCAGACTATCGATGCCAATTAAGACAAAAGCTTTAACTCCAATCAACCACCTGAAGAGCCGTCAATCATCGCTGCCAATCACAACTTTGGGGCGGAGTCACCTGGTAGAGACGACCAATCAGCTCTCGGACGTGCCACAGTGCTGCCGCCTTCCGTCTGATCCCGATCTTCGGAGTGTTTACGTAACCATGACAACCCGAAGACCATCGAATGAGTTTATCAGCTGTTGGCGATCGGCGTTTATCGACTAACGGTTAATAAAGTTGGGTGTTATTGTAAACACTTGGAAGATAAACGCGGCGGAGTTTATGAGGCCACGGGTGATTGGTTAAGGTGGAAAAACGGAGAGAATTATGACGGAGTTTGAAGATAAACAGATCAAGATATTGAATAGAAACGAAAATTCGACCCACCTGTCAGACGAAGCTGCGCGCAGTACCCATGAAGTGATACGGGAGTGGCCCAGTGGTAGAGTTTGTGACCTTTAACTGAAACGTCTGGAATCGAATCCTCTTCCATGAACTGAAAATCAAATTCATCATTATCACTGAGACATTGATAACACAACGTCATCATTACAGGATGGATGGATGGACGAATGGATGGATGGGTGCTTCTAGCTGCGGCAAGACTAGATTAGATTAGATTATATCTTCTTAGATTAGATTAAAGTGAGAACATTGCAGACAAAGATGCTTTGTGAGTTTTCCAGAACCACACGCATGTAGCAGCGCGCATCTGAGTTCTGTCATCGCTCGAATGCCCTGTCCAAGTCTTTTCATCGCCATTTTCCTCAGTCCCTCCCTCTCCCCATCCATTTCTTCACCCCCCCTCTCTCCGTTCCTCCCTCTCCCACAACCGCCGTGTTCCTAAAACAGCATATTCCACTTCTTCGCTATATTTTTTATTCTACTCCTTTTCCTCTTCCTCCTCTTCTTTCTCCTCTTCCTCCTCCTCTTCTTCTCCCTCCTCCTCTTTCGACGATATCAATGTCAATCCATCAGGTTATCTGTCGACACGAGATAACTGGCTTCGGCCTCTGGAATATATCTGGTTTAACGGCGCTACATAAATCTAAACGATTACATCAGATTTCTTTCTAGGCAATTCCAGGTGCTGATGATAATGCCGGCAAAGATGATGGTGATTACGAATAGAAGCTGGATAGAATCGGAACAGAGTCAGAATAGAATAAGAATAATTGGATTAGGATTGCCAATTAATCAGAATAGAATCATCATAGAATCTTGGTAGAATAGGAACAAAAGCGGAATAGAATCAGAATAGAATATGGATTGAATCTGGTTATGAGTAGAATTTGGATAAATATAGAAAAGAATCTTGAAATAATTATTTCTCGTGGCTTGCAAATGCAGTCGTTCATTTGGCAAAAGGCGCTCATCTATTCTGCTTCTGTCTGTCTGTCTGTCTGTCTGTCTGTATGCCTGTCTGTATGCCTGTCTGTATGCCTGTCTGTGTGCCTCTCTCTCTCTCTCTCTCTCTCTCTCTCTCTCTCTCTCTCTCTCTCTCTCTTTCTCTCTCTCTCTCCGGTCAAAGACTAATGAGGTCACAGTCTCTTAATTAATCCGCAGAGGGCGGAGGAGGCAAGGATCCTTCCATCCTTAATGCGCTCCATGTCAGTCGGCTGGTACCAGGTGAACGAAGCAAGCTCACTTCAAAGGCGGTTTGAATTACACGCAGGGCGCAACCTGTCTCCCACCGTCGGACTCGGCCAGCGCTCGCTCGGTCGCCCGAAGGCAGACAGGCAGACAGGCAGACAGAGCTTGCTTATATGTCTCAGTCGGTGGGGCTCAGCGCTCGGTCAGCTGCAGGCATCAAGAGAGACAGACAAACTGATACAGACAAAGAGACAGACAGAAAAGGACTAAGAGAAACTACAGGTATCTGTCTCCGTCGATCGGCTCAGCATTCTCTTGTTGGTCGCCCACAGGCAGAGAGCAGAGCGGAGCAGAGAGAGAGAGAGAGACAGAGAGACAGACAGAAACAGAGACAGAGAGAGACAGAGACAGACAGAGAGAGAGAGACAGACAGAGAGAGAGAGAGATCCTAGGCATCTGCGACCATCGTCCTCATGCAATGATGCTGACGAACACTCTCCGATTATAAGACCGGCTGCTGAGTTAAGAGATGCGTCGTCAAGGAGCCAGGTCCATCACAAAGGCATCGAACAGGATGCGATTTTGCGATTTGCAGAAAAGGGAACCTTCTATCATCCTCTTCACTGGTGCAAACTATCCACTACTGAAGATGTGTTATATATTTTGTTCCTCCATATGTCCTCCCTATCCTCTCAACTGCCTCCAACCAAAAATCGCCCTCTAACACCAAGGCACACGCAATGGCAGAAACACAGGCATACACAGACACAACTTGCCTAACACAAGGTCACACAGGCCACAGCCATTTGTTCAGAGCCTTGTGGCGGTTGGTTCTTAAAAGGCGCTATATAAGTGATTTTTGTATACAGATATCTAATCTAATCTAATCTAATGACTTCGGTAGCACAAGGCATCAGCCGACGGGCGCTTCAAGTGAAAATGTATTTTTCCGTTGTAATGATTGACAGTTTTTGTCTACGGATGTTAAGAAACGGAGGTGGTCGATGCTTCTGTGTGGGTGGGGGACTGGGTGCAGAGTACGTGTAGATGGACATTTATATAGCGCCTCGCGGGAGGCCTGCAGATTTCCCGGATGAGAGACAATGTCAGAAGATAAGCAAGATGTGCTGAGGAAAGAGAAGTAATGACGATATTTTTCTGCACCCGCCCGCCTACCCGCCCACCCACCCATCCAGACTTAGGAGTGGCATTGAAACCATCTGTTAACACATTCATAACACTGCCTCCAGTCGGGCTGTCTAGCTCCGCCGCCTCTCTGTCTGTCTGGCTGCATGTATGCGTGTCTCTTTGCTCATGTATCTGTGCGTGTCTTTCTGCCCGGATGTCTGTCTGCATGTTTGCGAACATTTATGTAGCGTCTGTTGTGTGTCTCACAATAGTGCTGGAACGTAGCTATCTGACCGTTTTATAAAATGGGAGTCTTAAGTTTCGCGGGACCAACATCCAGGCTATATATAGGGGTTCAAACGTGAACCACGAGTTGTGTCTTTCTCTGTATCTTTCACTTTGTGTCTGCCTCTATGTCTTGGTCCCGTGCAGTGGATACCACCGACTGATTGGTAGTTAATTGGATTTGATTGCATCTTAAATCAGAATTGAATTGATTAGAGTAGATTAGAATGTAGTAGATATGATGAGATTGTATCACTGTCTGTATCTCTCTGTCGGCAGTAAATACCACCGATTGACTGAAGGCTGATTAGTTAGGTTGCAGCTTAAATAATAATAGAATTGAATTGATTAGAATAGATTTGATGTGGTTTGATTAGAGTACATATGAGAAACATTATATCATAGATTACATTAGATCGCCGTACGATTATACGCCATATTTTCTTTTCTGTCCAAATTTTTTTGGCTGATGCCCTGGTCTCCAGCCGTCTTGACTACTGCAACGCACTTCTTACTGGCCTTTCAAAAGCTAATTTGATGAAGCTTCAAAATGGTTCAAAATACATTGGCAAGAGCCATCACTAAAACTCCAAAATACGAATATATACCATCGATCCCAAAATAATTGTGTTGGTTGCCCGTAGAAAAGCGAATAACGTTCAAAACTGGACTAATCATGCACAAGACTCAACAAGACTCGGTCAATCTCAATAGGCCTATCTTCACTCTGGACTGATTCTCAAGACTTGTCTCTTCTCGCCCAAGTCTTCTGGCTGTCTAAATGTGTCTACTCCGTGAACAAGGTCTGTCGGTGTCCCTAGACTCCAGAACTCTATTTCAACAAATGCTCTCTCTGCATAGTCTGTTTTGGCCTTTAGATCTCAACTATAAAAAAATCTTCCTTCATTTTCCTCCGTAGGCCGTCTCGGTGACATCTGGGATTCGCTTGGCTTTTCGACCGGACTCACCATGGAATTTGGCTTGGAGAATGATTTTGCTTAACAGCGATCATCGACTGATGCCTTGTTCACTATTACAGTAGCGCTATAGAAGTTCTTAAATTAGATTATATTAGAGAATAAACTGTAGGAGGAAAAGACATCTTTGAAATTCTTCATCAAAATAACAACATTTTGTCACTTGACTAAAGTCTATATTCTATGTGTCCTAAAATTTGTATCTAAGACCGATAGCATTCAAGTTAGGCAGATGCTTTTTGTATAAATTCGGTTAAAATTAAATTCAATAAAAACCTGGTTGGGAGAAATATCGGCGCTAGAGAAACCTTAAACGTTTTCTGCGATAACGCAATTGTATAGCGCTAGACTATGATATTTTATCTTGAATAGCGTTGCTCCGTTGTCACCATTCGTAGTTTTCTTGTTCTAATTGCAGGTCTGATATTATTCTGTTTACAGGTAGGTTTCGTCCAAATGTTCGCAAGTAAATTTCGTATGAGTCTGAGATTGCTAAGCGTAGGACGTGGTCAGAATTTGCGTTTCATGTGAAAGCTTCCTGTATGCGTCATACATGACTGTGACATTTCGACCCAATCTGATATCACCTTTTGCAATAAAATCTGACTTCTTGACTGGTTAACAGTCATTTAGATACTTCATGACGGACTTATGATGTGATTAGCAACTAGTGCATAGAATTTGCATATGTTTTGTTCTGTTTAAACTTCAGAGTGCCACCAGTTGGTGTTGGTTGGCCTTAAAGTACTCGACTTGAGAGCGAAAAAGTTAACATCTAATCAACAGCTATTTTGTCGATTAGTGAAAATGGCCATCCGAGATGATGAATATGACTACCTCTTCAAAGGTTTCTTTTCAGTGGAGAAATTTTTAATCGGTGTAATCAAAAGAGAATTCTATGGCGCTTCAGTCAAGTTTAAAATCTTGTGGTGGTCAGTAGTCTACTAGAAAATGATGTAAACTTGCTCTGGATACAGTACTGACGAACAGTCTTGTTTGCTTTAATCTAAACACAATACAGTTACAATCCAGTTAGCCCAGATCTAATCACAATATTGGAGAATGATGTAGCTTATGGATTTGCTCTAGATAATCTAATCACAGTACTGGAGAATGGTTAAGTTTCCTCTAATAAAATTCTTTATGACAGTCAGAAGCCTGCTGCAGTCTTTACTGACGTTTTTCTGGCGTCCGGTCTGTGCACATGGCGTTGCTGTAAAATAACACTATTATGCCAGTTTAGTATTTCACTAAAGGACACATTGCATAATTTACATTATGTCACACTCAGTTAAGTTGTGGTTTTAGTTGTGCTAATTGGAGACTCTGGCGTTGGTAAGAGCAACCTTCTGTCACGGTTTACAAGAAATGAATTCAACCTGGAAAGCAAGAGCACTATTGGTGTTGAATTTGCTACAAGGTGTTCATTTATTCATTGATTTTCTTACTAGTTGAATAAATTATTAAATTCTTAGTATTGCCAATTAATAAATTACCAAATTAAATAAATTACTGGTATTTTTATGCCTATGAGGAGTTTCTTCTGAAGAAGCCGTATACAAATATGTGATTACAATTACTGAATTACAGTTATACTTTTATGCTGCACTTTGTGGCTCTGTCCAAGGCAAGTGTTCAATAAACATCTGCCACCATTTCCGGCAGTCTGTGATTTGCTCTAATGTAAAATCAATAACAAGTTTTGATTTTGAATATTCATAATTGTTAAGCTTTTAATAACAATGTTGAAGCTGATTTTTAGACCTCTCATAAATTACAATTTGCTAAATTTCCTCAGATGAAATAACTTTTCAGTTATTAGGTTTTAGTAATAATACTATTAGTAATAATATTGCTTTTTAATTGTAATAAATTTCTTTATTGTTAAACGATGTTTCTGTTTTGGGCTTTAGGAGTATGCAAATTGAAGGAAGACGCATCAAGGCCCAGATATGGGACACAGCTGGACAGGAGAGATATCGGGCGATCACAAGCGCGTATGTTTATAAGTCAATCCTAAGAACTTTTATAGTGCCATCTAATGTACGTATGAAAGTATTTAGTTATACCCAAAGCCCCTTTTAAGAACTTTTCTGTGGGGTAAGATGTTTTTCCTGTTCACCCCACAATTCATAACTTGGTTGATCATTCATGTGATGATAAACTAATTTTAGTTGTGATGATGCTGTGATAACAGCTGGAGTCACTATGATGATTCGATACCATTTGTAGTTGTTGCAGTGGTACTATAATAAAAGTTGTCACTATGATGATGTGATGCCATTTGTGGTTGGTGAGATGGTACTGTGACAACAATTGTAGTTACTGTGATACGGCACCATTTGTAGATTTGCAATGGCACTAGAATAATAACTAGTTTCTGTTGCAGTTACTACCGAGGCGCAGTTGGCGCTCTTCTTGTCTACGACATTGCGAAGCACCTGACGTTTGAGAATGCTGATCGCTGGTTGAAGGAACTGCGTGATCATTCGGACGCAAACATCGTCGTCATGTTCGTTGGGAATAAGACCGACCTCAAACACATGCGATCTGTTCCAACGGAGGAAGGAAAGGCTTTTGCTGGTTCGTAATCTGTCTCTATCTCTGGGCAAAAGATCTGGCTTGCCTGCATCTGTGCTCTACTCTTCAAATCTAGGGGTCATAGATGAAGGATGTCTGCTCCATCCCCATTGTCTGCATTGAACGTTACCCCTCCCCGTGCTCCTTTGCTCCATCTGCACTACAGCAGAGTACTAAAGTTTAGATTAGGCTACCCTGCTGATCTCTTGCAGGGCTAACTCTGCTACATTGTGGGATACTTTGATATTGTCACGTCCAACAAAAGGACTCAAATCAGATCCAGTACAGTACAAACTGTCTGCTGTCTGACTGAAGTTGGTGTTTAAGGCACAGACTACGATGCTGAAATAACTGTACCAAATTTAGATACAGATGTCAGCATTGGGCCTGACCCCTCCTTTTCTCCGTATTTGTATGACCGTCCCCTTATGTTCCTAATGGACTGATTTATTGACCCTTTCTTTTGCTGGAATGGCCATTGTCACTTTTCAGTTCAATTCATATCTTACATATCAAACTAAGTTTTAACTTTATGTGCATATTTAGTTATCTGTTTATTTACTTCTTAATATAATTTCAATTATATTCTTTTTGTTTCAGAGAAAAACAATCTGCTGTTTATTGAGACTTCAGCCCTCGATTCAACAAATGTAGAAAACGCTTTCCGACAATGTTTGACCGGTTTGTTCCTTTCCTTCTCGGGTTAAGTTCTTTTGTTTTAAAATCTAAGACAGTGATAATCATTTTTATTATGGTGATCAAGATTAGATGATTATTAACATCAGGATTAAGATGATGCAGATGATGATGATGTTGGATGTTAATGATTACAATGATTATGATGATGATGGGTGATGATGATAATAACAATGATATTGGTACTGTAGGCGTTATAAGCTCGTGTCACTCTCTCTGTCAAGTGAAAGTGTTTTTTTTTTTCAGATGTCTATAAAATTGTTTCACAGAGGGAGATTTTGGACGACGGAGATGTTTCTCCACAGCACGAAGTCCACAAAATTGGAGCGACTCCGGTTGAAGGGTTGTCAGCCGATGGAAAACGCTTTGGATGCTGTTAGTGGAAAAGTGGAATTGACAGAAATGTGGAAGAAAGGATGAGTGAAGTGGAATGATGCAGTGTCTGATTTTGTTTCTCTATTTCGAAAACTATGACTTTTGGGGATTTGAATTAGGTTTACAGTCTGGAATGGGTTAGGTTTTGCAATGGACTTAGGGATGGGATTAGGTTCTGGCATGTACTTAAAGTCTGGGTTGGGGTTAGGGTCTGGAATGGGGTTAGAGTCTGGGTTGCATTCAGGGTCTCAAATGGGGATCTGGTGTAGGGTTAGGGTATGGGTTTTTGGTCCTGGATTGTGTTTGGAGTTTAAGCGGAGTTGGACTTGGGATGGGGATATTCCAGTTGCAGTCATTGGTGTCATTTCTGGGCTAGGACTGGCACGGGACATCTCTTGTGTTGTGCACTTCCAATGACATTCCAGAGCATCAACTGACATACTAAGAAGCATTTGTAAAGTCTCTGAAAAGGAGCTGTGTAAAGATTCACCAGGTATGCACGGTGGTTCTTAATCATTCCAGCTTCATTCCTTGCTGTATCTGTGCAGATTTCCATCCTCACATTTATATAGCGCCTTTTGGTAACCTAACAAAAGCACAAATCATGAAACTGTTACATCACAGCATATGAGTGAATGTGATTTCACTTGATGTGATTTAATGGCTGATAACTTATTTTTAAAACAAAGACAACTTTTGAAGGTTGAGATTTAAATGAAACAAGAACCTATTCACAGTTACTAACAAAGAGATGAAAGTCTGTCAAATTCAACGGATTCCGAGTTTGTAATGAGTGTCTAAAACTGACCCTATGTAAATTTTGTGTGAATTTTATTATCGTTGGTATTGTTTGTTAACATTTATAATAAATTAATATGTAATAATCGGTTACAATTGCTAATGAATATGTATGAGTTACTGTTATTTGATTCGGTGATCAGAGTTGTATTAAGTACAGGTGCTACAGCGACTTAACATTTATAAGTTAGACATTGAATATTCTTAAGCAAACTACTTAATATATTCAGAAGTTGCACTAAATATTGATGAGGCACTGATTTGATATTCCTAAGACCCACTGAATATTTGTCAGAAACAGAATGAATATATCCACAATGCCCTAACTGAATATTCATAAATCATTCGCTGAATATTTGTGAGGCTCTGAGTGAATGTCTCTCAGACAATGAATGAATATTCTTTTGGCACTGATTCAATACTCTGACTGAATATTCATAAGATACTGGTCAAATATACATAAATGGCAGGATTGGTTGATGTGTATAGACTTGTTCAATGGAGTCTTGTGATGAAACTTCTGTTTCTTTCTAAGGGTGCTAATTTAACTAAACTTAATTACTTGAATTACTACGAGTGATATTCAGTAGCAATGTTGATATCACTTTAGTTTAGCCGTTGATGTAGGTTTTACCCTATTGGCTAGGGCACAGATGAATTGACGGCTGAACTGCTGGGATGGGTTCAACCCTTTGGCTGTTCGTGGGAAATTCTAATGTAGCCCTAGCTTATCATAGCTTGCTGGTCACTTTGATTCTTGTATGAACTGGTTACACATTTCATTCATTACCTGTTACGCTTTTGCTCTTGCTGTGTGTTTTTGCTTAATCATGTTACTTTAACAGACTGCTCACCCACTGTGCTGAAGTAGACTGGTTCTCATTTATGTTAATTTAGTGGTCACCTTTTATTCTAAAACAGACTGGTTGCCCGTTGTATTAATCCGTGGCCTCCATGGAGCCTAAGACATTAATTTGTCTGAAAAAGGAATTATTCACCTTTGCGTTCAAGGTCGAAATTTCATCGTATCTGTACGTAGTGTTGCAGTTTCACAAAATATCTGTCACTAAACAATTGTAATCGCAGTAAATTTTGACGTTCTGATTAGGAGTACTGTCATTGCTTTTAATTGTTGAAACAGGTTAGGGAGACTGTTGTAGATAATTTGCAGGTTTAGTCTACGACTATTCTAGCAGATTTTACAAAATAATCGATATGTGCTCATCAAGCGACAATTCTTTAACAGTTTGTGATATTTTTTAAGTGTTGTCAGCTTTATTTTTCAGTTTTTCATGTTTTTAAATTAAATTTCAGTGTTTGAAACTAGATGTAGTTAGACTTAGAAAATTTAACGGTTTATTAAAAATAGAATGTAGTGATTGGAAATGATTTATTTAAATTTTAGAGAGATTTGCTAAAATATTTTAGTGGTGATTGGAAATTGAATGATGATGTGTGAGATATGGGCAACCTGAGTGTGATGGAGGATTTTGGTTTCTTATTGCAAAGTCTGTTTTTCTATCAAGATGAACAAGATATTGAATAGTTGGAATATTTAAAACAAATTATTTAAAATAAAATATCTGTAGTGTATTTAAAACAGAGAATATTAAATATCATGGAATAATTATCAACACAGAACTGTAATGATGCTCACCCAGAGAAGAGTTAAACACAAAATGCAGATTATTTTAAGAGGATTAACAAATATTTAAATTTTATTTGGGAAAGTATCCACACACAAAATGTTGATCATTTGGAGAGGTTTAGCAAATATTGGTTCTTGGCATGGCATCTTTGAACAACCCCGCATACTTGACTCAGCACTCGTGAATAAGCTGGTTCCCTGCGCTAAGCTTTTAATTGGCGCTTTAGAAATTTTGAGTTTATGATTTTCATTATTTAAATTTAATTTGAGAACATATTCTAAAGTGTAGCTGTACGTCTGTTATTAGGTTTTTCTATTTATTAATAAATAAATTACCTGAGTTTTGAATGAATTTAGTTTCTTATTTACATGATTTTTATGCTAAATTGTACGGTCTAACGTTGACTCCATATTGTAATCGTTGATTTGTATTACTAGAATGAGCTGAGCTATCAATTGTTACTTTGCACACACATTCCAATGTCGTTTTCTCTTCATTTTAAAATTTGCTTAAATATGCAAAAATCTGTCTGTTTTTGAGTTGGTTAGGTTGTTAACTGCAAACGACTTGTTTCTTATGCCTCTTGGAGAAAGTGGAGCGGCTAAGACTTTGTACTTTTGGCTGATTCTTGGTTTTGGCTTAAGGGGCAGTTTTTGTACCTATCTTACCTTGATCAGTTGATTGAAATATCTTTTTGTTGAATAAAATCTGTTAATTTATTGACATATCTGTGTTGACTGAAAATATCCATATTGATTGGAATATCACTCTGTTGATTTAAGTATCTCTCTGCTGAATGAAATATCACTGTTGACTGAAAATCAGTTTGTTTGGGATTTTAGTCTGTTGATTGAAATATCTCTCAATTGAAATATCTCATTATTATTTGAAAATATTTCACAATTGATTTTAATGTCTCTCTGTTGATTGAATAAACATGAACGGTATGCTGATATTAATAGGTGCTGACGGTAACTATCATTGATTGATTGATTGAACCGTCTGTTTAATTGAAAATATCTCACTATTGAGTTAAATATCTCTGTTGATTTTAACCTCACCGTTGATTGAATAAACATGAACGGTGTACGGATATAAACAGGCTCTTACGGTAACTGCCATTGATTGATTGATTGAAACGTCTATTGACTGAAATACCTAGTGATTGAGACGGTCCAGAGCTTCACTGAGTCCGATTGTTGATAACAATATCCTTTATGGCAGCTTATTTTGCTGCAGCGCTATGATTGATGGCCGGCGTTGGCATTCTTTGCCACGTTCAGCCGCAGAAACTGAAGACGAATTCGATCGATAGGTGGCGTAGTGGACGCGTCTCTTTTATTTGGCGACGGAGGGGGCGCATTACATT